>CM077158.1:200814831-201414831 GCA_039583875.1 Platanthera guangdongensis | reverse complement strand
CGCAGGCCGTGTGCCCATTCTCGACGAATCGTCGAGTATAACTCGACGACTCCACGGCTAAGTGTCGACACGGGTCGACACGCCCTGCGACACGCCCGTGTCGCAGGCCGTGTGCCCAATTCTCGACGAATCGTCGAGTATAACTCGACGACTTCGCGGCTAAGTGTCGACACACGTTTGACACGCCCTGGGACACGCCCGTGTCCCAGGCCGTGTGCCTTCTGCCAGAACCCAAACTGGCCCAAAACGTCCCCCTTTGCTCCTTTGAGTTTCGGGGCGTTACAGATCTACTCAGACAGTTATGTCCCTTTTTGAGTAACCTCGCTTTGATACCACTTGAAAGAAATTGTACCTAATCACCTAGAGGGGGGGGGTGAATAGGTGACTTAATCTTTTTAAACTTTTAGGCAGATTATATCACAGATTTATAACTAATTCTTCACAGCAATCAATCAGCAATCACAGAATAAACATGCACACAGAGAACACATAGATTTATAGTGGTTCCCCAAGGTTTGGGTACATCCACTTTCCCCCTTCGCCTATCTAGTAGTGTACTAGATTCGGCCAAACTCCTCCAGAATTCCTCAGATCCTCAGATCTTACACTCAGAACCCCAAACAGGTTCCTACAGCTCAGGCCCAAGGCCCTACAACTCAGTCTTCACAAAGACCTACACTCAGCCTTCAACAAGGCCTACACTCAGCCACAAGGCCTACACTCAGCCACAACAAGCCTACACTCAGAGAAATAGATCTCCTACACTCAGGCACACAGGCCCTACCACTCGTCCTTTATAATTACAGGCTTACAACTCAGATCCCTAAGGATCCTACAAGAAATTTAGAATACAAAGTATATACCTACAACTCTGAATAAGAGAGAAGAGTTGATAGGTTCTTGAATGAACTCTGCTGAGATCAACCTCACTTGGCTTTCTTCAAAGCTTCTTGAATGTAGAACACAATAGTATTGATTCTCTGCAGCTGATCTTCAGTCACTGCAACTTAAGATTCAGAACTAGGTCTGAACCCTTCTTCACGGCCTGGTTCCAATGGCTGTCTTCTTGGAAGGAGCTCTCTCTCTCCAACTTCTTAGATCTTTCACTTGAAATGATTCTTCAATGAATAGCTAGATCTTCTTCTCTTTTTTTAATCTCAATCATCTCTATCTGTTGACAGTATAAGCCTATATATAGGCCTTCTTCATGGTGACTGGCTGATCCGGTTCCAAACGACTTTCTGACAACTCTGACAGTTGTAGTAGACCGGCTGGAATGGCAGCTGTCATATCATCCAGTCACTTCTTGAAATATCTGTAACTGTCTGAAAGTGTCGAGACAGTCTGTCTTTAAGTGTCGACACTTATAGACCAAGTGTCGACACAAGTAGACTAAGTGTCAACACTAGCCTTCAAGGTGTAGACACAACTCCTTGTGTTGTAGAATTTGCTTCTCGACACTGCTTCTTCATCATGTGTCGACACTGATATTGTGTGTTGACACAACTCCTTGTTCTTCAGTACTTTGTTGAATTCTTGTAAGTGTCAATACAACTCCTTTGTGTTGACACATCTTCTTGTGTTGAACTTATTCAGTGTCGACACTTCTTCTTGGTGTCGACACATGCCTTCTGTGTTGATACTTGCTGAGTGTTGACACTTCTCCTTGTGTCGACACATCTTCTTTTGTTGAGACTTTGGCTGAGTGTCGACACTTCTCCTTTGTGTCGACACTTGTACTTAGAATTTTGTTGAACTTTGCTGAGTGTCGACACAGCCTCCAAGTGTCGACACTTTCTTCATGTGTTGAGTCTTCTGCTGTGTGTCGACACATTCTTCATTATGTCGACACTTATACTTAGACTCTGCTGAAATTTGCTGAGTGTCGACACAGCCTCCAAGTGTCGACACTTTCTTCATGTGTTGAGTCTTCTGCTGTGTGTCGACACATTCTTCATTATGTCGACACTTATACTTAGAATCTGCTGAAATTTGCTGAGTGTCGACACAACCTCCAAGTGTCGACACTTTCTGATGTAGACAAAGTTCCTCTAGGTGTCGACACTGCTGCTAAGTGTCGACACTGCTGCTAAGTGTCGACACAGCTTCACTGGACTTTTCTTCATTGAGTGTCGACACAAACGGTATGTGTCGACACTTTCTGTCTGGTGTCGACTCTGCATCCCTGGTGTCGACACAAATACTCCAAGTGTCGACACTTGCTTGTCTGGGTGTCGACACAAGTCTTCTTAAGTGTCGACACTTTCCTTCTGGGTGTCGACACATATACTTAGAAACTTTTCAGCTTTCCCTGTAAATACTTAACCTGCACAACTAAACTCAAAACACATCAAAGACATTTTGATGTATATCATTGAGTAGGGTGAGGTTTTTTCAAATCAGGTACATTCATTCTAATATACCCAACACATCTGGTTGAGGAGGCTTATAGAGGATGTGCATGAAGAAGTGCAAGGACCAACTTTACTCCGGGGTGACAATGAGAGTGCTCTCAAGCTGTTAAACAATCCAGTGTGTCACGCTAGGACCGAGCACATTGAGATAGATCACCACTTCATAAGGGAGAAGGTGTTGGAGGGATCTCTTTTGGTCGGGCATGTTCGGAGTGAAGACAATCTTGCTGACATCTTCACGAAGCCACTGTCGAAGGGGCCTTTTGAGCGGTTGCGCGGCTTGCTGGGCTTGATCACCACTTCTCGCTTCAAGGGGGAGTGTTAAAATTTGTGAAGTGGAAGTGGTTGATGGGACAGGCCAGGCGGCCTGAGTGGACAGTGTCGACGGACTAGGCGGACTGCTGTTATGCGTCCTGGTGATAGGTCTAGTGGTAGCTGGCTGTTCTTCTGAGCGGGTTGTGCGGTTTAAGTCTGCAGCCTGGCGGACTGTTATCTGCGGATAGGGCGTTGGCTGTTCGTTAGCCAAGGAGCGGCCTGAGCGGATATAGGTTCTCGAACTGGTGTACGTTGCTCAGTGGTAGTGTTGCAAGCTAGTGTTATCTGGCGGATTGGGTCCTGTCCGCGGGAGGCTTGCTGACTGGCGTGTCTGCGGTGTTCGCAGTTGCGGACTGGCCTTAGAGTTTGGCTGAGGCCTTGCCAAGCTCTGGTAGTACAACACTGCTGTTGCTGTGGCGGACTGGTGTGGGCAGTCCGGCAGATGGCTGTTGCATTGGGCAGGTGTGCGAGTAGCTTGCGGACTGCTTCTCCGTGGCGGAGTTTTGGTCTGTGTAGCTTGGCTGTTTGGCGGACGGATTTATATCCGCCGAGCTCGCGTTAGGCCCTTGGTGGTTCTGGACTTGGTCACACTCTATGCCAAGACCAGTGTGTCTGCAAGATTCGCCAAGCCCGCTGTGACCGGGCGGACTGCCTTTGGTCGTGGGCTTGTGGTGGATGGAGACGTTGCTGTGGTGATATGCGGATTGCCTCTTGTTCTGAGGACAGCCACTGTAGGGGGATGTTGTCCAGTGTTTGGGGGCTTTGCGGGCTGATGCCTTGTCCGCATAGCCTGGGCGGACTGATGAGGGTTTGCCCAAAGTTGCCTTGCTCCTGGCAGTTTTTCCTTGGAACCGGCTAAGTTCTTGCGGACTCAGCGGACGGAGGTTTTGCTAGCACGCGGGCTAAGGCGGTGTCTCTATATCTAGGGCGGTGACCACACTCCTCACCTCGCCTACAAATAGGACCCCCCTGGCACATCTACAGTAACTGAGTGAATAGTAAGTGGGGCTTGGGCAAATTACTGCAGTCTGCGTTTTCTGTCCGCGCGGGTTGAGTCGAGCTTACGGTTTGTTGTGTGCAGGTCGCGCGGATAGCTTCAAGGAGCTAGGAGTTTGGCTTTGACTTCGGTCAAGTACTTGGAAGTGTGCGGTCTTTGTGGTTTCAGCAGGTCGCTCTGCGGCTTGTCAGTTCTCTGCTTCAACATTTACAAGTTCCAATAACCTGTCCGCCAGGCGCAGGCGGGTAGGCGGTCTGTTCTTTAGTTCATCAGCAGGAGGCGAATAACGGTGTGTCCGCGCGGCCTCGCGGCTTCTGCGGACTCCGTGTCTATTCGGTGGGTTGCAGCTTCAGCTCGGGCGGGTTCGGTGGTCTGAGCGACTTCGGCGGTCTCGGCGGTTTCCAGTGCTGTCCGCCCGGCTTGCTTTTTGGTGCTTTCTGTTATAGCTTGTATACTAGCGAAATCATGTCTCGCTACGTATACCTCGCCGTGTAAAGAAGTGGAATGAATAAAAGATTTGCTTGTGCTTGCATTGTTTGTTGGTGTTAACCTTGTTCCTTGGTTTTCCGCTTGATCAAAGTGTGAACTGAGTAGTGCCGAGAATATTAATTTGGTTTGGGCTACCTTGCTGACCACTTTAAGAAAATTTAACACGGGCCGGAGGTCCGTGCCTGTCACTCGTATGTATATATATATATATATATATATATATATATATATATAATCTTAAAACTTTTTTTCTTATTTTTTTTTATAGGTGTTACAATGAGAAAGAATATAACATTTGTGTCATAACTTTTCTGAACATTATGTTTTGAAGGGATAGTGAAAGTACAGTTCAAAAAAAAATTCTCTTGCGAAGAGCGAATATCGACAACTGCTACTATTTTCCAATAGTGAAAATACCACTGCAAATAGCAACGTCCTTTTTTCATAAACACAGTGCAAAGGAGAATGATGAGCGAATTGTCTAATAGCCCAGCCCTCCGATTCAATATGCCCTCCGTTCGATACAGATAACCTTGTTTTTTTTTTGCTTTTGGGTGCGTTTTGCAGGCGGTCAGTACCTAAATATTTAGAGCAATGTTATAAGCACACCAATTTACGCTATTGACAGCCAAATTTTATTGACACAGCAGATTATTTTATTTTCACACCAACACGTTATTGCCACCAAATTTTAAAATCGATATTGACACGTCAAAATGGCTATGATTCTACTCTCCTTTGTATATGTTATTTTGACACCAAAATTACTATTGATTAATAACAAAAAATCATTAATAGTTTGCATAGTTCAAAACCCAACTAAATGGTCTCGATTTTTACACACCTCAAATCGAAACCAACCGGAAATATATACATATATAGTTCTCTTTTAGATTTGTTCAAATATGCTTATAAAAAATTTTAGACTCCATCAACTCATCTCAAAATGCCCAACCATTTATGCACCCAACAATATGCACAACAAGATCTTTCATGCTCATGACATGAACAAAATTTTAGAGCATCCCTAAATTACTGTTTATGCACAATGAGTGTTGGTGTAAAATAAATCTTCTCCTTAAAAATCTTAGAGATATTGCAAGCAACCAAAGGCCATCATCTCCCCTTTTTTTAGCTGTTCATATCCACTAAAACAAAATTCATACAATGACTAAATAACAGACTAGTTCAATCGATCTAAAAATAAATAGCGATTCTTACTCGATCGAGATTTCTACATGTTGTTCTCATAATATATAACATGTAAAAATCGTTCTGCAAATTGCAAGGGAAAGAAAATGAAGAAAGAATTTGCATATATAGATACAAAAATATATGAGATATCAGGATTAATATGAGGATGAAGAAGGGAGGAGGAGGAGGATCCTTACTCCATTTGAAAGACTCTATCGGAATTGAGAAGAAACAGCGGTCGGGAAGGAGGGGAAATGGCGGCCGGGAAAGCACTGTTTTATCGTCCATCGTCTGCCGTTCATCACGATTTGAGGAAGATGCACGGTTTGGCGTTGTTCGGTGGTGTTCAGCGTCGGGGAGGAGGAGAGCACGGCTTGGCGTCGAGGTCGTTCGGCGGAAGGAGAGGAAGATCGCGGAATTGCAGAGATCGGGCTTGACGTCATTCGGCGGAAGGGGAAGAGAGAAACTGTAAGACCCCCCCCCCCCCCCCCCCCCCCCCCGCGCGGATCCCAAAACACAGCACAAATAGGGGTTTTTTGCCAGAAACAGCCGCTTTGCGATAGTATTAGCGCAAGGGCTAACATGTACCACAAGACGCTTATTCTGCCGGCTACAACCAATATCAATATAAACATGTCAACCCAACCATAATATAAAAGAGAAGAAGTCAAATCCACACTAAGCAATAATGTCCAAATAGTACAACAAATGGAGAGAAGCTAAAACATGCTTCTACAAATATTAGAGTACAGCTAGAAATTGCCCAAACGGGCTCCATCAGAGTCTCTCAACACTCACATCCGTAACTGACGGTAGCGACGACACTGTCACATCAGGCCCTGTCGTCCTGACCTGGCTGTCCTGCTGCAAAGTCTGCGGCTGCTCTACCTGCGGGGTGACCTCCTAAAAATAAGACGTAGCAACCGTTAGTCGAAAAGACTAAGTGGCTTCACATTCGCTCCCCCGGCGACTCCTCGGCACCGGGCGGAGAAAGTAACAAGGGTACAAGTATAATAAGCAGTAAAACATGTACAAACATGTGGTAATGATACAATAAGATTAATAACATTATAATCTAGCAGCTCTACATAACAATAACAAACTATCAAGTACAAGTATCTACAGCAGGAAAGTAACTTACCTTAAAAGAATGCTCATACAAGCTTATAAGTTAAGAATCAGGTTACATAAAAGTAACTCATCGCATAAGAGTGCCCATACAAACTTATAGGATGAGGATCTTGTTGTGCAATGTTATGAAATGATATGTACGCTATGCAATGACTCACCCATGATCACACACATGCAATTGCTATGCCGACATAGACTATAGTTCCCACTATTCGAGCAGGTAGCTAACCTGTCAGGCGTCAGCCGCCGTGGCCAGGCATTGACAGTAGAGCGGGCATCTCTACTACTAGACGGGTATCCACACTACTTCACCTAGGCCTTCGTACGCCTCAACGTTAAGAACACAACAGCGGAGCCCATGCGTACTATGGCCTAGCGGGAGCCTCAGGTAGATGTGCAACGAGAACCAAGCCCCGAACTGACCTTGTGTGACCCAGAAGGAGCCTCGGAAGTAAGCACGATGACCAAGCTCAACCGTTCACCTGACACGGAAGGAGCCCCGGGACGTAGACACCGAGGACCAAGCCTAACCGCCCAAACTCTAACTGTCAATTCCCGTCGGTGTGACGATCGGCGAGCCCGTAGACCTGTCACACTATCCTTAACACAGTATTACGACACCGCGTGTCGACTCACACCACATGCAAATTCCACAACACCGTGGCATGGAATGGGCCTCAGAAGTAAGCACGAGGACACAGCTCAACCATCCACTCCGCACGGAAGGAGCCCCGGGACGTGAACACCAAGGACCAAACCCAACCGTCCATCTATACCTCATTTCAACATTAACTCAACTAGTGACGGCCAACGCCGCACTTACATCCCTCCACAATACTACCCGTAGGGAGACTACGCTCTAAGTATTGAACTACTACATTTCATTCTAACCATCATACATACTCATGACCATGGTTTATCCTTGTATTTGTCATTCCAAATGATTTCAACATATTACAAACATGATGATCATAAATAATAATCTACCTATTTGTATCTAGTCATTTCATTTAAGTAAGCTTGCTTCACAATTCAATTATATGAAATCCAATTAATAATCTTCATCATTCATAGCACTACGGTGGCTAACATAAAATAGTTCAGCAAAATCTTGAGTTAGTTTGCAACATCGATTCCACCGAATCTAAATCCATATTATATAAAAAAATCCAGAATTTAAGTGTAGAATAAATCTGAACAGCAACTTCAACCGGCGATTTCCGGAGCTACAAGAATCTGGTGAATGCGTGTAACCACTCAATGGAAAGGTCTTTCCATGAGCTACAACTGTTATGTTCAGAACAAAACCCAGATTCAATGGTATCATACTTGAAATAAGTCTTGAAGTCTGCTGCGTACAGAACATAATTTCTGCATGCAGGATTTATCGGATGTCATATTCGTCCAGACTTTCCCGTGGCTACAGACTTCGCATGAAGGCGTGCAACCACTCGTTGGAAAGATATTTTCAAGGCTTCAGCTTTCATGTTTAGGCTTCAGCTTTCATGTTTAGCCCAGATCTGGCCATATCACATCAGAAAATGACCAAGGAGATCGTTGCGCGCAGAACACCGATTCTGCACGCATCTTAAAGAGGAATGAACGACATCAGTTCATCTTCCTCCTCGAGTCGGTCTTCCAAAATCACACCAGAAATTCCTCCTCCCTTATTCACCCTCATGAGGCCTTTACTCTTCACGAAACCATCCCCCATCTTCGCATAGAAGGTTGGAGATGTTGAAGACACAACTAGCCCTAGAACACAAGCCCTAGAACGGCATCTTCCTAGAGAAATCACCATCTCGCAAGTCTAGACACTTTTGAGTCGACATCTCGCCTAGATAACTACAGATCTAGCACCAAGGGAGAGGGGAGGAAGCTCACCTCATTTCCGGCGTTTCCACTATTTCCGATCATGGATCGTGTAACTCTTCGTGGCGGCATCTTCTCCTTCACGGCGACGGCGGATCTTCTCCTCCAAGACTTTCTCCAGCAGTTTCCTTCTCTACAGAAGTTTCTCTCATGAAATAGGGGATGAAATGAGCATGAAAACGGCTAGGATTTTCTCTTTCCCTTATACATGAAAAGTGACACGGGTAGGGACACGCCCGTGTCCTTACCCGTATCCTGTTTGAGCAAAACAGTAACAACAGTTTCCGTGTCGGTTCAATACTTGACATGGGTAAGGACACATCCGTGTCCCGACCCGTGTCCACATGACACGGCCGTGTTCCATGGCCGTGTCCTTCTCTGGATACATTTCGACAAACTCAACTCGACACAACGACACACGGGTAGGGACACGCCCGTGTCGCTACCCGTGTCATACAATTCGTCGATCTCGACACGTAGTTCGGCGAGCTCGACACGCTCTGTCGAGTTTAACTCGACACACACGGGTAGGGACACGCCCGTGTCGCTACCCGTGTCATACGATGTCGACACAGCTCGTCGATCTCGACACGCACTGTCGAGTGTAACTCGACACACACGGGTAGGGACACGCCCGGGTCGCTACCCGTGTCATACGATGTCGACACACCTCGTCGATGTCGACACACCTCGTCGATGTCGACACGCCTCGTCGAGTTCAACTCGACGCACACGCACACGAGTAGTGACACGCCCGTGTCTCTACCCGTGTTACTTCACACGGGTAGTGGCGTGTCACTACCCGTGTACTTCTCTGGACATACTCGAGTCATCGACTCGAGAGCCGGACACTCCCACACTGGTAGGGACACACCCGTGTCTCTACCCGTGTCTTATGCTTGCCCTGTTGTCAGCACTCCCACTAAACCCAAGTCAGCTCTCCTGACTCAAAAACACGTACGAGGGGTCTAGTGCGATTTAGGACGTCACAGAAACGGACCGGTGTGCGGTTAACGGAGGTGAGCATGAGTTTTTTGTGATTTTTAAAGTTAGAATTGGTGTGTCAATAGCATAAATCGGTGTGCTTATAACATTGCTCAATATTTATCCTTTATTTACACAAACTTGACGTGGCACCGTCTACTGCAACCCATTTACCAACGTCACCGACGAACTTCTCGATGTTTCTGTCCGAGGACCCACCAATCGCCACCGCAGCTCGGGCCACCGCACTCCACTTTTCGGCCCGGTTCCGCATCCTATCAGCCTCTTCTCCGTCCATGGCCACAGCCACACAGCGCTTCACATCATCCCTTGTTGCCGCCGCAGGAAGCCTCACACCGACACCGTAGACCTCACACAAAAACTTTGCGTCCGGTACCTGGTCGCCCCACTGCGGATATGCCACCACCGGCACGCCGGTGGCAATTACTTCAAGTGTTGAGTTCCAGCCACAGTGCGTGACGAAGCAGCCCACCGCCTCGCTCGCTAATACCTGTTCCTGCGGACTCCACTCCACAAGCATACCCTTACCCTCCGCCTTCATGTCCCTCTCGTACCCTTCAGGCAGAAACTCCCGGGCATCCTCTCTTACCTGAAAACAGTACTTAACCTCTTTGAATACTTGTTATGCGCCATAGGAGGGAGGAGGAAGAAGATTAATTTACATACCACCCACAGAAATTGCCGTCCCGAGTTCTTGAGGCCGAAAGCAAGCTCTGCCATCTCGTGGGCGGAGAGCATGACAATACTTCCGAGCGAGACATAGACGACGGATTTTGACTTCTGTTCTTTGAGCCAAGCAAGGCAGTGATCGGCGGTTTTCCAGATATCGGCTTTAATCTTCTCCTGGGAGAACTCGCCAAGGTCGAGGAGGGGGCCTACCGGGATAATGGGGAAGATGTCGGAGAGAGCTTCGAAGGCGTCGTGCTCGAGCTCGTCAAAGGAGTTGGCGAAGACCCAGCGAGCCTTGTATATGTTGTGGAACTGGGCGAGGATGGCCGTTGTGAGTGACTTGAACGGGTTAGAGGGGAGGAGAAAGGTAGGTAGGTCGTCGGATGTCATCGGAGGGATGCCTGGGAGGTGTACGATGATGTCGGGGTTGTCTTCTGTGGGGTAGGCCGCGAGGTTATGGTGGAAGTGGTAGTAAGTGGAGAAGACGGCGCATGACTGGACCCACAGGACGGCGCTTGGGATGGAGAGATCGGCTGCGACGTCGAGAGCCCAAGGGATGAATGGGTTGTTGACGAGGCAGGAAACAGGGCGACCGGCGGCGGATTGAAGGTGGATGAGTTCGGCTAGGGCAGAGGGGCCGTTTGTCTCGAGCCTGTTCATGAGGATTGGGAGGACATCGCGTTCGGGATCGTCAGGCTTAGCGCCGTCATCAAAGAAATCGAACCGTAGGAAGCCAAGACCCACAGGGATAACATCGGAATCAGAGTCGGCGGTGAAGTTGTTGCGGGCAGCGGCGCGAATGCGGCGGCCGAAGTCCAGTGTGGTGGAGAAAGTGACGAGCGGGCCCTTTGCTGCCACACGCTTGGCGAGGCGCAGGAAGGGGTTAATATGGCCTTGACCGGGGAAGGAGACAAAGAGGAAGTGGAGGACGGGAGAGGCTTCACCCATAGAAGATGGTGGTGGGTAGCAGCAACTTTTAGCTATGGCGTTGAGGTCGGTTGGCACTTTCTCTCAACGCTTCTTCTTTACTTATAGTGGGAACGCCGGGGGAAGAAGTACCTATGTAAGCGTGAAATAATCAGTGCCGTGGCAAAATTTAATTCAGACAACAAACAGCAGGTTGATTACCACTTCATGTGTTTGCCAGAATTTATGTTTATATGCCTTTGACCGGGAAAGGAGACAAAGAGCAAGTGGAGGAGTCGAGAAGCGAGAGGCTTCGCCCATAGAAGATGGTGGTAGGTAGCAGAAGCTTTTAGCTATGCCATTAAGGACAGTCGGTGTTTTCTTAGCATTCGCTTTGAGATGTGTGTGGGCATCCACATGAGTCGTTGGATGTCCGTACTTTACCGTAAAGAATATCCCGATACTTTACTCCCCAGACCCAAGGGGAGAGAAACAATTAGCTAGATAAGCGTGAAACAACCCATGCCCTGACAAAGAGGACAGAGCAGGTTGATTATCATTATAGTGGCAAAATTTAATTCAGTGAACAAATATATTTTTAATGTTAACAATCGCCTAAACTTAAGTCCCTTTTTTATACTTTGATTCATAATAGACTTGTATTAACATTAAAAAATATATTTGCCAGAATTGTGTTCATTTTCGCATAATTACATACCTGTGAACACGAGTTTCCTCTTGTGTTGCGGTTCGGTGTGTAAGACCTCATTTTTTTTGCAACAACCATCGTGGTCTTAGACTCAGAACCGCCGCTTTGCGGTGACACCTTCGCACCCGGGAAGGTCATCACTACAAAACGCCGATCCTGCCGGTCAAATCGATCACCATCGACAGAATGTATAATGAATGAAAGTGTAAGCATCCAAGTACACAATAGTATAAAGGAGGAAATCATGCGATAAAACAAGTCAACAGCAGAAGAAAGTCTAAGTACCAACGCGAGAAACTGAATACGGGCTTAAGCCTGGTACATGATTACCTCATTACAATTCACTCATAAAAGTAAAACTACTAATACTCGGCTACACTCATGGATCTGGATGCCTGTCCACCCGAGCTACACTGGCTCATCTCCATCTGCACCATACCCTGCTGGTGTTGCGTCTCCTGCGGCTGTTCCCTGTCTCCCATCCGGAGCACCTAAAATATGTTCGTCAAACGACCGTTAGTCAAACTAGACTCAGTCAACAATCCCCCACCCCTCTACCCGTGGCTCGTAGGCACCAGACGGAAAGGAGTGAAAAGGAGGACCAAAAGCAGGGCGTAATCAAGTAGGTGACATCTACCCTAAGTAATAAAATATTTAGGTATGACAGGGCTATCACAATAATTAAACATAAGTAAATAAGTATGTAACAAAAGTAAACAGTAAGAAGTAGCAAGTTAGTAAAAGCAGTAAAAAATAGTAAGTAAGAGCAATGAGAAATATAACCGTTGATTTATGGGGATTACCCCTATAGACCAAATGGTCGTTTTATAGGGCATATCGTATAAAATGTTCCATACCATTTTATACGATAGGTGTCAGGGGTTAAATGCAATGATTATGCTATGACATACAAGTATGCTATGGTATGCACATGCAAGTGCAACTCACACACACGACTCTATGCACACAGACCTTTAGTTCCCCTTTTTGGAGTTAGCTAAACTCTCAGGACCCTTTCGTCGTGGCCAACGGAGACAGTGGGTTGGGCCTCTCCACTCCTAGACCGGTAATCACACTACCCTGTCTAGCCCATGACGTACGTTTCCGTACTATTCCTAGCAAACCAACTAGTCTCCCCGAGTCAACATACCGACGACGGTGTGATCGATTGTCTAATACCGAGAACCCACCACTGTTATGCACATGCAAACATGATAGTTTGTATCTAATTATAGTACCGAGCCTCCAGCTCTTTAGACTACCGAGCCTACTATTTCACCATGTTCCCGAGCCCACGGCTCCCTGGACTAATCAAGTCTCTTTTTTTCCAAGTCCCCGAGCATCCAGCTCCCCGAACTTCCAAATCAATACCGAGTCCATTTAACTCTACCAGTGAGCCCTTAGGCTACGGGCCTACGCTATCATTTCTTTACCAATTCATCTTCCTATGTGTACAGCTGTGAATGTAAGGTGAAAATATTATTAGGGTTACTCTTGCCCAAATTATTCCTAAGGTTTACGTTAGCTCAGGACTGCCCAAGGTATTCCCTGTGAAGGGCTTTCTAAGGCAATAGGAACTATGATTAGATTACGCCCAAGGCTCCTTTTCGGAAGACATTTAATATTATTGATTTCTACCCTTGATCAGATCTCTCATTTATTTACCTAAACCAGCAACCTACTAAGGATTTAACTCTTCAAATTCATTACCCACTCTAGTTCAGTTTTCGCAGTTACTATATGCAGACCACCCTATACTATATGAGATGTATAAAGGAGGTACTCCGGATTGTCTTCCAAATCTCCTATAAAATTTACCGGAGGTATATCATAACAAGTTTAGTCTAAAATCAGAGAATCATAATTTTTCTAATTAATTTGATATTTATTGAATTTTTCCAAATGTTTGGCCATGGACAATTTGAACATGAACTATATGATCTACTCAGGTAATGGCAACCCAAAACTTTTGAACACTAAATAACAGAGATATATGACTGCATATTAATTTTCATAATTTTTCAGAAAATATGTGACCTCTAATTAATTTATCCAAGATAATTCTCTTAATCATACGTAAAGAAGGAAGTACCAAAATTACTCATTAGAAAATTATGTAAAAAATACAAAATCTTAATATGGCTCAGAAAAGATCTTTGTACAAAAATCATAATTTTAGAGGCTTGCTAGACTCCAAAATAAATTAAATTAAGTTTTTATGGGAATCAACACTTAATGAAGCAACCCTTAGAAATAGTCTTCTAAAAATCCCATAAATATTCACAGAGCTTTAAAACATAATAAGGAGTCCCCTGGCTAAAGTTCATCAATTTCCAGCAAGTAGTTCCTTCATAAAAAATTTCTAAGCAAATATTACAAATTACTAAATTGTTAATGAAGTATCCAAAATAACAATCCTAAATTCATAACAAAACTCTCCAGAGCTTTTACAAACTTTAAGCACTACTCTACCCAAATTTTAAGTGATTTTAAAGTGATTTGATAGCCTAATACTCCAAATTAGGTTTGGTGCCCTAAAGTAGGGTTAGGGTTTTGAGGAGTTTAAGACTTCCAAATTCCCTAAAATTTTAACCAGAGGACTATACCAACCCTATGGACCTCTCCACCAATTTTCAAGTCATTCCAAGATCATTTGGCCACATGACCTTCAAACCCTAAGAATCCCCATTAAGGGACCTACCCTAGGGTTCTAGGGCTACCCTACTCTTAACCACCCCAAATTCCATTGGAGGGTGTGTAATACCATAGAGAATCAGTGGCCAAAATATCAGCCTCTGTTGAGGTGATTTGACCACTCAAACCCAAAGGGGGTGTTTTGACCTAATTAACCCTATAAGGGTCAACTTAGGGTTGGATAAAACCTAATCAAAACATCTCCAAATGAGATGAAATTTTTACCAGAGCCCTAACATGCTCTCTAATATCACCCACCCAAATTTGGGGTGATTTTGAGGTATTTATGACACGTAAATAATTTATAATTGGTTTATTAAATTTTCACAAAACTATAGAAATTTTTTTCCAAAAATTATTATTTTTGGACAGTCTAAGGGATATGCTATGAGGGCATATGTTCAAAATTTCAAAGCATTTGGATGAGTGGTTTGCTGTGAGCACTAATTTTAATGTCTGGTCATGCCTATGTATAGGTTGCACCAAAACGAGTGCTGTGGTCACACCAGGATTCCAAACTGAGTAAAATTAATTTTAAATTACACTAGACATCAAGGGCTACATTTTCTATGTTTACCATTTTTACATTAGAGGCGTCTAAGTATTTTTAATAATTAAAACCATCTACTGTTAATAATCTCCAAAAAATCAATTAATATTATTAAATTACTTGATCAAAAACGGATGACATCCGCTCATCCTCAACCTCCAGCCAAGGGCCGAGATTGGCCCGACCTGGAGCCTATTCCAGCCGACTTTCCGGCCACCCCGACCACCTCCCTGGCCGGCCACCACCACCACCACCTTCGTTGAGGTGGTGGCTAGCGTTTGGCAGCGACCATGTCGCTGGAGGCGGCGGTTTCCAGCGAACTCAACACCACCATTTTCCATGAAAATCTGAAATTACAAGCTCCCAATCAGGCTCAATTGAGCCCGATTTCTCAACCTAAATAAGTCTAGATCTAGCATGCATAGAGAGGAGAAGGATTGGACCTCATTTGGAGAGTTTTCTTGCACCAGTCGCCGGCCGCCATTGCTCCTCCGCAAAGCTTTCAGTGCCATGTCTTTTCGTCCTCCGAGAGCTCAAGTGTTCGGGAAAATGGGAAATTCTACTCCTCAGAGGTCTCTAAAGATGATGGAGGGGTCGGTTGGGTAGTGTGGGGGCTTTAATTCTCTTGGCCATGGTTGACCTCTTCACCTCCCCTCCCACATCCGACCCTATGCATCCCCACTTCATTAAATGTCTCTGGAAACTGCTAGAATCCCCTTTAATTCATCAGGGAAGATGAATGGGAGCATAATGGAGGGACACCGAGGGGTGTATCACCTTAATGGCCATGAATGGCCAATTCCTCTCTCCTCCAAATTGGGGGGAAAATGAAGCTTTCTCTCTCCTACGCACGGCGATTCTGCCCAGAATCGTCGTGTCACGCCTGGTGACACTGCTGTGACGCGGGCGTGTATCATCCGACACGGATGTGTCGGGTGTGCGTGTTCCCTTCTGTTCAACGAAATGAGCTGAGCTCGACGACATGAGCTATACGATCGTTGGGCTGACGACACGCCTAGTGACATGGGCGTGTCGGAGGTGTGCTCCCCCTTATTCTACGAAATGAACTCGACGATATGAGTTGAGCTCGACGAAAAGAGCTCGACGATCGTCGGGCTGATGATACGCCTGGCGATACGGGCGTGTCGGGGGCGTGTTACCCCCTGTTCTACAAAATGAACTCGACGATATGAGCTGAGCTCAACGATCGTCGGGCTGACGACACGCCTGGCGACACAGGGGTGTCGGGGGCGTGTTCCCCCCTATTCTACGATATGAACTCGACGATCGTCGAGCTGAGGACACGCCTGGTGACACGGCGTGTATCATCCGACACGGGCATGTCGGGTGGGCGTGATCCCATCTGGTTGACGAATTGAGCTCGACGATTGTCAAGCTAACGACACGCTTGGCGACACGGGCGTGTCTGGGCCGACACGGGCGTGTCTGACCCGGAAGAGTTTTTTTCAGGGAATTTATGTGGCTTTTATTTCTTCTTATAGGATCTGACGGTTCAGATCTCCCCTTGCTGATATAATGGTGAGTTATAGGCAGACCAAGGTGATTTTCACCTTGGCCTTCTTCACTTGGTCCCTTGGGCTTCCTAGGGTTTTGACATGACCAAAACCACTCTTGGGGGTCTAGTCGGAAATGGGATGTTACAAATCCCAATATATAACAAAAAACTTCGTCCTCGAAATTCTAGTTAGGCCTACGGGGTTTCAAGTATGCAAGAAAAATGGTAACATCCCGAAAGGCTGAGAGTAATACCTGACTGAAGATTTCCCGGTACCGCTACTACATCAAGTCCTGGGGCTCCCAAGTGTGCTCCTCCTGGCCTTGATTTCTCCAAAGAACCTTGACTAGTTGGAGCTTCTTGCGGCATAAGACCCGCATACCCGTGTCATTAATCCGGACCGGCTCCATGTGCACTGACCGGTCAGATGCTACTGGCCCATCCGTGGTGTCTATCTGCTGCTCTGGACGTAATAGGGCCCTTCTGAGGGAGGAGACATGGAAAACATCGTGCAGGCCTTTCAGCTCTAGTGGTAGCTCCAGCCTGTATGCTAAGGGGCCGATCCGCTCCAGGATCCTGTAGGGCCTCATGTATCTCGGGATGAGCTTCTTCCTTCGCCCGCGAACTCCAGAGACTCCGTGCATCAGTTGTATCTTCAAAAACACTTTGTATCCTACCTGAAACTCCACTTGTCGATGCCGCGCGTCATAATATTTGGCATGTTTGCTCTACGCCTCCAACATCTGGTCCCATATCAGTCTCACTTGGGCCTCGACGTCCTCCACAAATTCCGAGCCTAGGACCTTTGGGTCCTCATCCTGTATCCATGATAGGGGAGTCCTGCACCTCTGTCCATATAGAGCCTCGTAGGGGGCCATACCTATACTGGCCTGATGACTGTTGTTGTATGAGAACTCTACCAGTGGCAGCATCTTCTCCCATGGCTCTCCTTGGTCTAGAATGCACAGACGTAGCAGGTCTTCCAATGTCCAATTTATATGCTCTGTCTGTCCGTCTATCTGAGGGTGGAAGGCTGTGTTAAAGGTCAGTCGGGTGCCCACGTATGCCTGAACTGACCGCTACTCCCTGGATGTAAACCGCCCATCACGATTTGACACTATTGACCTGGGCACGCCATGGTAGCGAATGAACTGCTCCACAACTTCTACACCAGTACTGCCACTGAATCGTCCTTCCTGATCGGTATAAATCAAGCCACCTTCGTCAACCGATCAACGATCACCCAGATCGAGTCGTTCCATGTCCGAGACCGGGGAAGCAGATGTATGAAGTCCATGGCTACATTATAAAACTTCCACTCCATCACCAGGAGTCGCTGCAACAATCCTACGGGGTTCCTGCACTACGCCTTCACTAGCTGACATGTCTCATAATGGGTCACGAAGTAAGTGACATCCTTCTTCATGCCCGGCCAGAACATAGTCTTCTTCAAATCAGCCGTCATCTTTGTGATCCTCGGGTGCACAGAGTACCGGCTGTAGTGCGCCTCCATCACAATATCCTCCCGGATCTGGCCTCCCTCTGGTATATATACCCGTCCTCTGAAGCACACCAGGCCGTCCCTCAGTGTGTAATCTCCTATAGTGCCTGCCTCCATGGTTTGGAAGATGGGCTCTAACTTGGCATCCTGCCTCTGTCCTTCTCTGACTCGGTCTCTGATGTCATCGGTGACGCTCATCGCGGCCAAGTACTCCTTATAGAGCTCAGGGTTGTCAGACGACACCAGAGTAATGTGCATGTCCTCTAGTCTCTGCAGCAGCTCCATAGACATCAGTTGAGGCTCTGCTCCCGCTGTGGCGGCTCTCCTATTCAGTGCATCTGCTACCACGTTCGCCTTCCCCAGGTGGTAGTGCATCTCGTACTGATAGTCAGATAGAAACTCCACCCACTGCCTCTGCCTGATATTCTGTTCCTTCTGTGTGTCCACGTACTTAAGGTTCTTATGATCTTAGTATATATCACAGTGGACTCCGTAGAGGTAGTGTCGCCATATCTTCAATGCGAATACAACTGCTCCCATCTCCAGGTCGTGCACTGGATAGTTCTTCTCATGGGTCTTCAACTGGCGGGAGGCATATGCTATGACGTGTCAGTTCTGTATCAGCACCGCTCCCATCCCCTGATATGATGCGTCGGTATACACCTGGAATCCTTCCTTCCCAGATGGAAGGGGCAGAATAGGGGCTGAGATGAGCCGGTTCTTCAACTCCTGGAAGGCTGCCTCACACTATGTCGTCCATACAAAGGGCATGTCCTTCTTTGTCAATGAAGTGAGTGGAAGGGCGATCTGATAAAACCCCTCCACAAATTTCGGTAATAACCGGCAAGCCCAAGGAAACTCCGCACGTCCGTGGCCGTCTTCAGTGGTGGCCAATCCCTGACTGCCTGTACCTTTGCAGGGTCCACCACTAACCCAGCTCCGCTGATAATATGCCCCAGAAAAGCCACCTCCTTCAACCAGAACTGACACTTGCTGAACTTTGCATAGAGGCGATGCTCCCGCAATCTCTCCAAAGTCAGTGCCAGGTGTCGTGCATGGTCCTCCTCCATCCTAGAGTAGATAAGGATGTCGTCTATGAATAATATGACAAACACATCCAAATAAGTCTCGAAGACCAGGTTCATGAGGCTCATAAATGCTGATGGAGAATTCGTGAGTCCGAAGGGCATCACGATGAACTCATACAGTCCATATATGTTACTGAAGGCTGTCTTCGGAATTTCCTCCTCCTGGATCCACAACTGGTAGTAGCCTGACCTCAAGTCCATATTCGAGAAATAATGGGCTCCCTCCAGCTGATCGAACAACTCGTCTATCCTTGGGAGAGGATAGGTATTTCAGACGGTTAGCCTGTTTAGTGCTCGATAGTCGATGCACAGGCGAAGGGTGCCATCCTTCTTCTTCACGAATAGGACCGGAGCTTCCCATGGAGAGGAACTCGGTCTGACGAATCCTGCTTCCACCAACTCCTGCAACTGTGTCCGAAATTCTGCCAGCTCCCTTGGGGCCATCCGATAAGGGGCCTTGGATACTGGCTTAGCCCCTGGAACCAACCGAATCTGAAAGTCCTTCTCCCTCTGCGGAGGCAGTCCTGACAGCTTCTCTGAAAATACATCGACGTAGTCACAGACCACCGGAATGCTAAAAATCAGGTCCTTCTCCTCAGTCATCTCGAACAGCACCTGATATACCTCGTCTCCCTGTAGGTGGGCCTTGATGGCCTGAATAGATTAAAGGAGGCGGCGGGAAACCAGAGTAGTACCTTCGAATGTCACATAAGTGTCGCCGTGTCTCAGCACGACCCTCCTCGTCGGGCAGTCAATCTGGGCATGGTTCCAGACAAGCCATGTCATGCCCAAGACAAAGGTCGAAGTCCGGCATTCTCAGGATCATCGCTGGGGCCTCGAGTGTTAACCCGTCTATGGTAACCGTCAGGAGGTACTTCTCTGTGGACTGGATCTACATCCCATTGGGGAGACGCACCCTCATGGCATCTCCCGTATAATATCAAATTTGTCCCAGATCCTTGATGAAATCCTCCGACACAAAGTTGTGTGATGCCCCCGTGTCGAACAGGGTACGGGCAGGTTTGCCGCATGCCATCACTATTCCTAAATTTATTAAAGGAAAAATAGCTTAGGTCTAAAGTTTTCTAACCTAGGTTCTGTAATTATTCTACGAATACTAAAAATTACTCTCATACCTGCAATAACTCTGTTCGGGTTCCGGGGCTGCGCTAAGTCCAGAGCGTAGACCTGCTCCCCATCCTGCCTGTGTTCACCGCCCTAAAATCTGCATCTGCGACCACATCCACGACCTCCCATCTGGTGAGCCGGTAGGCCACCCTGTTCAGTAGGTATGGCCCCATTCCTCATCGGGCAATTAATCTGAATGTGCCCTGGCTGATGGCAGAGATAGCACCGCTGTGGTGTGGGTGGTCCCTGCCCTATCCTGGGCACCTCCCTCATCTGTATCGACTGCAGGGCCAGCACTGCCTGCTCCCTTGGTTCCTGCCTTTCCTCCTGGCAGGGTTGATCCCCGTTCCTTCTCTCTCCCATGACCTGGCCCCTCTGCGGGTCCCTTCTCCCTCCTAGCACTGCATCATCCCCGTGTCTCTTCCTGTCCTGGACTGCAAGCTGGTCCGCCTCCAGCTTCTTGGCCATCTCCAAGATCCTGGCCATGGTACCATCAGACACAAATAAGAGGGCCTGCCTCAGGTCATCATGGAGGCCCTTGTTGAACCTCTTGGCGTAACCCACGTCATCCAGCCTGTAAGAATCCGCAAACCGGGCCAAATGAGTAAACTCCCGGTGATATTCCAGAACTGTCCTGTTCCCTTGCTTCAATTACAAGAATCTATCCTCCAATTCATCCCTTGCGGACTGCGGCACAAAATGCTTTAGTAGTGCCGCCCTAAACTCCTCCCAAGTAATGTCTGCGATCTCCACTCCCGCATAAGTGGTGTCCATCACCGACTTCCACCACCTCTTCGCATGCGACTCCAGACAAGAAACCACCAATGATACTGCCAGGTCCACCGGGCACTGTATTCCCACCAACATCTCGTACATAATGTCTAGCCACTCCTCCGTGCGCACTGTCATCTCTGTCCCTAAGTAGGATGGTGGGGCAAGGCCCCAGGATGCACTTAACCAGTTCGCTCCGGGGTTCGGCTGAGGAGCCGGAGCCTGCTGTGCCCTAAAGGCCTCCAAGATGGCAGTCAAAGTTTGTCCCAGCTCCATCTGCTGCAACGGGATCGGAGCCGGCGGGGGTGGAATCATATTCAGGGCTGGCGGTGTCCCCTGCAGTAGGGGAGGATTCGTCGCACCCAACAAAAGATGGTCTTAAGTTTAGTAAATTGACCTAAAACTCTTTGTTACTTGTGAGCATTGCACGTGATTCCTCTCATGGGCACATCATTGCTTCCGCTGCTAGTTTGTCCTCAAACTAAGCCCGCGCGGGGTGTCCCATGTTTTCTGTACTACATTCTGTCGGATCGAAGTTCCGCTTTGATACAACTTGTAAGACCCCATTGTTTTTGCAACAACCACCGAGGTCTTAAGCCCATAACTTCCGCTTGCGGTGACACCTTCGCAACAGGGAAGGTCATCACTACAAAATGCCGATCCTGCCGGCCAAATCGATCACCATCTTCAGAATGTATAATGAATGAAAGTGTAAGCATCCAAGTCCACAATAGTATAAAGGAGGAAATCATACAATAAAACAAGTCAACACCAAAGAAAGTCTAAGTACCAACGCAAGAAAGTGAATACGGGCTTAAGCCCGGTACATGATAACCTCACTACAATTCACTCATAAAAGTAAAACTACTAATACTCGGCTCCACTCACGGATCCGGATGCCTGTCCACCCGAGCTACACTGGCCCATCTCCATCTGCACCATACCCTGCTGGTGTTCCGTCTAATGCGACTCTTCCTTGTCTCCCATCCGGAGCACCTATGTTGGGTATTGTATCCACAATTACCTGGATTTGAGGAAGCCACCCGTCAAGCTAAGATGAATTCGCAATGTATTTGATGAAACCTCGTAAGTTGTGCTTGCAGTTCTTCCATGCTAAGTGCACACCAATGTCAGGGTGCAGTAGGTCAATATACACGGGTCTGCACGACGTAATCCCTCGTTGAGCAGATCAGTGTGTTGGCCTACGTGTACTCTCTCTATTGGAGTGCACTTAATTTCAAGTACAGGGCCGCGTTTATGCAGGAGAAGCCAAGGAGCATGGATGGGTCAAGGAGCAGCTCTTGGGTGGAAAGACGAAAATTCGTCTAAGGAAACTTCGACGAGAATCACCAAGTGATTCTCGCCGACTCTTTCAGGCTACCTCAAAACGGTGCAAGTAAGATTCGGCGAGAATCACTAGTGATTCTCGCCGAACCAGTCGTTAAGCAGATCATGAATACCAAGTGAAAATCGTTGAGAATCACTAAGTGATTCGGCGAGAATCACTAGCGATTCTCGACGAATCGTCGAGAATCACTTGGTGATTCTCGCCGATTCGTCGAGAATCACCTGCGATTCTCGCCGATTTTTACTTAGCGATTTCCCTGGAAGCTGCTGGACCGGATTCTGCCGCTGGACTATTTTGAACCGGATTTCGGGTTTCTACTTGTGGGACCCACAACGGTCATATTTTTAGTATCTACAGTATATAAATACACGGGTATTTTTGAACAGAAAAAACAGCGAAGAAGACAAGAAATACGCGAGCACGGACAAACCCTAAATCGCCGCTTCCGCTCTGCCGCCGCCGCCGCTCGCAACTAGTTGGTCGCCGCTGTTGATCGCGTTTCATCCCGATCTCCGGCGACAGAAGCCTAGCTAAGCTCAGCGTCTCACGTGTCTAACCGGAGTTCTCTTGTCTCTCGATTTGTAGATCGGGAAAGTCTTCCCCATCCGAATCGATCGAGACGATTGATCCTAGTGTGACCGTTGGTAGACCTAGCTAGCTTCGCTACGAAGTTTGGATCTCTAAAGAAGTGCAGCTGCACATCGTTGTCGCCGCCGATCCCGTGAACCTTGCCGCTGCCCATCTTGCCGCCGCCGGTTCCGGGGAGATCCTCTCCAAGAGAGATCTAAGGTTGTGGACTCCTTGTGGATGTCAAGAACACGTCGTCAACAAAGAGGGACATCTTAGTCTCCAAACGAAGTTTGTATCTCGTGTACATTCTAGTTTTACTTTTGTTGTAAAGGAACACTTGTTCCGTATTGTAAGGGTTGGGTGCAACCCGGTTTGTGGGAGTGTTGACTCCTACGTGTGGAAGGGTTCCTTCCGATAGTGCAGGGATTGGATTTCAATCCTGTTGGAGAAGAGACCGAGTTGTCCCTTGGTGGGAGATAGGTCGAAGGGGGAAAGTGGATGTACCCAAGTTGGGGAACCACTATAAATTGTCTGTGTATTCTGTGTGCTGTGCTTTTTATTTTTATTGTGCAGGTACATTCGTAAATTTCCGCAAACACGCTGCACGTCACCTATTCCCCCCCCACCCCCCCCATAGGTGAACATTGTTGACACTAGGTGGACTTTCAAGTGGTATCAAAGCGAGGTTACTCATCAAAAAGGTTAACTCCTTGAGTAGAATCCTGCCACCAGTGTCAGAAGCATGGAGCTGGATTATGAGATACCGCCACTCAAACTCCCCGCATGCACAAAGGATTATTATCCCATCTGGAGGATGAGAATGTCATATCACTTGGATGCTATCGATCCTCGAGCATCCTTCATCCTAGAAGAGGGTCCGTTTATTCCCATGAAGACCTCCGACTCTGGAATCCAAGTGCCCATGTGCATTGCTGAGATGTCAGAGACGGAACTGTCACTATATAAATTGGACGAGAGGATTCGTCAAATTATCTTGGATATCTGGTCTGGAGCTTCTCGCTCTAGATTGGAAAAATGTAGGACGGCTAAATCCATGTGGGTGATGATCTCAGAGTTGATGGGGGGAGTCAGAGAACGCTGGAATATGCTGTCAACCAGAGGATGAAGCCTATGTGGGGGTCCTCACCTCTGAAGATGAAGGCAAGGATCTCTCAGACAGCATCAGAGCTCCAGTGTCCGTGTCTGAGACTGAAGAGGCCAGTGAGGAAAGCAGCTCTGATGAGGATGACGCAATGGTCACTGGCTCGAATGACAATAACATTGAAGAGCAGGTAACTACTTCATCCTGCCCCATCTCTTTTGAACTTTCTGAAGACAGAAACTGCTTTCCTCCAGAAGATTCTGATTCTCTGAAGAGAGCCCTTCAGTCAAGCAACCTACTTGCTGAGGAGCAAGCTCAAGAGATTGCTCGACTGAAGATCTTGTTGGCTCTCCAATTGGCGTCCAACAAGGTCAAGGACTCCAAAATCTCAGCTCTAGAGAGTAGTCTAGAAAATGAGAAAAGAATAGTATCCAACTTTTCCAAAGTTGATGCTATAAAGAGAAAGCAAGAAAATGGGTGGATCTCCCGGATTATCAATTCGTGGAGAAATGGGGAAACGGTATTCCGACCCCGCACTACAAGCAGGAAGGCAACTCATCATGCCTTCAGGTATGACCACAGGAATAGTCGTGGTCACTGCAAGGGTGATCTGTCCTTATGTGGAGACACCCGGAGTGCAAGGGCCGTCGTGGCCACCCATGAGAGAATACCTAAGGCTCATTCTGAGCCCTTTGTATTCACAGCCACTGCCTCAACTCGGTGTGAATCTGCATGTCCCAGCTCACAGAAGACTTCTCACCACCCGAGGACACATGATAAGGAGGATAGAAGTCATGGTGCAAGTTTTCATGAGGCCTCAGGAAGGGGGATGCCTGAAAGAATGGCACCACCTTCTCGGCCTCATGACGCTCACAACATGCATTCCTTCCACCCTTCCACGTGTCACGATGGAAGAGGAAATTTTGTGAGGAGATCATGCTCTATCCCGTTTAGACCTAGGACCGTGACTACCTCAGTCACTAGATCAGGTCGGAAACGGCGATACAACATTCACCCATGTTTGTGCTGTGGCAAAGTGGGACACTTTGCCATCGACTGTTGGCACAACCCCTCTGTGCCAAGGGCAGGGGCTTATCCACTCTCACGGAACAGAGGTAGTCTTCCTGACAGGTTTTCTGGGGGAAGGCAGTCGAGTGCTTATGCTAACAGGAACCTAGGACCCAATATGATTTGGGTTCCTAAGGTAAAGTAATTCTTTCTTGCAGGGTAGTCTAGGTTCCCGTGAATATGATGGGAACTAGACAGTAGGTGGCTCAAGACTAAATTGGAACAAGCGTCTGCAATAACAGATGTGATATCTACTTGAGCATACTCACATTGAGCTCCTAATATGTTCTACCGGTGGGACTAAACGATGACTCTCAAAATCCCAGGTACTTATGATCAGTTTCAAGACTTGAGTCGTTTTCCATTGACAGTTACATATATATACATATATCTTTATAAACAGATACATATTTGTATATACATGTATGTATGCACATCCAAGGATAGGGTAACACGATGAATATAAACCTTAGCTACATCATTAAAGAGATATCGGAAATTCCACTGGTAGATTCTAGAACTAACATCTGCAGGCGTAAATTAATTCACTAAAATCTAACAAAGATACGTCGTTGGAAATCTCGGCAACGAAAATACATCATTGGAAACCTTGCCATCAATAAATGTATGGAAAAGCCGGCTCAAACCCTAATAGCTTGGCTTCAAGGAGTATCTATATAGTTAGAAGACTTTCAAATTAACTTAGACAAACGGAAACCGTAAGAATCCCATCTAACTCGTCGAGCTTGGCATTTAAGGTGAATCCCATTCTCGCCGAAGGATCAAGAAGAATCACATTTAAGGAAGAATTCCCGCCGACTCTTCACATTCCTCAGGAATCGCGCACGGTCTCTTCCGCCGACCCGCAGGAAGCTCGTCGAATCGTCTTCTCGCAAGCTCTCGACGAATCCCGCACCGTCTTCGCCAAATCCCGCTAGGTTCTCCATCGTCCTCCCGTAAGTAACCCACCAGGAATCGCACAGGCTTCCGTCGAATCCCGCCGAACTCCGCAGGAAACTCACCTCCTCACCGAAGGTCTCCATCGCTGTTTCCCGCAAGTTCTCCACCGAAGGTATTCCCAAAGGTATATCTCTGTGTCGTGAGAGTTTCTGTTTCGCAGGAAGCTCACCGACCACTTCTCGCAGGACGCTCAAGGAAGATTTCTCGCAGGAAGCTCACCAACTCACTTCCGTCTCCGCCTTTAGGTAACCTCTTCCTCACCCGTACTTGGAAGTTATCACTAGTGATTCTTCCCCTTTGACTGTTCATTAAGCATAGAATAGGGCTTCTATCCCTAGATCTGCAATGGATCCAAGGACAACTGCTGGGTTGGTCACTGGTTGCGAGCTTGTTCGAACTGGGTTCTCTCACGCCTCTGACGAATTCAGAAACATCATTATGATGATGGAAGAGGCTGGGCTATCATTCATCCTGGAGCACCCGTGCAAAATCCTGGACAAAGAGGTGCTGGAGTTCTTCGCTACCGCAAGACTCCGAAATGACGACTCACTAATCAAAAGCAAGGTGGCTGGGGCAAAGGTCAAGATGTCTGCCAGCAAGCTGACCCGCTTCCTGCAGCTTTCTAGCTCAGAGCATGAGGACTATCTGGAGGACGATGACAAAACCAGAACTCTCTTATTCTGCGGTCTCCCACGAGGAACTCGGTCAATAAAGAGAAAGGATATGAATGAGGAAGGGAAGCTCCTGTCCGACATAATTGGAAAGGTACTCATCTGCAAGCCAGGATCTCATGACCATATCTCTGCGGATATGTTCAAGATCCTGGTGGCTATTGTCTGCCGTAAAAGGTTCAACTGGGGGGCGTTGCTGTTCGAGAAGATAAAGGACACCTTGAGCTCTCCGAGCTTTGGTCGAATCATAACTCTGTTTCTTAATCAGCTAAATGGCGACACGTTTGACATGAGTAAAGGTGTTCCTCTACACTACTTGAAGAAGATGGACTCAAGTGTGTTTGACAGATGGGAGAGGCGTATTGGGCAGACTGCCGTGGAAGACCAACAGGGAGTATCTCCAGCAGTCACCCCCAGTGAAATTCCTGATACTTTGACTGCAGGAATCGAGGGGGAGCCTCTACCCCCTCATACTGATGTAGTCTCTGACATCTCCCAGCTGGCCAGAGATGCTGTGGCAGATCTACACGAAGAAAGTGAACCTGAGCTGGAGCATGGGGAGGCCCCGAACCGAAACGATCAAGGAGCCGAAGCTATTGTACTGGAGACTGCTGACAAAGAGTTGGAAGAGGCTGCTGATGAAGATGATTTCATGGATGATGACGGAGAGGAAGACGGGAATGAGGGACATGAAGCATTGGAGGCTCCGGATGTAACGCCCCCACCTGTCACATGACATATAACGGTGGGTCCGGCCGGGGCCCCACGCCATATAGCACAGACAAGCGAAGGAATCACGTGTGGAAATCAAAATCTATGCGTGTCCTTAACTCATTCCATTCTAGCGCAGCATTTTTCTTGTTAACATGAACTCAAACCAGAATGTCCACCCATATATAAATACCACATTTATATAAAAACACCAGGAATGTATACAACTCACACACCCTGGCCTTATGGCCTTACAAGTTCCTCTTTCACATCAATAATTTCGTACATCGGCACGCAGGCCGGCCACACATGAAATCCAAACACAGCTCTTCACATAGCCTTCAAGGACTAAGAACACCAGGCTAGCCAATCCACTTATTCTTTCCAAACCGCAGCACCTGCAATTCATCATCCAAACCAACACAGAAAACAAAGTAACGGTCAGCATTGCTGACCCATTATAACGACCCTACCCCCTACCCGGGGTAGTGGTTCCTTCCCTGTACACAGTGCTTCCTTTCTCATCAAGCATCAGCAAACATCACCAAATCACATAGCTAGATAGATCACTCTCTTTATGCCACTAACTAACAAACACATCACATCACAAACGCTGGAGTCCACCAACGCTCCGTGCACTCAGGGCACCTTGGCGTACCGGAATCCACCGTCGTACACCGCTGTCTCTCGAGGTTTTCACTTGTTGGTTGACCGGCCCTAGTCCACCAGCTCGCAGGCTGGCGACATCCCGCCCAAGCCACTCAGAGGTCCATCCTCACAGCATCACAAACAGAGCAGATCGACCCACACTCCGTGGTGTAGCAAGCCGGGTTTATCTAAGCTCCCCAGGCATTGTCTACCCATCGATCCCCCTCCTAATCCGATCGACCCACACTATGTGGTGCGGCAACCCGGGTTTAACTCGGCTCCCCTAGCATTGCCGCCCATCGATCCCTTCCTTAACTAGATCAACCCACCCTAGTGGTGTAACAGGCCGGGTTTATCACGAGCTCCCCAGGCGTGCTACCAATTGATCATCTCATATCCAGGAGCTTCACCAAAGCCTCCTCACAATCAACACATCCATACATTCCTCACAACAGAAATCCGTTTTGCACATCATCAAAGCCACGGAGCCTTCTCCGGTTTACCCATGAACATCACCAATCCATACTACCGGTCCAGATGGGCTTCACACAGCATGCCTATGCCGTACTTCATAATTCCGGCTCTAGATGCAGACACAATAAAGGAATCACTTCCGCGATCCACCTCTTGGTGGAGGATTCCAAGCACATGTATAGAGAAAGGACTTCGATGTCCAAGAAGGAGATCGTTACCCTTGAAGATCGCTTCGGCGCCATGAAGTAGCCGGATGGAAATCACCGCCTCGGCTCTGCCTTCACGAATCCGCTCTCGGATCTTCGCTCCGCACTCCGCAGCTCCTACAGCAGCTGGAAGACTCCTCCCTTCTCTCTCCCTTAGGCCTTTCTTCTTTCTCCCTTGAAATGGAAAATGAAGAAGAAGAAGAAGAAGATAATAAGAGATTTTATCTTCTAATTCTCGGCCTCCTAGACACCTGGACAAAGCCCAGCCCTTGGATCCAGGAAGAGGGAAACAAACGGCTCAGATCTGGCCAAAAAACCCTGAACACGGCCTGACACGCCCTGTGACACGCCCGTGTCACAGGCCGTGTCCCCCTAAGCGGCAGACAAACGACTCAATCCAACCAGTACACGCCCGTGTGACACGCCCGTGTCACGACCGTGTACCCGACACGCCCTCAGACACGCCCGTGTCTGAGGCCGTGTACCTCAACAGAAATAATCCCAAAACAACCCGAGACTTCACACGGCCTGGCACACGGCTTGGCACACGCCCGTGTTCATGGCCGTGTGCACCAGGACACACCCGTGTCCCGCAAACACGCCCTAACCCGAGACGTCGAGCTGAATTTGACGCCCACTGACACGCCCTGTGACACGCCCGTATCATAGGCCGTGTCCTCACTGGAACTCGATACTCGACGATCGTCGCGTAACACTCGTCGAGCATTCGACACGGCATTCTACACGGCCGTGTCCTGGGCCGTGTGCCCCTCTCGACGATGTCGAGCGAAAATCGTCGACATCAAGTCCGATCGTCGACACAACCTCGACACGCCCTGCGACACGCCCGTGTCGCAGGCCGTGTCAACTGACACGCCCTGGGACACGCCCGTGTCCCAGGCTGTGTCACCCATGCCTGAACCCGATTTTGCTCAAAATGATTCTCTTGACTTTGGGGTGTTACAATCCCCCCTTCAAATAATTTCGTCCTCGAAATTTGACTCCAAACAGCCAATTAGTCACAACATCACAAAGCTTACACCGCAAGTCTCCGCACACACTAACAAACAGACAACACAACAAACATCCCTAGCTTCCACTTGTGCACATTCAGCCACATACAACTTCAAAACAAAACAACATACTTGATTAATTTCGGCACAGTCACAAGTGCACCAAGCTATTATAGCGATCGACAACTATCGATATAAACATCATTTACATCAGCCAAAAGTGATGTACATCAGCTATTATTCATCAAAACATAGTTTACACAACATTCATAACATCAACATGCTTCACATCAGTTCACTTCCTCTCAGCCTCCCGATTTTGAAATTCGCGATTTAATGATAAATGAAACGCTCGAGGCTGAATTTCACCAACTGAGCTTTGCGGTTCTTGCACTTCCATCGCATGCAAGCGAGGTTGCGTCCGGGGTGCAGATGATTCAGCCACTGCTTTCCCTTTTTCTTCATATGACGCACCTGTCTTTTTCTCACTCCCTGGAGGGACATTCCAATAGAATTTTGCGATATGTCCTTGCTGCCCACATTTATAACATATACGTGTATCCATACGTCCTGGCCCATACGTCGCCCCCGAAGAAATAGTCGACGGAGCTACGTCCACCGGCCTAAATCTTTTCTTCTCTTGTCGTCGAAACTCCGATTCTTTCAACTCAGACTTTTCCCTTGCCAGTCGCTTATTCTCCTGTACTCGCTTCATATCCTTCTCCAAGGCACGAGCTGTATCGACCAACGCCTGAAAGCCTTGGCTCACGGAACTCGGAAGTGCCAACCTCAATTCATCCCGCAATCCTCCATAAAACCGATTTGTCTTTCGCGCTTCCTCCGCAAAGGTAGATCCCGCATATCTCCCCAATCTTGTGAATTCATGCAGGTAGGTATCAATATCTCGCTCACCCTGCACCAAGCGGAGAAACTCATTTTCCATCGCAATCCTCTGCGACACTGGCACATACTTGGCTAAAAATATTTGGGAGAATTCCTCCATTGAAATCTCCGTTAAACTTCGACCTGCCAAGTGGTGCACTTCAATCTCATCCCACCATAATCTCGCATCGCCTTCCAACAGAAAAGTGGCCAACATCACTTTCTGTTCTTCGACCGTCCTAATTGCGGTTAGGATCCGTTTTACTCTTGCCAACCAATCTTCTGCCTGCGTTGGTGAGAGCGCTCCACCAAACGTCGGTGGGTGAAAGTGCATAAAACGTGACAATGCGTCGTCACTCGCTTGCACTTCCACCACCTCGGCAGCATGTTCTTGCCTTCCACCTGGTCTTGCCTGTCCAGTTGGTTGTGCTTGTAACACTGCAAGCACTGTCTCCGCTACCACCCGTATGGCCTCTGCCGAGGGAGGCATCGGCGCTTCCACGGGTGCTGCACTTTCATCCGACCGCTGGGGCTCAGACGGCCCAGCTCCATCCCTCGCCACCTATCAATGTACAGAACACCATTAAATTCTTCCAAATCATAACGGTACTGTTACATTGACTACACAGGCACGCACAGCATGTGCATGACATACATTCCTAGTGGACATTCATGAGTTCATTTATGTTCTCTCCTCCCAAACAATCTCAACCTGGCTCTGATACCACTTTGTAACGCCCCCACCTGTCACATGACATATAACGGTGGGTCCGGCCGGGGCCCCACGCCATATAGCACAGACAAGCGAAGGAATCACGTGTGGAAATCAAAATCTATGCGTGTCCTTAACTCATTCCATTCTAGCGCAGCATTTTTCTTGTTAACATGAACTCAAACCAGAATGTCCACCCATATATAAATACCACATTTATATAAAAACACCAGGAATGTATACAACTCACACACCCTGGCCTTATGGCCTTACAAGTTCCTCTTTCACATCAATAATTTCGTACATCGGCACGCAGGCCGGCCACACATGAAATCCAAACACAGCTCTTCACATAGCCTTCAAGGACTAAGAACACCAGGCTAGCCAATCCACTTATTCTTTCCAAACCGCAGCACCTGCAATTCATCATCCAAACCAACACAGAAAACAAAGTAACGGTCAGCATTGCTGACCCATTATAACGACCCTACCTCCTACCCGGGGTAGTGGTTCCTTCCCTGTACACAGTGCTTCCTTTCTCATCAAGCATCAGCAAACATCACCAAATCACATAGCTAGATAGATCACTCTCTTTATGCCACTAACTAACAAACACATCACATCACAAACGCTGGAGTCCACCAACGCTCCGTGCACTCAGGGCACCTTCTTGGCGTACCGGAATCCACCGTCGTACACCGCTGTCTCTCGAGGTTTTCACTTGTTGGTTGACCGGCCCTAGTCCACCAGCTCGCAGGCTGGCGACATCCCGCCCAAGCCACTCAGAGGTCCATCCTCACAGCATCACAAACAGAGCAGACCGACCCACACTCCGTGGTGTAGCAAGCCGGGTTTATCTAAGCTCCCCAGGCATTGTCTACCCATCGATCCCCCTCCTAATCCGATCGACCCACACTATGTGGTGCAGCAACCCGGGTTTAACTCGGCTCCCCTAGCATTGCCGCCCATCGATCCCTTCCTTAACTAGATCAACCCACCCTAGTGGTGTAACAGGCCGGGTTTATCACGAGCTCCCCAGGCGTGCTACCAATTGATCATCTCATATCCAGGAGCTTCACCAAAGCCTCCTCACAATCAACACATCCATACATTCCTCACAACAGAAATCCGTTTTGCACATCATCAAAGCCACGGAGCCTTCTCCGGTTTACCCATGAACATCACCAATCCAGACTACCGGTCCAGATGGGCTTCACACAGCATGCCTACGCCGTACTTCATAATTCCGGCTCTAGATGCAGACACAACAAAGGAATCACTTCCGCGATCCACCTCTTGGTGGAGGATTCCGAGCACATGTATAGAGAAAGGACTTCGATGTCCAAGAAGGAGATCGTTACCCTTGAAGATCGCTTCGGCGCCATGAAGTAGCCGGATGGAAATCACCGCCTCGGCTCTGCCTTCACGAATCCGCTCTCGGATCTTCGCTCCGCACTCCGCAGCTCCTACAGCAGCTGGAAGACTCCTCCCTTCTCTCTCCCTTAGGCCTTTCTTCTTTCTCCCTTGAAATGGAAAATGAAGAAGAAGAAGAAGAAGATAATAAGAGATTTTATCTTCTAATTCTCGGCCTCCTAGACACCTGGACAAAGCCCAGCCCTTGGATCCAGGAAGAGGGAAACAAACGGCTCAGATCTGGCCAAAAAACCCTGAACACGGCCTGACACGCCCTGTGACACGCCCGTGTCACAGGCCGTGTCCCCCTAAGCGGCAGACAACCGACTCAATCCAACCAGTACACGCCCGTGTGACACGCCCGTGTCACGGCCGTGTACCCGACACGCCCTCAGACACGCCCGTGTCTGAGGCCGTGTACCTCAACAGAAATAATCCCAAAACAACCCGAGACTTCACACGGCCTGGCACACGGCTTGGCACACGCCCGTGTTCATGGCCGTGTGCACCAGGACACACCCGTGTCCCGCAAACACGCCCTAACCCGAGACGTCGAGCTGAATTTGACGCCCACTGACACGCCCTGTGACACGCCCGTGTCACAGGCCGTGTCCTCACTGGAACTCGATACTCGACGATCGTCGCGTAACACTCGTCGAGCATTCGACACGGCATTCGACACGGCCGTGTCCTGGGCCGTGTGCCCCTCTCGACGATGTCGAGCGAAAATCGTCGACATCAAGTCCGATCGTCGACACAACCTCGACACGCCCTGCGACACGCCCGTGTCAACTGACACGCCCTGGGACACGCCCGTGTCCCAGGCCGTGTCACCCATGCCTGAACCCGATTTTGCTCAAAATGATTCTCTTGACTTTGGGGTGTTACACCGGATCTCCTTGAACCTCCATCTAACAAGCGTGCACCAGTGGAGGGGGAGTCAGAAAAATCTACAGAGGCCGCCAGCATTCCACCATTAGAGACTGTGCTTGTATCCAGCTCTACAGATGCGTCTGCTGAAGAGCAAGGCCAAGAAGTGCCTCCGGCTCTTCCTTTACGAAATGAGCTAGCCACTCACACTGTAAATGTCATTCAGGGCATAGTGAATGAACTTAAAGCCTCCTTTGATAAAGCTCAGAGTAAACTGCTGAAAAGGATCAAGACATCTGAAAATCTCATGCTCAAGAATATGGTGGAGATCAACCATAAACTTGACGCGATGGAGAAGAAATTTGAAGCAAAGTATAACGAGGCCGGCCAAGCTGTCACACTTCTTATGGCCGGATTGAAAAAGAACACTGATACTCTTGCTGTTGTAAATCAGAATGCTCATGTTGTCGCGAACAACATTCAAAAGTTTGACGGTAATATGGTCACCCTCAACGCCAATCAGCAGGCCTTGGTCACTGAATTCTCCCGGACCACCAAGCATATTGATGGCTCCCTGCACTCCTATGCAAACTTCATCGCTGTCGAAGCCAAAAAGGGGGAGAAGGACTACATAGCTAAGATGGCTGAGCTCCGAGAAGTCATGATCAATAACTTCGAACAGTCAAACAAGTATGTCTATGACAGCAACTGGTGGATGCTCCACCAGGCGTTAGGCGTCGCCGTGCCTGAAAATCCTGCGGATACTCATGCTCCTGAGACATCTACGGCCGCTGAGGGAGTAAGTGATGCTGAGGGAATAAGTGCAAGTGCTGCAGATGTTCCCCTAAGTGAAGCTGATGCTAGGGCTATCTCCAAAGCTAAACTGAGGAGCATGTTTGACCAAGAGGCCCTAGCAAAAGCCAGGGGCAAGAGAAAAGCTCAGGAAGGGACCTCCAAGGAGACACTAGCTGAGAAGAGAATCAGAATGAGTGAGGAGGAAGTACGAAATGAAAAGTGGAGTCCAGTTTCAAAGAACATCATCTTGGACACCTTCTGGCTACAAGAAAAAGGAGAACTCAATCGAAACAAAGTATACAGCCAGTATGAGTGGGAAATGCACAAAACGTATGAAGCAAAATGAAACATCTTCTTCAGAAACAACACAGATGCAGATAAAGTTCCTCCTCCCAGATACTATCCAAAGCCGAAAGAATATATGGAGAGGCAAAGGAAGAAGTATTTGACACAAAAATTCAAGGATGACTTAGCTAAGGAAAAATAGTCAACAATTTTTTAGCTTGTCATTTTCTCTTAAGAACATTTAATGCTTATTGTTAATATATGAACAATTCTGAGATTATATGTGTATATATATATTGGTATATATATTTGAATTTGTGAATGACTCAAGTCTTGATCTGTTTGCTTATATTCTCTTGTGTTGCATGTTTAGATTCTGAATGCTATTTTTATTATTTGATTGGTGTTATTCATCTTAGCTAGTAGGGTTTTGGCTTCGTCAAATAGGGGGAGATTGTTGGGTATTGTATCCACAATTACCTGGATTTGAGGAAGCCACCCGTCAAGCTAAGATGAATTCGCAATGTATTTGATGAAACCTCGTAAGTTGTGCTTGCAGTTCTTCCACGCTAAGTGCACACCAATGTCAGGGTGCAGTAGGTCAATATACACGGGTCTGCACGACGTAATCCCTCGTTGAGCAGATCAGTGTGTTGGCCTACGTGTACTCTCTCTATTGGAGTGCACTTAATTTCAAGTACAGGGCCGCGTTTATGCAAGAGAAGCCAAGGAGCATGGATGGGTCAAGGAGCAGCTCTTGGGTGGAAAGACGAAAATTCGTCTAAGGAATCACCAAGTGATTCTCGCCGATTCGGCGAGAATCACTAGTGATTCTCGCCGACTCTTTCAGGCTACCTCAAAACGGTGCAAGTAAGATTCGGCGAGAATCACTAGTGATTCTCGCCGAACCAGTCGTTAAGCAGATCATGAATACCAAGTGAAAATCGTTGAGAATCACTAAGTGATTCGGCGAGAATCACCTGCGATTCTCGCCGATTTTTACTTAGCGATTTCCCTGGAAGCTGCTGGACCGGATTCTGCCGCTGGACTATTTTGAACCGGATTTCGGGTTTCTACTTGTGGGACCCACAACGGTCATATTGTTAGTATCTACAGTATATAAATACACGGGTATTTTTGAACAGAAAAAACAGCGAAGAAGACAAGAAATACGCGAGCACGGACAAACCCTAAATCGCCGCTTCCGCTCTGCCGCCGCCGCCGCTCGCAACTAGTTGGTCGCCGCTGTTGATCGCGTTTCGTCCCGATCTCCGGCGACAGAAGCCTAGCTAAGCTCAGCGTCTCACGTGTCTAACCGGAGATCTCTTGTCTCTCGATTTGTAGATCGGGAAAGTCTTCCCCATCCGAATCGATCGAGACGATTGATCCTAGTGTGACCGTTGGTAGACCTAGCTAGCTTCGCTACGAAGTTTGGATTTCTAAAGAAGTGCAGCCGCACATAGTTGTCGCCGCCGATCCCATGAACCTTGCCGCCGCCCATCTTGCCGCCGCCGGTTCCGGGGAGATCCTCTCCAAGAGAGATCTAAGGTTGTGGACTCGTTGTGGACGTCAAGAACACGTCGTCAACAAAGAGGGACATCTTAGTCTCCAAACGAAGTTTGTATCTCGTGTACATTCTAGTTTTACTTTTGTTGTAAAGGAACGCTTGTTCCGTATTGTAAGGGTTGGGTGCAACCCGGTTTGTGGGAGTGTTGACTCCTACGTGTGGAAGGGTTCCTTCTGATAGTGCAGGCATTGGATTTCAATCCTGTTGGAGAAGAGACCGAGTCGTCCCTTGGTGGGAGATAGGTCGAAGGGGGAAAGTGGATGTACCCAAGTTGGGGAACCACTATAAATTGCCTGTGTATTCTGTGTGCTGTGCTTTTTATTTTTATTGTGCAGGTACATTCGTAAATTTCCGCAAACACGCTGCACGTCACCTATTCCCCCCATAGGTGAACATTGTTGACACTAGGTGGACTTTCAACCTAAAATATGGTGGTCAAACGACCGTCAGTCAAACTAGGCTCAGTAAACAATCCCCCACCCCTCTATCCGTGGCTCCTAGGCACCGGGCGGAAAGGAGTGAAAAGGAGGACCAAAAGCATGGCGTAATCAAGTAGGTAACATCTACCCTAATAAATAAAATATTTAGGTATGGCAGGGGTATCACAATAATTAAACATGAGTAAACAAGTATGTAACAAAAGTAAACAGTAAGGAGTAGCAAGTAAGTAAAAGCATTAAGAAGAGTAAGTAAGAGCAACAAGAAATATAACCGTTGATTTATGGGGATTACCCCTATAGACCAAGGGGTCGTTTTGCAGAGCCTATCGTATAAAACGTCCCATACCATTTTATACGATAGGTTTCAGGGGTTAAATGCAATGATTATGCTATGACATACAAGTATGATATGGTATGTACATGCAAGTGCAACTCACACATACGACTCTATGCGCACAGACCTTTAGTTCCCCTTTTTGGAGTTAGCTAAACTCTCAGGAGCCTCTCGTCGTGGCCAACAGAGACAGTGGGTTGGGCCTCTCCACTCCTAGACTAGTAATCACACTACCCCGTCTAGCCCCTCACGTACGTTTCCATACTATTCTTAGCAAACCAGCTAGTCTCCCCGAGTGAACGTACCGACGACGGTGTGATCGATCGTCCAATACCGAGGACTCACCACTATTATGCACATGCAACCATGATAGTTTGTATCTAATTATAGTACCGAGCCTCTAGCTCTTTAGACTACCGAGCCTACTAGTTCACCATATTCCAGAGCCCACGACTCCCTGGACTAATCAAGTCTCTTTTTTTTCCAAGTCCCCGAGCATCCAACTCCCCGGACTTCCAAATCAATACCGAGTCCATTTAACTCTACCAGTGAGCCCTTAGGCCACGGACCTACGCTATCTTTTCTCTACCAATTCATCTTCCTACGTGTACAGGTGTGAGTGTAAGGTGAAACTATTATTAGGGTTACTCTTGCCCAAATTATTCTTAAGGTTTACGTTAGCCTAGGACTGCCCAAGGTATTCCCCGTGAAGGGCTCTCGAAGGCACTATGAACTATGATGGGATTACGCCCAAGGCTCCCTTTCGCAAGGCACTTAATATTATTGATTTCTACACTTGATCAGATCTCTCATTTATTTACCCAAACCAGCAACCTACTAAGGATTCAACTCTTCAAATTCATTACCCACTCTAGTTCAGTTTCCGTAGTTACTATATGCAGACCAACCTATACTATATGAGATGTATAAAGGAGGTACTCTGAATTGTCTTCCAAATCTCCTATAAACTTTACTAGAGGTATATCATAACAAGTTTAATCTAAAATCAGAGAATCATAATTTTTCTAATTAATTTGATATTTATTGAATTTTCCCAAATGTTTGGCCATGGGTAATTTTGAACATGAACTATATGATCTACTCAAGTAATGACCACCCAAAAATTTTGAACACTAAATAACAGAGATATATGACTAGATATTAATTTCCATAATTTGTCAGAAAATATGTTACCTCTAATTAATTTATCCAATATAATTCCCTTAATCATATGTAAAGAAGGAAATACCAAAATTACTCATCAGAAAATTATGTAAAAATTACAAAATCTTAATATGGTTCAGAAAAGATCATTATACAAAAATCATAATTTTAGAGGCTTGCTAGACTCCAAAATAAATTAAATTAATTTTCATGGGAATCAACACTTAATGAAGCAACCCTTATAAATAGTCTTCCAAAAATCCAATAAATATTCACAGAGCTTTAAAACATAATAAGGAGTCCCCTGACGAAATTTCATCAATTTTCAACAAGTAGTTCCTTCATAATAAATTTCTAAGCAAATATTACAAATTACTAAATTGTTAATGAAGTATCCAAAATAACAATCCTAAATTCATAACAAAAATCTCCAGAGCTTTTACAAACTTTAAACACTATTCTACCCAAATTTTAAGTGATTTTAAAGTGATTTGATAGCCTAATACTCCAAATTAGGTTTGGTGCCCTAAACTGGGGTTAGGGTTTTGACGGGGTTTAAGACTTCCAAATTCCCTAAAATTTTAACCAGAGGACTATTCCAACACTATGGACCTCTACACCAATGTCTAAGTCATTCCAAGGTCATTTGGCCCCATGACCTTCAAACCCTAAGAATCCCCATTAAGGGACCTACCCTATGGTTCTAGGGCTACCCTACTCTTAACCACCCCAAATTTCATTGGAGGGTGTGTCATACCATAGAGAATCAGTGGCCAAAATATTGTTGAGGTGATTTGACCACTCAAACCCGAAGGGGGTGTTTTGACCTAATTAACCCTATAAGGGTCAACTTAGGGTTGGATAAAACCTAATCAAAACATCTCCAAAGGAAATAAAATTTTTACCAGAGCCCTAACATGGTTTCTAAGATCACCCAACCAAATTTGGGGGGATTTTGAGGTATTTATGACACCTAAATAATTTATAATTGATTTATTAAATTTTCACTAAACCTATAGAAAAGTTTTTTCCAAAAATTCTAATTTTTGGACAGTCTAAGGGATAGGATATAAGGAGCCTATGTTCAAACTTTCAAAGCATTTGGATGAATGTTTTGGTGTGAGCACTAATTCTAATGTCTGGTCATGCCTATGTATAGGTTGCACCAAATTGAGTGTTGTGGTCACACCAGGATTCCAAATGGAGTGAAATCAATTTTCAATTACACTAGACATCAAGGGCTACATTTTCTATGTTGACCACTTTTATAGTAGAGGCCTCTAAGTATTTTTAATAATTAAAACCACCTACTGCTAATAATCTCCAGAAAATCAATTAATATTATTAAATTACTTGATCAAAAACGGATGGCATCCGCTCATCCTCAACCTCCAGCCAAGGGCAGAGATTGGCCCAACTTGGAGACTATTCCAGCCGACTTTCCGGCCACCCCGACCACCTCCCTGACCGACCACCACCAACAACACCTCCGTTGAGGTGGTGGCTAGCGTTTGGCAGCGACCATGCCGCCGGAGGCGGCGGTTTCCGGTGAACTCAACACCACCATTTTCCATGAAAATCTGAAATTACAAGCACCCAATCAGGCTCAATTGATCCCGATTTCTCAACCTAAACAAGTCTAGATCTAGCACGCATAGAGAGGAGAAGGATTGGACCTCATTTGGAGAGTTTCCTTGCACCAGTCACCGGCCGCCATTGCTCCTCCTCAAAGCTTTCGGTGCCATGTCTTTTCCTCCTCCGAGAGCTCTAAGTGTTTGGGAAAATGGGAAATTCTACTCCTCATAGTCTCTAAAGATGTTGGAGGGGTCGGTTGGGTGGTGTGGGGGATTTAATTCTCTTGGCCATGGTTGACCTCTTCACCTCCCATCCCACGGCCGACCCTATGCATCCCCCCTTCATTAAATATCTCTGAAAACTGTTGGAATCCCCTTTAATTCATTAGGGAAGATGAATGGGAGCATAATGGAGGGAAACCGAGGGGTGTATCACCTTAATAGCCATGAATGGACACTTCCTCTATCCTCCAAATTGGGGGAAAAATGGAGCTTTCTATCTCCTACTCACGACGATTCTGCCCAGAACCGTCTTGTCACGCCTGGTGATATGGCTGTGACACGGGCGAGTATCATCCGACACGAGCGTGTCGGGTGTGCATGTTCCCTTCTGTTCGATGAAATGAGCTGAGCTCGACGAAATGAGCTCGACGATCGTCGGGCTGACGACACGCTTGGCGACACGGGCGTGTTGGGGGCGTGCTCCCCCCTGTTCTACGAAATGAACTCGACGATATGAGCTGAGCTCGACGAAATGAGCTCGACGATGGTAGGGCTGACGACACACCTGGCGACACGGGCATGTCGGGGACGTGTTCCCCCCTGTTCTACGAAATGAACTCGACGATATGAGCTGAGCTCGACGAAATGAGCTCGACGATCGTCGGGCTGACGACACGCCTGACGACACGGGCATGTCGGGGGCGTGTTCCCCCCTGTTCTACAAAATGAACTCGACGATCATCGAGATGAGGACACACTTGTTGACACGACGTGTATCATCCGACACGGGCATGTCGGGTGGGCGTGATCCCCTCTGGTCGACGAAATGAGCTCGACGATCGTCGAGCTGACGACACGCCTGGAGACACGGGCGTGTCTGGGCCGACACGGGCGTGTCGGACCCGGAAGTGTTGTTTTCAAGGAATTTGTGTGGCTGTTTATTTCTTCCTATAGGATCTGGCGCTTCAGATCTCCCCTTGCTGATATAAGGCTGAGCTATAGGCACACCAAGGTGATTTTCACCTTGGCCTTCTTCACTTGGTCCATTGGGCTTCCTAGGGTTTTGATATAACCAAAACCACTCTTGGGGGTCTAGTCGGAAATGGGATGTTACACGGTGTGCCACCCTTGACCCTTTTACTTTGGCTTAAAGTTTTGAACCAGTGGTTCTGTTTTGGCCTAAATTTTGAAACCCCTAATCTTAGGTGTTTAGGGTGGATTTATATGTTTTTATCGATTCATTCTAATCTGAGATAAGGAGGCGTGGTGGCTGTTCCAAAATGAGAGAATGAGGGTTTGGGTGAGTGTGAGAGAAATCATGCCACACAGTTACCATGACTTGGAGAAATCCTGCTTCGAAGCATCAGAAGTTGGAGAAAACCCATCAGGTGGTCGTCAGCACCTTCGAGGTTGTCGTCGAGGAAGAACACCGAAAGCTTGAGGCCTTGTTTGTCGCACAGATTCTTGGATTTGTTGTTGTTGCTTTGCCCTATTTCTAGTGGATCTTTTCAAATTCTCTCTAAGCGAATGTAGGAGTTTTGACTCTGAATCACGTAAATTTTGGTGTCGCTTATTCCTCATTTTATTTTCCATTTTACATTGATTTCTATTTTTTCTTGGTTATTATTTCTCAATTGCACTCTTGCTATCTTGCCGATGCACTCTGTGGTTCCAAACAAATCTCTACGCTTTCTTTTGATGATAAGATTGACTTTAGTGTATGACAGAAACGGATGAAGTCAGTCTTGTTCAACAATATTTTCATTAGGTATTTTTTGGCAGTGATACTTTTGGGAAAGATTGAGACGAATGAGATAAATTGGATCTGAAGGCCATAAATATAATAAAGTTGTGCTTAGCGAACGAAGTAATCCACAACATAGTCGACGATGAGACTACGTCTGACTTGTGGAAAAAATTGGAGGAGTTTTATATGCTAATGTCACTCACGAACAAACTTTATATCAAAAAAACAATTATATAGTTTGAGGATATCAGAAAGTACTCAGTTGTTGATACCAAAATTGTCACCAACCTCTACACTCAGCGACGGGTTAAGCGAACAATGAAGGAATCAGGAACCATAAGCAATCAATTACTAACCCTTGGGATAGAGCGCGCAGAGAACGAAAAAGAGGTTTCTACTAGCAGTGGCGGACACCAGATTTACCCGCGGTGGCGATTACTACTTGTTGCGGGCAAAAATATTCCCTAAAGAATTTATTTCAAGATATTACAATGAACAAGGCAAGAATGATACGGAATACTAGAGGCACTCAACGGCTCAAAACTTGTAACTGCACCTACAACAGGGTATATTCTGGCTCAAGTTTCACGTCCCCTCTAAGAACCTTTGGCCCTAAATTTATACCGGGGGATAGACTACTCAGATGGTTGAGATCAATTATTGCTGCAAGAAATGCCAAAGGGCCCGCACGGTTACAACATGATGTAACTTCATTGACCATTGATAACTAAGGAGAGAGAGGAGTGTTTGTGCGGTTACAACATGCTGAAACCGCACAAGCTACTACTAGCCAAGGAGGGCTTTGGCGGGTTCATAGGATGCTTGCACAGAGTTCATCTGGACTAGACCCAAGAGGAAAAATAGAGGGATGTCGGACAACGTAGTACTTAATCGGTCCTTCCCTTAAAGCTAAGGATGGAAACTAGTATTAGTGTAGCCTCCCATGTTGCCAGATGCTGAAACTTGCTTCAGCTCTAGGCTATATTTGGATGTGGTCGTCGGATTTCAGGTTAATATAATCGCAGTACTATTTTAAGTCCATGCAGACTTTGAAAAAGTTGACTGATAAGCACAAAAACTGTGACCCAATTCCTGCATTGCTGAAATCTATAAATAACATGGGTATGGTCCCGTCAGGTTCACTTTGAATTGCTCTCCCAACTTTACTGCGAACTCATCTCTCACACAATGGTTGGCCACAACTAGAAGCTTCTTGAGGAATTGTTGAAAAAGGTCTAAACTCAAAAGTTCATACCCCAGTGAGCATGGGCAAGGCCGCATCTCCCACGAGGAAAATGCCCAAGGGAGGTCCACCCTCCAAGTCCCTGGCCACTGAAACTTCACTCGGAGTAGTGCTTGATCTGTTGGAAGGACCGATGATGTTGGATGTTTGACCCGTAATTCGTTGAAATCTCAAATAATTAATGTACAATCTCATATTTGTTGAGTGGTATCATCAAGGCACCATGCAGTCGGGGCTAGCATGGCCTGGGCGAGTAGGAGGGGTGAGTGAGGAAAATCTCACTACACTCGCTCCAAGGCAAGTAGGGGGAGTAGGGAAAACCTCCCCGTACTCGTCCTAACCCAAGAAGGTGAGCAAGTGCCTGCATCATCAAGGATTCACCACTTATAAGCGAGCGAGGGAAGCATATGCGTGACCCGTCTATGGTGGTTGCGATCAACTTCCCAAGGAATCCATTTTGGCTAGCCATTAGCTACTCCAAACAACAAGATTCCACTATTGGTAGACCAATTTGGGATAGCCCAACCCCAACTCGTCTATGGTGGTTACGATCGACTTCCTAAGGAATCCATTTTGGCCAGCCATTAGCTGCACCAAATAACAGAGTCCACTGTTGGCAGACAATTTGGGGTTGGACTTAGTAAAACTAAAATGCGGGATTTCGCTATCCGCAGACCAACTTCATAAATATATAAATAGACTCCCACAGACATCTTTGGAGAAGACTTTCAGCTTCTCTCTCCTTTTTCTAGCTTTGGTTGGCAAGGGCTTCTACTCACTATTCACTGTACTTTCTAGGTGTATAGTCAGGAGTCCTCATGTTCCCTCCAAGGTACCTAGTCCAACATTTGTAAGACTCCTCCCCCTTACCAAGGATGCACCCGGTCTTATGCCCAGAACTGCCATCTTATGGTGGTACTAACGCACGGGTTAGTCGACACTGCAACACGCCGATTCTGCCGGCTAATACGATCATATAATCTGTAGGCCAATATGAGAAATAGAAGTAATACATATCATCGTACAACACAACTAGTCCACAGTCACAGTACAAATCATATATATATGAATGAAAGAGTACACAGTCCACAATGAGAATAATAAAGGAAGAGTAATAAGGGCTTAGGCCCAGTACATCATAAGAATAACTCTCCTCACAAGACATCAAAACAGCAGAAGCTAATCAACTAATCTCGAACTCATCCCACCTGAGGTAGCGCTGTAGTAGTAGTAGGTGGTGGTATCAACTCATGACGCCCTGTCACCTCGTCCTATCGGTCGTGCTGGGGCTCCATCTCCTCAAGCTCCTAAAAATAGTTTGGTCACCGACCATTAGTCAAAAAGAATAAGTCATTTCCTCCACACCACGCCCCGCAACTACTAGGCACCGTGCGGGAAGATGAAGCGGAGGACAATCAAGGGGTAACAAAAGGAAGCAAGTGACAAGGAATCTACACAAACAAGTAAGAGTGAAAGCAGTAAATCTACACTAACAGTTCTATGTATATAGTATAAAAGTAAAAGCATGTACAATAAAGTAAGTAGAGAACTGAAAGTAAGAGCAGAAAAGTAAAGCTATGCTACCACTACACTAACATCACAAAACGTACCTTAACTTATAAAAATGCCCATAGAAATTTATAAGTAGAGGTTTCCAGGAAATTTAACTTATCATATAAAAGAGCCCATACTAATTTATATGATAAGGATCTATGAAGCATATGACCTAATATGAATGAATATTTATGATGCAATTTATGTAACAGGTAAGTGCAACTCACACACAACGACTCTGTGATCACAGACCTTTAGTTCCCACTCTTTGAGAGCTAGCTTCACTCTCGGGTACCACCGTTGCGGCTAACGGCAGCAGAGCAGCGGGCATCTCCACTTCTAGGCAGGTATGCACACTACCAAACCTAGAACACCTCTCATACGCCTTTGTACACGTCCTAAGTGCACTCTAGGGTCTGCGTACGCATTTTACTGACTACATGTCAGTCTTGTTGGGTTGGGTGTGCGTTATCGGGGATCGTCCTCCAGACCGCAGTGTAAAACAACCCACTGGCCCCTCAAACCTTCACTCCAGCCTGAGTCACCGTACTGCTATCGGTGTGACGATCGGCCCAGTACCGCATGACTCACCATTGTTTATGAACATGTAATATATTCCATCCCGAGCCTCCAGCTCGCAGGACCAACCCGTCCTGAATCCCTCCAGCCCATCACGGGTGAGATGCAACATGTTGGGTACATTGGAATAAATGTACCTGATTTGAAGAAGCCTCACCCTACTCAATGATATACATCAAAATGTATTTGATGTGTTTTGAGTTTAGTTGTGCAGGTTAAGTATTTGCAGGGAAAGCTGAAAAGTTTCTAAGTCCATGTGTCGACACCCAAAAGGAAAGTGTCGACACTTAAGAAGACTTGTGTCGACACCTAGAGAAGCAGTGTCGACACTTGGAGTAATTGTGTCGACACCAGGAATGCAGAGTCGACACCCAGAAGGAAAGTGTCGACACATACAGGTTGTGTCGACACTCCAATGAAGAAATGTCCAGAGAAGCTGTGTCGACACTTAGAAGCAGTGTCGAAACCCAGAGGAACTTTGTCGACATCAGAAAGTGTCGACACTAGGAGGCTGTGTCAACACTCAGCAAAACATCAACAGAGTTGAAGGACAAGTGTCGACACAAAGGAGATGTGTCGACACTCAGCCAAAATCTCAACACATGAAGAAAGTGTCGACACTAGGAGGCTGTGTCGACACTCAGCAAAGTTCAACAAATTCTAAGTACAAGTGTCGACACTCAGCCAAAGTCTCAACACAAGAAGAATGTGTCGACATAAGGAGAAGTGTCGACACCCAGCAAAAGTAGCAACACAGAAGGCATGTGTTGATACCAAGAAGATGTGTCGACACTGAACAAGTTCAACACAAGAAGATGTGTCGACACAAAGGAGTTGTGTCGACACTTAGTAGAATTCAACTAAGTACTGGAGAACAAGGAGTTGTGTCAACACACAATATTAGTGTTGACACATGTTGAAGAAGCAGTGTCGAGAAGCAGATTCGACAACACAAGGAGTTGTGTCGACACCATGAAGGCTAGTGTCGACACTTAGTCAACTTGTGTCGACACTTACTCTATCAGTGTCGACACTTAAAGACTGAATGTCTCGACACTTTCAGACAGTTATAGAAAATTCAAGAAGTGACTGGATGACATGACAGCTGCCATTCCAGCCGGTCTACTGCAACTGTCAGAGTTGTCAGAAAGTCATTAGAAACCGGATCAGTCGGTCACCATGAAGAAGGCCTATATATAGGCTTATTCTGTCAATAGAAGAAGATGATTAACAACAATCAATTGAAGTGATCAGAAGATCTAAGAAGTTGGAGAGAGAGCTCCTTCCAAGAAGACAGCTGTTGAACCAGGCTGTGAAGAAAGTTTCAGATTGAGATCTGATTCTTAAGTTGCAGTGATTGAAGATCAGCTGCATAGACACTCAACCCTATTGTGTTCTAAATTCAAGAAGCTTTGAAGAAAGCCAAGGGAGGTTGATCTTAGCAAAGTTCTTCCAAGAACTCTTCAAAAAACCAGACAACTCTTCTCTCTCAATCTGAGTTGTGGTTATATTCATTGTAATTTTAATTTCTTGTAGGATCCTAAGGGATCTGAGTTGTAAGCCTGTAATTATAAAGGCTGAGTGGTAGGGCCTGTGTGCCTGAGTGTAGGAGATTCATTTCTCTGAGTGTAGGCCTTGTTGAGGGCTGAGTGTAGGCCTTGTTGAGGGCTGAGTGTACGCCTTATTGAAGGCTGAGTGTAGGTCTTGCTGAAGACTGAGTGGTGGGGCTTTGAGCCTGAGCTATAGGAACCTGTTTGGGGTTCTGAGTGTAAGATCTGAGGATCTGAGGAATAGTGGAGGAGTTTGGCCGAATCTAGTACACTACTAGATAGGCGAAGGGGGAAAGTGGATGTACCCAAACCTTGGGGAACCACTATAAAACTGTGTGTACTCTGTGTGTATCTGATTCTGTGTATGCTGTTTATAGTCCTGTAAATTCTGAGATTAAATCTGCCTAAAAGTTTAAAAAGATAAGGTCACCTATTCACCCCCCCTCTAGGTGATTAGGTACAATTTCTTTCAAGTGGTATCAGAGGGAGGTTACTCAAAAAAGGGCATAACTGTCTGAGTAAAAGATGTTGTTGGCAGATTTAGTATAATCAAGGGCAGACTCAGCATAATTAAGAAAATCAAGAAAATGGGTTCAACAGAGAATCATAAAGAACTTGGATCCATGAAGTTGCCAATTTGTAGAAAGGAGATCTTTGACATTTGGAAAGAAAGGGTTAGACTGTTTATGGAAGCCTCTAACCCTAAAATCTATATCACGGTTAAAGAAGGGTCATATGTGCCTATGAAAGTATCAGTTCTGGATGCAAACCAGAGAACTCCTAAAGACTATTCTAAAATGACCAAGGATGAGATTATTCTGGCCACTATAGACAAGAGAGCTCAGAATATTATTATGAGTGCAATAGATGATGCCACATTCCAGAATTTGATTCACTGTAAAACATCAAAGGAAATGTGGGACACACTGATAGTGTACATGGAGGTCTCTGAAGAAGTTAGACAGGACAGAAAGTCTTTATTAAACCAAGAATATGAGAGCTTCAGACAAGGAAGGTTTGATAGCATAACTGAGTGCTACAAGAAATTCTATAGGATAGTCAATGAGTTGATGTCTTATGGAAGAGAATTCAGCAACTATGAGCTGAATGATAAGTTCTTGAGATCTCTAACTAAAGACTGGGATACTAAGATTTGCGCCATAAGGGAAATGGCCAAATTAGCAGACATTCCTACTCCAACATTGTTTGGAAAACTGTTATCCTATGAGATGCAGTTGATGGTAAGGAAGGAAGAGGAGAAGGCTACAAGAATTGAGCATAAAGAAAGAGATGTGACATTCAACACAGAAGCCACCAGGAAATATAAAAGTATGTCTCCATCTCCACCTCCAAAAGTTGCTGAGACTGAGACAGATGAGTCAGAAAATAGGAATTCTGAAAGCAGTAAGAGTGATGAGGACTTTGCGGCTTTCACAAGACATTTTCAGAAGTTCCTAAAGAAGAAACAGTGGAGGACTAAGCCATCCACTTCAAAGAAGTCATCAAAGTATGACAGGAGAAAGCCCAAGACTAGTAAAACTACATCTTCAAAGATAGTCTGTTATTGTTGTAACAAATAAGGACATGTTGTTGTTGACTGTCCAGAGAAGAGGAAAGAGTCAATTGATAAGAAGAAGACTCAAATCAAGGCAAAAAGGAAAGATCCTTTGTTGCTAAGAAGGACAAAAGTCTGTCAGATATGTCTTCTTCAGAAACTGATTCAGAAGCTGAAGCTTACATTGGACTGTTTCCTGAAGAAGAAGAAGATGAGTTCATCCAATTAATGAACTCAATATATGAGCAAGAGGACAATCAGTGCCAGGGACTGATGACCTTATCAGAAGGAGATAAAATCCAGCATCAGCCTGGACCAAGTCAGGTACAAAATTGTTCTTCAAGTTCAATTTCTAGTGCTGGTTCAGAATCAGATTCATCAGCATCAAGTGATGTTAGTGAATCTGAATCTGAAGGAGATATTCATCAGTTGATTGATGAATATAGGGTAGTGTTGCAAGCTTTGAAGAAAAGCAAATCCTTGACCAAGAGTCAGGCTAAGGAGATTGCTAATCTCAAAGAGGCTGCAACAGATTTTGATAAGTTGATTGATCAAAAACTAAATGAAATAGCCAGGCTGAAGAACATAACTGTTATTCAGATGGGGACTATAACATTTAAAAATGATCAAATCAGAAATCTGGAGATTAGTGTTCAGAAAGAGAGAGACATAGTTGCAAGGTTTTTTAAACCAAAGTCTATTCTACCCTTGATAGATGAATTTGTACATCAAAAGGGTAAAACTGGATTAGGGTTTACAAAACCTGCTAGGACTGTTCAGTCCAAGTCTAAGGGCAAAGCCCCAGTACTCAACAAGCCTGCTGTATATACTACAGCCAGGGTTGTACCTAAGCAAAGGTACAACAGATTTGAGTGCTGGTGTTGTGGCAAGGTAGGACACTTTGCCATAGACTGTTGGCACAATTCTAGTGCCAAGGTGAGTAGCAATCTGTCTGCTAGAAAAGCTATAGGTAGTTTTGTTAAGAGGCAAACTAACCAGCACCAAGGACCCAAGAATTCTTTGGGTTCTAAGGTTAACTAATCTGTTTTGCAGGTGAGTCCAAGTGACCATGCCCCAATATGGTACTTGGACAGTGGATGTTCCAGACACATGACTGGAACTAGGGGATTGCTAAAGGACTACACACCAATAGAGGATGGTCCTAAAGTCACCTTTGGTGGTTATGAAAAAGGAATCATCAAAGGTTTTGGTAACATTTCTAGCAACCTTATAACAATTACTCAAGTGGCTTATGTTAAAGGTTTGAAACATAACCTTATTAGTATAAGTCAGCTGAGTGATTTAGGATATGACATCTCATTTGTCAAAGATGGTTGTAATATCAGGAGATCAAATGATCAAGAGATCATTCTGACTGGTTATAGGAAGAGAAATTTCTATTGTCTAGACATTATGTTTGAGAACAATGTTTCTCCTGTGTGTCTTGTAGCTGATGAGAAAGTCTCTCATTGTGTCAAATGGCACAAGAGGCTAGCCCATCTTAACTATAAGACAATTGGTCAACTCTATAGCAAAGAGTTAGTGAGGAATGGTGCTCAGGTTAAGTGTATTAAAGATGAGATATGCTCAGCTTGTCAAAAGGGCAAGCAGACTAGATCCACCTTTAATAGCATTGAAAACAAAGATGCTGTGAGGTGCTTATACCTCTTGTATACGGATCTTTTTGGTCCTATGCTAGTTCACAGCCTAGGTAGGAAGGTCTACACATTTGTACTTGTAGATGACTACTCAAGGTTTTCCTGGGTGTTCTTCCTTAGACAGAAATCTGAAACTTCTAGTATCTTTTATAGTTTTGTCAAACAAATTTCAGAATGAGTTAGACAGTACAGTGGTCAAAATAAGAAGTGACCATGGTACTGAATTCCAGTCTAACAGTATGACAAAGCTATGTGAAGAATTTGGGATATTTCAGAAATTTTCTTCACCAAGAACACCTCAGCAAAATGGCATTGCTGAAAGGAAAAATAGAACCTTGATAGAGGCTGGTAGAACCCTATTAAGTAACATATCTCTCCCAGAATATTTCTGGGCTGAGGCAGTTAATACTGCATGTCATGTGATTAATAGGGCTACTATCACCAAAAGTCACAATAAGACCCCCTATGAGATTGTGAAAGGCAGAAAACCAAATCTATCCTATTTCAGGATCTTTGGTTGTAAATGCTATATACTTAACAATGGAAAGTCTTACTTAACCAAGTTTGCTGCCAAATCCTAAGAGGGGATCTTTGTTGGGTACAAGCAACAACAGTAAGGCTTATAGGGTCTACAACTTGACTACTCAAGTTGTAGAGGAGTCAGTACATGTAGTGTTTGATGAAGCTAAACTCATTAACAATGAATTGTCTAGAAGTATTTGCAGCTCCATAGGTGTGACTAAGAAGATGGACAAGCTTACTATTGAAGAAGGATCTACTACAAGTCAGCAAGTGGATGATAGTGGCTGTTGTCCAGGGGGAGTACTAGATGCACCTGATGCAAAAGAAGACCAAGGGGTGCAACAAGTTGAAGAAGCTGAAGGAGTACAACCTGAAGATAGGCTGCCTCCAGCTAATAGACATTTAAAAGATCATCCCAGCCAATCAAATTATTGGTGATCTCAGACAAGGGGTACAAACAAGGAGCAGAAATCTAAGTTCAGTACTCTACTCCAGTTTTCTATCCCAAGTAGAGCCAAAGAAATTTGAAGAAGCCATCCTAGATCCTCATTGGATTGAGGCAATGCAAGAGGAGCAGAACCAGTTCAAAAGATGCAATGTCTGGGAGCTTGTTCCTAAACCAAAATACCACAACATAATTGGAACTAAGTGGATCTTTAGGAACAAGATGGATGAACATGGAGTGATTATCAAGAACAAAGCAAGACTGGTTGCTAAGGGATATAGGCAGGAAGTAGGTATTGACTTTGATCAGACCTTTGCTCCAGTAGCCAAACTGGAGGCCATAAGGATGTTCCTGGCCTATGCAACCTATCAAGGGTTTAAAGTATACCAAATGGATGTTAAGTCAGCCTTTTTGAATGGAAATCTGAAGGAAGAAGTCTATGTGGAACAGCCATCAGGTTTTGTTGATTCAACTAAACCTAATTATGTTTATAGACTTAGGAAGACTTTATATGGGTTAAAACAAGCCCCTAGGGCTTGGTATGAAACCCTGTCTAGTTTCCTCATTGAGAATAAATTCACAAGGGGGAAAATAGACAAGACTCTATTCCTTAGGGAATCCAGAGGTAAGATAATCTTAGTCCAAATATATGTAGATGACATTATATTTGGGTATACAGAAAATAGTCTTTGCAGAAAGTTTGCAAAACTTATGCAAGGACAATTTGAAATGAGCAGTATGGGGGAACCTAAGTTCTTCTTGGGTCTCCAAGTTAGACAGACTGAGAATGGTTTATCCATATGCCAGTCTAAGTTCACTCTAGAATTGATAAGGAAGTATGGTATGAAATCATCCAGTACCATAAAAACTCCTATGGGGTCAAGTATGTCTCTTAGCAAAGATGATGCAGGGAAACCTGTAGATGGAGACTTTGTATAGAGGGATAGTTGGCTCCCTATTATATTTGAATGCAAGTAGACCAGATATCATGTATGCTACATGTGTCTATGCTAGGTACCAAGCTTGCCCTAAAGAGTCTCATTTGATAGCAGTCAAAAGAATTTTGAGATATCTAAAGGGCACTCCTTATCTAGGCCTTTGGTACCCTAGAAATGGAGACTTTGAACTGAAAGGCTATTCAGATGCAGATTTTGCAGGCTGCAAGGAAGATAGGAAAAGTACAACTGGAACCAGTCAATTCTTAGGTGGAAGGCTGATTTCATGGAGTAGCAAGAAACAAACAAGTGTGGCTATCTCCACAACAGAATCAGAGTATGTGGCTACAGGAAGTTGCTGTGCTCAACTTCTATGGATACAACATCAGCTTGAAGACTATGGTATACAAGTAAGTAGAACACCTCTATTTTGTGATTCTACTAGTGTTATTTCTATTACAAACAATCCTGTTTCCCATAGTAGGACTAAAGCACATAGAAATAAAATACCATTTTCTAAGAGAATATGTGGAAAAAGGAGATGTTTCACTAGAGTATGTTAATACTGATAATCAACTAGCTGACACGTATACTAAGCCCTTAGATGAAACCAAATTCAATAGGTTTAAAATTGAATTAGGTATGATAAATTTAGAATAGTTTACAAAAAATTGGCTAAGTAAAATAGTGTCGACACACAGAGTTGTCTGTGTCGAGAAAGAGAATTGGTGTCGACACTTCAGAGAAAAGGTGTTGACACATCTAGGAAGTCTGTGTCGACACTTCAGAGAATTAGTGTCGACACATACAGTGTAGGTGTCGACACATCCAAGGTGGTGTCGACACATCCAAGGTGGTGTCGACACTTAGGATTTATACAGAATTATACAAGTAAAGTCTCGACTAAGTGTCGAGCTGAGTGGTGTTGACATATAAATAAGTGTCAACACATATATTCTATCGACTATACTTGTGTCGACACATAGTTGTCGAGACATTATAAGTCTGTGTCGACACTTTTCAACAGTGTCGATGTAACACCCCAGTTTTGCAAGAGGTTCAGTCTGCAGTTCTGGAAAATTTTGGGTTTCTGGCAGGAGGCACACGGCCTGCGACACGGGCGTGTCGCAGGGCGTGTCGAGGCCGTGTCGACACTAGGCCCAAGTGTCGACACTTTCGCTCGACAAAGTGTCGAGAGTGGGGCACACGGCCTGCGACACGGGCGTGTCGCAGGGCGTGTCGAGGCCGTGTCGACACTCGCCCAAGTGTCGACACTTTCGCTCGACAAAGTGTCGAGAGTGGGGCACATGGCCTGCGATATGGGCATGTCGCAGGGCATGTCGAGGCCGTGTCGACACTCGGCCCAAGTGTCGACACTTTTGCTCGACAGGGTGTCGAGACTGGGGCACATGGCCTGTGACACGGGCGTGTCACAGGGCGTGTCCCGCTTGGTCGACGATCTTCGCTCGACGTTTTTCCGCGGTGTCGACACAAGGCTTGTCGACGGGTGTCGAGACTTGGCACACGGCTTGGGACACGGGCGTGTCCCAGGCCGTATCACCTCTCGGGTTGGTTTCGGGGCCGTGTCGATGGAGGCACACGGCCGGCCACACGGCCGTGTCACTAGGGACACGGGCGTGTCAGATTGAACACGGGCGTGTCAGATGCCCGTGTGCACTTCCAGGCGCGTCGATTTGAGATGGAGAATGAGGCACACGGCCCTGGACACGGGCGTGTGCCAGGCCGTGTTCAGCCCAGATTTTCTATTTTCCAGGCGAATCGTGGCCATTCTTTTCTGGTTTTTGGATCTAACGGTTCAGGCCATCTCTTGGGAAGTTAAGTCCGATTTTAGGGTTTGAAACCCTCATTGTTTTCCAAGTCTTCTCTTTCAAAGTTCTAAAGAGAAGCTAGAGCAAGGAGGAAGGAGAAGAATGTCTTGGGCTGTAGGGAGAGTTTCGGTGCTCCAAATCGCGAGCCGAGTCCGGATCCGTGAAGCTTAGAGCGTTGCGAAGATTTCCATCCGGCTATTTTGCCATGGCAAGGAAGAGGAGTCGGAAGGTAACGACATCTCTCCTCTCGGTCCTTAGGATGCATGTCTTAGCATCACATATTTTCTTTCTTTCTAATTTTTGGGCACCAAACTCTCAAATGAGAGGGGTTTTGGTTTGCCAAGGTTCAAGAGGAATCTTCGGGTTGATTGAGTCCGTCCCCGACATATTTTGCATTAGAGATCCGCTTCGCTAGTGGATTAGGCATGGTGGGTGAAGCCGTAGTCGCGACCGTTAGTCCGACTCGGTGTTGTTGCATACGAACTTAGGGATTCGTGGAGATTTCCGTTGCGGCAAGATGCCGTGTGTGTTGTGGTGGTGATTTTTCCCTTTTGTTTGAAAAGTACGTGTAGTCGGAACCGGACAAGGTTTGCTCCTCGTGGCGGTAGATGGTTTCCTTGAGGGACAAGGTTAGCTCCGTATGAGTTGGAGATGGTTTCCTTGGTGGATAAGGTTAGCTCCGCACGAGTTGGAGATGGTTTCCTTGGTGCGCGGGAACGCTGCAGTACAATGAGGGATTATGATGTATTTAGTCTTGGATTGTGATGTGCCAAGGCGTGGCTATGTCTCCGTGGTCGGCTGGCTATCCCGTGACATGTGCGTCATATGTGGAGAGTGTCCCGGCGAGACTAGTCCCCTTCTGTGAGACTGACGAGAATGCCAAGCTTGGGGCAAGCCCGGGCAATGAGGCCATGAGCGGGTGGGGTCCAGCAAGGCTTCTTAGAATCGGTCAGTCTGTGTTTGTTGGAATCCTGACATGAGACGTCAGAGCTTGCAGGCAAGCCCGGGGCTAAGCCCACGAGCGGGTGGGGCCTTGGCAAGGTTTCCTTGTGGCGGCCTGTGCGCCAATTGAGGGAGTTATGTCTCCCTTAGTGTTTGCGGCTTTATGCCAATGGGGAAATGTGAGTACCCAAATGATGTGATGTTGTGCTAGATGCATACGCAGTAGGGTACCTTGGGTGAAGCTCGGGTGTTGCATTCATGTGCATAGTAGGCCCTTTTATTATATGCTCAACCAATAGAGAACATGTTTGATGATTGAGACATCCAAGCCTTTTTTTAATGCTTTTCTGTTTATAGATATTTATATTGCATATGAAGTGCTGACTTGCAGGTTGGAGGGTTCCCCGGGGTCCGTTAGGGGCGGCCGGGAGGAGATGTGTTGTTACACAGTTTGAGGTCAGCCTTTGCTGACCCACGTTACTAATAATTTTTACAGGGCAAGGATCGCATGCAGGAGCTAGCACGCCGGCCAAAAAGGCCTAAGCCCCATGAAGTGTTTCTCCCTCTTTTGTAGCACTACATTTATGATGATGTTTGTTTGAGACTCTTTTGTCCGACTTGCATGCCGAGGTAGACTAGGAGTGCTGAGCACATTCATGATTGATGTATTACTCTTCTTTTGGACACTTGATGTTAGGCCTTAAGGCCATTTGTTTTACTCTTTAGTGGTGGATAACTTCTAGTCCTGTTTTGTTTCCGCTGTGTTGTGCTAAGAGTTTTGAGTGTGGGTAGCTATATCAACTTTTAATACTAAAGCTGTGGCGTCCGCATGTTGTGGGGCCCCGGCCGGACCCATATTATACGGTCATTACCAGGGAGGTGTTACAATTTGGTATCAGAGCCAGGTTTGATTCAAGGTCAGTGCGTAGAGAAGTTATCCACATAAGAGTAACGCGGGACCGTAAGTGTCCTTATGTTTTAGTCTTGAGTTTGGAGACTAATCCCTTATTTTCTTGTTTTCCTGAAGAGTGCAAGCAACGAGGCGAGCACTTTAAGAGCAAGGGATGATCTCTCGGAGAGCAGTGCCACTGCTCCAGGTCTTTTGGGCACGGGTGTAAACCCGGCCGACTTCTGCCGTATGCTTGCAGAAGCGATGGTGGCAGCCCAAGCGGCGGCTGCAGCCCAGGTAGCAACCCCTGCTACACCGGACACGGCGACGGCCGTGCCAGGAGGAGAAGCCAGGCGAGTGGAGCCTTTGGCGGAGAGGGTAGTTGTAGGACATGGAGACCGACACATGAAGTATTTCCTGAGTTTCCATCCCCCGTCTTTCAAGGGTGTTGGAACGCCAACGAATGCGGAGGATTGGTGGGTTCGTATTCAAGAACTGCTAAGGGCGGCAGAGACGCCAGAGGAAAAGAAAGCTGAGTATGCGACGTTCATGTTGGAAGGAGACGCCAAATTGTGGTGGGCGAGCCATAGCGGCCGCCAGTTCCCGGGACGCACCCCGTCAGTGGAAGAGTTTGGGGACGCTTTTCTTAAGAGGTATATTCCAGTTTCAACACGGTTGGCCCTGCAGAGGCAGTTTCTGCATCTAGTGCAGCGAGACAAGACAGTGGATGAGTAAGTGCAAGAGTTCACCCGTTTGGGTCGTTATGTGGGAACGACAATGGCGGATGATGTAGAGAGGGATAACCTCTTCTACCAAGGGTTGAGGGAGAATCTGAGACAACCCCTCATCTCCATGAAGAGGGCGGGATTTAATGAGCTAGTGGAAGCCGCCAGGAGTTTGGAGAATGATCTGGAGCGAACCCAGCGTCGAAAGGATTTTACTCCCAAGCATGGGGAAGGGAAGCCCTCCAAATCTCATGTAAAGTCTGATGGGAGTATGTGGAGGAGGAAGCCTCACACTTCCAGATCGGGTGAGAGGAGCAATTGGACGCCTGGGGGTTCTCACTCTAGGGGACCGCCGACGTGTTACAACTGCGGGAAGGTTGGGCATATAGCCCGTGCTTGTCAGCAAGGGGGAGTGGGGCAAGATACAAAGCAGGAGCAGTCTGTGCGCTCGGGCCCCAAGTGCTGCAGAGAAAGGAAAGATGGCGGAGTCGAGCGCTTCTTGGTTCCAACCGGTGCAACCAAGGGCTTACAACCTTGGACAGCAAGAAGCGATCCGTCAAACCGATGTGGTGACAGGTATGAAGAAAATTTAAGTTTGCATTTGTGCTCCATACTTTTTAGACCCCTTTTGTGAGATGTCTTGTTGTAGGCTTCGTGTTAGTTTCTGGATGCCCCGCTAGGGTATTGTTCGATACGGGAGCTTCGCACTCTTTTCTTGCGGAGAGTTTCATCCGAAGGGTCAGAGTCGAGTCTTTCTCGGCGGACGTGGAATTGAAAGTGCGCATGCCCAATGGGTCATCTATGACCACCGGGGCTAAAGGGCGCATCTGTTGGGAGCTAGACGGAGTTGACTTCGTTTTGGAAGCGGCAGTGTTGCCGTTAGTAGAGTTCGATGTCATTTTGGGCATGGATTGGCTTGCTGAGCAGCGTGCCAGCATTGATTGTTTATCCAAGGTTGTGACTCTAAAGAGTAAGGGGCAAGCGGAAGTCAAATTTGTGGGCCTTTGTGGAGTAGCCCATTCCCTAATTACGACCATGCAAATGATGCGGGCGGTTAGCTAGGGAGGTGTGGCGCTGGTAGCGTTGTTGGAGGTTCGTCTTTCCCAGCTACCGATTGAGGAAGTGCCTGTGGTGGCAGAGTTCAAGGATGTGTTTCCGGATGAACTTCCTGGAGCGCCTCCTCGGCGGGAGATCGACTTCTCGATCGAGTTAGTGCCGGAGGCTAGACCGGTGTCGCGTCCTCCGTTTAGGATGGCACCAAAGGAGTTGGCGGAACTTAAGGTACAGTTACAGGAACTGTTGGAGCAAGGGTATATTAGACCCAGTTCTTCACCATGGAGCGCACCGGTGTTGTTTGTAAAGAAGAAGGACGGTAGCATGCGCCTATGCATAGACTTCCGATGTAACGCCCCACCCGTCACAAGACATATAACGATGGGTCCGGCCGGGGCCCCACGCCATATAACACAGACAAGCAAAGGAATTACGTGTGGAAATCAAAATCTATGCGTATCCTTAACTCATTCCATTCTAGCGCAGCATTTTTATGTTAGCATGAACTCAAACCAGAATGTCCACCAATATATAAATACCACATTTATATATAATAACACCAGGAATGTATACAACTCACACACCCTGGCCTTATGGCCTTACAGGTTCCTCTTTACACAGCAACAATTTCGTACATCGGCACGCAGGCCGACCACACATGAAATCCAAACATAGCTCTTCACATGGCCTCCAAGGGCCTATAGCAGCAAGCTAGCCAGTCCACTTAGTCATTTCAAGCCGCAACACCTACAATTCTACATCCAAGCCAACACAGAAAATAAAGTAACGGTCAGCATCTGGCTGACCCATTATAACGACCCTACCCCCTACCCGGGGTAGTGGTTCCTTCCCTGTATACAGGTGCTGTCATCTATCATCAAGTATCATCAAGCATCATATGTATATCATTTGCATTATTCCGCTAGCAAACACATTCCATCACAAACGCTGGAATCCACCAGACGCTCCGTGCACTCAGGGCACCTTCTTGGTGTACTGGAATCCACCAGTCGTACACCGCCGATCCGAGGTGTTAACTTGTTGGTTGACCGGACCTAGTCCACCAGTCTCGCAAACTGGCGACATCCCGCCCAAACCACTCAGAGGTCCAACCTCACAGCATCCAATATCAACCAGAGCAGGTCGACCCACACCATGTGGTGTAGCACGCCGGGTTTATCCAAGCTCCCCAGGCAATGTCTACCCATCGACCCCCCTCCTAATCCGATCGACCCACCCATGTGGTGCAGCAAGCCAGGTTTAACTCGGCTCCCCAGGCATTGCCACCAATCGATCCCTACCTAACTAGATCAACCCACCCTAGTGGTGTAACAGGCCAGGTTTATCTCGAGCTCCCCAGGCGTGCTACCAATTGATCATATCATAACCAGGAGCTTTGCCAAAGCCTCCTCAACATCACATCCATACATTCAGCACAATAGACTTCCATTTACATAGCATCAAAACCACGAAGTCTTCTCCGGTTTACCCATGAACATCACCAATCTAGACTACCGGTCCAGATGGACTTCACACAGCATGCCTATGCCGTAATCCATATTTTTGGCTCTAAATGCAGACTCAACAAAGGAATCACTTCCGCGATCCACCTCTTGGTGGAGGATTCCAAGCACATGCATAAAGAAAGGACTTCGATGTCCAAGAAGGAGATCGTTACCCTTGAAGATCGCTTCGGCGCCATGAAGTAGCCGGATGGAAATCACCGCCTCGGCTCTGCCTTCACAAATCCGCTCTCGGATCTTCGCTCCGCACTCCGCAGCTCCTACAGCAGCTGGTAGACTCCTCCCTTCTCTCTTTCCCTTAGGCCTTTCTTCCTCTCTCTTGGAATAAAGATGAAGAAGAAGAAAAAGAAAAAAGAGGGGTTTTATCCTCTTTTTCTCGGCCTTCACAACACCTGGACAGAGCCCAACCATTGGATCCAGGAAGAGGGAAACAAACGGCTCAGATTTGGCCAGAAAAGCTTGAACACGGCCTGACACGCCCTGTGACACGCCCGTGTCACAGGCCGTGTACCTCTAAGCGGCAGACAACCGACTCAATCCAGCCAGGACACGGCCGTGCGACACCCCCGTGTCACGTACCGTGTACCCGACACGCCCTCAGACACGCCCGTGTCTGAGGCCGTGTACCTCAACGAAAATAATCCCAAAACAACCCGAGACTTCACACGGCCTGGCACACGCCCGTGTTTCTGGCCGTGTGCACCTGGACACACCCGTGTCCCGCAAACGCGCCCCGGCTCAAGACGCCGAGCTGAGTTCGACGACTAACACGGCCTGTGACACGCCTGTGTCACAGGCCGTGTCCTCACTCGAAACTCGACACTCGACGATCGTCGAGTAACATCCGTCGAGCATACGACACGGCCTTGGACACGCCCGTGTCCTGGGCCGTGTGCCCCCTCTCGACGCATCGTCGAGCGAAAAATCGTCGAGACAAAGGGCGATCGTCGACACAACCTCGACACGCCCTGCGACATGCCCGTGTCGCAGGCCGTGTCGGCTGACACGCCCTGGGACACGCCCGTGTCCCAGGCCGTGTCACCCAAAAAGTTTCTGTTTCAGAAATTTGTCCTGTTACAATCCTCCCCTCCTTCAAATAATTTTGTCCTCGAAATTTGTCTCCAACCAGCCAATCAGCCACAATATCACAAAATTGTACACCCCAAGCTGCCGTACAAACTACCAAACATACAATGCAAACAAACATCCCTAACTTCCACTTGTGCATATTCAGCCAAATAAGACCGCAAAATAAAACAAGATAATTGATTTATCTCATCACAATCACAGTGCACCAAGCTTTTATTGATATGCACACCAGCTAGTATTCATCACAACTAGATATATAAACATATCCAACAGTCATAACATCGACGTGATTCACATCACAGTTCACTTCCGCTCAGCCTCCCGATTTTGAAATTCGCGATTTAGAGACAAATTAAACACCCGAGGCTGAATCTCACCAACTGAGCTTTGCGGCTCTTGCACTTCCATAGCATGAAAGCGAGGTTGCGTCCGGGGTGCAGATGATTCAGCCACTGCTTTCCCTTTTTATTCATATGACGCACCTGTCTTTTTCTCACTCCCTGGAGGGGCATTCCAACAAAATTTTGCTATGTGTCCTTGCTGCCCACATTTATAGCATATACGTGTATCCACACGTCCTAGCCCATACGTCGCCCCCGAAGAAACAGTCGACGGCGCTGATTCCACCGGCCTAAATCTTTTCTTCTCTCGTCATTTAAACTCCGATTGATCCGATGGTGACATTTGAAACTCTGACTTTTCTATTGCCCGTCTCTTATTCTCTTGTACTCGCTTCATATCCTTCTCCAAAGCACGGGCTGTATCGACCAACGCTTGGAAGCCTTGGCTCACGGAACTCGGAAGTGCCAATCTCAATTCATCCCGCAATCCTCCATAAAACCGATTTGTCTTTCGCGCTTCCTCCGCAAAGGTAGATCCCGCATATCACCCCAATCTTGTAAACTCATGCAGGTAGGTATCAATATCTCGCTCACCCTGCACCAGACGGAGAAACTCATTTTCCATCGCAATCCTCTGCGACACTGGTACATACTTGGCTAAAAATATTTGGGAGAATTCCTCCATTGAAATCTCCGTTAAACCTCGACCTGCCAAGTGGTGCACTTCAATTTCATCCCATCATAATCTCGCATCACCTTCTAACAGAAAAGTGGCCAGCATCACTTTCTGCTCCTCGACTGTCTTGATTGCGGTTAGGATCCATTTTACCCTTGCCAACCAATCTTCTGCCTGCGTTGGTGAAAGCGCTCCACCAAACGTCGGTGGATGAAAGTGCATAAATCGTGACAATGAGTCGTCACTTGTTTGCGCTTCCATCACCACTGCAGCATGCTCTTGCCTTCCACCAGGTCTTGCCTGTCCAGTTGGCTGTGCTTGTAACACTGCAAGCACTGTCTCTGTCACCACCCGTATGGCCTCTGCCGAGGGAGGCATAGGCGCTTCCATGGGTGCTGCACTCTCATCCGACCGCTGGGGTTCAGACGGCCCAGCTCCATCCCTTGCCACCTATCAATGTACAGAACACCATTAATATTTCCAATCATAACGGTACTACTACATTGACTACACCCTCACGCACATCATGTGCATGACATACATTCCTAGTGGACATTCATGAGTTCAATTTTGTTCTCTCCTCCCAAAATATCTCAACCTGGCTCTGATACCACTTTGTAACGCCCCCACCCGTCACATGACATATAACGATGGGTCTGGCCGGGGCCCCACACCATATAGCACAGACAAGCAAAGGAATTACGTGTGGAAATCAAAATCTATGCGTATCCTTAACTCATTCCATTCTAGCGCAGCATTTTTATGTTAGCATGAACTCAAACCAGAATGTCCACCAATATATAAATACCACATTTATATATAATAACACTAGGAATGTATACAACTCACACACCCTGGCCTTATGGCCTTACAGGTTCCTCTTTACACAGCAACAATTTCGTACATCGGCACGCAGGCCGGCCACACATGAAATCTAAACACAGCTCTTCGCATGGCCTCCAAGGGCCTATAGCAGCAAGCTAGCCAGTCCACTTAGACATTTCAAGCCGCAACACCTGCAATTCCACATCCAAGCCAACACAGAAAATAAAGTAACGGTCAGCATCTGGCTGACCCATTATAACGACCCTACCCCCTACCCGGGGTAGTGGTTCCTTCCCTGTATACAGTGCTGTCATCTATCATCAAGTATCATCAAGCATCATATGTATATCATTTGCTTTATTCCGCTAGCAAACACATTCCATCACAAACGCTGGAATCCACCAGACGCTCCGTGCACTCAGGGCACCTTCTTGGTGTACCGGAATCCACCAGTCGTACAGCGCCGATCCGAGGTGTTAACTTGTTGGTTGACCGGACCTAGTCCACCAGTCTCGCAAGCCGGCGATATCCCGCCCAAACCACTCAGAGGTCCAACCTCACAGCATCCAATATCAACCAGAGCAGGTCGACCCACACCATGTGGTGTAGCACGCCGGGTTTATCCAAGCTCCCCAGGCAATGTCTACCCATCGACCCCCCTCCTAATCCGATCGACCCACCCATGTGGTGCAGCAAGCCGGGTTTAACTCGGCTCCCCAGGCATTGCCACCAATCGATCCCTACCTAACTAGATCAACCCACCCTAGTGGTGTAACAAGCCGGGTTTATCTCGAGCTCCCCAGGCGTGCTACCAATTGATCATATCATAACCAGGAGCTTTGCCAAAGCCTCCTCAACATCACATCCATACATTCAGCAAAATAGACTTCCATTTACATAGCATCAAAACCACGGAGTCTTCTCCGGTTTACCCATGAACATCACCAATCTAGACTACCGGTCTAGATGGGCTTCACACAAGCATGCCTATGCCGTAATCTATATTTTCGGCTCTAAATGCAGACTCAACAAAGGAATCACTTCCGCGATCCACCTCTTGGTGGAGGATTCCAAGCACATGCATAAAGAAAGGACTTCGATGTCCAAGAAGGAGATCATTACCCTTGAAGATCGCTTCGGCGCCATGAAGTAGCCGGATGGAAATCACCGCCTCGGCTCTGCCTTCACAAATCCGCTCTCGGATCTTCGCTCCGCACTCCGCAGCTCCTACAGCAGCTGGTAGACTCCTCCCTTCTCTCTTTCCCTTAGGCCTTTCTTCCTCTCTCTTGGAATAAAGATGAAGAAGAAGAAAAAGAGAAAAAGAGGGGTTTTATCCTTTTTTTCTCGGCCTTCACAACACCTGGACAGAGCCCAACCATTGGATCCAGGAAGAGGGAAACAAACGGCTCAGATTTGGCCAGAAAAGCTTGAACACGGCCTGACACGCCCTGTGACACGCCCGTGTCACAGGCCGTGTCCCTCTAAGCGGCAGACAACCGACTTAATCCAGCCAGGACACGGCCGTGTGACACTCCCGTGTCACGTGCCGTGTACCCGACACGCCCTCAGACACGCCCGTGTCTGAGGCCGTGTACCTCAACGAAAATAATCCCAAAACAACCCGAGACTTCACACGGCCTGTCACACGCCCGTGTTCCTGGCCGTGTGCACCTGGACACACCCGTGTCCCGCAAACACGCCCCGGCTCAAGACGCCGAGCTGAGTTCAACGACTGACACGCCCTGTGACACGCCCGTGTCACAGGCCGTGTCCTCACTCGAAACTCGACACTCGACGATCGTCGAGTAACATCCGTCGAGCATACGACACGGCCTTGGACACGCCCGTGTCCTGGGCCGTGTGCCCCCTCTCGACGCATCGTCGAGCGAAAAATCGTCGAGACAAATGCCGATCGTCGACACAACCTCGACACGCCCTGCGACACGCCCGTGCCACAGGCCGTGTCGGCTGACACGCCCTGGGACACGCCCGTGTCCCAGGCCGTGTCACCCAAAAATTTCCTGTTTCAGAAATTTGGCCTGTTACAATCATGCAGCTCAATTGGTGATGAGAGTTGAAGGAACTCCATAGTTAAGCGTGCTTGGGCGAGAGTAGTACTGGGATGAGTGACCTCCTGGGAAGTCCCCATAGTGTGGGCTTGACTATCGAGTTTACCTCATCAAAGGGAGGCTGTGGCCACCAACAACCCGCCTATGGAGGGAGAGGGGTTGGGGTGCTTGGGCTGCAGCCCGGTAGCGTCGCCTAGAGCGGAGCCGTGACACTGTCACGTTGGATCGGCTAGGGACGTTACAATAAAAGTGCACTTTTATTGTAACGTCCCTAGCCGATCCAACGTGACAGCGTCACGGCCCCACTCTAGGCGACGCTACCGGGCTGCAGCCCAAGCACCCCAACCCCTCTCCCGCCACAGGCGGGTTGTTGGTGGCCACAGCCTCCCTTTGATGAGGTAAACTCGATAGTCAAGCCCGCACTACGGGGACTTCCCAGGAGGTCACGCATCCCAGTACTACTATCGCCCAAGCACGCTTAACTATGGAGTTCCTCCAACTCTCATCACCAATTGAGCTGCATCTCAATTGGTGATGAGAGTTGGAGGAACTCCATAGTTAAGCGTGCTTGGGCGAGAGTAGTACTGGGATGCGTGACCTCCTGGGAAGCTCAATTGGTGATGAGAGTTGGAGGAACTCCATAGTTAAGCGTGCTTGGGCGATAGTAGTACTGGGATGCGTGACCTCCTGGGAAGTCCCCATAGTGCGGGCTTGACTATCGAGTTTACCTCATCAAAGGGAGGCTGTGGCCACCAACAACCCGCCTGTGGAGGGAGAGGGGTTGGGGTGCTTGGGCTGCAGCCCGGTAGCGTCGCCTAGAGCGGAGCCGTGACGCTGTCACGTTGGATCGGCTAGGGACGTTACAACCGAGAGCTAAATAAATTGACCATCAAGAATAAGTATCCGATTCCTCGGATAGATGATTTGTTCGACCAATTGGTGGGGTCAGTGGTATATTCGAAGTTGGATTTGAAGTCAGGCTACTATCATCTACGAATTCGGGATGAGGACATACCCAAGACTGCTTTTGGGACAAGGTACGGACACTTTGAGTTTACGGTGATGTCGTTCGGGTTGACGAACGCACCATCGGTGTTCATGGATCTGATGAATCAAGTATTTCGGGATTACTTGGATTCGTTTGTGGTTGTCTTCATTGATGACATCTTGGTGTACTCCAAGTCTGAAGTGGAGCATGAGACCCACTTGAGAGTGGTCCTGCAAGTGTTGAGGGAGAACCAATTGTTTGCAAAGTTCTCAAAGTGCGAGTTCTGGTTAGCCGAGGTGGCATTTTTGGGCCAAGTGATTAGTGGTGATGGGGTGGTAGTGGATCCAGCGAAAGTGGAAGCCATCAGGGATTGGCCAGTGTTGAGGACCGTGGCGGAAGTCCGAAGTTTTCTTGGACTAGCCGGGTATTATAGGAGATTCGTGGAGAATTTCTCGAAGATAGTTCCACCCCTCACCTCTCTCACTCGTAAAGACCATAAGTTTGAATGGACCCAAGAAAGCAGTCAAGCATTTGAGGCACTGAAGGAGAGGCTTATGATGGCTCCAATCCTGAGTTTACCGCAAGGGACCGATGGATTTCAGATTTTCAGTGACGCGTCGGGATGCGGTTTGGGTTGCGTGTTGGTGCAACATGGCAAGGTGATAGCTTTTGGGTCTAGACAGCTGAAACCTCATGAGAGGAATTACCCCGTCCATGACTTGGAGTTGGCGGCGGTAATCTTCGCGTTGAAAATATGGCGACACTATGTGTATGGCGCAAGGGTGGAGATCTTCACGGACCATAAAAGCCTGAAGTATCTCTTGGATCAGAAGGACTTGAACATGCGGCAACGCAGATGGGTTGAGTTTCTTGGAGACTACGAAGTGGCGATTCAGTATACGCCGGGTAAAGCCAATGTGGTGGCGGACGCTTTGAGTAGAAAGTACTCGGGGCAAGGAAATTGGATCGAAGCTCATGATGAGCGGTTGGTACGGCAATGGGAGTCCCTTGGATTGGAATATGTTGCGAGAGGCGAGTTTAGCGTGGCTCGGTTGAACTGTATTGAAGTGCAAAATGACTTGTCCGATCGTATTCGGGAAGCGACTCGATTGGATGTGGAGTTTCAACCTTTTGTGTTGGAGGCTCAAAAGGGCGAGAGCAGCGCCTGGGAGATGGTTGGTGGAATCTTGAGAAAGGATGGAAGGTTTGTGTACTACAGTTTGGCAATCTCCGTGAGGAGTTGATGTTTGAGGCTCACTTCTCAAAGTACTCCATTCACCCGGGCAGTACAAAGATGTACTTGGATATGAAGAAATCCTTTTGGTGGCCAGGGTTGAAGCGAGATGTAGCTTTGTATGTGAATCGTTGCCAAACATGTGCCTTGGTGAAGGCCGAATGTCAGAAACCGGGTGAGTTCCTGAAGCCCCTTCCAATTCCTGAGTGGAAATTTGAGGACATCTCCATGGACTTTGTGCATGGTTTGCCTAGATCGCAACATGATAATGATGCTATTTGGGTGATCGTGGATCGCCTAACCAAGGTGGCTCACTTCATCCCAAATCGGAAAGAGGACAGTGTGGAGAAGCTGGTGGAGTTGTACGTTCGCAACATTGTGCGACTGCACGGAATTCCTAAGAGCATAGTCAGTGATCGAGATGGACGGTTTACGTCTAAGGACTGGAGATTGGTTCAGAAGAGCTTGGGCACGAAGCTAAAGTTCAGTACGGCGTTCCATCCTCAAACTGATGGGAAAACGGAGAGAACGAACCGTACTATGGAGGATATGTTGATAATGTGCGTTCTTGATTTTGGCAAGAAGTGGGAGGATCACCTCTTCATGGTAGAATTCGCGTACAATAACAGTTTTCAAGCCAGTATAAAGATGACGCCATATGAAGCTTTGTATGGGAGGCGGTGTCGAACGCCAATGTCGTGGGCAGAGGCGGGAGACACCAAACTGTTGGGAAAGGATGTGGTGGTTGACACTTGTGAGATGGTACGGTCCATCCAAGAACGTATGAAGGTGGCGCAGGACCGTCAAGCTAAGTACTTTAATGCTCGTCACCGGAAGGTGGAGTTCGCGGTAGGCGATTGGGTCTACTTGAAGATCAAGCCGTTCAAAGGCGTCTCACGTATTCGCCGGCTCAAGAAGTTGAGTCCAAGGTTTTTGGGGCCTTTTGAAGTAGTTGAGCAGGTAGGAGAAGCAGCTTATCAGTTGGCGTTGTCCGCGGATTTGAGTGGATTGCATGACGTCTTCCACGTCTCCGTTTTGAGGAAAGCTTTGGTGGAGGCTAGCGTAGTGATTGAGCCGGCATCGGTGCCGATTGAGGAAGACTTGAGGATGCGAGTCCTTCCAATTGCTATAGAGGATTCAGAGACTCGGCAGTTGCGGAATAAAGAAGTCAGACTCGTGAAAGTTTGATGGGACAACTGCGGTCGTGAGGAGTTCTCTTGGGAACGAGAACAGGCCATGCTAGAAGATTATCCAGAACTCTTCATATCAGGTACAATTTAAGTTTTGTACCCTTTTGTTTTGAAATTTCGGGACGAAATTCTGTTAAGTGGGGGAGAGTTGTAACACCCCAGTTTTGCAAGAGGTTCAGTCTGCAGTTCTGGAAAATTTTGGGTTTCTGGCAGGAGGCATACAGCCTGCGACACGGGCGTGTCGCAGGGCGTGTCGAGGCCGTGTCGACACTCGGCCCAAGTGTCGACACTTTCGCTCGACAAAGTGTCGAGAGTGGGGCACAGGGCCTGCGACACGGGCGTGTCGCAGGGCGTGTCGAGGCCGTGTCGACACTTTCGCTCGACAAAGTGTCGAGAGTGTGGCACACGGCCTGCGACACGGGCGTGTCGCAGGGCATGTCGAGGCCGTGTCGACACTCGGCCCAAGTGTCGGCACTTTTGCTCGACAGGGTGTCGAGACTGGGGCACACGGCCTATGACACGGGCGTGTCACAGGGCGTGTCCCGCTTGGTCGACGATCTTCGCTCGACATTTTTCCGCGGTGTCGACACAAGGCCTGTCGACGGGTGTCGAGACTTGGCACACAGCTTGGGACACGGGCGTGTCCCAGGCTGTGTCACCTCTCGGGTTGGTTTCGGGGCCGTGTCGATGGAGGCACACGGCCGGCCACACGACCGTATCACTGGGGACACGGGCGTGTCGGATTGAACACGGGCGTGTAGGATGCCCGTGTGTGGTTCCAGGCGCATCGATTTGAGACGGCGAATGAGGCACACGGCCCTGGACACGGGCGTGTGCCTGGCCGTGTTCGGCCCAGATTTTCTATTTTCCAGGCGAATCGTGGCCATTCTTTTCTGGTTTTTGGATCTAACGGTTCAGGCCATATCTTGGGAAGTTAAGTCCGATTTTAGGGTTGGAAACCCTCATTGTTTTCCAAGTATTCTCTTTCAAAGTTCTAAAGAGAAGCTAGAGCAAGGAGGAAGGAGAAGAAGGTCTTGGGCTGTAGGGAGAGTTTCAGTGCTCCAAATCGCGAGCCGAGTCCGGATCCGTGAAGCTTAGAGCGTTGCGAAGATTTCCATCCGGCTATTTTGCCATGGCAAGGAAGAGGAGTCAGAAGGTAACGACATCTCTCCTCTCGGTCCTTAGGATGCATGTCTTAGCATCACGTATTTTCTTTCTTTCTAATTTTTGGGCACCAAACTCTCAAATGAGAGGGGTTTTGGTTTGCCAAGGTTCAAGATGAATCTCCGGGTTGATTGAGTCCGTCCCCGGCATATTTTGCATTAGAGATCTGATTCGCTAGTGGATTAGGCATGGTGGGTGAAGCCGTAGTCGCGACCGTTAGTCCGACTCGGTGATGTTGCATACGAACTTAGGGATTCGTGGAGATTTCCGTTGCGGCAAGATGCCGTGTGTGCTGTGGTGGTGATTTTTCCCTTTTGTTTGAAAAGTACGTGTAGTCGGAACCGGACAAGGTTAGATCCTCGTGGCGGTAGATGGTTTCCTTGAGGGACAAGGTTAGCTCCGTATGAGTTGGAGATGGTTTCCTTGGTGGACAAGGTTAGCTCCGCACGAGTTGGAGATGGTTTCCTTGGTGCGCGGGAACGCTGCAGTACAATGAGGGATTATGATATATTTAGTCTTGGATTGTGATGTGCCAAGGCGTGGCTATGTCTCCGTGGTCGGCTGACTATCCCGTGACATGTGCGTCATGTGTGGAGAGTATCCCGACGAGACTAGTCCCCTTCTGTGAGACTGACGAGAATGCCAAGCTTGGGGAAAGCCCGGGCAATGAGGCCATGAGCGGGTGGGGTCCAGCAAGGCTTCTTAGAACCGGTCGGTCTGTGTTTGTTGGAATCCTGACATGAGACGTCAGAGCTTGCAGGCAAGCCCGGGGCTAAGCCCATGAGCGGGTGGGGCCTTGGCAAGATTTCCTTGTGGCGGCCTGTGCACCAATTGAGGGAGTTGTGTCTCCCTTAGTGTTTGCAGCTTTATGCCAATGGGGAAATGTGAGTACCCAAATGATGTGATGTTGTGCTAGATGCATACGCAGTAGGGTACCTTGGGTGAAGCCCGGGTGTTGTATTCATGTGCATAATAGGCCCTTTTATTATATGCTCAACCAATAGAGAACATGTTTGATGATTGAGACATCCAAGCCTGTTTTTAATGCTTTTCTGTTTATAGATATTTATATTGCATATGAAGTGCTGACTTGCAGGTTGGAGGGTTCCCCGGGGTCCATTAGGGGAGGCCGAGAGGAGATGTGTTGTTACACAGTTTGAGGTCAGCCTTTGCTGACCCACGTTACTAATAATTTTTACAGGGCAAGGATCGCATGCAGGAGCTAGCACGCCGGCCAAAAAGGCCTAAGCCCCATGAAGTGTTTCTCCCTCTTTTGTAGCACTACATTTATGACGATGTTTGTTTGAGACTCTTTTGTCCGGCTTGCATGCCGAGGTAGACTAGGAGTGTTGAGCACATTCATGATTGATGTATTACTCTTCTTTTGGACACTTAATGTTAGGCCTTAAGGCCATTTGTTTTACTCTTTAGTGGTGCATAACTTCTAGTCCTGTTTTGTTTCCGCTGTGTTGTGCTAAGAGTTTTGAGTGTGGGTAGCTATATCAACTTTTAATACTAAAGCTGTGGCGTCCGTATGTTGTGGGGCCCCGGCCAGACCCATATTATACGGTCATTATATGGGAGGTGTTACAGTCGACACAATTTAAGTATTTTGACATGCTCTTTCATCTTCGATTCTAGAAAGGTATAAATAGGTTTTCGCTATTGTCTGTCGACACGCTCACCAAAGTTTCGAGACCAAACTTATGTGTCGACACCTCTCTTCTCTCAATTCAAATTTCTTCAAACCCTAATGGCGCCCAAGCTAGAAGAGAATGTGAATGAAGGATATGAACTCGTGCGACACACATTTGATGACACAGAACCAGAGATCAAAGGCGTGATAACCCTAATCGCAGAGACTGGATTAGAATTTCTTATTTCAGAACCGATCAAGATCTGGAAGAAGGAAGTCCTGGAATTCCTGAATGGAGCAACAATAGATGAATCTGGACTCAAAATAAAGTCTAGAGTTCATGGGGCTAAGGTGAAAATCTCTCCTAAGAGTCTGAGAAAGGTACTACAACTACAAAGAACTAAGGAAGAAGAAGATGTTTCAGCTTCTAAGACTAGAGAAGCATTGACATGGTGTGGTTTGGACTCAAATCTGAAAATAGGATCTGTTTTGAATAGGAAGGGAATGAACATGCAAGGCAAATTCTTATCTGAAATTGTTGGCAAAGTCATCCTGAGCAAGCCTGGAGGCCATGACAAAATCTCAGCTCACATGTTTAGCCTCATGACAAGGATTATCTTCAAACTACAAACTGATTGGTCTGCAATAGTATTTGAGAAGATAAAAGAGAGCATGAAGAAACCCAATTTGGGTAGAATACTAAGTCTATACCTAGCTGGTAGTATAACAGAGGTAATGACCCAAGCTGCAGGATCCAAAATTAACCATACAAGGAGAATGGATTTAAGGATCTTCTCTAGGTGGGATAAAGTGTTAACCAAAGAAATGCCAACTCCTGAGAAGGTAACACCCCAAAGGAAGTAGAAGAAGTTAGCCCCTGTGGCTCAAGAATCATCAAGCAGCTCTGAAGAGCAAGTTGTGTTTACTCCAGATGATGAACAAGACACTGGAAATGCTGGACAATCTCCTGCTAGACAAGAAGATGCACCAAGGTAGGGGGAGCTACCACCAGCAAGCCCAATTCACCAGGATTCAATCCAGGGGGAGCCTCTACTGGTGGATGAGCCTACTCCCTTAGAAAGTGAAAGGGCTACCCAAACAATACTTGAGGTAATAACTGAAATTAATAACTTAGATTTCCCTATTGAGGATGATGTTTTGTCTGATTCATTACCAAATGTTAATCAACAAACACAAACACTTGGTCAACCACAAGATGTTGTCATGGAGGACACATCTGTTACTGCTAAAGTGGTAGATGAGATAAGAGATTCTCCAGCTCACTCTCAACAAGAGTTTACCTTAGAAGAGCTATTACCTGAGCTTCTCCAAACAGACTTTGAAGTGGAGAAAGCTGCTACTGAGGGGGAGAAGGTCAATATTGAGGGGGAGCAAGTGGAGATTATAGAAGAAACTGCAAGCAAAGAACCTGAAGTGCCAAAGGATGCTGAGTAGGTTCCTAGGACTGACAAGGATTTACCTTCAAGCCCAAAAGACAAGGTTGATATTGCTAGCACATCTGCTTCAGAAGATGAAGAGGCTGCAAGAGATAAGAAGAGGAAATTCCAAGTCTTCAAGAGGAGGAGTCAGACCTATAAAAAGGCACTGCAAACAATTGCTCCACAACCTGCCCCATCTACAGATTTCAGTTCTCTGATGGTGGCTTTACAAATAAAGATGCATGAGCAAAGGCAAGCAATAGAAAAATATATAGATGAAGGCCATAAGTCATTGCAATTTGATCTGGCCCAAGACATAAAGTCAATTAGATTTGAAATGAATCTGAATAAGAAAGAGATGACTGTCTGCTTTCATAAGGGAGGAAATGCAGTAGTCTATCTAGCCACTCATCAGGAAAAGATCAAAACTCAAGTGGATGATATTGCAGTGAAGCAAGGCTATGTACTGGAGAACCAGATAAGGATGAATGATAATTTGACAGCTTCACATAATGTCATAGTAACTGAAATGAAGAATATGGCTACTGCTCAGACTACAGAAAGTGCAAATGCCAAAGCAGCTTTTGATAAACAATTGCAGGAGAGCCTCACTGCTGTTAAGACTGCTATAGAAGACTCTCAGAAGGCTATAACTGAAAAACTCTAAAGGTTGAAATCTTTCTATAAGGATGGAGTTACCTATCTGAATGCACAAATAAGGTTTCAGAAGGATGATCTTAGGGATCATATTGAAAGAGAAGTCATAAAGGGGGAGAGGGTGTTAGTCAAAGCAGGCTCTGATCATGCAAAGTGGATTTCAAACTCCATCAGAGCCACCCTTGGATATCCTCCATTATATGATGATGATAATGTTGCAGAGTCTGGAATAAATCCTGCATATATTGGAGGGGAGCAAGCTGAAGTGGCTTAAGTAATATACCCTCCACCAGACTTTTATATGATACATCAAGAAATACAGTCAATGTATAATCCTCCTGAAGGAAATCAAAATGTCATCATAGAAAAAGTAGTTCAGCCAGTGCCAGAGGCTATACTGAAAGAACAAGAGGCTTTGCAGAAAGAACAAGAAGCCCAATTGTCTAAGAAGAGATTCAGGGAGCAAGCTGAACTTAGGCCTGATTTTGAACAGTGGAGCCCCACTTCCAGGAATATTATTTTGACTGCATGGAAGGCTGCCAAGGACAATATTCAGGATAGAAACAAGTGGTATTCTGAACTGGAGTGGAGGAAGCATGAGACCAGGCAAGAGGCCATTGTGCAATATAGAAGAAAGGCTAAGATGGGAAAGCTACCTCCTACTGCACAGGAGCATAACAAGTACTTTCCAAAGCCTTATCATTACTTTGAAAGGCAGAAGATCAAAGCTGAAGAATTGAAAAAGAAGGATCTTAAAGGAAAGAAGCCTGCTGCTGCTGAAGATACTGAAGCTCCTGTCCAAGCAAAGATACAATCTGGAAAGGGCATAGTTATCAAGGAGCCTGAGCAGCCTTAGGATAGAAATTTTTCTTAAGTTTACTATGTGTAATCATTTGATTTTAAACTCTCTGTAAACTTTTGAATAATGAATATGTTGAAGTTGTTAGAACAATATGATATATGTTAAATCTATTACATTAATGTTCTGAGAAATTTGTGTATACATGTTTTGTTTAATACATGTTTATGTACTTACACTGTCATTTAATATTGTTTTACATCATGCTATGAATTTGTTATATATGGTGTATATCATTGACTAAGGGTTATGACTTCTCCAAATAGGGGGAGATTGTTGGGTACATTGGAATAAATGTACCTGATTTGAAGAAGCCTCACCCTACTCATTGATATACATCAAAATGTATTTGATGTGTTTTGATTTTAGTTGTGCTGGTTAAGTATTTGCAGGGAAAGCTGAAAAGTTTCTAAGTTCATGTGTCGACACCCAGAAGGAAAGTGTCGACACTTAAGAAGACTTGTGTCGACACCTAGAGAAGCAGTGTCGACACTTGGAGTAATTGTGTCGACACCAGGAATGCAGAGTCGACACCCAGAAGGAAAGTGTCGACACATACAGGTTGTATCGACACTCAATGAAGAAATGCCCAGAGAAGCTGTGTCGACACTTAGAAGCTGTGTCGACACCCAGAGGAACTTTGTCGACATCAGAAAGTGTTGACACTAGGAGGCTGTGTCGGTACTCAGCAAAACATCAACAGAGTTGAAGGACAAGTGTCGACACAAAGGAGATGTGTCGACACTCAGCCAAAGTCTCAACACAAGAAGAATGAAGAAAGTGTCGACACTCAACACAGAAGGCAGGAGGCTGTGTCGACACTCAGCCAAAGTCAAGGAGTTGTGTCAACACAAGAAGAATGTGTCGACACAAGGACACTTAGAAGTGTCGACACTCAGTGTCGACACAAAACTGACTATCTCGACATCAACACAGAAGTGAGGCATGTGTCGACACTGAAGTTGTCAGAAAGTCGTAGAAACCGGATCAGCCGACACAAGAAGCCTATATATGTGTCAACAGAAGAAGATGATTAACAACACTACACTATAAAGGCTTGTTCTGGTAACACCCCCATCCGTTGACATATAACAGAAGGTCGACACTACCACAGACAGTAGTTACTAAAGAATAAATCAACTAATTAAGTACTGTCCTAATCACAAGATTCTACGGAAGATTTTAAAGGAGAACCCAAAATTAATTCCATCAATATGTGTCCACGACACACAATGAAACCCCAAATACACAGAAACAGGTAATGTCAAATGACATGAATAGTGTTTTACATACATGTCGCAGGCCGGCCACACATGAAATAAATAAATAAAACTAAGAGGGCCACCAGCAACATGTCGATTTGGCGCTCGGCTCCGAAGCAGATACCACCGCACGGTCTACAACACTAAAAGACCAAATTATAACGACCCCGCCCCTTTCGGGACGGCGGTGCTCTTTCGCAAACAGCCAACAATATATATATGAAGGCTAGCACATTCATGTCGACACTGCATCCACCACCACCCCCAGTGGCAACAACTTGCATTTGTCGACACTTAGTCTATCAGTAGGTCGACACTTAAAGACTGACTATCTCAACACTTTCAGACAGTTACAGAAAATTCAAGAAGTGACTGGATGACATGACAGCTGCCATTCCAGCCGGTCTACTGCAACTGTCAGAGTTGTCAGAAAGTCGTTAGAACCTCTTCTTCTTCCTCTCCTCTCTCACTTTGGAAGGGAAGAACGGAATAATCATTCCCGGCCTTAACAGAGCAGGATCTCATCTCATTGGATCCTAATTAAAGAAAACGAATGGCTCGGATCTGCACAAATTCCCCTGACCTGGGCCGCACACGGCTTGGCACACGGCCGTGTGCCTCGATCCAGCACGATCGTCGAACTGAAAAACGCACACGGGCCAAGACACGCCGTGTCTGACCTGACACGCCCTGTTCCTCGACAACAGAAGACCCTCAGACGGGTCTGACACGGGTTAACAATGCCCGTGTCACGGGTTGAAAACGGCCAAAAATCACCAGCCAGATGGACAGCCCGGTCCTAGGCCGTGTACCCCTACAGGCACCAAAAACTCTTTTTCCCCAACCGACTCGCAAACTTCGGGGCGTTACATTCTGAGTGTAAGATCTGAGGATCTGAGGAATATTGGAGGAGTTTGGCCGAATCTAGTACACTACTAGATAGGCGAAGGGGGAAAGTGGATGTACCCAAACCTTGGGGAACCACTATAAAACTGTGTGTACTCTGTGTGTATATGATTCTGTGTGTGCTGTTTATAGTCCTGTAAATTCTGAGATTAAATCTGCCTAAAAGTTTAAAAAGATAAGGTCACCTATTCACCCCCCCTCTAGGTGATTAGGTACAATTTCTTTCACAACATATATCCCTCCAACCCATCGCGGGCGAGAACGCACAATAGTGCCTTTATTCAAAATCCCTCAAACCCATCACGGGCGAGAATGAATCATAATATCTTAACCTATTAGAATACTCTTGTCTATGGGTTATTATACTTAGTGATTTAAGGTTGATCTCAGGATTGCCTAGGGTATTCCCAGTGAAGGGCTCTCGGGGTCACTAGGAACTACGATGGGATTACGTCCAAAGCTCCCTTTCTCAAGGATATTTACTTTAGTTGATGACTACCCATAATTCACCCCCAGCTCTCGTTATTACTCTTGAGTGATCCTAATGACTTAAGTTATTCTCAGAACGGCGACGGCCTTCCGCCGGCCTCCACTTCAGTTGCTATCCAAGGGCTTGCACTTTTACTCTCGTCACTAAGACAACACTGCCCACCAAGGTTGTTCTCCAATTATAATCTCTAGCTCATCCGTTGATCTATCCCCTGGTGGTCCTTATAGTATAACATACTTACACTATGCGCAACCCATGACCTAATACCACCCCGAAATAGAACTTCCAATTCTTTGGGCCACCTGCACCTAACTATTTTTCCTAGGATGGTATGGACTAATGAAGTGAGCATATTGATTTTCATAATTTTCTTAAGTATTAAAGCCTCTAATTAAATCATTTAATTAATCCCCTAAGTCATTTAATACATGAAGTATTACAAATTATAATCCACTGACCTAAGGAATTTTTCCTGAGTTGCATCTTGGTAAAATATTGCTGTCTACCAAAATTCATAATTTTCCTTTGAGTATTTCTATTTATTCCTTAATTAATACCAACTCACATAATTGTCATTTTCCAAATGAAGTATAAGGAATACATTGCTCAAAATTCTAGGAAACTTACAGAGAATATATATCATTAATTTAAGGCTAACGGTAGAGTTTCATCAACCTCTATAATGTAATGGCCTACCAATTTCAATTCCTAATAATTTACCAAAATGCCATTGTGCTAATTTAAATATTATTAGGACATACAAAAATTTTGAGATAATTATAAAAGGCTAATCATACAATTATACACCACTAGAAAATTTTCCAAAATTTACTTACATATATTTCCATCATTTCATAAATAAATGCAATAAGGGTAAAATGGTAATTTCCATGTATTTTGCTCCAAAATTCTCAAACAGTAGGATAAAAATATTCATAAGTCAAATATGACCTCCCTTTTGTTTTGACAGATTTTGGGCATTTTGTTTTGAACAAAAGCCTATTTTCTAATTTATTTGTCAAAAAGGCCTAAATTTTTAAAAATTCAATAATGAGATTTTTGCTTCCAAAAATCTCATTATAACTATGAGGGGTGAACTTTACCCTAATGAGCCTCTGACATCAATTCCATGATTTTTGGATGTATCAAATAGGCTGAACATGCAATATTTCAAAAATTGCTATTTGCACCCCAAAGTTATATATAACCAACACATGCAAGTGGGTTAACCCAACATGCATTGGTCCAAATGTGCTGAAAATTTTACCATGCACATATAATGTACCCAAGGACCTGCCACCAAATTTATGGCCATTTGGAGTCATATTACTCCAATTATTTCATTTTTTTACTTTTGTGTATTATGAATAAAACTATAGAAAACGTTTCCCCAAAAATTCTCAATTTTTGGCAGGGGCTAGATATACCCTAGTTAAGCACATGCCCAAAATTTTAGCTCATGTGGACATCTGGATTGGCATGGGCATTGGTTTTGGTTTCTGCCCTAGCCTAGGACCAGTCCTAGTAAAACAGCCCTACAGGACAATATACTGCACCAAATTATAAGATTAAGGTGGAAAATTGAAGTTAAGAGGAAGGGCTACAACTTTCATCGTAATCACCAGATCTAAAAATTCTCTAAGGGGCTTAAAATAGACATGCAATATCACTATATAAGTGTGACAAAAATTTGATAAATTAGATTTATACATTAAATAATCAGATGAATTAAAACGGACGACATCGGGCCGTCGTCCCCAATCAGCCAACGACCCAGATTGGTTTTTGCTGGGCCGACTTGCCCGGCTATTTCCGGCCAGCTGAGCCACCACCACCGCCGGCGGATGTCGCCACCACCTTCACTGAGGTGGTGACTAGCGATTCCTGGCGATGAGGCCGCCGGAGTTGGCTCCTCCGGTGAACCAGAGCAAGAAGAAAAGCTCGAAAAACTCTCCTTTTCCTCACATGGTATCGGGCTCAATTGAGCTCGATGTCTCTCCTAGTGGATCTAGAAAGCTAGTACGAGTAGAGAGACGGCGAAACAGACCCGAATGGCAGAATGGAGGCGAGGTTGGAGGCGGTTGGCCATGGCTAAGCTGCTCCGACAATCTCTTGCTCAAAACCTCATTTCTTCACTAAAAGCACTGCTCCAGGACTCGTTCTCCACTTGTTTCCACTCGCTGAAGTTGATGGTGTGGTCGGTTTGAGCTGGAAGTGGCTGTATAAGGAGATACACCCAAGGTGAGCACGGTTTGGGCTTTGGTTGTATTACTAATGCTGCCAAGTGGCCACCATGCTCAACATTCTCTCTCAAATTCTTCTGGAAGGTCGACCAGCAGGCTTGGGCAGAAGGAATGAGGCCATATGGCCACCTCTCACCACCTTTCCATTTCTCTCTCCTCTTTTTGGGTGAATTCTGCAAAATGCCCCTTTTCATGTGACCTCGCTCTAAAACCAGAGGGGTAGGGGTGTTCTTTGACCACTTGGGCTGATAATGGGCCAAGTTTGGTGGGATTGGCCCAAGGAGAGTGGGCTTAGCCCTCATTTTCTTCTTTATGTCAATTATGTTGACTAAGTTGACTTTTGAGTTGACCTAATCAACCATGATGAGTGGGCTGACCCCACTTGGTGGTCATGGGTCTAATGGCACCACCCAACTTGGGTTGTGTCAATGTGGTTCCCTACTTGGGCTAATTTGGCCTATAGGTATAGGTTTGACCAACTTAGGGCTATGGTTGACTTTGGTCAACTAGGGTCAAAGGATTGACCTAATGACATGTCCTAGGGTCCACTTAGATTTTTTTAGCGTTACGGAAATGTGGTGGGGTTATGGTGTGGCTAGTGTTCCTATTTAGGCTAGTTTGACCTATTTTGACTTTGACCCTTTAGTGGGCCCCACATGGCTACAACCCACTCCCTAGGTTCAAACCTAGCTAAATTTCCTATCACTCACCCCTTGCCTAACCTAATCTAAGTTAAGGGGTCTAGAAGTAACATGGGATGTTATAAATACTATAAAGAAAAAAAATAATTTCGTCCCCGAAATTTAAGTTCGGGTCTACGATGTTCTACTTGTAAGAGTTATAAGAAATTTAAACGCATAAACTAAAGTATACCTGAAGTAAACAGCTCCGGGTGTTGCTCCATCATCAGATCCCTCGGCTCCCAGGTGTGCTCCTCCCGTCCATTGTTGGACCACTACACCTTCACGAGAGGGACCTTCTTCTTCCGCAACACTCGGACATCTGTATCATCAATCCGGATTGGCTCCAATCTAACGGATCTGTCTGGCGCTATTAGACCGGCTGTAGCAGTAATGTGCTGCTTCGGCCGAAGGAGAGCCCTTCGCAAGGAAGAGACATGGAAGACGTCGTGAAGGGTACTCAACTCTGGCGGCAGCTGCAGTATATAAGGTAAGGGGCCGATCCGCTCCAGAATCACGTACGACCCCATATATCGAGGACTGAGCTTCTTATGCCTCAATACCCAAGAGACATCGTGCACCGGGCGTATCTTGAAAAATACACGGTCCCCTACCTGGAACTCCACCTTTCGGTGCCGAGCATCATAATATTTAGCCTGCCTACTCTAGGCCTCTAGCATCCGATCCCTGATCAAACGAACCTGAGCCTCTGTATCCTCCACATAATCAGAGCCAAGAGCCTTGGTATCCACATCCTGAACCCATGACAGCGATGTCCGACACTTCCTCCCGTAAAGTGCCTCATATGGTGCCATCCCGATGATAGACTGGTGGCTATTATTATAGGAGAACTCGATCAATGGTAGCAACCTCTCCCAAGGCTTCCTCGTATCCATATGCATAGGCAGAGTAGATCCTCCATGATCCGAATGGTCCTCTCGGTCTGCCCGTCAATCTGTGGGTGGAAGGCGGTACTAAAAGTAAGCCGAGAGCCCAAGTAAGCATGCACAACCCTCCACTCCCTCGAATTGAACCGACCATCATGGTCCAAAACAATCATCCTGGGGATGCCATGGTATCTGACGAACTGCTCCATGAATAATCTCACCAAAACTGCAACTAGAGCATCCTTCCTGACTGGGATAAATCACGCCACCTTAGTCAGTCTGTCTACTATGACCTAGATGGAATCATGCCTCGAGTGGGAGCGAGGCAGTCCATGCACAAAGTCCATAGCAATGTCCTCAAACTTCCACTCTGGGACTGGCAATGGCTGTAATAAACCTCCGGGCTCTTGCATTCTGCCTTAACGCACTGGCACCTCTTGCAATGTATCACAAAGTGGGTGATTTCCCTCTTCATTCCAGGCCAGTACATAGTCCTCCGTAAATCTGCCCGCATCTTGGTGATGCCCAGGTGCACTGAATATCTGGAGTAATGTGCCTCTCTAAGTATGTCATCCCAGATACCATCTCTTGCTGGTATATAAACACGTCCACGAAATCGAAGGAGATCATCATGCAACGTGTAATCCTCAGCCTTGTCCCTTTCCAGGGCACTGAATATCGGCTCCAATGCAGCATACAGCCTCTAATGTGCCATAATGCGCTCCTGAATCTCATCATCTCTGATCAATAAGCTCAGGTACTCTCGATAACCTACTGGGTCGGCCTCAAAAACCATAGTAATATGCATGTCTTCCATCATATGTATCAGCTCTATAGTCATCACCCGGGGCTCCGGCCTAGAGGTGCCGACCCTCCTACTCAATGTATCTGCTACTGTGTTTTCCTTCCCCGGGTGGTAGTGAATCTGGTAATCATAGTCACAGAGAAATTCTAGCCATCTCCTCTGTCGCAGGTTCAGGTCCTTCTGGGTATCGATGTACTTGAGATTCTTGTGATCTGAGAAAATACCACAATGAACCCCATATAGATAATGCCGCCTGAAAGTGCAGTTAGATCTGATATACTCTAGAGGGGGGGTGAATAGAGTATATGGTGCTTTGAAACTTTTTACAACAGTTGTTGTAATAAGTGTGAGCAGGGAAGCAGAATAAAACTAATCACAGCACTAAGTTAAGCAAAAGCTAATCACAGAGAAATCAAGACCAGAAACAAACATAAACACAAGCAAAACCTAGAAGACACAAGGAAATATAGTGGTTCCCCAGAACTTGGGTACATCCACTCTTCTACCACCCTAGGTAGGAATCCACTGCAGGATGAGTTGATCAGGTGTCCTGACACCAATGAGCTTTTGATAAGGTGCTCAAAAACCAAGCTAGATTTTTTGATCAGGTGTCTTGCCACCAATGAGCTTTTGATAAGGTGCTCAAAAACCAGGCTCAAACTTTTGAAGGGAGTTTGAGAAACCCTTTACAGAGAGGGGGTGAGAGAGTGATGGCAGTCTTCTCTTTCTCAAACAACTGAGAAGACTAAGTGGATTGTTGAGGTCAAAGCTCCCCCTGAATCCTTGAGATCTTCAGGAAGAAAAGCTTTGCTGAGGGTGATAGGCCTTCAAAGATTGAACTCCAGCAATGGATGATTTCAGCAATAGCTGAAATGTTGAATGACTGGAGTCTTGAAAAATGTTGGCCTTGAACACTTTGAAAACTAAAGAGATCTGAAGATTTTTGAAAGCTTGATCTCCTTGGATGAGTGTTCTTCAGAATTCTTTTTGACAGAATATTTTTGAATGTGTCTCTGTAATCTCTGTTCTATGTGTCACTGAGTGATTCAAAAATTCTGCCTTTTATTCTCTGGTACAGAAAAAAATAACATTCTCTGTCAAGAATAGCCGTTAGCCTGCATTGATTGCATCCTTAATTGCCAAATCTCTTCTGGAGGAAAGTACACAGAAATATTCCTTGAAAAATCCCTTGAAACTCGGTCCAGAAATGAATGAAAACGGCTAGGAAATCTCTGAATTAATTGCAGAATAACTCCTTAACTGATTTGAATTTGAATTTAGAAACATTCTGGAAGTTATCTGAAATCGTCGAACTGAGCTCTGCTATCGTCGAGCTGAGCTCAGCGATCTGGAAATATACAACACCAAAATATCGTCGATCTGAGTTCACTGATCGTCAAACTGAGCTCAGAGATAGAGATCCAAAGCAGAGTCCAAATCGTCGACCTGAGCTCACCGATCGTCGAACTGAGTTCGACGATATAACAAGGTTGAGCTCAGCGATCGTCGAATGGAGTTCGACGATCTGTCGAAGTTGAGCTAGACGATCATCGATCGGAGTTCGACGAAACGTCGTGCTGAGCTCGACGATCAGACTTAGTCTCTAAACACAAAATCTTGGTCTTCAGGGCAGCTTCCAAACCTAGATTTCTAACCCTTAGACTCAATTCTAATTGACCTATTAAACTATATAGGAGGTCAAGCAAAGGTTCCTAGAGACATAGTGATCCTGACCCAAATTAGTAATAGGGTGTTCCAACAATCTCCCCCTATTTGGGTTAGGATTACTATTTACAGACTTAAAAAGAATTTTAAATAACAACATACAATCAGTAAATAGAAAAACAACAAGCCAAACATTGCAGAATCACAGAGATATATAGCATCCAGATAGTAATCAGAAATCACAGAAATTGTCACCTTATAATATCATTTCTTCTCTTTGCCCTTAACCATTTTAATCTCTCTGTTAGGATTTAGGGCTTCCTTCTTAGATCTGGTGTCATCTGCTGCACCTATAGATGTTTGCTGTTTAAGCCTGGGAACCACTGCTTCAGGATGCAATTCCATATATCTGTCAGCATCAAAGAATTTACTTGAAGCATATCTCTCTAGCTCTTTTTGTCTCTGTTCAGACATTGTTGAAATGTTGGAAGAATCTATTCCTTGCTCTCTGGCCTTTTTAATCTGATCCAGTGCAGCTAGTTCTTTTAATCTAGCAGTCCAAGCAGCTGGATTATTTTCAGGATCCTCAAAAGGTACAGGAGGCTCATATCTGTTGGAGGGATTGTCCTGAGGAGGCCTGGAAGACACATTTTCTTTCAGCTTATAAGGGAAAGGACCAGATGATGTATCAGATGAAATTTGTCCTCCCCTGGAATATGGGTGCTGCCTGGAGTACCCTTTGGAATAGACTTGAATATCTCTTTGATTACCTCTATATCCTCCTCTCCTAGAGTGTGAACCCCTGGATTGGCTTTCCCTGTGGTAAGATCTGGCATGAGGCTAATAGGGAGCCTGACTTCTGGCTGGGGGTTGAGCTGCAGAGCTTCCACCTGCACCTGCATCAGGAGGAGGTGGTGGAGGAGGATGAGAGTGCTGGAATTGGGAGGAGGCCTTCTCATATTTTCTCTTTTTCTTCATTGCTTTCAGCTGGTTCTTGGAGTACTGCATCCAGTGTTCAGTAATTGGGCAGTCATGTAGAATGTAATATGGGATGTCATTATTATCCTTAACTTTGGCAGGAGGTACTCTCTTCATAGCCTTGCTCCTTGCCTTTCTTTTCCTGGCAATGGTAGCAGAAGAGTCATCAGAGTCTGTTTTAAATTCATCAGATTCAGAACTCGGGTCATCATAGAGAGCATCTATTTTCTTCATTAGATCCTTCTTGAGTTGAACAGAAGCAGATGAGGCAGAAGATGTAGCAGCAGGTGTTGAAATGGTAACAACAAAAACAGCAGCAGATGTTGAAACAGAAGCAGAAATGATAGCAGCAGATATTGAAGGTGTTGCACTAGGAGTAGAAGCAGAAACAACAATAGCAGCAGCAGTAGGCTCTGGAGAGGTGACAACAGCAGTAACAGTCTCACTTACAGTAACAGACACAGAAGGAATATCATCAAGGACTGCAGAAGGCTCAAATTCAGGTGTCTCTGTCATCAGAATGTCCTTGGAAATTGGTTCATCAGAAACAATAGGAACTTCAGCAGCAGTATCAATATTTGCAGTAGCAGCAGTATCAACATTCTCAGAAGCAACAACAATCCTTTCTTCAGAAGCAGCAACATCAACATTTTCAGCATTTTCAGCAGTAGCAATTACTGAATTTACAAAGGAGGTGATAATGCTAGGGTCACAGCAGGAAAAAGGCACAAGTGCCTTGGATAAATCTTCTGGAGGCTGGAGAGCATTGTCCTCTGGCAGACAGCTGAAGTAAGGAGAATTAAAAACTGACAGCAAAGACCTGAGGTCTATTACAAGGACTGCAGCAGCAGGAGGAACTTGTGCTTGAGGCACATCAACAACAGCAAGAGGAGGAGCAGCAGAAGAAGCAGGAGTAACAGCAGCAGCAGACAGACAGCTTACAGAAACAGCAGCAACAGCAGCATGAAGATTCACTTCATATGGCATCTCCCCCTGCCTGGATGCAGACATGTCTGGATCAAGGCACACTGCTGTAGGTGCTGCCTGAGGGATTTAGGGTTTAGGGTTTAGGTTTAGGGAAGAGAGCCTGGCAGAAAGGGCTGCCACTGACAGGTGGAGTGGAGCCAAGGAGGTTTCCAACAGCAGAGAGAGCCTGGGGGCAAGCAGCTCATACAGCCTGTCAGCAAGGGCTGAGAGGTCTACTTGCTCAAGAGCTGGAGCAGAGGTAGAAGGTATAGGAGCAGCTGAAGGTTCTGGAAGTGGAGAGCTGGAGTAGGGTGGAAGGGATGGCTGAGGTGTTGGCAAGGTGGATATGGAGGATAGAGGGAGGGAGATAGATGGGGTGAATGTGGGTTGATCTATGATTTGGTGTAGGAGGTCTTGAAATGAAGTGGAGGAGGAAGGTAACTCAGGAGGAGAGGATGGGGAATCATCCATAAAGGAATCATCAAGTAGGGTGAAGGATGGATGAGAGGGTGATGAGGTGACATCTGGTGGAGGGTAGGAGAATAGTGGATGGAATTGATCTTCTAGTGGTGGTAGATTAGGTACTGGAGAAGGTGTGGATGTTGGAGTTGGGCTGGATATGATGATGGTGGATGGAGCTGGAATGGTGGATGGAATTAGAGGAGGAGGAGAGGCAGCAACAGCAGCCAGGTCATCTGCAGGGGCAGAGAACTGTGGAGGAGTGACTCTTAGAGTCCTTGTTCCTGAAGGGATACTGGAGGAGGGCCTGCTAGGCATGCTGATTTGTCTGTCCCACTTTCCAAAGAGGGCACAAGACAATCTCTTGGAGGCATTGATATGAACTCCAGAGGAGACCAGCAGGGCAGGGCACCTGTGCTGCAGAAATACTCCAAGGATTCTTCCAAAGTTAACAAAACTTTTATTGATTTTCCTTTTGATGAGGTCAAAGAAAACCTCTCCCCAATTCAGATTCTTCTTATCCACAAGAGCTCCCATGAGACAGAGCTGATATCTTGATATTGTATCATGGGCTGAGTGCTTAGCCAGTAGCACCTTCCCAACAACATCTGCCAGGAACCTATATTCTACAGACAGGTTCCTTTTGAAGAGCTTGCTAGGGTTTCCCTCTGAATGACCCATTCTGGCAAGCAGTTCAGAAAACTCATCTCCAGATAATTCAGCAGAATCTTCTCCATTTCTCAACTCAAAGACTTCTGTTAGAATGGTTGGGGTCAAGGGTACCTGAGTTCCAGCTATAGACCCAACAATGGTGTTGTTATCATGATTATGAGCAGTATAAACCCACTCCTTTATTTCATCAAAAGCCAACTTGATCCTGGTGGTCATTATTGCTGTCAGATTCTGGTCCTTGAATAAACCCAGTATATCTTGAAAAATCTGGTCAGTCGTGCTGAAGGATTCTATATCAATATCAAACCCAGCATCAAACTTCATTGCAGCAAGAACAGCAACTGACACAGCCATTGGTACCTGCAAAAACTCAACAAACAAAACGACCAAGTGTAGAACTGTTTGGAGGGAAAGAAAAATCTTGCAGAGAAATCGAAAGCGCAAAAGAGAACGACGGCGAAAAATGAGTTTTATATTAGGGTTCGACGCAGAATTGGAAAGATCGTTGAACTCAGTTCGACGATCGAGGCTTCTAAAGGAAACTGAAGAGTCTTCAACATCATCGATCTCCGTTCGACGATATTGGAGAGCGTCGAGCTGTGTTCGACGATCGTTCAGAGAACAGAATCGTCGAGCGCCGTTCGACGATCGTTGACCGGAAGAGATAGTTCATACTATCTGAGAGGCGCTGAACGCAGTTCGACGATTTTTGGAAATCGTCGATCTACGTTCGACGATCTTGGGGCAAATCGTCGAGCGCAGTTCAGAGATCAGAAAAATTCTAGACACTAAGAAAAATCAGAATGTTTGCCTAGTCTTGGTCAATTTTTAAGCTTTCAAAATCTTGGATATTAATTAAGACTTCCTCCATCTAACATTCCTAACTGATTTAGGAAGAGGGTGTGTTTCTTTTCATCTAATGGTTTGGTGAAAATATCTCCCCTTTATAAATTAGTTGGGATATAGTGTAGTTCAATTTTATTCTTTTCAACATTATCTCTTAAGAAATGATGCCTAATCTCTATGTGTTTTGTCCTACTATGGAGGACTGGATTTTGAGCTATGAAAATAGCACTTGTGTTATCACAAAAGATTTTAGACTTCTCTAAGTTGTAGCCATAGTCTAGGAGTTGGTTTTGAATCCACAAGATTTGTGAACAACAACTGCCTGCAGCCATATATTCAGCTTCAGCAGTTGAAGTTGACACAGATGTTTGTTTCTTACAAAACCAAGAGACAAGTCTGTCACCAAGGAACTGACAAGTTCCACTGATGCTTTTCCTGTCAATTCTGCATCCAGCATAATCAGCATCTGAGAATCCAGTTAAATCAAATGCTGAATCCTTTGGATACCAGAGACCTAGATTTGGACAACTTTTAACATACCTGAGAATCCTCTTTACTAAAGTTAGGTGTGACTCTCTAGGGCTTACTTGGAACCTAGCACATATACATGTAGCAAACATTATATCTGGTCTACTAGCTGTAAGATACAGTAAAGAGCCAATCATTGCTCTATATGTTGTCTGATCAATAGGTTTCCCATGTTCATCAGCATCCAATACAGCATTAGTAGGCATGGGTGTTTTCATACAAGATGCCTCAAACATACCAAATTTCTTAACCAGTTCATTTGCATACTTGGTTTGAGAAATGAAGATGCCTTCAGCATGTTGCTTGACTTGTAATCCTAGGAAGAAGGATAGCTCACCCATGCTACTCATCTCAAATTTAGAATGCATTAGGTTGGAAAACCTTCTGCACAATTTGGAGTCAGTAGAACCAAAAATAATATCATCTACATAAATTTATACTAATAGGGTATGGGACTTATGAGTTATAATGAAAAGAGTTTGGTCTACTCTACCCCTTATAAAACCATTTTCCAAGAGAAAGCATGCTAGGGTCTCATGCCATGCTCTAGGAGCTTGCTTGAGACCATATAATGCTTTATTCAATTTAAAAACATAATCAGGATAAGTTGGAGAGATAAAACCTGGAGGTTGTCTGACATAAACTTCCTCTTTGATGTCTCCATTCAAGAAAGCACTTTTGACATCCATCTGATATACTTTGAAGCCTTTATGAGCTGCATAAGCTATAAATATTCTGATGGCTTCTAATCTTGCAACAGGTGCAAAAGTCTGGTCGTAGTCGATTCCTTCTTCTTGAGAATATCCCTGAGCAACTAGCCTTGCCTTGTTCCTTATAATTACTCCTTGATCATCCAGTTTGTTTCTGAATACCCATTTTGTTCCAACAATGGAGTGATCCTTAGGCTTTGGCACTAGTTCCCATACTTTGTTCCTCTCAAATTGATGCAACTCCTCTTGCATTGCAATGATCCAGTGTGGATCTTGCTCTGCATTTTGAATGGATTGAGGTTCAATTTGAGATAGGAAGCAGGTGTGCAACAGGTTTTGGTTCACCTGATTTCTGGTTTGCACACCAGCTGAGATTTCTCCAATTATTTGGGAAATTGGATGGTCTCTTGATGTTACTAAATCAACAGGGGGTGTTGATTGTTCACCAACCTGTGTTGTTGTTTCCTCTTGTGGTACAACAACTGGCTCTTCAAGTTGTTCTTCAAGGTGTTGAGCATTTCCTTCATCTTCACTGCTTTCATCCTCTTGAGTAACCTGTAACTTGTTCAAGTCTTCAACTAGAGAATGTTCCTGCAAAGATTCTATGGTAGAAGAATTCTTCTCCTTGAAAGACATGTTAGTTTCATCAAATGAAATGTGAACAGATTCCTCAATTTTCAAAGATGAGTTATTATAGACCCTATAGGCCTTGCTGATCATGGAGTATCCCAGAAACACTCCTTCATCAGCTTTGGCTTGAAATTTTGCTAAATATTTCTTGTCATTATTGTGAATGTAGCAAATACAACCAAAGACCCTAAAATAGTCAACTTTAGGTTTCTTCCCTTTGAGTAATTCATAGGGAGTCTTTCCCTTTAGTTTATGTATCAGACTTCTATTCAACACATAGTTGGAGGTGTTCACTGCCTCTGCCCAGAAGGATAGAGGTAGATGAGCATCTGACAACAATGTGGTGGCAGATTCAATAAGGGTTCTATTTTTTCCTTTCAGCTACCCCATTTTGTTGAGGAGTTCTAGGAGCTGAGAAAGTATGCCTGATCCCTTCACTCTGACAGAACTCTTGCATAAGAAGAGAATCAAACTCTGTCCCATGATCACTTCTGATCAGGGCAATGTGAGTATTGAACTCAATCTGTATACATTTGAGAAACTCTGTCAGACACTTAAAGTTATCAGACTTCTTCCTTAGAAAGAACACCCAAGTGAATCTAGAGAAGTCATCTACAACTACTAAAGTGTAGGATTTCCCTCCTAGGCTTTGTACTGTGATGGGTCCAAAAAGATCCATGTGTAACAGATACAATATCCTAGGTGAATCACTCTTATTAAGTGACTTATAGCTGTTTTTAGTTTGCTTGCCTAATTGACAGGCCCTGCAGAGTCCTTCCTTCTTGTAGGGGCAAGAAGGTAGTCCTCTAACAAGGTTGTCCTTGGATAGCCTAGCAATAGTTCTAAGGTTTAGGTGTCCTAATCTCTTATGCCATAAAATATTGGGTCTACAGACAGAATTAAACAAGCAGATATCTACATCAGTTGAAAGAAAATCTACTAGGTAGATGTTACCTTTCCTTTTACCTGTCAACACAGTTGTGTTGTCCTCTGACTTGATTTTGCACAAGGCTTTCCTGAAGGTCACTTGGTAGCCTTCATCACACAGCTGACTGATGCTAATTAGGTTGTGCTTCAGTCCTTCCACATAAGCTACATTCTTGAAAGTTACTGAACCAATCTGGACTGCACCATATCCTTTAGTCTGTCCAAAGTTTGAATCACCAAAGATAACTTTGGGTCCAAGCTTGGCTCTGAAGGATGTGAGGTTGTCCTTGTTCCCTATCATGTGCTTAGAGCACCCACTATCCAAATACTATTGCTGGTTAGATGTTGGATAGTTCTTCACCTGCACATGAGACAATTCATTTGTTTTTGACCCAGTTTACCTTGGGCCTAGGTTGATAACCTCTAAATTCTGAAATGAAAGACATCCCAGGTTGACTCTTATATCCTTCAGGATGATATCTCCTTGGAGGTATGATCCATTCAGTATAAGGGTTAAAGATTTGGGATGAAGGACCCTTAGGATTCAATTTTGGTTTGCCTTTGAAAAATTTTCCAGAGCTCTGACCTCTGTTCGACGATCTTTGAGCTGCGTTCGACAATCTAGGGTCAGATCGTCGAGCTCCGTTCGACGGTCGACTATGGCTGAGGTCAGGTATTTGAGATCGTCGACCTGCGTTCGACGAATTTTGCTGAGATCGTCGATCTGCGTTCGACGATTTTGCCTGAGATCGTCGAGCTGTGTTCGACGATCGTCGATCTTCATTCGGCGATCGTCGATCTCCGTTCGACGATTTCTGCTGGGACTTGGTTTTCTGAGGCAGATCAGAATTTTTCCTAGCAACCTCTACAACTCCCTTTCCTTTGTCAGAAATGAATTTAATTGGGGTTGTTAGAACTATGGGTTGGCTGGATGAAGCACCCAAGCCCAGTGTACTGTTGAATCTGGAGTTCACTGTGCTTGTGATGTCCATCAGCTTGATGCTTCTCCCATTGAGGGATTCTTCAAGCTTCTTGGCCTGAGAGAGCTCACTTTTCAGTGAAGCTATCTGTTCCCTACAGCACTCCAACTCCTGAGAGAGTTTGAGGTTTTCTGACTTTAAAGTATTGTGTTCAGATAATTGATTTCTGAGAGAGATAATCTCTTTCTCAGACTTTAGCAGGTCTAAACACAGTGCTTTAAATTCAGATTTAAAATCCTCTGAACTAAAATCAAAAGAACCAATTACCTGATCTTCTTCAGGTTGAGTCTCTGAGTCTGACTCTGACTCCTCTTCCTCTGAATTGTGCTGTGAGGCATTGATTGCCATCATACAGAACTCCTTTTCTTCTGCATCATCCTCATCATCACTGGAGCTGGATGAGGCTTCTGACTCCTCTTCAGTCTCACTCCAGGATTCGACAACAAACCCTTTTCTTGTATGCTTGTTTTTGCTTGAAGAAGGTTTGCTATTGCCATTCCTTTTGGAGTCTTTCTCCTTTCTTCTTTCTTTCCTGTCCCTTCTGTCCTTGTTCTTGTTCTCTGGACAGTCAGGAACTATGTGCCCTGGTTTCCTGCAACCAAAGCAAATAATGTCTTTATTAATACTAATGGACTTGTCATACCTTGGCTTGTCCCGCTCCTTGTATGATCTTCTTCTGAAGTCCTTTCTGGCCATTTTGTAAAATCTTTTGGCCAGCAGACTGAGTAATTCATCATTGCCTGTAGCTTTATCTTCAGGCAGATCTTCAGTTGCCTTGAAGGCTATGGTATTCTCTCTTCTTGTGGCTGGTGAGGCAGCCTTCTGTTCTTCCTCTCTATTCTTGATGAGTAGCTCATAAGATTTGAGCTTACCTAATAGAGCTTCAGTAGTGATCTCATTCAGACTTCTGGCATCCTTAATTGGCCAGATTCTTGAATCCCAAGTGCTAGGGAAACACATTAGGATCTTGTCATTAAGTTCAGTTAGAGAGATCTCCTTGTCCAATGTCCTGAGTTCACTGATAATTAGACTTAGACTGTTGTACATGTCTCCCACTGACTCAGTTTCTCCCTTTTTGAAATTCTCATATTGAGAGATGAGATGGGATCTCCTATCCTTTCTCTCATCAGCTGAGCCTGAGACTATCTCTGAGAGTTTGTCCCAAATTTCCTTTGCTGAATAGCATTCAGCCACCTTTTGAAATATGTCATCTGATATTGTCTGGGCCAATATGTTCATAGCCTTGACATCAGCTACCTTCCATCTCTTGATATCAGCATCTGTTCCTGATGGAGGTGGAACAACATTTGTGCTGGAATTCTCTGGGGGTCTTGGGCACACTGTCAAAACAGAGTTAAAAATGTCTTCGTCAATAGAATTCATGTACAACCTAATCCTTGCTTTCCAAAGTGCAAACTTGGATAGATTGCACACTGGAGGTCTGGTGCTAGCATAATCTTTGTTTTGGGCCATGATTTGTGAAAAAAAATCTAATAATAAAATACAAAAGGAAGTAGATCTAACTTGGGATCTTTGGGTTCAGGTGTTAGCCTGTACAACCAATCAGGTATGGTATGTTTAACCAACCTGGCTCTGATACCAATTGAAAGTGCAGTTAGATCTGATATACTCTAGAGCGGGGTGAATAGAGTATATGGTGCTTTGAAACTTTTTACAACAGTTGTTGTAATAAGTGTGAGCAGGGAAGCAGAATAAAACTAATCACAGCACTAAGTTAAGCAAAAGCTAATCACAGAGAAATCAAGACCAGAAACAAACATAAACACAAGCAAAACTAGAAGACACAAGGAAATATAGTGGTTCCCCAGAACTTGGGTACATCCACTCTTCTACCACCCTAGGTAGGAATCCACTACAGGATGAGTTGATCAGGTGTCCTGGCACCAATGAGCTTTTGATAAGGTGCTCAAAAACCAAGCTAGATTTTTTGATCAGGTGTCTTGCCATCAATGAGCTTTTGATAAGGTGCTCAAAAACCAGGCTCAAACTTTTGAAGGGAGTTTGAGAAACCCTTTACAGAGAGGGGGTGAGAGAGTGATGACAGTCTTCTCTTTCTCAAATAACTGAGAAGACTAAGTGGATTGTTGAGGTCAAAGCTCCCCCTGAATCCTTGAGATCTTCAGGAAGAAAAGATTTGCTGAGGGTGATAGGCCTTCAAAGATTGAACTCCAGCAATGGATGATTTCAGCAATAGCTGAAATGTTGAATGACTGGAGTCTTGAAAAATGTTGGCCTTGAACACTTTGAAAACTAAAGAGATCTGAAGATTTTTGAAAGCTTGATCTCCTTGGATGAGTGTTCTTCAGAATTCTTTTTGACAGAATATTTTTGAATGTGTCTCTGTAATCTCTGTTCTGTGTGTCACTGAGTGATTCAAAAATTCCGCCTTTTATTCTCTGGTACAGAATAGAATAACATTCTCTGTCAAGAATAGCCGTTAGCCTGCATTGATTGTATCCTTAATTGCCAAATCTCTTCTGGGGGAAAGTCCACAGAAATATTCCTTGAAAAATCCCTTGAAACTCGGTCCAGAAATGAATGAAAACGGCTAGGAAATCTCTGAATTAATTGCAGAATAACTCCTTAACAGATTTGAATTTGAATTTAGAAACATTCTGGAAGTTATCTGAAATCGTCGAACTGAGCTCTGCTATCGTCGAGCTGAGCTCAGCGATCTGGAAATATACAGCAGCAAAATATCGTCGATCTGAGCTCACAGATCGTCGAACTGAGCTCAGAGATAGAGATCCAAAGCAGAGTCCAAATCGTCGACCTGAGCTCACCGATCATCGAACTGAGTTCGATGATATAACGAGGTTGAGCTCAGCGATCGTCGAATGGAGTTCGACGATCTGTCGAAGTTGAGCTAGACGATCGTCGATCGGAGTTCGACGAAACGTCGTGCTGAGCTCGACGATCAGACTTAGTCTCTAAACACAAAATCTTGGTCTTCAGGGCAGCTTCCAAACCTAGATTTCTAACCCTTAGACTCAATTCTAATTGACCTATTAAACTATATAGGAGGTCAAGCAAAGGTTCCTAGAGACATAGTGATCCTGACCCAAATTAGTGATAGGGTGTTCCAACACTGTCATATCTTTAGTGCAGATACAATAGCCCCGAGCTCCAAATCGTGTACCAGATAGTTATGCTCGTGCTTCTTCAATTATCTCGAAGCATAAGTGCTAACATGTCCGTGCTGCATCAGTACCACACCCATCCCTTGGTATGAGGCATCCGTGTAAATCTGAAATATCTCATTACCAGATGGGAGTGCAAGGATAGGGGATGAGGTGAGTCGGTCCTTCAACTCCTGAAATGCTGTCTCGCACTGCTCTATCCAAGCAAACTCTACATCCTTGTCAAGGACGTGAGGGGGAGTGCAATCCTCGAGAACCTGTCCACCAACATACGATAATAACCTGCTAATCCCAAGAAGCTGCGAATGTCTGACGCTCTCTTCGATCGTGGCCAATCTCTCACTACCTCTATCTTGGCTGGATCTACATCCAATCCATCTCCACTGATCGTATGCCCCAAGAAAGCCACCTCCTATAGGCAGAACTAGCACTTAGAAAACTTCGCATACATCTTGGACTCCGTCAGCCTCTGCAAAACCTGTGCCAAATGCTTTGTGTGCTCCTCCTGAGTCCGGGAATAGATAAGAATATCGTCGATGAATACAATGACGAAGTTGTCCAAGTAGGGCTCGAATACATGGTTCATTAGACTCATGAATGTGGAAGGTGCATTCATGAGTCCAAAAGGCATTACCGTGAACTCGTATAACCCGTATCGTGAGCTGAAAGCCATCTTCGGGATGTCTTCCTCTCGGATGCGCAGTTGATAGTAATCGGATCTCAAATCCAACTTCGAGAACCAGAAGGCCCCCTGAAGCTGATCAAATAGCTCGTCTATCTGAGGCAGTGGATAGGTATTCCGGACCGTCAACCGGTTCAGTTCCCTGTAATCTATGCACAGCCGCAATGATCCGTCTGTCTTCTTCACAAAAATAACTGGTGCTCCCCACAGTGACGAGCTCGGCCGCACAAATCCTGATTCCACAAGCTACTGAAGCTGAGTACTGAATTCTGTCAAGTTTCTTGGAGCCATCCTGTAAGGTGCCCGAGACACTGGCTGAAAGATAATAATTATCAACCTAAATCACCTAGAGGGGGGTGAATAGGTGAGTTGTGCGTCTTTTGTGGAATGAAAAATCTCAGAACAAAGCACAGATCTATCTATCGAATTATCAGAGACGAGACAAGATTTATAATGGTTCCCCGATCTTGGGTACATCGACTTTCCCTCACTGATCTAGCAATATACTTGTAACAGCTCATTTTTCAGCAGGCTCAGTTTTGGAGGTGACACGGCCTTGGACACGGGCGTGTCCCAGGGCGTGTCCTGCGTGCGTCGAGTGTCGAGACGAACAGTCAACGAGTGGTCGACAAAATTTGGTCCACGATCGTCGAGTGCTTAGGACACGACCTGTGACACGGGCATGTCACAGGGCATGTCAGCATGGTCGACAAACTCAACACGATGAATTTGTGCTGGGAGATGGGGCGTGTCTAGTGCCGTGTATGGGCACACGTCTTGGGACACAGACGTGTCACAGGCCGTGTGAGTCTCGGGTGATTTTGGGATTTTTTTAGCCTGGCGAACACGGCCACAAACACGGGCGTGTCTGAAGGCGTGTCTGGTGACACGGCCCATGACATAGGCGTGTCATATGGGCGTGTCACTGGGTTGGATAAGTCAGTTGAGCACCACTTAGGGAACACAACCATGTACACGGGTGTGTCAAAGGCTGTGTAAAGCAAAGTTTATAATTTTTGGTGAAATTGTGGCCATCCATCCCTTCAGCCTGGATCCAAGGGCTGAGAGGCCTCCCTGTCTTCTTAAGGTAGAGAAAGGGTTAGGAAAACTCATTTGGCTTTTAACTTTCTCTTACTTTATTTCTAGAGAGAGAAAGAGAGAGGAAGAAGGAGGAGGAGAAAAGGGGGCTGATCACCGGTGGTGCTGCGGTTTACCGACGAGAGATCCGAGGCCGACGTTGCGGAGGAAAAGCTCTTGTGAGTTGTTCAAGCCAGCTTAGAGCTCATGGAACCAAAGAGGGCTTCAAGGGTAATGACTTTTCTTCCTAGCCATGTGAAGGCTTCCTTTTTGGCATATGTATGTGATTCCCCCACCAAAAGGTGGCTGCGTTTGGGAGTCTTTGGGTGGATTCATGGTATCCCCTTTGTTGGCATATAGATTCAGAATTGGAGTACGGAATAGGCATGCTGTGTGAAGCCCATCTGGACAGGTTGGTCTGGATTGGTGATGTTACATACGAATCAGAGAAGACTCCGTGATAAACGTGTAGTTTAAGGAGTCAACGGGTTATACTTGTGAAGGGTAGTAGCAGGAAGTACTGGTAGTCCAAGAAAATATCCGTGTATGTTTATGCTATTGGGTTGTACCTGTGAATGAGTAACAGGAAGTACTGGCATGGTAGCCAAAAAAGGTCCTTTGTGATGCTTGATGTCATAGGGCGTCCACCTTTTAAGCGAGTAACAGGAAGTACTGGCATGGTAGCTAGGAAAGACCCCTGACATTTGTGATATTGCGGTGTCGTACCTATGAAAGAGTAACAGGAAGTACTGGTGTGCCCAGGAAAGACCCGCTGTTATTATGAGAGAATGGGTGTAAGAGAAATACCCAAGCTTGAAGACAGAACAAGATTGGTGAGACTGACCCGCGCCTTTGATTAAGCCGCAAGTACGCTGTACTCGGTGAAGGCAAGGCGATTTGAGCAACGGTGGGTGGAGGATCCGACCTGCGTTATGTCCGTCCGACGTGGACCAGAAGGTGTGGTCTATTGGAGCGCATAGCAAGAGTCTTAGGCCTGCGCGCCATGACATAATGGGGGGCTACGGGCCATCCCGGTGTAGTAAGACTAGAACTCCGGTTGCACGCCATAGAGTAAATGCTCAAGAGAGTTACTGTTAGGTTGTGACCCTGATACGGTGGTGGGCAAGTGCTTTTCCAGAACAGCAAGAATGTTCCCTGAGTGCACAGACCGTTGGGCCGGGTGACAAACGTTTGTGATGGCATGTGTGCGTGAAAGCACCGTATATGAAATATATTGCCATGCTTGTGATATGCTATGCCTGTAGGGAAAATTACCGCTGCCCCGAGAAAATGGGTAGGGTCATTATAATTTGGTCAGCTGAACGCTGACCGTTGCTTCTGTTTGCCACCGTTTGGTGGATTGTCCCTGTACAGGTGCTCGAGAGCCAAACAGGACGCATAAAGGTTGAGGTCCCTGCTACTGTTGCTGCTGCTACGACTACTAGCCGTCGAAGGCTATTTGGAATGCTTGTTGTATTTTCTTTTTTTTTATTGTGGCTGGCCTGCGCGCCAATATTTAGGACACTGTGTGAAAGCCTTGTAAGGCCATAAGGCCAACGATGTTTACTTTTTGTCAGACATTACTATATGTTATAAAGTGTGGTGTTTTATATATTGGACATTCAAGAGAGGAGTTCAAGTGTATAGGCTTCCGCTAGAATGCTTTGTGTTAGGTGCACTGCGTTACTCTGGTATCTCTCCGTAGCTTCATCGTCTGTTTTGTGGTATATGCTGTGGGGCCCCGACCGGACCTTCTAGTATATATCATATGAACGGATGGGGTTGTTACATTCTTGGTATCAGCTGTCTCGGTATTTTCCTCTTGAAGTCGTGGTCGCCTTCTTTTGTGGGGTGGCGAGCACGTGTTTGTGCAAACCATGGTTTTACGAATGAACTCCTGAATGTCCATAATAGGAATGCAACTTGTTGTGTTTGGGGAACCTGCGTGTTCCTATTTTATGTTGTTTGCTTGTGTAAGGCCGCTAATGTGTGTGTCTTGTCCACCTTTAGGTGACACGGAGTGGAGCTGGGCAGTCTGAGCCCCAGCATTCTGATGAAAGTATGACACCAGCTGCGGTGCCTACACCTCCATCGTCTGCGGAACATGTGCATTTAGTTGTTGAGGCTTTGTTTGCCATGATCCAAGGACAGCCACTTAGGAAGGAACAATCGGCTGTGAGGACAGAACAGGTGGCGGCAAGGCCTGAACCTGTAGTGGATGTGGCTCCTCGAGCGGCTGAGAAGCAGTTGATGCGGTTTATGAGTTTCTGAAAGTGCAGCTAGATCTGATATACTCTAGAGGGGGGGGGGGGGTGAATAGAGTATTTGGTGTTTGAAAACTTTTTACAACAATTGTTGTAATCTGAGTGAACAGGGAAGCAATTATTAAATCTAATCACAGAATAACCTACAACATAAATTAATCACAGATCTAAACTAATCACAAAACAATCACAGCCAAAAACAAAAGATAAAGACAAGCAATCTAGAAGACACAAGGAGCTATAGTGGTTCCCCTAAACTTGGGTACATCCACTCTTCTACCACCCTAGGTAGGAATCCACTGCAGGATGAGTTGATCAGGTGTCCTGGACACCAATGAGCTTTTGATAAGGTGCTCAAAAACCAAATCAGATTTTTTGATCAGGTGTCTTGCCACCAATGAGCTTTTGACAAGGTGCTCAAAAACCAAACTCAAACTTTTGAAGGGAGTTTGAGAAACCCTTTACATAGATGGGGATGAGAGAGTTAGGAAGTCTTCTCTTTCTCAAAACAGCTGAGAAGACTATGTGGATTTGATGTTGTCAAAGCTCCCCCTGAGACCTTAAGATGTTCAGGAAAAGAAGCTTTACTGTAGGGTGATAGACCTTCAAAAGTTAATCTCCAGCAAATGATGATTTCAGCAATAGCTGAAATGTTAGGTGTCTGGAGTCTTTGAGAGATGTTGGCCTTGAACACTTGAGTCACAATAGATCAGAAAATTTCAGATGGTTGATCTCCTTGGATGTGTGTTCTTGAGAGAATTCTTTGAGACAGAGAATATTTTGTTCTTGTATTTCTTGTCTATGTTCTGAGTGATCAGTGATTTTAGAGATTCAAAAAATCTTGTCTTTTATTCTCTAGTACTGAATAGAAAAACATCCTTTGTCAAGAATAGCCGTTGCCTGACATTAATTGCATCCTTAATTGCCATTGTCTTCTGGAGGAAAGTCCACAGAAATATTCCTTGAAAATCCCTTGAAACTTGGTCCAGAAATAAATGAAAACGGCTAGAAAATCTTCTGAATTAATTGCTGAATAACTCCTTAACTGTTTTGAATTTGAATCTTGAAAAATCCTTTAACTCACCAGAAAACGTCGAATTGAGCTCTGTTATCGTCGAACTGAGCTCAGCGATTTGGACTTATATAGCAACAGAAACCGTCGATCTGAGCTCAAAGATCGTTGAACTGAGCTCAGAGATAGAGATCCAATACTGAGTCAAGATCGTCGAACTGAGCTCGCAGACCGTCGAATGGAGTTCGACGATTTGTGGAAGTTGAGCTCAGCGATCGTCGAATGGAGTTCGTCGATCTGTCGAAGTTGAGCTAGACGATCGTCGATTGGAGTTCGACGAATCGTCGTGCTGAGCTCGACGATATGACTTAGTCTCAAACTGAAAAATTCTTGGTCTTGAGGGCAGCTTCCAAACCTAGTCTTCTAACCCTTAGACTCAATTCTAGTTGACCTTTAGATCTATACAGGAGGTCAAAAACTGGTTTCCTAGAGACATAGTGATCCTGACCCAAATTAGTAATAGGGTGTTCCAACAATCTCCCCCTATTTGGGTTAGGATTACTATTTATAGAATTTGGAAAAATTAAATAAAAACATACACAACAACAAAACAGAAAAGTAGTAAGCTGGACATTGCAGAACCACAGATATATATCATCCCAGATAATAATCAGAAGTCAAGATGATTGTCACCTTACATAGTCATTTCTTCTCCTTGCTCTTAATGAGTTTGATTTCTCTATTGGGGTTGAGAGCTTCCTTCTTTGATCTTGTATCATCTGCTGCACCTAAAGAGCTTTGCTGTTTGGGCCTGCGAACTACAGCTTCAGGATGCAGCTCCATGTATCTATCAGAATCAAAGAATTTGCTTGACCCATATCTTTCCAACTCTTTCTTTCTCTGTTCAGACATTGTAGTGATGTTGGAGGAGTCTTTGCCTTGCTCTCTAACTTTCTTAATCTGGTCCAGTACAACAAGCTCTTTCATCCTTGCAGTCCAAGCAGCTGGATTGTTCTCAGGATCTTCAAATGGCACTGGTGGCTCATATCTATTTGATGGATTGTCCTGAGGAGGCCTAGATGAAACTACTTCCTTTAGTTTATAGGGAAAAGGACCAGAGGTTGTGTCAGATGAGATTTGTCCTTCCCTGGAGTAGGGATGTTGCCTTGAGTAACCTTTAGAATAAACCTGGAATTCTCTTTGATTGCCTCTATAGTTTCCTCTTCTGGATTGAGAGCCTCTAGACTGGCTTCCCCTATAATAGGATCTGGCATGAGGCTTATAGGGGGTTTGACTTCTAGCATAGGGTTGAGCAGCTGAACTTCCACCTGCACCTACATCAGGAGGAGGTGGTGGAGGAGGATGAGGATGTTGGAATTGAGAAGAGCCTTTTTCATATTTCCTCTTTTTCTTCATAGCTTTAAGTTGATTCTTTGAGTACTGCATCCAGTGCTCAGTTATGGGACAATCATGAATAATATAATATGGAATGTCATTATTGTCCTTGACCTTGGCTGGAGGTACTCTCTTCATGGCTTTGCTCCTTGCCTTTCTCTTTCTGGCAATGGTAGCAGAAGAATCATCAGAATCTGTCTTGAACTCATCACTTTCTGAACTTTGATCATCATAAAGAGCATCAATCCTTTTCATCAAATATTTCTTGAGCTAGGTTGAAGTAGATGAGGCAGCAGAGGTTGGAGCAGCAGCAAATACAACACTTGTAGCAATTGTAGTTGAAGCAGAAGCAGAGGTTGAAGCAGCAGTAACAACAGCAGATACTGAAGTTGTGGCAGTAGTAATAACAACAGTTGGTGCAACAACAGTTTCACTTTCAGAAACAATAATATCAGCAGCAGGAATATCATCAGAAAACACAGAAGGCTCAAAATCATGTGCCTCTGTCATAAGGATATCAGCAGAAACTGGAACAACAGTAGCAGTAGCACTGACAGCACTAATTACAACAGATACATCAACACTATCTTCAGCAGGAGGGACAGCAGCATCAGAAACAGCAACCATGCTTTCAGCAGGAGTAGCAGCAGTATATACTGAATGGACAAAGGAAGTTATGATGCTGGGGTCACAACAAGAGAAGGGCACAAGGGCCTTGGAGAGATCCTCTGGAGGCTGGACAACAACTCTCTCTGGAAAACAAGCTTTCTCTGGCAGACAACTGAAATACAGTGAATCAAATACTCAGAGCAGAGACCTGAGGTCTATTGAGAGGACTGCAACATGAGGTGGAACTGGATCTTGAAGAGCAGCAGCAGCAACAACAACAAAAGCTGAAGAAACAGCAGACACAGCAGGCAAGCTCACTTCATAGGGCATCTCCCCCTGCCTAGATTCAAATAAAGCTGGATCAAGGCACACTGCTGAAGGGGCTGCCTGAGGGAATAAAGAGGAGAGCCTCTCAGAAAGAGCTGCCACTGACTGGAGTAATGGAGCCAAGGAGGTCTCCAAAAGAAGAGATAGCCTGGGGGCTAGCAATTCATATATCCTGTCAGCAAGGGCTGGAAGATCTACTTGTTCAGCAGTGACTGGAGCAGAGGTAGAGGATGGAGGTGGAGCTATTGGTGATGGTAGAGGAGAGCTAGTGTATTGGGGAAGAGATGGTTGAGGTGTGGGTAAAGTGGTGATGGAGGACAGTGGGATGGAGATAGATGGTGTGAAGGTGGGTTGATCAATGATCTCTTGCAGAAGGTCTTGGTAAGAGGTTGATGATGAGGGTAGCTCAGGAGGTGAGGAGGATAAGTCATCCATGAAGGAATCATCAATGAGATTGAATGAGGGAATGGAGGGTGATGTGGCAGTGTCTGGTTGAGGGTAGGAGTATAATGGATGGAATGGTTCTTCTGTTGTTGGTAGAATTAGAGATGGTATAGATGTTGGAGAAGGGCTGGAGATGATGATAGTGGATGGAGTTTGAATGGTAGATGGAATTGGAATAGAAGGGCTGGAGATGATGATAGTGGATGGAGTTTGAATGGTAGATGGAATTGGAATGGATGGAATTTGAGGAGGAGGAGAGGCAGCAGCAGGCAGGTCATCTGCAGGGGCAGAGACCTGAGGGGAAGTGACTAGGGCAGTCCTGGTGCCTGAAGGTGTGCTGGAAGAGGGACTGCTGGGCTTGGTGATTTGCCTGTCCCATTTACCAAAAAGGGCACAAGACAGTCTCTTGGAAGCATTTATGTGTATCCCAGAAGATACTAGCAATGCAGGGCATTTGTTCTGCAGAAAAAGGCCTAAAATCCTTCCAAAATTCACAAAACTCTTGTTAATTTTCTTTTTGATTAAGTCAAAGAAGACCTCTCCCCAGTTCAAATTCTTCTTGTCCACTATGACTCCCATTAAGCAGAGCTGATACCTAGAAATGGTATCATGGGCAGAGTGCTTAGCCAATAGGACCTTCCCAACTACATCAACCAGGAATCTATATTCCACAGACAGATTCTTCTTCAACAGCTTGCTAGGGTTAGCCTCAGAATGACCCATTCTTGCAAGCAAGTCAGCATATTCTTCTCCAGATAAATCAGCAGAGTCTCCACCAGTACTTAACTCAAAAACTTCTGTCAGAATTGTTGGGGTTAGGGTACCTGTGTGCCAGAAATTGATCCAACGATTGTGTTTTGATCCTGGTTGTGGGCAGTGTAGACCCACTCTTTAATCTCATCAGCAACAAGCTTAATCCTCGTGGTCATGATTGCAGCAAGTTTCTGCTCTTTGAATAGCTCCAAGATGTCCTAGAAAACCTGATCTTTTATGCTGAAGGACTCCATGTCAATGTCAAAGTCGGCATAAAATTTCATGCCGGCAAGAACAGCAACTGAAACGACCATTGTTACCTGCAAAGATTCAACAAACAAAACGACCAAGTGTAGAAATGTTTGGAGGGAAAGAAAGTTTTTGCAGAGAAATCGAAAGCGCAAAGGGAGAACGACGGCGAAAAATGAATTTTATATTAGGGTTCGACGCAGAAAAGGAAAGATCGTTGAACTCAATTCGACGATCGGGGCTTCTAAAGGAATCTGAAGAGTCTTCAACATCGTCGATCTCCGTTCGATGATATTGGATGATCTCTTGATGTTACTAAAGCAACATGTTTTGGTTGACCTGATTTCTGGTTTGCACACCAGCTGAGATGTCTCCAATTATTTGGGAAATTGGATGATCTCTTGATGTTACTAAATCAACAGGGGGTGTTGGTTGTTCACCAACCTGTGTTGTTGTTTCCTCTTGTGGCACAACAACTGGCTCTTCAGGTTGTTCTTCAATATGTTGAATACTTTCTTCATCTTCACTGCTTTCATCCTTCTGAGTAACCTGTAACTTGTTCAAGTCTTCAACAAGAGAATGTTCCTGCAAAGGTTCTATGGTAGAAGAGATCTTCTCCTTGAAAGACATGTTAGATTCATCAAATGATATATGAACAGATTCCTCAATTTTTAGAGATGATTTATTATAGACCCTATAAGCCTTACTGATCATGGAGTATCCCAGAAACACTCCTTCATCAGCTTTAGCTTGAAATTTTGCTATATATTTCTTGTCATTATTATGTATGTAGCAAATACAACCAAAAACTCTAAAATAATCAACTTTAGGTTTCTTCTCTTTGAGTAATTCATAGGGAGTCTTTCCCTTTAGTTTATGTATCAAACTTCTATTCAACACATAGTTGGAGGTGTTCACTGCCTCTGCCCAAAAGGATAGAGGAAGGTGAGCATCTGACAACAATGTAGTGGCAGATTCAATAAGAGTTCTATTTTTCCTTTCAGCTACCCCATTTTGTTGAGGAGTTCTAGGAGCTGACAAAGTATGCATGATCCCTTCACTCTGACAGAACTCTTGCATAAGAAGAGAATCAAACTCTATCCCATGATCACTTCTGATCAGGGCAATGTGAGTATTGAACTCAATCTATATACATTTGAGAAACTCTGTCAGACACTTAAAGTTATCAGACTTCTTCCTTAGAAAGAACACCCAAGTGAATCTAGAGAAGTCATCTACAACTACTAAAGTGTAAGATTTCCCTCCTAGGCTTTGTACTGTGATGGGTCCAAAAAAATCCATGTGTAACAGATACAATATCCTAGGTGAATCACTCTTATTAAGTGACTTAAAACTATTTTTAGTTTGCTTGCCTAATTGACAAGCCCTGCAGAGTCCTTCCTTCTTGTAGGGGCCAAAAGGTAGTCCTCTAACAAGGTTGTCCTTGGATAGCATAGTAATAGTTCTAAGGTTTAGGTGTCCTAGTCTCTTATGCCATAAAATATTTGGTCTACAAACAGAATTGAACAGGCAAATATCTACATCTGTTGAAAGAAAATCTACTAGATAGATGTTACCTTTCCTTTTACCTGTCAATACAGTTGTGTTGTCCTCTGACTTGATTTTGCATAATGCTTTGCTGAAGGTCATCTGGTAGCCTTCATCACACAACTGACTGATGCTTATTAAGTTGTGCTTCAGTCCTTCCACATAAGCTACCTTCTTCAATGTTACTGATCCAATCTAGACTGCACCATATCCTTTAGTTTGTCCAAAGTTTGAATCACCAAAGATAACTTTGGATCCAAGCTTGGCTCTAAAGGATGTGAGTTTGTCCTTGTTTCCTGTCATGTGCTTAGAGCACCCACTATCCAAGTACCTTTGCTGGTTAGATGTTGGATAGGTCTTCACCTGCACATAAGATAATTCATTTGTTTTTGGCCCAGTTTACCTTGGGCCTAGGTTGATAACCTTTAAATTCTGAAATAAAAGACATCCCAGGTTGACTCTTATAACCTTCAGGATGATATCTCCTTAGAGGTATAATCCATTCAGTATAAGGGTTAAGGATTTGGGATGAAGGACCCTTAGGATTGGATTTTGATTTGCCCTTGAAAGACTTTCCAGAGCTCTGACCTCTGTTCGACGATCGTGGAGCTGCGTTCGACGATCTTGGGTCAGATCGTCGAGCTCCGTTCGACGGTCGACTATGGCAGAGTTCAGGAACTTGAGATCGTCGACCTGAGTTCGACGATTTTGCCTGAGATCATCGATCTGCATTCGGCGATCGTCGATCTCCGTTCGACGATTTCTGCTGGGACTTAGTTTTCTTGGGCAGATCAGAATTTTTCCTAGCTACCTCTACAACTCCCTTTCCTTTATCAAAAATGAACTTGATTGGAGTTGTTAGAACTATGGGTTGGCTGGATGAAGCACCCAAGCCCAGTGTACTATTAAATCTGGAGTTCACTGTGCTTGTGATGTCCATCAGCTTGATACTTCTCCCATTAAGGGATTCTTCAAGCTTCTTGGCCTCAGATAGCTCACCTTTCAGTAAAGCTATCTGCTCCCTACATCACTCCAACTCCTGAGAGAGTTTGATGTTTTCTGACTTTAAGGTATTATGTTCAGATAAATGATTTCTGAGAGAGATAATTTCTTTCTCAGATTTTAGCAGGTCTAAACATAATGATTTAAACTCAGATTTAAAGTCCTCTAAACTAAAGTCAAAAGAACTAATTACCTGATCTTCTTCAGGTTGAGTCTCTGAATCTGACTCTGACTCTTCTTCATCTGAATTATGTTGAGAGGCATTGATTGCCATCATGTAGAACTCTTTCTCTTCTGCATCATCTTCATCATCACTGGAGCTGGATGAGGCTTCTGACTCATCTTCGGTCTCACTCCAAGATTCAGCAACAAACCCCTTTCTTGTGTGTTTGTTTTTGCTTGAGGAGGGTTTGCCATTGCCATTCCTCTTGGAGTCTTTCTCCTTTCTTCTTTCTTTCTTGTCCCTTCTGTCCTTGTTTTTGTTTTCTGGACAGTTAGGAACAATGTGCCCTGGTTTCCTGCAACCAAAGCAGACAATTTCCTTATTATTAATTGACTTATCATACCTTGGCTTATCATGCTCCTTGTATGATCTCCTTCTGAAGTCCTTTCTGGCCATCTTGTAAAATCTTTTGGCCAACAGACTGAGCAGTTCGTCATTGCCTATGACTTTGTCTTCAGGCTGATCTTCTGTTGCTTTGAAGGCTATTGTCTTCTCTTTTCTTGTGGCTGGTGAGGCAGCCTTCTGCTCTTCTTCTCTATTCTTAATGAGTAGCTCATAAGATTTGAGCTTACCCAATAGAGCTTCTGTTGTGATCTCATTCAAACTTCTGGCATCCTTGATTGGCCAGATTCTTGAATCCCAAGTGCTTGGGAAGCACATTAGAATTTTGTCATTGAGTTCAGTTAGTGAGATCTCTTTATCTAAGGTCCTGAGTTCACTGACTATTAGACTGAGCCTGTTGTACATATCTCCAACTGACTCAGCTTCTCCCTTCTTGAAATTCTCATATTGAGATATGAGGTGGGATCTCCTGTCCTTTCTCTCATTAGCTGAGCCTGAGACTATTTCAGAGAGTTTATCCCAGATTTCCTTTGCTGAATTGCATTCAGCCACCTTTTGAAAGATGTCATCAGACATTGTCTGGGCTAAGATGTTCATGGCCTTAGCATCAGCTACCTTCCATTTCTTGATATCAGCATCTGTTCCTGATGGAGGTGGAACAGCATTTGTACTTGAGTTCTCTGGAGGTCTTGGACAAACTGTCAAAACAGAGTTAAAAATATCCTCGTCAATAGAATTCATGTATAATCTGATCCTTGCTTTCCAAAGTGCAAACTTGGATAGATTGCACACTGGAGGTCTGGTGCTAGCATAATCTTTGTTTTGTGCCATGATTTGTGAAAACAAAATCTAATAATAAACTCAAAAGAAAGCAGATCTAACTAGGGATCTTTGGGTTCAGGTGTTAGCCTGTGCAACCACCAAGGTGTGATATGTTTAACCAACCTGGCTCTGATACCAATTGAAAGTGCAGCTAGATCTGATATACTCTAGAGGGGGGGGGGGGTGAATAGAGTATATGGTGCTTGAAAACATTTTACAACAATTGTTGTAATCTGAATGAACAGGGAAGCAATTATTAAATCTAATCACAGAATAACCTACAACATAAATTAATCACAGATCTAAACTAATCACAAAACAATCACAGCCAGAAACAAAAGATAAAGACAAGCAATCCAGAAGACACAAGGAGCTATAGTGGTTCCCCTAAACTTGGGTACATCCACTCTTCTACCACCCTAGGTAGGAATCCACTGCAGGATGAGTTGATCAGGTGTCCTGGGCACCAATGAGCTTTTGATAAGGTGCTCAAAAACCAAATCAGATTTTTTGATCACGTGTCTTGCCACCAATGAGCTTTTGACAAGGTGCTCAAAAACCAAACTCAAACTTTTGAAGGGAGTTTGAGAAACCCTTTACATAGATGGGGATGAGAGAGTTATGGAAATCTTCTCTTTCTCAAAACAGCTGAGAAGACTATGTGGATTTGATATTGTCAAAGCTCCCCCTGAGTCCTTGAGATGTTCAGGAAAAGAAGCTTTGCTGTAGGGTGATAGGCCTTCAAAAGTTGATCTCCAGCAAATGATGATTTCAGAAACAGCTGAAATGTTAGGTGTCTGGAGTCTTTGAGAGATGTTGGCCTTGAACACTTGAGTCACAAGAGATCAGAAAATTTCAGATGGTTGATCTCATTGGATGTGTGTTCTTGAGAGAATTCTTTGAGACAGAGAATATTTTGTTCTTGTTCTTCTTGTCTGTGTTCTGAGTGATCAGTGATTTTAGAGATTCAAAAAATCTTGTCTTTTATTCTCTAGTACTGAATAGAAAAACATCATTTGTCAAGAATAGCCGTTGCCTGACATTAATTGCATCCTTAATTGCAATTGTCTTCTGGAGGAAAGTCCACAGAAATATTCTTTGAAAATCCCCTGAAACTTGGTCCAGAAATAAATGAAAACGGCTAGAAAATCTTCTGAATTAATTGCCGAATAACTCTTTAACTGTTCTGAATTTGAATCTTGAAAAATCCTTTAACTCACCAGAAAACGTCGAACTGAGCTCTGCTATCGTCGAACTGAGCTCAGCGATTTAGACTTATACAACATCAGAAACCGTCGATCTGAGCTCAAAGATCGTCGAACTGAGCTCAGAGATAGAGATCCAATACTGAGTCAAGATCGTCGAACTGAGCTCGCAGATCGTCAAATGGAGTTCGACGATTTGTGGAAGTTGAGCTCAGCGATCGTCGAATGGAGTTCGACGATCTGTCGAAGTTGAGCTAGACGATCGTCGATTGGAGTTCGACGAATTGTCGTGCTGAGCTCGACGATATGAATTAGTCTCAAACTGAAAAATTCTTGGTCTTGAGGGCAGCTTCCAAACCTAGGCTTCTAACCCTTAGACTCATTTCTAGTTGACCTTTAGATCTATACAGGAGGTCAAAAACTGGTTTCCTAGAGACATAGTGATCCTGACCCAAATTAGTAATAGGGTGTTCCAACAGTTTCCATCCGCCTATGTTTTCGGGAGTGGGAACTCCTACATAGGCTGAGGATTGGCTATGCGCGTCAAGCGCATCATGACGGCGATTAGATCGGAGGAGCATCAGAAAGTCACGTTAGCTACCTTCCTGCTTGAAGGAGAAGCTAGATTGTGGTGGGATGAGATAGAGTTGCATCACTTGGCGGGTCGTCCCTTAACACAAGTATCGATGGAAGAATTCTCCTGACTCTTCCTAGCGAAGCACCTTCCTGCGGCGCAACGGATTTCCATGGAGAATGAATTCCAAAGGCTGACACAAGGTGATGGCAGTGTTGACGCGTACCTGCATGAGTTTACACGCTTGGGACGGTATGCGGGTTCTATTTTTGCTGATGAGCAGAGGAAGACAAATCGGTTCTATGAAGGACTGAGGGACGAATTGAGGTTCCTGGTTTCGAGTTCTGTGAACCAAGGCTTCCAGGCATTGGTCGACACTGCGAGTGCGCTAGAAAAGGATATGAAGAGGGTGCAGGGGAAGAGAGCTTTGGCTGTGATGCAACCAGAGTGGAAGGTGCCCCGATCTGGGAAACCATTTTATAAGAAGAAATGGGGCAAGAAGTCCAAGACAAGTGGACAAGCTCCTTCAGCAGTTAAATCAGGAGCAACGTCGGGGGCTACCTCAAAGCTGGATACTCGTATGTGCTATAATTGTGGCCGGGTGGGGCATATCGCTCGAGATTGTCGGATGCCGCCAAAGACTGAAAAGAAGGCGGGAGCATCGTATGCGGAGAAGGGCAAGGCAATTGTGGACTCATCTGCCTCGCAGGCGCAGCCCTAGGTCTACAATCTTGGCCTGCAGGAGGCCATTAAGCAGAGTGACGTCATCACATATATGAGTTTAGTTTTGCATATGATATTGCTTGTATGCTTTGCTTAGTGCATATGTGTTTGTGGTTTGTGTGTGTGACATGATTGTCACAGGCTTTGTGCTGATTCGGGACACGCTGGCGCGAGCACTGTTTGATACGGGTGCATCACATTCGTTTCTGTCTAGCGAGTTCATAGCGCGGCTTGGGATACCTAGTCGTGCAAAGACAGATAGCGTCAGAGTGGTGTTGCCAAATGGTTGTTGGATGCTTGCGGATCAAGCTTGCGATGTGGCGGTCCAAATAGGAAGTCGGGATTTCCGTTTGACTGCTTCTGTATTGCCGATATCGGAATTTGACATGATTTTTGGTATGGATTGGCTTGCGGAGAAGCATGCCATGATTGATTTCTAGTCCAAAGAGATCACATTGGGCCAGAATACCGAACAGGAGACAAAGTTCGCAGGTATGCGAGGAGTAGGCGGGACGTTGATGTCTGCACTCTAGGTAGTCAAGGCTGTTTTGAAGGGTGCGGAGTGTTACTTCGCACTGATTCAGGATGTTGAGCCTAAGGCCAGTGTGTGCGCGGTTCCGATTGTGGCGGAATTTACAGATGTGTTTCCCATGGATCTCCCTGGGCTACCACCCCAGCGGGAGATTGAATTCACGATCAAGTTGGTGCTAGGTGAGAAACCTATGGCTCGCTCGCCATATCGTGTCGCGCCTAAAGAGATGGCTGAGTTGAAGGTCTAACTACAAGAATTGCTGGAGCAAGATTATATACGCCCAAGCATGTCACCTTGGAGCACGCCTGTGCTTTTTGTAAAGAAGAAAGATGGTGGGTTGCGGTTATGTATTGACTACCGTGAACTGAATAAGCTGACCTAGAAAAATAAATATCCGATACCCCGGATTGATGAGTTGTTCGATCAGCTGGTGGGCTCGACCGTCTATTCGAAGTTGGACCTGAAGTCTGTGTTGGAACACCCCATTACTGATTTGGGTCAGGATCACTATGTCTCTAGGGATCTATGTTTGACCTTCTGTATAGCTTAATAGGTCAATTAGAATTGAGTCTAAGGGTTAGAAGTCTAGGATTGGAAGCTGCCCTGAAGACCAAGTTTTTCTGCCTGGAGACTAAGTCAGATCGTCGAGCTCAGCACGACGATTCGTCGAACTCAGATCGACGATCGTCTAGCTCAACTTTGACAGATCGTCGAACTCCATTCGACGATTGCTGAGCTCAACTTCGCAATATCGTCGAACTCCATTCGACGATCGGTGAGCTCAGGTCGACGATCTTGCCTCTGCACTGGATCTTTATCTCTGAGCTCAGTTCGACGATCTTTGAGCTCAGATCGACGATTATTTTGCTGCTTAAGTTTTCCAGATCGCTGAGCTCAGCTCGACGATAACAGAGCTCAGTTCGACGATTTCAGTTAGCTTTCAGAATTCAAATTTAAATCAGACAGGAGTTATTCTGCAATTAATTCAGAAGATCTGCTAGCCGTTTTCATTTACTTCTGGACCAAGTTTCAAGGGATTTTTCAAGGAATAATTCTGTGAACTTTCCTTTAGAAGAAATTATGCAATTAAGGCTGTAATCAATGCAGGCCAACGGCTATCTTTTGACAGAGAATGATATTTTATTCTAAAACAGAGAATAAGAGACAGAATGTTTTTGAATCAATAGAAATTAACAAGAAGAGGACACACAAAACAGATTACAGAGACTCTCTCAAAAATCTTCTGTCAAAAAGAATTCTGAAGAACACTCATCAAAGAGATCAAGCTTTCAAAAATCTTCAGATCTCTTCAGCTCTCAAAGTGTTCAAGGCCAACATCATTTTCAAGACTCCAGACACTCAACATTTCAGCTTGCTGAAATCATCTATTGCTGGAGTTCTATCTTTGAAGGCCTATCACCCTCAGCAAAGCTCTTCTTCCTGAAGATTTCAAGGACTCAGGGGGAGCTTTGACATCAATCCACTTAGTCTTCTCAGTTGATTGAGAAAGAGAAGACTGCCATCACTCTCTCTCTCCCCTCTCTGTAAAGGGTTTCTCAAACTCCCTTCAAAAGTTTGAATCTGGTTTTTGAGCACCTTGTCAAAAGCTCATTGGTGGTAAGACACCTGATCAAAAAATCTGCTTTGGTTTTTGAGCACCTTATCAAAAGCTCATTGGTGCCCAGGACACCTGATCAACTCATCCTGCAGTGGATTCCTACCTAGGGTGGTAGAAGAGTGGATGTACCCAAGTTTGGGGAACCACTATATTTCCTTGTGTCATCTGGTTCTGCTTGTTTTCTTTTTGTTTCTGGCCTAGATTTTTCTGTGCTTAGTTTTTGCATAACTTAGTTCTGTGATTAGTTTTATCTCTGCTTCCCTTCTCACACACATTACAATAATTGTTGTAAAGCTTGCAAAAGATTTTAAAAACACCATATACTCTATTCACCCCCCTCTAGAGTATATCAGATCTAGTTTCCCTTTCAATTGGTATCAGAGCCAGGTTGGTTAAACATACCATATCTGTTTGGTTGTACAGGCTAACACCTGAACCCCAAGATCCCAAACTAGATCTTTCTTTTATATTTTATTATTAGATTCTATTTGTACAAATCATGGCCCAAAACAAAGATTATGCTAGCACCAGACCTCCAGTGTGCAATCTGTCAAAGTTTGCACTTTGGAAAGCAAGGATTAGACTTTACATGAACTCCATTGATGATGATATTTTTAATTCTGTTTTGACAGTGTGTCCAAGACCCCCAGAGAGCACAAGCACAAATGCAGTTCCACCTCCATCAGGAACAGATGCTGACATCAAAAAATGGAAAGTAGCTGATGCCAAGGCTATGAACATTCTAGCCCAGACAATGTCAGATGACATTTTTCAAAAGGTAGCTGAATGTAATTCAGCCAAAGAATTTTGGGATAGACTCTCAGAAATAGTCTCAGGCTCAGCTGATGAGAGAAAGGACAGAAGATCCCATCTCATCTCTCAATATGAAAACTTCAAGAAGGGAGAGACTGAGTCAGTGGGAGACATGTACAACAGATTGAGTCTAATTGTCAGTGAACTAAGGACATTGGACAAAGAGATTTCTCTGACAGAACTCAATGACAAGATCCTAATGTGCTTCCCCAGCACTTGGGATTCAAGAATCTGGCCAATTAAAGATGCCAGAAGTCTAAATGAGATCACCACTAAAGCCTTGTTGGGTAAGCTCAAATCTTATGAGCTGCTCATCAAGAATAGAGAGGAAGAACAGAAGGCTGCTTCACCAGCCACAAGAAAAGAGAAGACCATAGCATTCAAGGCAACTGAGGATCTGCCTGAAGATAAAGCTACAGGCAATGATGAACTTCTCAGCCTGTTGGCCAAAAGATTCTACAAGATGGCCAGAAAGGACTTCAGAAGAAGATCATACAAGGAGCAGGATAAGCCATGGTATGACAAGTCCATTGGCAATAACAAAGACATTATTTGCTTTGGTTGCAGGAAACCAGGGCACATAGTTCCTGACTGTCCAGAGAACAAGAACAAGGACAGAAGGGACAGAAAGGAAAGAAGAAAGGAGAAAGACTCCAAAAGGAGAAGCAATAACAAACCTTCTTCCAGCAAAAATAAGCATACAAGGAAAGGATTTGTTGCTGAATCCTGGAGTGAGACTGAAGAGGAATCAGAAGCCTCTTCCAGCTCCAGTGATGATGAGGATGATGCAGAAGAAAAGAAGTTCTGCATGAAGGCAATTAATGCCTCACAGCACAATTCAGAGGAAGAAGAGTCAGAGTCAGACTCAGAAACCCAACCTGAAGAAGATCAGGTAATTAGTTCTTTTGACTTTACTTCAGAAGATTTTAAATCTGAATTTAAAGCACTGTGTTTAGACCTGCTAAAGTCTGAGAAAGAGATTATCTCTCTCAGAAATCAATTATCTGAACACAATGTTTTAAAGTCAGAAAACCTCAAACTCTCTCAGGAGTTGGAGAACTATAGGGAACAGATAGCTACACTGAAAAGTGAGCTCTCTGAGGCCAAGAAGCTTGAAGAATCCCTTAATGGGAGAAGCATCAAGCTGATGGACATCACAAGCACAGTGAACTCTAGATTCAACAGTACACTGGGCTTGGGTGCTTCATCCAGCCAACCTATAGTCCTAACAACTCCCATCAAGTTTATTTCTGACAAGGGAAAGGGAGTTGTAGAGGTTGCTAGGAAAAATTCTGATCTGCCTCAGAAAACCAAGTCCCAGAAGATATCGTCGAACAGAGATCGACGATCGCCGAATGAAGATCGACGATCGCCGAACGCAGCTCGACGATCTCAGGAAAAATCGTCGAACGCTGATCGACGATCTCAGCCAATGTCGTCGAACGCAGGTCGACGATCACATATACCTGACCTCACCCATAGTCGACCGTCGAATGGAGCTCGACGATCTGACCCAAGATCGTCGAACTCAGCTCCAAGATCGTCGAACAGAGGTCAGAGCTCTGGAAACATTTTCAAAGGTAAATCAAAATTGAATCCTAAGGGTTCTTCATCCCAAACCTTTAACCCTTATACTGAATGGATTATACCTCCAAGGAGATATCATCCTGAAGGATATAAGAATCAACCTGGGATGTCACTCATTTCAGAATTTAGAGGTTATCAACCTAGGCCCAAGGTAAACTGGGTCAAAAACAAATGAATTGTTTTATGTGCAGGTGAAGACCTATCCAACATCTTACCAACAATGGTATTTGGATAGTGGGTGCTCTAAGCACATGACAGGGAACAAGGACAACCTCACTTCCTTTAGAGCCAAGCTTGGACCCAAAGTTATCTTTGGTGATTCCAACTTTGGACAAACTAAAGGATATGGTGCAGTCCAGATTGGTTCAGTAACCTTCAAGAAGGTAGCTTATGTGGAAGGACTGAAGCACAACCTAATCAGCATCAGTCAGCTATGTGATGAAGGCTACCAGGTGACCTTCAGCAAAACCTCATGCAGAATCAAGTCAGAAGACAACACAACTGTGTTGACAGGTAAAAGGAAAGGTAACATCTATCTAGTAGATTTTCTTTCAACTGATATAGATATTTGCTTGTTTAACTCTATCTGTAGACCAAATGTGTTATGGCATAAGAGATTAGGACACCTAAACCTTAGAACTATTGCTAGGCTATACAAGGACAACCTTGTTAGAGGACTACCTTCTGGCTCCTACAAGAAGGAAGGACTCTGCAAGGCTTGTCAATTAGGCAAGCAAACTAAAAACAGTTTTAAGTCACTTAATAAGAATGATTCACCTAGGATATTGTATCTGTTACACATGGATCTATTTGGACCCATTACAGTACAAAGCCTAGGAGGGAAATCCTACACTTTAGTAATTGTAGATGACTTCTCCAGATTCACTTGGGTGTTCTTTCTAAGGAAGAAGTCTGATAACTTTAAGTGTCTGACAGAGTTTCTCAAATGTATACAGATTGAGTTCAATACTCACATTGCCCTGATCAGAAGTGATCATGGGACAGAGTTTGATTCTCTTCTTATGCAAGAGTTCTGTCAGAGTGAAGGGATCAGGCATACTTTCTCAGCTCCTAGAACTCCTCAACAAAATGGGGTAGCTGAAAGGAAAAATAGAACTCTTATTGAATCTGCCACTACATTGTTGTCAGATGCTCACCTACCTCTATCCTTTTGGGCAGAGGTAGTGAACACCTCCAACTATGTGCTGAACAGAAGTCTGATACATAAACTGAAGGGAAAGACTCCCTATGAATTACTCAAAGGGAAGAAACCTAAAGTTGACTATTTCAGAATTTTTGGTTGCATTTGCTATATTCACAATAATGACAAGAAATACTTAGCAAAATTTCAAGCCAAAGCTGATGAAGGAGTGTTTCTGGGATACTCCATGATTAGCAAGGCCTATAGGGTCTTCAATAAATCATCCTTGAAAATTGAGGAATCTGTTCATATTTCTTTTGATGAAACTAACATGTCTTTCAAGGAGAAGATTTCTTCTACCATAGAACCTTTGCAGGAACACTCTCTAGTTGAAGATATGAACAAGCTACAGGTTGCTCAAGAAGATGAAAGCAGTGAAGATGAAGGGAATGCTCCACACATTGAAGCACAACCTGAAGAGCCAGTTGTTGTACCACAAGAGGAGCCAACAACACAGGTTGGTGAACAATCAACACCACCTGTTGATTTAGTAACATCAAGAGACCATCCAATTTCCCAAATAATTGGAGAAATCTCAGCTGGTGTGCAAACCAGAAATCAGGTCAACCATAACCTGTTGCACACCTGCTTCCTTTCTCAAATTGAACCTCAGTCCATTCAAGATGCAGAGCAAGATCCACACTGGATCATTGCAATGCAAGAGGAGCTGCATCAATTTGAGAGAAACAAAGTATGGGAACTAGTGCCAAAGCCTAAGGATCATTCCATTGTTGGAACAAAATGGGTATTCAGAAACAAACTGGATGATCAAGGAATAATTATAAGGAACAAGGCAAGGCTAGTTGCTCAGGGATATTCTCAAGAAGAAGGAATTGACTACGACCAGACTTTTGCACCTGTTGCAAGATTGGAAGCCATCAAGATATTTTTAGCTTATGCAGCTCACAAAGGCTTCAAGGTTTATCAGATGGATGTCAAAAGTGCTTTCTTAAATGGAGACATCAAAGAGGAAGTCTATGTCAGACAACCTCCAGGTTTTATCTCTCCAACTCTTCCTGATTATGTTTTTAGACTGAATAAAGCATTATATGGTCTCAAGCAAGCTCCTAGAGCATGGTATGAGACCCTAGCATGCTTTCTCTTGGAAAATGGCTTTATAAGGGGTAGAGTAGACCAAACTCTTTTTATTAGAACCCATAAGTCCCATACCCTACTAGTGCAAATTTATGTAGACGATATCATCTTTAGTTCTACTGACTCAAAATTGTGCAGAAGGTTTTCTAACCTGATGCATTCTAAATTTGAGATGAGTAGCATGGGTGAGCTATCCTTCTTCCTAGGATTGCAAGTCAAACAACATGCTGAAGGCATCTTTATTTCTCAAACCAAATATGCTAATGAACTGGTTAAGAAATTTGGTATGTCTGAGGCATCTTGTATGAAAACACCCATGCCTACCAATGCTGTACTAGATGCTGATGAACATGGGAAACCTGTTGATCAGACAACATATAGAGCGATGATTGGCTCTTTACTGTATCTTACAGCTAGTAGACCAGATATAATGTTTGCTACATGCATATGTGCTAGGTTCCAAGTAAGCCCTAGAGAGTCACACCTAACATTAGTAAAGAGGATTCTCAGGTATGTTAAAAGTTGTCCAAATCTAGGTCTCTGGTATCCAAAAGATTCAGCATTTGATTTAACTGGATTCTCAGATGCTGATTATGCTGGATGCAGAATTGACAGGAAAAGCACCAGTGGAACTTGTCAGTTCCTTGGTGACAGACTTGTCTCTTGGTTTTGTAAGAAACAAACATCTGTGTCAACTTCAACTGCTGAAGCTGAATATATGGCTGCAGGCAGTTGTTGTTCACAAATTTTGTGGATCCAAAACCAACTCCTAGACTATGGTTACAACTTAGAGAAGTCAAAAATCTTTTGTGATAATACAAGTGCTATTTCCATAGCTCAAAATCCAGTCCTCCATAGTAGGACAAAACACATAGAGATTAGGCATCACTTCTTAAGGGACAATGTTGAAAAGAATAAAATTGAATTGCAATATATCCCAACTGATTTACAAAGGGGAGATATTTTCACCAAGCCTTTGGATGAAAAGAAACACACCTTCTTCCTAAATCAGTTAGGAATGTTAGATGGAGGAAGCCTTAAATAATCTCCAAGATTTTGAAAGCTAACAATTGACCAAGACTAGGCAAAAATTCTGATTTTTCTTAGTGTCTAGAGTTTCTCTGATCTCTGAACTGCGCTCGACGATTTCCCCTAAGATCGTCGAACGGAGATCGACGATTTTCAGAATCGTCGAACTGAGTTCAGCGCCTCTCAGATAGTATGAACTATCTCTTTCGGTCAACGATCGTCGAACGGCGCTCGACGATTTTGTTCACTGAACGATCGTCGAATGGAGTTCGACGCTCTTCAAGATCGTCGAACGGAGATCGACGATGTTGGAGTCTCTTCAGATTCCTTTAGAAGCCTCGATCGTCGAACTGAGTTCAACGATCTTTCCAATTCTGCGTCGAACCCTAATATAAAACTCATTTTTTCGCCGTCGTTCTCTCTTGCGCTTTCAATTTCTCTGCAAGAATCTTCTTCCCTCCAAACAGCTCTACACTTGGTCGTTTTGTTTGTTGAATTTTTGCAGGTACAATGGCCGTATCAGTTGCTGTTCTAGCCGCCATGAAGTTCGATGCTGGATTCGACATTGATATGGAATCTTTCAGCACTACTGACCAAGTTTTCCAAGACATTCTGAGCTTATTCAAGGATCAGAACTTGTCTGCCCTCATGACCACCAGGATAAAGTTGGCCTCAGATGAAATCAAGGAATGGGTTTACACTGCTCATAATCTGGACAACTCTACTATAGTTGGCTCCATTGCTGGAAACCAGGTACCTTTGACCCCCACAATTTTAACAGAGGTTTTTGGATTGAGAAATGGAGATGATACTGCTGAACTATCTGGGGAGGAGTTTTCTGATATACTTGCCAGGATGGGTCATCCAGAGGGAAACCCTAGCAAGTTATTCAAGAGGAACCTGTCTGTTGAATACAGGTTCCTAGCAGATGTTGTAGGAAAAGTGCTGCTGGCAAAGCACACTGCACATGATACTATCTCCAGACATCAGCTCTGCCTCATGGGAGCTCTGGTAGATAAGAGAAGTTTGAACTGGGGAGAGGTCTTCTTTGACCTAATAAAGAAGAAAATCAACAAAAGCTTTGTTAATTTTGGAAGGATTATTGGAGTCTTCCTGCAGAACAAGTGCCCTGCCTTGCTGGTCTCCTCTGGAGTGCACATCAATGCCTCCAAGAGACTTACCTGTGCCCTCTTTGGCAAGTGGGACAGGCAAATAAGCAAGCCCAGCAGGCCCTCTTCTAGTGCTCCTTCAGGCACCAGGACTCACAGAGTCACTCCCCTACAGGTCTCTGCTCCTGCAGAAGACCTGGCTGCTGCTGTTGCTGCTTCCTCTCCTCCTCCAAGTCCAACCCTACCTCTCCCATCCACCATTCCAGCTTCATCCCCCATTCCCATATCCAGCCCATCTCCAACATCTATCCCATCTCCAGACCCAATTCTACCTCCTCCAGCAGACCATTTCCACCCTCTGTTCTCCTATCCACCACCAGATGTCACTTCTTCTCCATCCATACCATCCTTCACCCTTCTGGATGACTCCTACATGGATGATTCCCCCTCATCTCCTCCAGAATTACCCTCCTCCTCAACATCTTTCCAAGATCTCCTCCTCCACATCATTGACCAACCAACATTCACTCCATCCATATCCATCCCCTTGTCCTCCATCTCCACCATCCCCACACCTCAGCCATCCATCCCTCCACTCTCCAGCTCTCCACTTCCAGCATCCTCAGCCATCCCTATACCATCTACCTCTGCTCCTGCTATTGAGCATGTAGATCTCCCAGCCTTAGCTGACAAGTTGTATGAGCTACTTGCCCCCAGGCTCTCTCTTCTCATGGAGGCCTCCTTAGCTCCTCTACAACAATCAGTGGCAGCTCTCTCTGCCAGGCTTTCCTCCCTCCTTCCTCTGGCAGCACCTCCAGCAGTGTGCCTTGATACAGATGTCTCTGCATCTAGGCAGGGGGAGATGCCCTATGAAGCAAGCTCTCATGCTGTTGCTGCTGCTGTTTCTGCTCCTACTTCTGATGCTGCTGCTGCTGAGATTTCTGTGTCTGCTGCCTCTTCTGCCACTGTTGCTGTGTTTCCAGAATGTACAGCTCCTACTGCAGTCTTGGCAATAGACCTAAGGTCTTTGCTTTCTGCCTTTGATACTGCCTACTTCAGCTATCTCCCAGAGCCTAATGCTGTCCAGCCCCCAGAAGATTTGTCCAAGGCACTGGTGACTTTCTCTGGCTGTGACCCCAACATTATATCCTCCTTTGTACTCTCAGTGATTACTGCTGGTGCTGCTGTTGAAGGAAGGACTGCCTTTGCTTCTGAAATTGTTGATGCTGCTGCTGAAGATGTTCTCATTGCTGCTGAAATTCAAATTGCTTCTGATGAGCAAACATCCAAGGATCTTTTGTTGACAGAGGCCATTGATGTTGAGCCTGCTGCAGTTTCTGATGATATTACTGCTACTGTCACTACTCCAGCCTCTATTGCTCCTTCTATTGCTCCTTCTGTTGCTCCTTCTGTTGCTCCATCTGCTGCCCCATCTGCTGCTACTTCTACCTCTGCCTCATCTGCTGCTGTTCAGTTGAAGAAAGAATTGATGAAGAAAATAGATGCTATATATGATGACCAAAGTTCTGAGTCTGATGAATACAAAATAGACTCTGATGATTCATCTGCCACTATTGCCAGAAAAAGGAAAGCTAGGAGCAAGGCTATGAAAAGGATCCCTCCTGCAAAAGTAAAGGATAATGATGATATTCCTTATTATATTCTGCATAACTGCCAGATTACTGAACATTGGATGCAGTACTCTAAAAATCAGCTGAAAGCAATGAAGAAGAAGAGAAAGTATGAGAAGGGCTCCTCCCAGTTCCAGCACCCTCATCCTCCTCCACCACCTCCTCCTGATGCAGGTGCAGGTGGCAGTTCTGCAAGTCAAGCCCCAGCTAGAAGCCAGGCTCCCTATCAACCCCATGCCAGATCCTATCAAAGGAAAGCCAATCTAGGGGTTCTTATTCTAGGAGAGGAGGATACAGGGGAAGTCAAAGAGATTTTCAGGTTTATTCTAAAGGGTATTCCAGGCAGCACCCTTATTCCAGGGGAGGACATGCTTCATCTGATACTACTTCTGGTCCATTAACCTATAAGCTAAAAGAGACAGTGTCTGCTAGGCCTCCTCAAGACAATTCTTCCAACAGGTATGAGCCACCTGTACCATTTGAGGACCCTGAAAAGAATCCATCTGCTTGGACTGCTAGGATGAAAGAACTGGCTGCATTAGACCAGATAAAGAAAGCCAGAGAGCAAGGCTTAGACACTTCAAATATTTCTACAATGTCAGAGCAAAGACAAAAGGAACTAGAGAAATATGCCTCCAGAAAATTCTTTGATGCAGACAGATATATGGAGTTGCATCCTGCTGCTGTGGTCCCCAGGACTTCAAAGCAAACTTATTTGGGTGCAGCAGATGACACCAGATCCAACAAAGATGCCCTGAACCCTAACAGAGAAATCAAGATGGTTAAAGGCAAAGAAAAGAAATGACTTTGTAAGGTGACAATCCTTGGATTTTCTGACTGCTATCTGGATGCTATATATATATATATATATATATATATATATATATATATATATATATATATATATATATATATATATCTGTGATGTTTCTGCAATGTCTAGCTGTTGTTTTTATGCTTTTCTGATTGTATGTTGTTATTTGATTTTCCAAAGTCTGTAAATAGTAATCCTAACCCAAATAGGGGGAGATTGTTGGAACAGCCCATTACTGATTTGGGTCAGGATCACTATGTCTCTAGGGATCTATGTTTGACCTTCTGTATAGCTTAACAGGTCAATTAGAATTGAGTCTAAGGGTTAGAAGTCTAGGATTGGAAGCTGCCCTGAAGACCAAGTTTTTCTGCCTGGAGACTAAGTCAGATCGTCGAGCTCAGCACGACGATTCGTCAAACTCAGATCGACGATCGTCTAGCTCAACTTCGACAGATCGTCGAACTCCATTCGACGATCGCTGAGCTCAACTTCGCAATATCGTCGAACTCCATTCGACGATCGGTGAGCTCAGGTCGACGATCTTGCCTCTGCACTGGATCTTTATCTCTGAGCTCAGTTCGACGATCTTTGAGCTCAGATCGACGATTATTTTGCTGCTTAAGTTTTCCAGATCGCTGAGCTCAGCTCGACGATAGCAGAGCTCAGTTCGACGATTTCAGTTAGCTTTCAGAATTCAAATTTAAATCAGACAGGAGTTATTCTGCAATTAATTCAGAAGATCTGCTAGCCGTTTTCATTTACTTCTGGACCAAGTTTCAAGGGATTTTTCAAGGAATAATTCTGTGAACTTTCCTTCAGAAGAAATTATGCAATTAAGGCTGTAATCAATGCAGGCCAACGACTATCTTTTGACAGAGAATGATATTCTATTCTAAAACAGAGAATAAGAGACAGAATGTTTTTGAATCAATAGAAATTAACAAGAAGAGGACATACAAAACAGATTACAGAGACTCTCTCAAAAATCTTTTGTCAAAAAGAATTCTGAAGAACACTCATCAAAGAGATCAATCTTTCAAAAATCTTCAGATCTCTTCAGCTCTCAAAGTGTTCAAGGCCAACATCATTTTCAAGACTCCAGACACTCAACATTTCAGCTTGCTGAAATCATCTATTGCTGGAGTTCTATCTTTGAAGGCCTATCACCCTCAGCAAAGCTCTTCTTCCTGAAGATTTCAAGGACTCAGGGGGAGCTTTGACATCAATCCACTTAGTCTTCTCAGTTGATTGAGAAAGAGAAGACTGCCATCACTCTCTCTCCCCCCCCTCTCTGTAAAGGGTTTCTCAAACTCCCTTCAAAAGTTTGAATCTGGTTTTTGAGCACCTTGTCAAAAGCTCATTGGTGGCAAGACACCTGATCAAAAACTCTGCTTTGGTTTTTGAGCACCTTATCAAAAGCTCATTGGTGCCCAGGACACCTGATCAACTCATCCTGCAGTGGATTCCTACCTAGGGTGGTAGAAGAGTGGATGTACCCAAGTTTGGGGAACCACTATATTTCCTTGTGTCATCTGGTTCTGCTTGTTTTCTTTTTGTTTCTGGCCTAGATTTTTCTGTGCTTAGTTTTTGCATAACTTAGTTCTGTGATTAGTTTTATCTCTGCTTCCCTGCTCACACACATTACAACAATTGTTGTAAAGCTTGCAAAAGATTTTAAAAACACCATATACTTTATTCACCCCCTCTAGAGTATATCAGATCTAGTTTCCCTTTCAGTCTGGTTATTACCAGTTGAGAATTCGGGAAGGTGACATTCGCAAAACCGCATTTGGAACGTGTTATGGGCACTATGAGTTCATAGTCATGCCATTTGGACTGTGCAATGCGACCTCGGTGTTTATGGATTTGATGCACCGCACGTTCCGAGAGTACCTGGATCTATTTGTGATAGTGTTCATTGATGACATCCTGGTGTACTCGAAGTCAAAAGCTGAGCATGAGACTCACTTGTGGTTGGTGTTGAATACTTTGAGGCAAAATCAGCTTTACGCCAAGTTCTCGAAGTGCGAGTTTTGGTTATCGTCAGTGGCTTTCCTAAGCCATGTGGTGAGTGGAGCGGGCATTGCAGTGGATCCAGCAAAAATTAGGGCCATCGAGGAGTGGCCGGTATTGTCTTCAGTGGCCGAGCTCAGGAGTTTCCTTGGACTTGCAGGCTACTATCGAAGATTTGTTGAGAATTTATCGTGGGTCGCTTTGCCGCTAACCATGCTGACGAGAAAAGATCAGAAGTTCATTTGGACGCCAGAGTGCGCACGAGCTTTTGAAGAGCTAAAGGATCGGTTGACCACGATGCCGATGTTGTCTTCGTCAAGTGGGACCGATAGATTTATTATTTATAGTGATGCCTTAGGGAGCGGCTTGGGTTGAGTTCTTCTGCAGAAGGGAAAGGTAATTGCTTATTGCTCACGCTAGCTCAAGGTGTACGAACGAAATTATTCCATCCATGACTTGGAATTAGCGGCGGTGATTTTTGCACTAAAGTTGTGGCGACACTATCTTTATGGAGTAGAGGTGGAGATCTATACAGATCACAAGAGCTTAAAGTACTTATTGGAGCAGAAGGACTTGAATATGCGACAACAAAGATGGTTGGAGTTCCTTGGGGACTACACTTTTGAAATTCACTATACTCCCGGGAAGGGGAATGTTGTCGCTGATGCCTTGAGTCAGATAGTTCCGGCTAGAGCGAATTGGTTACAAAGGCATGATGAACGTCTTATCCAGGAGCTGGAAGCGTTAGAGATATATTGTGTTGAAAACAAATACCACTGCAAAGGCATGTTTGAACTGGACGAAGGTGCAATGTGACCTTGCGGACCGAGTTCGACGGGCAACGGAGTTGGATGAAGATCTCTTACGCTATGGTAACGAAGGGCCAGAGGGCAAATTCGCCTGGAATGACGGTCTTTTGCGAAAAGAGGGTCGTCTGTGCGTCCCAAATGTGGGTAAATTGAGGGAAGAACTGATGTATGAAGCACATTATACAAAGTATTTCATTCATCCCGGGAGCACGAAGATGTTCACTGATATGAAAAAGCTATTCTGGTGGCCAGGGCTAAAGAGAGATGTTGCCCTCTATGTGGCCAAATGCCAAACATGTGCGATGGTGAAGGCGGAGTACCAAAAGCCGGGCGGTTATTTGAAGTCGCTACAGATCCCAGAGTGGAAATTTGATGATATTTCCATGGATTTTGTGCACGGGTTGCCGAGATCGCAGTGAGGAAATGATTTCATTTGGGTGATTGTTGACAGGCTAACAAAAGTGGCACATTTTCTCCCGAACAGGCGGGATGATTCAGTCGAAAGTTTGGCAAAATTATATGTTGAGCAGATTGTACGGATTCACAGTGTTCCTCGGAGCATCGTCAGTGATCGAGATGGGCGATTCACGTCAACTGACTGGAGGCTAGTTCACCGACTGTTGGGCACGAAGTTGGCTTTCAGTACGACCTTTCATCCCCAAACGGACGGCCAAACTGAACGTACCAACAGAACGATGGGGGATATGCTCAGGATGTACGCCATTGACTTCGGAAAGAGGTGGGAGGATCATCTCTATATGGTGGAGTTTGCGTATAATAACAGTTACCAGGCGAGCATTGGGATGGCACTATATGAAGCGCTATATGGAAGGAAGTGCCGTACTCCCTTGGCTTGGATCGAAGCGTGCGAAGCTCGAGTTTATAAACCAAATGAGGTTGATGAAGCAAACTCAACCATTCGGACTATTCGAGAGAGTCTACTTATAGCCCAAGATCGTCAAGCAAAGTACTACAACGCCAAGCACCAGAACGTGGAATTTGCGGTTGGCGATTGGGTCTACTTGAAGATCAAGCCCTTCAAAGGTGTCTTGAGGATTCGACGTTTGAAAAAGTTGAGTCCAAGATATTTAGGTCCCTTTGAAATTGTTGAGCGCGTTGGGGAAACGACATATCGGCTAGCTCTGTCGACAGACTTGAGTGGATTACATGATGTGTTTCACATCTCGGTGCTTCGAAAGCACGTTAAAGATCCAGCTCAAGTGATCACGGATGATTGTGTGCCGGTGGAGTATGGGCTAACAACGAGAGTTAGACACATTCAGATCGAAGATCGAGATGAGAAACAGTTACGGAACAAGACGGTCGGGATGGTTAAAGTCCGATGGGACAACTGCGACCGTGAGGAGCTTACATGGGAGCGAGAGCAGACCATACGAGCGGAGTTTCCCGAGCTGTTTCTGTAACTGAGTAGATAGTAAAAGTTTATTGTAACAACAACATTTCATGTTGTAAACAATTTCGGTTACTGTTTGCCTTCCTGTTTACAAATTTCAAGGACGAAACTTCTGGTAGGAGGGGAGGGTTGTAATAGCCCATTTTACAGCTGGCTTAGTTTTGGGGTGACATGGCCTGGGACATGGGCGTGTCCCAGGGCGTGTCCTGCGTGCGTCGAGTGTCGAGACGAACAGTCGACGAGTGGTCGACAAAATTTGGTCGACGATCATCGAGTGCTTAGGACACGGCCTGTGACACGGGCGTGTCACAGTGCGTGTCAGCATGGTCAACGAACACAGCCCGACGAATTTGAGCTGGGAGCTGGGGCGTGTCTAATGCCGTGTATGGGCACACGGCCTGAGACACGGGCATGTCACAGGCTTTGTGAGTCTCGGGTGATTTTGGGATTTTTTTCAGCCTGGCGAACACGGCCACAGACACGAGCGTGTCTAAAGGCGTGTCTGGTGACACGGGCCATGATACGGGCGTGTCACTGGGTTGGATAAGTCAGTTGAGCACCGTTTAGGGAACACGGCCATGGACACGGGCATGCCACAGGCCGTGTCAAGCAAAGTTTAGAAGATCTACTCGAGTATGCAGAAAAGTTTCACAGGTAGTGGAGTTGAACTACTAGAGTGCAAGTTGTACTATTTGAGTAGGTGAGAAAAACTACTCGAGTGGTTTGACGAACTACTCGAGTGAAAAGACTTAGAAAAAATTTCTGAACACTGGAGAATGAGCTACTCGAGTAAGTCAGACTGAACTACTCGAGAGGATAAGATCTACTGGAGTATATGGAAAGACTTACTCGAGTAAATGACAGAATATTTTTAGGATAAGAGAAATTTAGTTTACTCGAGTATAAAGCTTGAACTACTCGAGTATTAAGTGAACTACTCGACTATATAACTTATACTACTCGAGTATATAGAAAATTTACTCTTGACATAGAAAACAGTTACACGAGTCAGAATCTATAACTACTCGAGTATATATATATACTTACTCGAGTGTTTTACTTAGAAAAACTTGGAGAGTGAAATCTGTACTACTCGAGTAAGAAGTATGATCTACTCGAGTATAGGAATTCTGACTCGAGTAAAAAGCAAGTAATATACTCGTGTAGTTAATGACCTACACGAGTAGAATACTTAAAAAAATTTTCAAGATGGAAATTCTTTCTTCTTTGATGAAATCAGCATCCAGCTCTATTCTCATAGTCCAAGTGCTTGAAAATAAAGTGTATCCCAATAGAGAGGGTACACATAGGTCAACACTTTGGGTCATACAATGAGGGATTACATTGTATGGTCCTGTGTTTGGTGACCCATTGTAGACTGACATTGGTCTACACGTCCCATTGGAGTCCTGCAACCACAACTTAAACAAAACATCAAATACAACCTAATTCATCTTAGTTCCAGGGTGACTTCATCAAATTTGGGTTAATGTGGACATAGTGTTGGATCCATAGTTGATTTGGGATAGCTTCACTGACTTAGGATGTGACCCATCATGTATATCCAAGTCATTAGAGTCAACTTCAGATGGACCAGCTTTCAGCAAGACCATCAGAAACTCCAGACTTAGAGGATTTCAAGACCAAGTAAAATGAGTTCGATGTTCATCGAACTCAGCTCGATGAAAGGAGTTATGCGCTCGACGATCGTGAGACATTTCTTAGTGCTGAGCTCGACGATCCTAGTTCTCTGTTCGACGAATGTTGAGGTTCTACATCAAGCCAAAGTCTGGATAGCTTCAGAATTTTTTTAAGTCCAGCATCAAGCTTTGGTCGACGAATTAGATTCTGAGCTCGATGAACTTGGACCTCAAGTTGTCAGCTTCTCAGGTCGACGAATGTAGTACTCTACTCGACGAATTCTGAACTCAGAGTATTTGTGTCGACACTTAGGGCATGTGTCGACACCAGACAATTTATGTCGACACCAGACAATTTATGTCGACACCAGAAGATTTATGTCGACACCAGGATATCAGTCAACACCAATTTATGTCGACACCAGAATATTTGAGTCGACACCAAGATCAATCAGTCGACACCAACCTATGTCGACACTGAATATCAGCAGATGCAGAATATTTGGCTAAGTCCACACTCTTTCTTCACTCGATGAATTTAGATCTCAGTTCGACGAATACTGTCTGACAGTGATAATTATCAGCTCAACGAATGATGATTCTCAGCTTGACGAATAAAGTCTGTCTGTTCGATGAACGAAGAGTGTCTGGTCGACGAACTCTCTCAAGCTCAGCTCGACAAACTCAAGCTCAGCTCGACGAACTCAAACTCAGCTCGACGAATTGTGTTCTTCGTTCGACGATTCCAGACTAGGTCTTCTTCAGTTTTCCCGTCCCGTTTTTTGGCGACGATTCCTGAGAAATTAATGCCAGATCTTCTCGGAATGTTACCGTTGGAACGCACATTAATCTTGGATTATCACATGCCATTTTTCCATGGGACAGTTAGGGAAATTATTGATTGTCGCTTCCTTCCCAGGCCGACTGTAATTACTACTTAACATTCAAATTTCGAATGTTCTTAGTCAGTAAAAAAAGATAGAAAGAAAAAAAGAGAGAAGAATCAATCAGTAATAGCAGTAGTACATCAAGCAATATAGACAATCAGACTGATACTCAGATAGCAGAGAAGAACAATCATACTCAAATCAAGAAGTTCTACTGCAATCAGCTTGACCAGAGAACATATTCAAGATGGAGAAGAAGAACAATCAAATACTATCAAGATTCTTCTTCCTTCAACTCTGCAGGATAACTTCAAAGGACAACAAGTTTCCATCTGTCAAAGAAGTTCCTGAACAATTTTTGGTCCAGGCACTTTAGGTCTTTAAAGACCTATCACCCTGAAGCAGTGCTCCAGCATTCCTGATTAATTCAAGATCTCAGGGGGAGCAAAATCTGCTACAATCAATCCACAAGTCTTCTCAGTTGATATTGAGAAAGAGAAGACCCCATCACCCTTATTTCCAATTCCTGTACAGGGTTTTAATTCACTTCAAAATTATTCTGGTTGCAAGTCTCCTTCCAAAAGACTTGAGGTTTGGTTTTTTGAGCACCTGAACAAAAGCTCATTGGTGTCAGGAACCTGATCAAAAACCTGAGTGGATTCCTACCAGGGTGGTAGAAAAGTGGATGTACCCAGGTTGGGGAACCATTATAAAATTTCTTGTGTCGTCTGGTTGCCCTTCTTTTTGTTTTGGCTGTGTTGTTCTGTGATTAAATAGGTTGCTGTGCTTAGTTTATTTTACTTACTGACCTGTTCACCTAGGCTTCCCAAAAAAGTTGTAAAAAGTTTGAAGTAAGCACAATACTCTATTCACCCCCCTCTAGAGTATTTCAGATCTAACCTGCACTTTCAATTGGTATCAAAGCCAGGTTGGTTAAAATACCATTCCTTATTGGTTGTACAGGCTAACACCTGAACCACACAGATCCCTCTTGTTAGATCTGTTTGGTTTGATTTTGTTATTAGATTTATTTCGTCACAGACATTGCTCAAAACAAAGATTATGCAAATATCAGACCTCCAGTGTGCAATCTCAACAAGTTTGCCATCTGGAAGGCAAGAATCAGGTTATACATGAATTCTATTGATGAGGAAATTTTTTCTGTTATCTTGACAGGAGTACCTCCAGCACCAACAGCTTCTACAAGCACCTCAACAAACATGACTGTAGTTCCGCCTCCAGAGAACAATGAAGCCTACAAGAAAGCCAAGATGGAAGATGCTAAGATAATGAATATCTTAGCTCAGACTATGTCAGATGACATATTCCAGAAGGTGGCTGAGTGAACCTCAGCCATGCCCATTTGGGACTCCCTTAACCAAATGGTAGCTGGCTCAGCAGATGAGAGAAAATATAGGAGATCCAGTCTCATTTCCCTATATGAGAACTTCAAAAAGGATGAGACAGAATCAGTGGCAGATATGTACAACAGGTTGAGTTCAATCATCAATGAGCTCAAAACCTTGGATAAGGACATCACCTTGACAGAGGTGAATGATAAGATTTTGATGTGCTTCACTAGCTCTTGGGATTCCAGGATCTGGCCAATCAAAGAAGCCAGAAGCCTAAATGAGATATCAATTGAATCTCTACTAGGCAAATTAAAATCCTATAAGCAGTTGATCAAATCAAGAGAGACAGCAGAGCAGAAGGCAACAACTCCAGTTAGAAAGGAGCACAACATAGCCTTCAAAGCATCTGAATAAAGTGAGACATCAACTTCCAATGAAGAACTCATGAGCCTCTTTGCCAAAAGATTCTACAAGATGGCAAGGAAGGATTTTAGAAGGAAATCATCCAGACAGGATGATAAGCCCAAGTATGACAAGACACCAACCAAGGAGGTTGTGTGCTTTGGTTGCAGAAAGCCTGGACATTACATCTCAGAATGTCCAGAAAACCAGAAGAAGGACAAGAGCAGAGAACAGGATTCCAGGAGAAGACACAGCAGCAAACCCTCCTCCAGCAAATTTAAAAAGAAACACAAGGGATTTATTGCTGAGACTTGGAGTGACACTGAAGAAGAAACATCCTCTTCCAGTTCAAGTGAATAAGAGGAAGAAGCCAGATCCAAGGAGGTCTGCCTAATGGCAATTGATGCCTCAAGGAGAAACTCTGGATCAGAAGAAGAATCTGAAGATGAAGCTGCCTCAGACTCAGAGGCAGATCAGGTTATTTCTAGCTTTGACTTTAGTTCTGATTTATTCAAAACTGAATTCAAATCTATGTGCTTAGACTTAATCAATTCATAAAAGGAAATAAAAACTCTCAGAGAAAGACTAGGAAGTCTTGAATCTGTAAATTCAGAAAACATTAAATTAACAGATCAACTAACCTTAGCTAATGAACAAATAATTAAACTAAAATCTGAATTATGTGAGGCCAAAAAACTTGAGCAATCTCTCAATGAGAGAAGTATCAAGCTGATGGACATTATAAGCACAGTGAATGCCAGATTAAATGGAAAGCTGGGCTTGGGTGCTTCATCAAGTTTACCCCCCATAATTAAGAAAAATATACTTACAACCCCCATCAAGTTTATTTCTGCAAAGGGAAAAGAAAAATTAATAGACAAACCAATGTCAGAAAACAATCCAAGACCCATAGACAAGAGAAATAGAAATCTGAAAATTGCAAATAAAAACAAAGTTCAGCAGCATTCGTTGAACGCAGATCGACGAAATGTAGCCAGTTCTTCGAACCCAGATCGACGAACGCGGAACGCAAACTTTAGTTATAACTCTTCGTCTAACTATTATTGACGAACTGTGTATGGTTCGTCGAGCAGAGGTCGACGAACTTGGGGCACAAAAAATGACTACTGTCATTCTCTGAGCAGAGATCGACGATCTCAACCCTATTTGTCGAACTCTGGTCGACGAACTTACAACAATTCGTCGAACCCATAAAGACCAAACTTAAACTATTTCTCTTACAGAAACTTTAAATCAGCTAATAAGTCATTCAATCTAGTAGCTGATTGGGTTATTCCACCTAGGAGATACCGCCCCTTGGGTTACAAATCACAACATGCATTATCAGTTATATCCAGTTTCTCCTTTCAACCAAATAAAGGACCCAAGGTAACCTGGGTCAAGAAGAATTGAGTTTTGTTTTTCCTTGCAGGTACATGTGAAGAGATATCCAAGGGTGAGTCAGACCTGGTACTTGGACAGTGGTTGCTCCGAACACATGATAGGCAGCAAGACAAATTTTTCCAACTACAAGTCCAAGCTAGGACCAAAGGTGATTTTTGGAGATTCAAACAGTGGCCAGTCAGAAGGATATGGAGCAGTCAAGATTGGGACAGTCACTTTCAAGAAAGTAACATATGTAAGAGGACTTAAACATAACCTTATATCCATAAGTCAATTATGTGATACAGGTTATAAGGTACACTTTAACTCTACTTCCTGTTCTATTATTAATGATAAAAATCAAACTGTTTTAATTGGACTTAGACAAGGCAACATATACCTAGTAGATTTTATTTCTGCCACAACTGATATCTGCTTACTAAATCTTACTAGTAATCAAAATGAGTTATGACATAAAAGATTAGGACATGTAAATCTTAAGAATATATCTAGGTTATCTAAAGAGAACCTTGTTAGAGGTTTATCTTCTGGCCCATACAAGAAGGAAAGCCTATGCATGGTTTGTCAATTAGGCAAGCAAACCAAAACTAGTTTTAAATCCATTAATAAAAGTGATTCACCTAGGATATTGTATTTGCTTCATGTGGATCTATTTGGACCCATTGCTGTACAAAGCCTAGGAGGGAAGTCTTATACTTTAGTAATTGTTGATGACTTCTCTAGATTCAGTTGGGTAGCCTTTATGAGAGCTAAGTTAGATACATTCAAGGTTCTTACAAATTTTCTTAGGACCATACAGATTGAGTTTTCTACTCATGTTGCATTGATCAGAATTGATCATGACACAGAGTTTGAGTCTCTTCTTATGCATGAGTTCTATGAGAAGGAAGGTATCAGTCAGTGCTTCTCAGCTCCTAGAACTCCCCAACAAAATGGGGTCGCTAAAAGGAAAAATAGGACACTCATTGAATCTGCAGGCACATTATTGGCATATGCTTACATGCCTCTATCCCTTTGGGCAGAAGGTGTAAATACTGCCAACAATGTCCTGGACAGAAGTCTTATACATAAACCGAAAAATAAGACCCCTTATGAATTACTTAAAGGGAAGAAACCTAAAATCACATACTTTAAAGTTTTTGGTTGTATTTGCTACATTCACACAAATAACAAGAGATACATTAGAAAGTTTGAGGCTAAGGCTGAAGAAGAGATTTTTCTAGGATATTCCCAAGTAAGCAAGGCCTATAGAGTTTTTAATAAATCCACCCTTAAAATTGAAGAATCTGTTCATGTATCTTTTGATGAAGCTAACATGTCTTATAAGGAGAATGAGATTTCTACCAATAGCTTTTTGCAGGTTCCTCAACTGTGTGAGTATATGGATGGACTAAACCTTACCCAAGAGGTATCAACCCATCCTACTCCACAGGTTGCTGAAGATAGTGAAGAAGAAATTCAAGAGGAAGTGGCTGAACTTCCCTCAACAACTAGTACCATTCCTCAAGAGGAATTAAATATAGAAGCTGTTGCTAAACCAACTCCACCAACTGATCTTGTCACACTTAGAGATCACCCCAAATCTCAAGTTATTGGAGACATTTCAGTAGGTGTACAGACAAGGCATCAACTCAACCAAGACATGATGCATGCCTGTTTTCTCTCTCAAATTGAACCTCTCACCATTCATGAAGCAGAGCAAGATCCCCACTGGATCATTGCAATGCAAGAGGAACTAAATCAGTTTGAGAGATGTAGAGTTTGGGATTTGGTTCCAAGACCTCATAACTACCCAGTTATTTGAACCAAATGGGTCTACAGGAACAAGTTGGATGCTCAAGGCAATATTGTGAGAAACAAGGCTAGGCTTGTTGCTCAAGGCTACATGCAAGAGGAAGGAATTGATTATGACCAAACCTTTGCCCCTGTTGCAAGGTTGGAGGCCATAAGAATATTCCTTGCCTATGCAGCTTAGAGGAGATTCAAGGTGTTCCAAATGGATGTCAAGAGTGCATTTCTGAAAGGAGTACTTCAAGAAGAGGTTTATGTAGAACAACCTCCAGGTTTTATCTCTCCAACTTATCCCTCTTTTGTATTTAAATTGCATAAAGCTCTCTATGGTTTAAAGCAAGCTCCAAGAGCTTGGTATGAGACCTTAACAAGCTTTATTTTAGAGCATAAATTTACAAGGGGAAGCATAGATAAAACCCTTTTCACTATACATCATAAGGACCAAATATTGTTAGTATAAATATATGTGGATGACATTATTTTTGGGTCTACTGATCCCAAATTGTGCAAGTGGTTTGCTGACCTCATGCGTTCTAAATTTGAGATGAGTAGCATGGGTGAGATTTCCTACTTCCTTGGTCTCCAAGTGAAGCAGCTCCCTGATGGTATCTTCCTCTCCCAAGCTAAGTATGCTAAAGAGCTTATTAAGAAGTTTAGGATGAGTAATGCTTCAGGAATGAAAAAACCTATGACTACAAATGCTGTTGTGGATTCTGATGCAGCAGGGAAACCTGTAGATTAGAAAAATTATAGGGCAATTATTGGATCCCTATTATACCTAACAGCTAGTAGACCTGACATAAGGTTTGCCATATGCCTTTGTGCTAGGTTCCAAGTGAACACTAAAGAATCTCACCTTATTTTCCTAAAAAGAATTTTGAGATATATAAAGAGTTGTCCTAATCTAGGACTCTGGTATCCTGCAAAGTCAGAATTTGAGTTAACTGGATACTCAGATGCTGACTATGCTGGATGTATAGTGGACAGAAAAAGTACCTCTAGAACTTGCCAGTTCCTGGGTATGAGACTTGTCTCCTGGTTTTGTAAAAAGCAGACATCTGTGTCTACATCAACTGCAGAAGTAGAATATATGGCTGCTGGCAGCTGCTGTTCACAAATGCTATGGATACAAAACCAACTCCTAGACTATGGTGTCAACTTAAATAATTCAACATTGTTTTGTGATAATACTAGTGCTATTGCTATAGCACAAAATCCAGTTCACCATTCTAGGACTAAACAAATTGAAATAAGACATCATTTCATTGGAGATAATGTAGACAAAAAGAAAATTAACTTAATCCATATTCCTACTGATTTACAGAGAGCAGACATTTCACCAAGCCCTTGGATGAGAAAACTCATCTGTTCTTTATAAATCAACTCGGAATGATTAATGGAGAAGAGTTAACTTAGTTTCTGTCTGCATTCGATGAATTTTCAAGAGTTCGTCAAATGGAGTTCGACGAATTAAGAGAAGTTTGAGAGATTCTCGTCGAACGGAGATCGACGAATTCTCTGTGTGGAAACAATTTTCATCGACCGGAGATCGACGAACTTTGCTTCAGAAGACATTTCATTAAATGGAGTTCGACGAACTGTGTTCGATTCTTCTGGATGAGATCGATGAATTATCTGTCTATAATTTATTTTGTCGAGCTCAGTTCGAAGAATTGTTTCTTTTTCGTGGAACAGAGATTGTTGATACATATTCTGGAAAACTTATATCTAAGTTTTCTTCGACCTCCATCCCGCGCTTTCAGTTCTTTTGCTCTTGATCGCCGTTTTTCTCTGTGACTTTCTTGCAGGTCATCAATGGCGATTCCAGCAGGAGCTTTGGCGGCGATGAAATTTGATACTGGTTTCGATATGGACTTCGATTCGTTTCAACATTCTGACCCCATCTTTTTCTATATCTTGGAACTGCTAGAAGAACTTCATCTAAAGGATTTCATGACCAGGCGAATTAAATTGCACTCAACTGAAATAAGAGAATGGGTGTATACATCTACTGTTTCTGAGGATGATACCTTGACAGGCAATATCGGGAGTCATACTGTTTCATTATCTCCTGCAATTCTGTCTGAGATTTTTGGGCTAGTAAATGGAGAAGATAACATGGAAATGGATTCTGAAGAATTTGGTGATATGCTGAAGCTAATGGGATTTTCAGGAAGCAACCCTAACAAGCTGTTGAAGACGCAACTGTCTACCGTGTACCAGTTTCTGGCGGACATTATTGGGAAAGTGCTAATGTGAAAGCACTCAGCGCACGACTACATCACCCGCTACTAATTCTTGGTTATGTGCGCCATGGTGAACAAGAGACATGTTAACTGGGGCACAATTTTCTTTGAGTTGATAAAGAAAAAGAACAGCAAGAAAGAGGTCTGCTTCGGCAGAATTTTGGGAATTTTTCTTCAAGAGAAGGCTGGTGAACTCATGGTCTCCCTGACCATTTTCATCAACGCCAGCAAGCGTCTCACCTGCGCCCTGTTTGGCAGATGGGAGAGGACTATCTCCAAGCCCTCAAAGGCTTCTTACTCTTCCATTCAAACTTCTGAGAGCACCAGGGCTGTAAAGGCCACACCCCTCCCTGCTGAAGAGGTCATTCCATCTCCATAACCTCTTCCAGCAACTCATCTTCCATCATCAACCTCTCTTCAAATTCATCCAACTTCCCCCACTCATGTTTCTTCATCACCACAGCATACCTCTATGCCTACTCCACCTCCATCTCCACCACTTGACATTATAAACATTCCTACACCTCCAGCTTCACCTCATGAGACACATATCCCTACACCTCCTCAGTCTCCTCTTCCCCCTCATTTGTCATCCATTCCCTCCTACACCATACCCATAGATATTGTCATGCTAGATGTCCCCATTACATCTTCATCTCCATCCACTCATGTAATTCCATCCTTTTACCCTTCCCCATTTGATACATCTACCATCATATCTTTGCTCACTCCCCTTATCAAATCTCTCATCCAAGAGGCCATTACACATCTTGTGACCTCCATCAATTAGTTATCTGCCCAGATTTCTGCCCTATCTACTGTCCCCTCTTCATCCAAGTGCCTTACTCCAGGTTGTCCTGAACCCAGGCAGTGGGAGATGCTCAGTGATTAAGTTGCAGCAGATGTAGATGCAGCAGTAGCAGCAGTCACAGCAGCAGTTCCCTCTACATCAGATGCAGATTCAGATACAGTTGCAGAAATTTTGACAGATTTTGATTCTGAGATGATTAAATTAATTCATTTTATGGACACTGACATTGATTTGGATGAGTCATTTGAGCAAATAAAACCTGTTGGTTATTTCTAGTTAAATCCCACAGATAATTTGTCTGTTTTGTTGAAAAATTTTGATACTCTTTTTGTACAGCTACCCTATACTAAGCCACATTTGGCTATTGTACCCTACACCTCCCCAATAAGTCCAGCAGTTGCTAAGCAACTCTGTGACAGTTTTGCTCCTCCAGTTGTTGTTCCATCACCTACAGTCATTCTAGAATATATCTCAGCCCCAAGTTTTGTTATGGATGACTCTCCTATGCCAGATTTGGATGAGCTAATCTTGGCTGATATAGAAGAGGAAAATAAGGCTGCAGCTGAAGGCTCTGTCCCTACTGTTTCTGATGCCTGTACAGTTCCCTCTTCTATTGTTGCTGAAACCTCAGTTCCTGAACCTTCTGCCCCTCCTCCAGAAAAAGTTATTCTTGATGCTAAAACTCTAAAAGCTTTGGATTCCTTGTATGATAACCCTCAGGGTTCTAATTCTGACAGTGAAGATGATGATGATGATGACTCAGATGAAGATACTGCCAGTAAGAAAAAGAAAATGCTGTCAAAGAAAAGAAAGGCTCCTCCTCCTCCAGCTCCTAAGCCAAATCCCTCTGCAGATACTCCTTATTACATTCTGCACAATGTTGCTCCATATAAGGGAATGCCTACATGGATGTGGCTATCCAAGAACCAATAAAAGGAAAGAAAGATAAGCAGGAGATATTCCCCTCCTCCAGTTCATAGATTCAGAAAGGATCCACCTCCTCCTCCTTCTCCAACAGCCGGTGCCTCTGGCTCTAGCTCCTAGAGATCTGCCCCCATGCAAACATATCAAAGACATTCTGGGAGATGATCTGGAAGCTGCCAACAGAGGCATCCATCATCAGGTAAACAACAATAATATCGACAACAAAAGCAACAAATCTCTGAAGTACAACAAGCTGACAGTCCAAAAAGGCCTTACTCTCCTCCAACTCCATTTGAAGATCCTAAAACTGCAAATACTGCAAGAATGGCTAGATATCAGGAATTAATTGGACTATCTTTAATCAATAAAGCCAAGGCTGAAGGAAAAGATATTTCAGGATTCACAACAATATCAAAGTATAGAAAGGAAGAGCTGAAAAGGTTTGACGAAGGTAATAAATTGTTTAATGTTGATGATTATATGAAACTTTATCCAGAAGTATTTGTCCCTGAAAGTCCACCTAGTGTCAACTAGCTTCACCTATGGGGGGGGGGATAGGTGACGTGCAGCGTTTTTGCGGAATTAAAATTGTACCTGCACACGAAAATAAAAAGCATAGCAGATAGAGTACACAAGCTATTTATAGTGGTTCCCCAATTTGGGTACATCCACTTTCCCCCTTCGACCTATCTCCCAACAAGGGACGACTCGGTCTCTTCACCAACATGATTGAAATCCAATCCTTGCACTATCGGAAGTAACCCTTTCACATGTAGGAGACAACACTCCCACAACACGGGTTGCACCCAACCCTTACAACTAGGAACCAACGTTCCTTTACAACAAAAATAAACTAGAATGTACAAGAAATACAAACTACTTTTGGAGACCAAGGTGTCCCTCTTCGTTTGATGACAATCGAAGAGTCCACAACCCTAGATCTCTCTTGGAGACAATCTCCCCGAAACCGGCGGCGGCAAGAGGGGCGGCGGCTTGGTTCTCGGGATCGGCGACGACAACGGTGTGCGGCTACAATACTTTGGAGATGCACTCTTCTTAGCAAAGCTAGCAAGGTCTTCCAACGGTCACACTAGGATCGATCGTCTCGATCGATTCGGAAGGGGAAGGTTTTCCCGATCAACGATTCAAGAGACAAGGGATCTCTGGTTAGACGCGTGAGACGCTATGCTTGGCTAGGCTTCTGTCGCCGGGAGATCTGGAAGAATCTCGATCAAAAGCGGCGACCAACTAGCACGAGCGGCAACGGCGGCAGCGGAGCAGTTTCGCGATTTAGGTCAAGGTCGGCTGCTCGGCTTCGTCCTTTTCTATCTCTATACTGTTCAAAAATACGCGTGTATGTATATACAAGTATACTCCTTAATGACCGTTGTGGGTCCCACCAGAAGAAACCCTAGTTCCGGTTCAAAACAGTGCCAGCGGCAGTGTCCGGTCCAGCGGTTTCTAGGAAATTGTCCAAGTCAGATTCGGTGAGAATCTAAGATGATTCTCGACGATTCGGCGAGAATCAGCCGGTGATTCTCGTCGATTCGGCGAGAATCACTAGTGATTCTCGCCGAATCACTTGATGATTCTCGCTGAATCACTTGATGATTCTCGACGAATATGACTTAGCGCCAGATTTGCACGCTTTAATGTAGCAGGAAAGAAACGACGAGAATCAGCCAGTGATTCTCGACGATTCGGCGAGAATCACTGGTGATTCTCGTCGATTCTCACTTAGACGATTTTTCGTCTTTTCGCCCAAAAGCTGCTCTTTGACCCATCCTTGCTCCTTGTCTGCTCTTGCAAAATTACAGCCCTATACTTTAAAGTAAGTACACTCCAATAGAGAGAGTACACGTAGGCCAACACACTGATCTGCTCAACGAGGGATTACGTCGTGCAGACCCGTGTATATTGACCTACTGTACCCTAACATTGGTGTGCACTTAGCGTGGAAAAACTGCAAGCACAACTTGAAATATTTTGTCAAAAACATTGCCTATTTACCTTAGCTTGTTCAGGGGCTACTTCAAATCAGGTATGTTGTGGATACAATACCCAACAATCTCCCCTTATTTGAAGAATCCTAAACCCTACAAGCTAAGGTGAATAAAGCTTATGGGAATGAAAATCATAACCTTGAAATTTAGTTGGGAGAGATATTCATTACCAATACCAATTTCTTGAGAGCAAACTTGGAGCCACCTAAGCCTTAGCCGAGAGGGTAATCTCCCCCTTTTCGGCTTCTGCAAATCAGGGTCTGTAGCATTTGACCCCTTGCTCCCCCTCAGTTCTTGCCCCTGTGCTCACACTGGAGGTCCTGGCAGAGTCTCCCCCTAGAGGCACGATCCTGGAGCTTCTGTAGTCTTCATTCCTCATATTTTAGCATCCCCAATTCAGTTTTGAAAAGACTGAACTTGGCCTCGTCTAAGGGCTTTGTGAATATATCTGCAATCTGCTTGTCCGTGGGGACATAACAGAGAGAGATGTCCTTGTTCTCCACGTGCTCCCGAATGACGTGGTAGCACACTTCAATATGCTTCGTTCTGCTGTGCGATACCGGATTATTGGCAATAGCAATTGCACTGGAGGAATCGCAGTACATTGGTACTTCTGTGAACTGAAGGTCGTAGTCGGCTAACTGGTTTCTGATCCATAGGAGTTGTGCGCAACAGCTTCCTGCCGAGATGTACTCAGACTCTACTGTGGAGGTAGCTACACAATTCTGCTTCTTGCTGTTCCATGAGATAAGCCTTCTGCCGAGGAATTGACACGTCCCGGAGGTACTTTTCCTGTCATCCCTGCTCCCTGCAAAATCAGCATCTGAAAAACCTATTAGCTCGACATCATTGTTTCTTGGGTACCACAAGCCAAGATTGGGAGAACCTTTAAGGTATCGTAGAATTCGCTTTGCAGCGACATAGTGAGATTCCTTAGTGTTCACCTGATATCTGGCACAGACACATGTGGAGAACATGATATCCGGTCTACTGGCAGTAAGGTAGAGCAGGGATCCAATGATGCTTCTGTATTTGGTTTCATCGAAAGCTTTACCTTTCTCATCGTTATCCAGAGACATAGTGGATCCCATTGGAGTCCTCATAGAGGTTGCATTCTCCATACCGAATTTCTTGAGGAGTTCATTTGTGAACTTCGTCTGAGAGATGAAGATTCCATCCTCAGACTGTTTCACTTGAAGTCCCAAGAAATACTTTAGCTCTCCCATACTGCCCATTTCAAACTTTCCTTGCATAAGTTTAGAAAACGTTTTGCAAAGATTGTTGTCCGTTGAGCCGAATATAATGTCATCGACATAGATTTGCACCAGCAAAATCTTGCCTTTGACTTCCCTGAGAAACAATGTCTTATCTATTTTACCTATAAGAACTTGTTCTCTAGAAGAAAACTAGATAAAGTCTCATACCAAGCTCGTGGAGCTTGTTTTAACCCATATAGAGCTTTATTAAGAAAATATACATGATTGGGATAAGTAGGATTGACAAAACCTGAGGGTTGAGCGACGTATACTTCCTCTTTCAGGTCGTCGTTCAAGAAAGCTGATTTCACATCCATTTGATAGACTGTGAATCCTTTGTGCGAAGCATACGCTAAGAACAGTCTGATTGCCTCGAGCCTTGCCACTAGTGCAAAGGTCTGGTCGAAGCCAATCCCCTCCTCCTGTCTGTAACCTTGAGCCACCAGCCTGGCCTTGTTCTTTATGATGACACCATGTTCGTCCAGTTTGTTTCTGAAGATCCACTTGGTGCCAATAACATTCTGCTTGTGTGGTCTGGGAACCAGTGTCCAAACATTGCATCGTTCGAATTGATGTAGTTCATCTTGCATGGCCAAAATCCATGCCGCATCTCTGTTCTCCTCGTCGAACTTCTTTGGCTCAACCTGTGACAGGAAGATAAGATGCAGAATCTCGTTAATAGTACCTCTTCGAGTTCTAACACCAGCACGAGGATCTCCAATGATCTGCTCTCTAGGGTGATCCCTCACGTGCCGGAGCTCTAGAAGTCTGGCGTCTGGGGCTTCGACTACTTCTTGGGCTTCTCCTTCTTCTAAGAGATTTGTTCCATGTTGATCTCCAACATTCCCAGTTGACGTTGAGGTGGAAACTTTGACGTACTTAGGAGTTTCATCTTTAGCGATCTCATCGAGACTCAGCTGTTCAAGTCGTGCACCTGCATCTTCAAGAATACCACTCGAAGACTTGCAGTTAAGCAAACTTCCTTCATCAAATACAACATTAATTGATTCTTCTACCACTAGGGTTTTCTTATTGAAGACCCTATACGCCCGACTATGGGAACTATAGCCCATGAATATGCCTTCGAAGCATTTTTCACCAAATTTAAGTACGCGGGTACTTCCCATTATTCAGTACATAGCATCTGTAACCAAAGATCCTCAAGTAGGACATGGTTGGTTTCCTGCCTCTCAGTAGCTCATAAGGCATCTTACGATGATGCTTGTTGATCAAGGCTCGGTTTTGTACGTGACAGGCCGTATTTACAGCCTATGCCCAGAAGTATTCTGGGAGAGAAGCGTCTTTCAGCATTGTCGTGCAAGCTTCAATGAGAGTTCTATTTCTCCTCTCCGCGACTCCATTTTGCTGAGGAGTGCGCGGGGAGGAAAACTCATGAAAGATACCTTGTTCTTCACAAAACTCTGTCATAGCACCAGATTCGAATTCTGTTCCATGGTCACTTCTGATATTGACCACTGAGCAGTTAAATTCGTTCTGAACCTGCTTAACAAAACTAGTGAAGATGTCAAACGTATCTAACTTTCGTTTTAAGAAGAACACTCATGTAAACCGAGAATGATCATCAACTATCACTAGCGTATAGGACTTGCCTCCCAAGCTATGAACTTGCATTGGACCAAACAGGTCCATATGTAGAAGATAAAGACACCGGAAAGAGTCTTTGTCTGCAATGCTCTTAAAGTTAGCCCGAGTCTGTTTGCCCATCTGGTATACAGGACAGGGGCTATCCTTGATGCACTTGATAACGGGAGCATCCCTTACTAAGTTTTTAGAGAACAACATACTAATTGTTTTGAAATTAATATGTGCCAATCTCTTGTGCCATTGTTCACAAAGAGATGCACTGTCTGTTGCCACTAGGCATACAGGGGTAGATGAATCTAAACTAAGAAAATTTAAGCAGAAGATATTTCTGCTCCTAATGCCTGTTAATACCATCTCAGAGGAGGCACATGATATTATCAGGCATTTATCCTTGCAGAACTTAATGTCATAACCTTTATCACATAACTGACTTACACTGATCAGGTTATGGTTTAACCCTTCAACATAAGCCACGTCTGTGATAGATATTATACCATTGGATATCATACCGTAACCTCTAGTGACTCCTCGATCTGAACCCCCAAAGATGACTTTGGGTCCATTCCCGACTGGAGTGTAATCACGCAGCAGGCTTCTTGTCCTAGTCATATGCCGGGAGCATCCACTATCCAAGTACCATATTGGCGTTTTGGTGGCCTTTGGACATTCCTGCAAAACAAAATTAATTTCCCTTAGGAACCCAATCGAACTTGGGTCCTAGATTATTGGTTAGCATACTCCCCCTCGGGTGGTTAACCCTACGAGTGGTAGGCCTCGCATTGCTAACATAGGGAGTCTCGTCATACCTCGGATTAAACCAGCAATCCACGACAAAGTGACCGACTTTGCCACAACACCAACAGTCAAATCTCTTGTACCTCTTCCTAGACTCCTGCTTTACCCTGGGAATGGTGGGTACAGCCGGGGCTTTGGATCTGGAGGTGGAGGCCTCATAGTGATTGCAGTCACATGACTTCTTCACCTTCTGTTCCTTCAGTATAACATGCTTGGCTCTTGGTGCCTGCTTTCCATTATGGCTGCTAGAGAATTGACCATAATTTCCCATGTGGATTTCCTCATAAGGTGCTTTGAAGACACTCTCACTGAAGTTGCGGGGAAAAGTCCAACCATCATATCGGCTCTTTGGCTTTGCAACCGAGGGCCGGAAATGATGACCAAAGGTTGACTCAAAGTCATGTTGGTTGCAAGGAAAGCTAGGCTTTTTGAACGCAACAGGACTGAGCGGAGCCTTTCCCTTTTCAGCAGCAGAGGCCTTCTTGGCGGCCTTATTCTTCCTCTGATTCCTGTTTCTCCTGGATGAGGAACCAGATAACCCTACATGCCCCAAGCCAGCTCCTTTGGCCTGAGTAGAGAAGGTATCAACTACTAGAAGAACTGTTTTTGGCATAGAGAAGCTCTTGATGATCTTCCTTTCTGCCGCAAGTTGTTCTTCCAACTTGTCGACTTCCTCCTGCTTAAGATCAAGGAGCTTAAGAGACTCTGAATGCTTTGAAGTCAGGTCAAGGTGCTCCTGTCGGAGAGAAATCAAACTGGTGATCTCTTCCCTTAGGGAGACACACTCACCCTTAAGGAATTTCACTTCCTTTTTTTCAGCTTTTAATCTCTTACGGCATTCCTCGAAAGTGTTGAGCAGAAGCTCATACTTCTCGAGGAGCTCAGCTTCACGGGCCGAAAGGCTATCCTCAGGGTCATCATCCTGAGACTCAGGATCAGATTCAGAGTCGGAGAGAGGGGTGTGAGCTTTTACCTTCCCAGTAAATGGGGGGCATTCTCCTTCTGAGTCGGAGCGACCCACCAGCCCAAAGTAGGCTTCCTCATCATCACTGGAGTCTGAGGAGTCCGACTCACTCAGTGTCTTTGGCCTTTTGGCGATGTAGCTCCGCTCTTTCTTCTTATCTCTAGAGGATTTGTGCTCCTCTCCTTTCCCTTTTTCTCTCTTGCCTTGGTAGCAGTCGGCCACGACGTGTCCTGGCTTATTGCATCCAAAACAAATAATGTCAGAGGAGCGATGTTTGTTCGGTTTAGAAGCATACCTGTCAGAAGAATAATTTTTCTTCTGAAGTCTGGAGGAGGAGCCGTCTCTCTTTCTTTGATTCCTCATCTTGAGGAACTTCTTGAATTCTCGGGTGATGAGGGAGAAATCTTCCTCAGACAACTCTGAGCTGGAGGAGCATGGCTCGGAGTCCTCCTCCTCATCCTTTTTCCTGGCACGGTACGAAACCGCACCCTTGCCCTTCCTGGAGTGAACGGCTTTTAGGGCCACTGTCTTTTCCTTGGCTGCAGCCTTCTCTGCTTCTTCTTCTGCTTTCCTGGTGTTCAGTTGAAGCTCATAGGACATCAGCTTCCCAAACAGAATTTGCGGGTCTGTTTCAGCAAGTCTGCCAAACTCTTGGATGGCGCAGATTTTTGTGTCCCATTCCTTAGTAAGGGACCTAAGGAATTTATCATTAAGTTCACCATTAGTGAACACTCTTCCATATCCTTTGAGCGCATTGACATTCTTGAGGAAGTTCTCGAAGGTGACTCCGATCTCTTCCTTAGGCCCTTGTCTGAAAGCCTCATATTTCTGGTTCAGGAGGGATCTCCGATCATCCCTCACTTCATCAGTGCCCTCCATTAGGATAATCAGGCATCGCCAGATCTCCTTTGCTATCCTGCAGTTTTAGAAGTTCTGCATCATTGAGTCATCGACCGCGCTGACCAGAATGTTCTGCGCCTTCTTGTCAAGTCCCACCAGCACCATCTCGTCCTTGTCCATTTCAGAAATTTTCTTTGGCACTTTCTTGGTAGGATCTATGGTGGAGACCTTAGTGGGGACGTAAGGTCCCTCCTCCATGATCATGAAGAGTCGAGGATCAACTGCTTCCATGTAGAACCTGATCCTTTCCTTCCAGATAGGAAAGTTGAGCCTGGTGCACACTGGGATCTTGCCTGTGAACTTGAGTCCGTCCATAGTAGATGTTTGCCTTCTACTTGACACTAGCGGCAGGATTCAACTCAAGGTGTTAACCTTTTTGATGAGCAACCTCCCTCTGATACCACTTGAAAGTCCACCTAGTGTCAACTATCTTCACCTATGGGGGGAGGGGGATAGGTGACGTGCAGCGTTTTTGCGGAATTAAAATTGTACCTGTACACAAAAATAAAACAACACAGCAAATAGAGTACACAAGCTATTTATAGTGGTTCCCCGATTTGGGTACATCCAATTTCCCCCTTCGACCTATCTCCCAACAAGGGACGACTCGGTCTCTTCACCAACAGGATTGAAATCCAATCCTTGCACTATCGGAAGGAACCCTTCCACACGTAGGAGACCACACTCCCACAACACGGGTTGCACCCAACCCTTACAACTAGGAACCAACATTCCTTTACAACAAAAATAAACTAGAATGTACAAGAAATACAAACTACTTTTGGAGACCAAGGTGTCCCTCTTCGTTCGATGACAATCGAAGAGTCCACAACCCTAGATCTCTCTTGGAGAGAATCTCCCCGAAACCGGCGGCGGCAAGAGGGGCGGCGGCTTGGTTCTCGGTATCGGAGGTGACAACGGTGTGCGGCTACCATACTTTGGAGATGCACTCTTCTTAGCAAAGCTAGCAAGGTCTTCCAACGGTCACACTTGGATCGATCGTCTCGATCGATTCGGAAGGGGAAGGTTTTCCCGATCAACGAATCAAGAGACAAGGGATCTCTGGTTAGACGCGTGAGACGCTATGCTTGGCTAGGCTTCTGTCACCGGGAGATCTGTAAGTATCTCGATCAAAAGCGGCGACCAACTAGCACGAGCGGCGACGGCGGCGGCGGAGCAGTTTCGCGATTTAGGTCAAGGTCGGTTGCTCGGCTTCGTCCTTTTCTATCTCTATACTGTTCAAAAATACGCATGTATTTATACACAAGTATACTCCTTAATGACCGTTGTGGGTCCCACCAGAAGAAACCCTAGTTCCGGTTCAAAACAGTGCCAGCGGCAGAGTCCGGTCCAGCGGTTTCCAGGAAATTGTCCAAGTCAGATTCGGTGAGAATCGAAGATGATTCTCGACGATTCGGCGAGAATCAGCCGGTGATTCTCGTCGATTCGGCGAGAATCACTAGTGATTCTCGCCGAATCACTTGATGATTCTTGCCGAATCACTTGATGATTCTCAACGAATATGACTTAGCGCCAGATTTGCACGCTTTAATGTAGCAGGAAAGAAACGGCGAGAATCAACCAGTGATTCTCGATAATTCGGCGAGAATCACTAGTGATTCTCGTCGATTCTCACTTAGACGATTTTTCGTCTTTCCGCCCAAAAGCTGCTCTTTGACCCATCCTTGCTCCTTGTCTGCTCTTGCAAAATCACAGCCCTGTACTTGAAAGTAAGTACACTCCAATAGAGAGAGTACACGTAGGCCAACACACTGATCTGCTCAACGAGGGATTACGTCGTGCAGACCCGTGTATATTGACCTACTGCACCCTGACATTGGTGTGCACTTAGCGTCGAAAAACTGCAAGCACAACTTGAAATATTTTGTCAAAAACATTGCCTATTTACCTTAGCTTGTTCAGGGGCTTCTTCAAATCAGGTACGTTGTGGATACAATACCCAACAGTCCCCAGAGCTACATCATTGAATATTATTGGGGCAGCTGATATGACTATGACAAAGGCTCAGGCTTCAGATCCAAAGGGAGAAATCATTTTCAAAAAGCAAGGAGAGCAGACAGCAGAAGACAGGTCCAAGCAAAAAAAGCAGAAGTAATAATCTTTATTTTGTTTTAATTTCTTTCTGCTCCTTCTTTCAGAACTATGCTATCTGTTTAAACAAAGCCGTGTATATATATCTACTACATGTGTTGGTAATTCTCTGCCAGATATATCTCTTTTCTTACTTTGTTTATCTGTTTGTTTCTGTTTTGAGTCTCTGTTAGTGACCTCACCCAAATAGGGGGAGATTGTTGGATCCCTAGTTGATTTGGGCTAGGTTCACTGACTTAGGATGTGACCCATCATGTATAGCAAGGGTCAAGTTTGTGTCCTAGAGTCTAGGCCAAGTCATTAGAGTCAACTTCAGATGGACCAGCTTTCAGCAAGACCATCAGAAACTCCAGACTTAGAGGATTTCAAGACCAAGTAAAATGAGTTCGACGTTCGTCGAACTCAGCTCGACAAAAGGAGTTCTGAGCTCGACGACCGTGAGACATTTCTTAGTGCTGAGCTCGACGATCCTAGTTCTCTGTTCGACGAATGTTGAGGTTCTACATCAAGTCAAAGTCAGGATTGCTTCAGAATTTTTCTAAGTCCAGCTTCAAGCTTTGGTCGATGAATTAGATTCTGAGCTCGACGAACTTGGACCTCAAGTTGTCAGCTTCTTAGGTCGACAAATGTAGTACTCTACTCGACAAATTCTGAACTCAGAGTATTTGTGTCGACACTTAGGGCATGTGTCGACACCAGATAATTTATGTCAACACCAGAAGATTTATGTCGACACCAGGATATCAGTCAACACCAAATTATGTCAACACCAGAAGATTTGAGTCGACACCAAGATCAATCAGTCGACACCAGCCTATGTCGACACTGAATATCAGCAGATGCATAATATTTGGCTAAGTCCACAATCTTTATTCACTCGACGAATTTGGATCTCAGTTCGACGAATACTGTCTGACAGTGATAATTATCAGCTCAACGAATGATGATTCTCAGCTCGACGAATGAAGTATGTCTGTTTGACGAATGAAAAGTGTCTGGTCGAAGAACTCTCTCAAGCTCAGCTCGACGAACTCAAAGCTCAGCTCGACGAACTCAAACTCAGCTCGACGAATTGTTTTCTTTGTTCGACGATTCCAGACTAGGTCTTCTTCAGTTTTCCTGTCCCGTTTCTTGGCGATGATTCCTAAGCACTTAATGCCAGATCTTCTCGGAATGTTACCATTGGAACGCGCATTAATCTTGGATTATCACATGCCATTTTTCCATGGGACAGTTAGGGAAATTATTGATTGTCGCTTCCTTCCCACGCCGACTGCAATTACTGCTCAACATTAAAATTTCGAATGTTCTTAGTCAGTCAAAAAAAATAGAAAGAAAAAAAGAGAGAAGAATCAATCAGTAATAGTAGTAGTACAAGCAAGCAATACAGACAATCAGACTGACACTCAGATTGCACAGAAGAACAATCATACTCAATTCAAGAAGTTCTACTACAATCAACCTGACCAGAGAACATATTCAAGAAGGAGAAGAAGAACAATCAAATACTATCAAGAGTCTTCTTCCTTCAACTCTGCAGGATAACTTCAATGGACAACAAGTTTCCATCTGTCAAAGAAGTTCCTGAATAATTTCTGGTCCAGGCACATTAGGTCTTTGAAGACCTATCACCCTGAAGCAGTGCTCCAGCATTCCTGATTAATTCAAGATCTCAGGGGGAGCAAAATCTGCTACAATCAATCTTCAAGTCTTCTCAGTTGATATTGAGAAAGAGAAGACCCCATCACCCTTATTTCCAATTCCTGTATAGGGTTTTAATTCCCTTCAAAATTATTCTAGTTGCAAGTCTCCTTCCAAAAGACTTGAGGTTTGGTTTTTTGAGTACCTGAACAAAAGCTCATTGGTGTTAGGTACCTGATCAAAAACCTGTGTGGATTCCTACCAGGGTGGTAGAAAAGTGGATGTACCCAGGTTGGGGAACCACTATAAAATTTCTTGTGTCGTCTGGTTGCCCATCCTTTTGTTTTGGCTGTGTTGTTCTGTGATTAAATAGGTTGTTGTGCTTAGTTTATTTTACTTACTGACCTGTTCACCTAGGCTTACAACAAAAGTTGTAAAAAGTTTGAAGTATGCACAATACACTTGTAGAAAGTAGCGAATAAGAAAGAACAAACAGATAGACTTTGGAATAATTGAAATTTTATTATCCAAAATTAATTACAATTACAAAGGTATGACCTCCCTTATATAGAATGGAGGAGATAAGAGAGAGTATAAACAAACAATGTGGGACTAAACATGTACAGGGCAGAGCGGCTAGAAATAAAGGAGACCGCACAGGCCGCGCGGTTAGACAGATGGGTTAACTGCACGGCACCTCCAGCAGGATAAGAACAGGCCGCACTTTGAGTCCGATAGACTGCCCGGTCTCCAAGCACCAGAGGAGACCGCCAGACCGCTCAGTCAAACCACCAGAGAAGACCGCAAAGCCGCCCGGTCTACAAACTGCCAGACAAGACCGCAAGGCCGCCCGGTCTAATACTTCAACACTCCCCCTCAAGCTGGAGCATAGATATCAATCATGCCCAGCTTGTCACAAATGTTGAAGAAGGAAGTAGAGACCGGCTTGGTGAAGATATCTGCCAATTCCATGTCAGAGGTGACAAAAGGAGTACAAATCTATTTCTTCAAAATCTCTTCCCGAATGAAGTGACAGTCAACCTCTATATGCTTTGTTCTCTCATGGAAGACTGGATTTCTGGATATGTATATAGCGGCCTTGTTGTCACAGAACATAGGGAGAGGACAGTCATATACCTCGCCCAGGTCAAACATGAGAGCCCGCAACCACTTTAACTCACACGTGGTTGACGCCATACTCCGGTATTTGGCTTCTGCACTGGATCTGGAGACAACCGACTGTTTCTTTCTCTTCCAACTTACGAGATTACCTGAAACAAAGGTACAAAAACCTGATGTGGATTTGCGATCGCCTTTGTCATCCGCGTAACTTGAATCTGAGTAGGCCTCAACCCTCAGATGTCCATTGTTCTAAAAGAGTAACCCTTTACCTGGTGCTTCTTTGATATACTCTAAAATCTTGAGGGCAGACTGAAGATGGCACTCCCTGGGGGCTTGCATAAACTGACTGACCTTGCCTACAGCATAGGCGATGTCGGGTCTAGTCACCGTGAGATAGATGAGTTTGCCTACCAAACGTCTGTACCGTGTGACATCAGACAGAAGAGGCGAGTCATCCGTCCACGTTTTGTCTTCTCCAATAGCCATGGGAAACCGAGCCGGTTTGGCACCTGTCAATCCTGCTTCTTGTAGAAGATCAAGGGCATACTTCCGTTGGGAGAGAACCAACGAGTCAAGTTTCCGAGAGATTTCTATCCCCAAAAAGTATTTCGGGAGCCCATATCTTTTGTGACCAAGTGCTGATGGAGGTTCTTCTTCGTCAAGTCCACCCCATCTCGGTCATCGCCAGTAAGAAGAATATCATCCACATACACTGCCAAAATCACCAGTCCCGAGGCCGTTTTGCGAATAAATAAGGAGTGATCGGCCGAACTCCTTCTAAGCCGATGGTAGCCACAATACCACTGAATTTGTCGAACCATGCCCGGGGGCTCTGCTTTAGGCCATAAATGGCCTTCTTCAAATGACATACGCGTGTCTCTCCCGGAGCAACATACCCAGAAGGTTGCTCCATATAGACGTCCTCCTAAAGATCGCCATAGAGAAAGGCATTCTTCATATCAAGCTGGGAAATAGCCCAAGCCCGGTTAACAGCCACAAAAAGGAAAACCCGGATGGTGCTGAGGCGAGCAACCGGAGAAAAGGTATCAAAGTAATCAATGCCGTAAGTCTGAGTGAAGCCCTTGGCCACCAGCCGGGCCTTGTAGCGATCCACAGTGCCGTCGGGGCAAAATTTCACAACGAAGACCCAGCGACATCCAACCACATCAGTGCCCACGGGAGGAGGAACAAGGGTCCAGGTACCCCGTTCAGTAAGAGTAGCCATCTCCTCATCCATGGCAGACTTCCAATGAGGGAGAGCAAGAGCCTCCTGGTAGGTGCAAGGAGTAGAAGTAGCCGAGATAGCCAAGACAAAACACCTGCGAGAAGGAGAAAGCCGATCATAAGAAACAACTGCCGCAAGCGGGTGTTGAGTACACGCCCGCACCCCTTTGCGAAGAGCAATGGGAAGATCCAGGTCGACGGGAGCGTCAACGACCGGAGCGTCCGTGGCGGAGAAGGCTGGCCCGGGACTAGAGAGAGACGGCGACGGAGAGGAGGGTGGAGGGGTGGGTGGGGAGACGGACTGGGAAGGAGTCGATGGAGGAGGAGACGAAGGTGGGAAAACATCGAGAGGCGTGGAAGGAACGAAGATATCAGATGGAAGAGTAGAGGGAGGAGAGAAATAGGAAGCATTCTCGAAAAAAGTCACATCCGCGGAGACAAATTGCTTGCGGAGAAGGGGGTCAAAGCAGCAATAGCCTTTTTGAGTGGTAGAGTACCCCAAAAAGACACACTTGGTGGAACGGGGGGAAAGCTTGTCACGGGTAGCGGAGGGAGCGTGAACAAAGGCCGCACAACCAAAGACACGGAGAGAGAGAGGAAAAGGTTCCCTGTGGGGGTAGAGAATGGAGAAGGGGGTCTGGCCGTGGAGAACTGTGGAGGGAAGGAGATTGATGAGATAGCAGGCGAGGAGCACAGCGTAGCCCCAATAGGAGCGAGGGACGTGCATCTGCGTCATGAGAGTACGAGCAACATCAAGCAGGTGACGGTTTTTACGCTCCGCCACCCCATTCTGCTGGGAGGTGTAAACACAAGTCGTTTGATGAAGCAGGCCATGTTGGTGAAAGAAAGAGGAGAACTCATGATTCAGATATTCCTTGGTATTGTCAGAATGTAAAACTTTAATAGAAATAGCAAATTGCGTCTGAATCATAAAATAAAATGATTGCCAAACAGAAAAGAGTTCAGAGCGATCTTTTAACAGATACACCCATGTACAGCGTGAAAAATCATCTATAAAAGTGACAAAATATGAACTACCCCGACCAACAGTGAGGGTAGGAGCAGGACCCCATACATCAGAATGAATAAGATCAAACGGGCGAGAGGAGCCACGGCCTTGCTTTTGAGGGAAGGAGGAGCGATGATGTTTGTCAAGCTGACACGCATCACAGTTGAGCGGGGAACTGGTAGGACGTAAGTGGGGCAGAAGCTGGCGAAGAATTCGAGGAGGAGGATGTCCAAGGCGAAGATGCCATTGAAGGAGATCTGGGGAGGAGGAGTAGGCGGTCAGTGCGGAAACATCATCGAGGAAGTAGAGGCCGCCGCTCTCAGTCCCAGTAGCAATCGTCCACTGGGTACTCGGGTCCTGAAAAGAACAAGTAGTAGGAGTGAATAAGACGGAGCACTGAAGTTGCCGGCATAAAGTAGTAACGGATAGCAAATTGCACGGGAACTTCGGGACATAGAGGGTGTCCTCCAAGCAAAGCGAGGGGGTGAGTTGAACCATGCCCGTCCCATGAACTGGGGACGGGGAGCCATCTGCCACACGAACCGGGGGTAAGCGGTCATGTGTCTCAAGACGGGAGAAGCAATGAGGGTTGCTAGTCATATGATGTGTAGCACCGGAGTCAATCAGCCATTTACCTTGGGTAACGATGCGGGCACTACCTGACGTCGTGGCCACAGAGGCAGACTGCCGAGAAGAGGCGGAGGCCGAAGAAGGATCATCACCGGAAGGGCGAAGATGAGGATGTTTCTTCCAGCAGCGGTCAACAGAGTGGCCAGTACGACCACAGTGAGAGCAGAGGAACCGGGATGAACCCCGTCCGCCGGAGTGGCCGCGGCCACTAGGTCCCCCCCTCTGAGCTTGGTGAGCAAAAGAGTCCTGGGAAGGGGGGAGGCCAACAGAGGCCGCTGGAGCAGCGAAGTAACAGCGACAATGCGAGCCGCAGTGACATCCAAAGTAGGAGATTCCGCCTCACCCAAGATCTGGAAGTGTTTGTGCTGTTCGGCCAAGTCCGCGGAGAAGGGGCAATTCTGGAGGATTTCAGCAACAAGAGCCTGAACTTGCTGATAAGCCGCAGCAGGAGACATGGAAGGGCGGGCGAAGAGTACCGCATAGAGAGTATAAATGCGGGACGTCTGGCCCCCCTTCAAATAGAGAGCAGCGAGGTGAAGCCAAGCGGCCTTGACCGTCTCATCATGGCGAATGACGGGAAGGCACTCATCAAAAAGGCTGTTGGCCAGCCAGGTGCGGACAAGAGCATCACTAGCATCCCAGTCATCAAACTCAGGAGAGGTACGAGGAGGAGGGTCATCGGTAAGGTGATGACGCTTGCGTTGAGAGCGAAGGAGAAAAGTGAAAGAAACGCTCCAATCGGGATAGTTGGAGCCAACAAGCTTAGAAAGGGTGCCAAGGTTGCCCGAAGGAGGAGGTGGAGAAGGAGCGGCAGGAGTAGTGGTAAGACCAGATGTAGTCATAGAACACAGCAAGAGACCGTAGCGGATAGAAAAGGAAGAAGCCGCGTGAACACAAGCGACTAGAAAGCATTCAAAGGCACAGCGGGGAAGAGGTCACGCGGACTGAAAAGGCCGAGCGAACAGAAGAGGAGTCAAGGAGCAGTGACCACAATAAGTCGCAGGCCGGGCGAACAGAAACAGGCCGCAACGACTAGGAAATCGGAGAGGCAAGAAGGAACCAGGAGCGCGGCGACAACGAAACAGGTCACGACGACGAAGAGCAGCAGGAGAGGAGAAGCAAGCCGTGCGAACAGGGCAGCGGACAGAAACAAACCGCGCGAACAGGGCAACGGACAGAAGAGAAGGCAAGCCGCGAGACAGGTCGCGGAAAGCGGAAAACAAGCCGCGAGAGACAGAGAGCGCATACAATCAGGAGGAAACGACCGTGTGCTCTGATATCATGTAGAAAGTAGAGAATAAGAAAGAATAAACGGATAGACTTTGGAATAATTGAAATTTTATTATCCAAAATTAATTACAATTACAAAGGTATGACCTCCCTTATATAGAATGGAGGAGATAAGAGAGAGTATAAACAAACAATGTGGGACTAAATATGTACAGGGCAGAGCGGCTAGAAATAAAGGAGACCGCACAGGCCGCGCGGTTAGACAGATGGGTTAACCGCACGGCACCTCCAGCAGGATAAGAACAGGCCGCACTGTGAGTCCGATAGACCACCCGGTCTCCAAGCACCAGAGGAGACCGCCAGACCGCTCGGTCAAACCGCCAGAGAAGACCGCAAAGCCGCCCGGTCTACAAACCGCCAGACAAGACCGCAAGGCCGCCCGGTCTAATACTTCAACAACACTATTCACCCCCCCTCTAGAGTATTTCAGATCTAACCTGCACTTTCACATAGTACCCAACAATCTCCCCCTATTTGTTGAAGTCAGAACCCTTTACACTAAGGTGAATTATAGACATAAAATGTGCTAAGTAGAAAAATGTGTTCAAGTAAGCAAGAAACTATGAAAAAGATAATGAGAGCAAAAACTTAGAATTATATAAATAAGAATATCCAAAATTATCAATTCTACAATCATTCATTTCACACTCTCAAAAGTGCTTGAAATTTAGCCTAGGTTCTATTGCTTGTCCAATTTCTCTTGTTGTCTCCTTTGGTAGCTGAATGGCTTAGGATAATATCTGGGAGGCCTAGGAGGAGGAGCAGGATTATTCCTTCCATACTCTATGTCATAAATTCTTCTTATGGTGAAGGTTTCTCATATAATTCCCATTCTTGGGAGCTATAGTGTATGTTCCAGTTCTCATCAAAGTCCATTGCCTGTTTTAGAGTATCCAGAATCAAGGATTTGGAAGTGGGAGACAAGACTTCAGCAAAAACAGCAGCAGATCGTATTTCAGCAGCAGGAATAGGAATTGATCTACTAGAAGAAGGACCTTCACCATATTTTCTCTTCTTTTTGGAGGTTTGGATCTCTGGAGGAGCATGAAGGAAAATATCAGCAGGATCTTCTTCCCAACCTTGACTATATGTCTCTAGAGGAGCAACTGAGTCTCCAGGCCTTAGAGAGAATGTAGGTTGCAGAGGAGCAGCTGGGGCAGAGGCATCTGTAGCTAGAGGATTCAAGTGATGGGGAATGATATTTGGGTCTGCAGGAAATTCAGGTAGGTTTTGATTATGCATCCAGACAGCAGTGTCATAAGTATGGAACTTGACACTCTGTATCTGGGCTAACACATCAGCCTTAATTTTTTGCACATGAGTTTCCCATAATTCTTGTTGGAGAGCATCAGATTTTTTTAGATATTCTTTTACTAATCCCTCCCCCTTTCTCACTTCAACAGATAGTTTCTCAATAGCAGTTTCTTTAAAGAGACTAACTTCTTCACATATCTTCATCTTAGTTGCCTCAGCCCTTTTGTACAGTTCCATTTGATTGTTGGCAAGGGTGACACCCTGTTCCATAACTTCTCCAACACTAGTTCTAGTGTGGTCTAGGGCTTTTCCACCAAGTTGAAACAAGTAGTTGAGATTGTCAGTATTGTGCTAGATTTCTGCAAATCCCCGGCTCATTTCAGCTTCCAAAGCAGTGATTTTGGCAGTGACAGCAACTAGAGAGGTGTCAAAGTAATTCTTTTGATCTTGCAGTAGGATGGATATCTAAGATAACAGATCTGGTGAGGCAGTAGCAACAGTAGTTGAAGGAGCAGCAGATGGGGTTGGAGGAGGAGTAGTCCAGAGGGGTATCTCTACAATGAGGACTGAGCCTTGGTCTCTGGAGGTAGGAATCAGACCCGACCCTTCATCAAGTACAGTGGGGATGGACAAATTCAGATTCCTGAGAGGAGCCTCAGCAAGTTCTGGAGAGGGCACATCAGAGATAAGAATACTCTCTGCCTGGGGTTGAGTAGAATCAAGATTTGGAGCTGGAGAGTTTTCATTAGAGGGGAGAGTTGTTTCTACCTATTCTGGAGGAGCAACAGGAGATTTTATAGGATATGGTACTGGAGATTTTGCTGATTGTTGAAAGGGAGGATCTTCTAAGGTCGGCTTAGCTATCATGGCATTAATTACAGCTTCAGAGGAGAGCAGATCTTCTTGAGGTTGCTGATCTGAGGTTAGTGTAGTTGGAGTTTTAGGTAGGGAAGAGGTAGATGGAGCAGGAGAGGAGGGGAATCCTTGTTGATATGAAGGTAATCTGTGTGAAGGAGATGGAGCAAGCTCCCCCTCACTTGGTGCACCAGAGGAGCTGGCCACATGATGAGGAGAGGGAGATGGAGTCCTGTCCTCTAATGCTGGAACTTCTGGAACCTTAGCAGCTTGGGCAACATTCTTCAATTTTAATTCCAATCTCTGAATGGACTGAAGTGAGACCTTCTTCATGTGGTGAAGTGGGGTCCCTTTGGAGAAGTTGAACAGCTCGGGATTTAACTTATGGAGGAGGAGAGATATGATCCTGGTAAAATTGGGGGCTTTAACACTGTCCTTGATTTTGTCAAGAATCATCAACCCAAATTGAAACTTTTTGCGGCAGACTATAGCTTGCATAATATCAAAGAAGTGCAGAGGAATATCTCTTATAGAATTGGTCTTGCAGAGCAAGATTTTCCGCAATGATATCAACAAGAAATTTGCCCTCTGCATTCATAGCTGAGCGTTTGATGTACTGAGTGTCAGAAGGAATACCACAGAATAGGCATGTTCTGTCAGAATCCTCTTCATCTAGGTCGTCTTCTTCGTCCACTATCGGTAGTTTGAGAAGTTGAGAGACGATTGTCCTGGTGAGTTTGATTTTCATACCTTTCACTTTGGATTTCAGAAGTTGTCCATGCCATTTGACTTTGAGGTTCTTGAAGAATTCTGCTACTTCAGGGAAAAGGATTCGGCACGGTTCTTGCAGGATGAAGGATAGCCCTACGGTGTCTAGTAGAATCAACAAATTGTGGAAATCATCCGAAAGTTCTGCAATCCCTGCGGCAACTAGTTTCGATCCCATGCCGATCTTGGAGGAGGCGGCCATGGTCCTTGCTTGACAGGAAGAGAGGAAGTTGTTGCGGCTCTGCAACTTCTTGAAGAAAGACGAAACGGTAGTCGGGTACAGAAGAGAGTGAAATGATTTCGTGCAGAGAGATTTTCAGAAATTCGTATTTATAAACCCTAGGTTTAAGTCTAATTAATCGAGAAGGAAATAATTTAAAATTACTCATGTAGATCGGGAGTTACTCGAGTAGGTCTATTAAAGTTACTCGAGTAGGTCCTTTGATTACTCGAGTAGGTCCTTTGATTACTTGAGTAGGTCAAGTCTATCTCGAGTCAGAAAGAAATTTTTTTTTTTGAAATGCCAAAATTTGACTAACCCTTTAATTTTCTTTGCTTTCTTGAAATCCAAACTTCTATAAACATCATTGTTGAGCATCCCAAGTTCCGTTTTGAGGAATGAGAACTTGGTCTCGTCCAGCGGCTTCGTGAAAATATCTGCAACTTGCATGTCTATGGAGACATATTGGGGATTTATGTCCCCATGCTCTACATGCTCTCGGATGAAATGATACCTTAGATCGATATGCGTTGTCTTTTCGCTGAACATTGGTGGTATGATACTTACCATTGTTAAGTATGAAGCATTTACAGCCAAAGATTCTGAAGTATGAGATGGTTGACTTCCTGCCCTTTAGAAGTTCGTAACGGGTCTTATCGTGGTTTTTGTTTATTAGTGCTCGATTTTGCACGTGGCATGCAGTGTTGACGGCTTCAGCCCAGAAGTACTCCGGAAGTGAAGCATCACTGAACATTGTCCTGCAGGCCTCTATGAGTGTTCTGTTCCTTCTCTCAGCCACTCCGTTCTGTTGTGGAGTGCGAGGAGAGGAAAACTCATGAAAGATACCTAAGCTTTCACAGAATTCTGTCATGGCCCCAGATTTGAACTCTGTTCCATTGTCACTTCTGATTTTGACTATGGAGCAGTTGTACTCATTCTGGACTTGCCTAACAAAATTAGTAAAGATGTCGAAGGTATATGTCTTGTGTTCCAGAAAGAACACCCACGCAAAGAGCGAGTAATCATCAACAATTACTATCGTATAATCCTTATCTCCCAAACTTCTAATTTGCAGTGGACCAAACAAGTCCATATGCAATAGATGGAGACATCTATTAGAGTCTTTGCCAATAACGCTTTTAAAGGTAGCCCTTGTTTGTTTGCCTTTTATGCACACATGGCAAGGTCTATCTTTGACACACTTGCCATTTGGGGCATCATATACAAAGTTCATTGAAAATAATTTATTAATAGTTTTGAAATTAATATTTGCTAGTCTCTTGTGCCATTGGTCACCAAGGGACGCACTATCTTTTGCTAAAAAGCACATTGGTGTAGAGAAATCTATACAAATGAAATTTAAACAAAAAATATTCCTGCTTTGAGTGCCGGATAGAATCGTTTCCATATTGTCAACGGATTTTATCATGCACTTATCAGCATGGAATTCAACTCTGTATCCTTTATCGCAGAGTTGGCTTATGTTTATGAGATTGTGTTCCAATCCTTCGACATAAGCCACATCCGAGAAGGATACATTGCCGTTAGTAATCATACCATAGCCTCTTGTAATTCCACGGTCTGAAACTCCAAAGATGACCTTTGGTCCATTCACGACTGGAGTAAAGTTCCGAATAAGGCTTCTAGTCCCGGTCATATGCCGAGAGCATCCGCTGTCCAAATACCAGATTGGCATTTTGTTGGCCTTTGGACATACCTGGAATCATAATCAATTTGCCTTAGGAACCCAATCACGTTTGGGTCCTTGGTCTCGGGTTAGAGTACTCCCCCTACGAGTGTTGGCATTATGAGTGGTCTTTCTAATTTTGCTGACATGAGGAGTTGTAGCATTTCTGGGATTGAACGAGAAATCAATGGCGAAGTGACCAACCTTACCACAACACCAACAGTCAAATCTATTGTACCTTTGCCTCATGATCTCCTGCTTGACCTTTTGGAGTTTTGGTCTAGCGGGGTCAGCATTCTTGGAGGAAGAAGCTTCGTGAAAATTACAATCACATGTCTTCTTCTCCTTAGGAGGCCTTTCCACAACGGGCTTTGGCTTTGGTGCCTTCTTGAAGTTATGCCCATGATTGAAAGGGACATAACTCTGAAGAATAACTTCTTCATAAGGTGCCTTAAAGAAACTTTCGCCAAAGTTTTTGGGTCGAGTCCATCCTTGATAACATAACTTTGGCTCTACATAGGTAGGCCTAGCAAAATGCCTGTAGGATGAGTCAAGATCAAACTCATTTGATGGAAAGATGACATTCCTGAATATAGTCTGATCTTGAGGGGCTTTCCCCTTCTCTTTGGCTAAGGCCTTTTGGCGGCCTTATTCTTCCATTGAGACTTATTTCTCCTAGGGGATTTACTAGGAGCTTCTTCATGGCCTAATCCGGCACCCTTGACCTTGGCTGAGAATTCAGCAACGAATGGAAGAACCGTCTTGGGCTTCGAGAAACTTTCAACTAGTTTCTTTTCAGCTGCAAGTTGGGCTTCCAATTCCTTGATGATTTTCTCTTTGAGGTCAAGGTGCTCAAGAGCTTTGTTATATTCTTCAATAGCATTATTGAAGTTTTCTTCGAGTGATTCAGTTTTCACGACTTTCTCTCTCAAGATGCTCTCTTCAGCTTTTAGAGATTTGATCTCTTTAGCCTGAGTCTTCACGACTCGACGACATTTGTCGTAAGCTATGATTAACTCCTTGTACTGGGCCATTAGTTCCGACTCATCGTCAGAGGAGCTATCCTCACAATCATGTTCAGAGACTTCAGAATCTGAAATTGGGATATGAGAGTTTACCTTCCCAGTGAACTGGGGCTCTTGATCATCATCTATTTGAGCCATAAGCCCAAAATAAGATTCTTCTTCTTCACTCGACTCAGATGAGTCGGAGTCACTAAGAGTCTTGCTCTTTTTGGCTAGCAGGCTCTTCTCTTTCCTCTTTTTGTTGTATGAGGATTTCTTTTCTTCTCTTCTACCACCCTCCTTCTTCTTATGAGGGCAATCGACGATGACGTGTCCTGGCTTATTACAACAATAGCAGATAATGTCAGTCGAAAAATATTTGTTCTGTTTAGAGGAATACCTGTCATGGCTACTTGAGCCTTTTCTTTGCCGATCACCATCGTGTCGTGATCTTCTATAGGAGGCATTCTTGCCTTTCCATTGCTTCTTCTTATTCAAAAATTTCTTGAAGTGATGTGAGAGCAGTGAGAACTCTCCTTCTGATAGCTCAGAGCATGAGGTACTTGTCTCTGAAGTTTCTTCTTCTTCACTAATTTCTGGAGCTGGAGTAGGGGAGGAAGCCTTTGTCTTTCTAGAGGTATCTGCCTTTAGAGCAACAGACTTTTCTTTGAGAGCAGACCTGCTCTTCTCTTCTTTAGCTTTCCTGGTGTTGAGTTGAAGCTCATATGACATAAACTTCCCGAAGAGATTTTGTGGGTCCGTCTCAGCCAGCTTCCTATACTCCCTGATTTCACAGACCTTGTTGTCCTATTATTTGGTCAGGGATCTCAGGAACTTGTCATTCAGTTCTCCGTTAGTGAATACTCTACCATAGACTCTTAGGCCATTTACTATCTTGAAGAAGTTCTCAAAGGTATCAGCAATGGTCTCTTTGCTTCCCTGTCGGAAGGCTTCATACTTCTGATTGAGGAGGGATCTCCGATCATCCCTCACTTCTTCTGTACCTTCCATCAAGGTAACCAAGGACTGCCACATCTCCTTTGTAGATTGACAGTGGATTAAGTTCTGCAGCATTGAGTCATTAACTGCATTTGCTATAATGTTTTTAGCTTTCTTGTCTAGTGAGACAAGTGCAATCTCGTCCTTGTCTAAATCCATTAGCTTCTTTGAAACCTTCGTGGTAGGATCTATAGTGGAGATAGTCATAGGGATATAAGGACCTTCTTCAACTATCATGAATATCCTCGGATCCACAGCCTCCATGAAGAATTTAATTCTTTCTTTCCACGTGGGAAAGTTGTTCTTGTTGCATAGGGGAAGCTTGGCAAAATCCTTTGCCTTGTCCATGGTAGATAGATCTCAAATGATAACTATTGAGGGATCTGATCAAGGTGTTAACCTTTTAACGATCAACCTCCCTCTGATACCAATTGAAAGATAATAGTTGTCAACCTAAATCACCTAGAGGGGGGTGAATAGGTGAGTTGTGCGTCTTTTGCGGAATGAAAAATCTCAGAACAAAGCACAGATCTATCTATCAAATTATCACAGACGAGACAAGATTTATAGTGGTTCCCCGATCTTGGGTACATCCACTTTCCCTCACTGATCTAGCAATATACTAGGCTCGGCTACTCCACTATCTCGGATTGAAAATCAATCCTACCCTCGAAACAAAGTTACTACAATCTCAATCCAACCAACTGGATCTACAACTCGGAAGCCAACACTTCCTACAAACTCGGAGTTGAAAACTCCTACACTCGGAGAAAACTTCTCCTACAAGAAAAATTGTTTTAGAAAATACAAACAATGAATTCTCTGTCAGATCTGCAAGCAAGCAACCAGGAACTTCTTCTTGTAAGCTTTGCGGCACTTTCAGAAAGATGAAGAAAATCTTAGCACCAGATCAGGATTCTTCTTTGTCTTACACAATCAGGAAGAGGATGAGCACTTAAGAAACGATCTCGATCTGTAAAACTTCTTCAGTCTGATTCCTATGAAAATCGAAACCTTTGCCGGAGAAAAACAACGGCGGCGGTGGCTGTCTTTCCGTGAAGAGAAAGAGAGGAAACATCGACTTGGAGAGAGGGAAACGGCTACAGAAATTTCTCAATAATGTTTGATCTTGAAAGCTTGTTATTATCTATTAGGGTTTGTCGATTAGACAGGACCTTATATAAGATTTTGAATAAAGGTCATAATCAGTCTTAATGATATACACGTGGACCAATCATGTCACGGGATTTGAAAATCTGTCAATTATGGACTTAGAATAATTTCAGAGAACAAGTAATGATATACACGAGTATGTATATAACTACTCGAGTAGGTAAAAGAGTACTCGAGTAAGCAAAAGAATGTAACTCGGGTATAGAATTCATGACTACTCGAGTACATATAATCAACTACTCGAGTACTTAGAAGATCAACTCGAGTATGCTGAAACGTTTCACGGGAAGTGGAGTTGAACTACTCGAGTACAGGTTGTACTACTCGAGTAGGTGAGAAAAACTACTCGAGTGGTTTGATGAACTACTTGAGTGAAAAGACTTAAAAAAAAATTCTGAACACTGGAGAATGAGCTACTTGAGTAGTCAGACTGAACTACTCGAGAGGATAAGATCTACTCGAGTATATGGAAAGACTTACTCGAGTAAATGACAAAATATTTTTAGGATAAGAGAAATTTAGTTTACTCGAGTATGAAGCTTGAACTACTCGAGTAGTAAGTGAACTACTCGAATATATAACTTATACTACTCGAGTATATAAAAAATTTACTCTTGACATAGAAAACAGTTACACGAGTCAGAATATATAACTACTCGAGTATATACATACTTACTTGAGTGTTTTACTTAGAAAACCTTGGAGAGTGAAATCTGTACTACTCGAGTAAGAAGTATGATCTACTCGAGTATAGGAATTCTGACTCGAGTAAAAAGCAAGTAATCTACTCGAGTAGTTAATGACCTACACGAGTAGAATACTTAGAAAAATTTTCAAGATGGAAATTCTTTCTTCTTTGGTGAAATCAGCATCCAACTCTATTCTTATAGTCCAAGTGCTTGAAAATGAAGTATATCCCAATAGAGAGGCTACACATAGGTCAACACTTTGGGTCATATAATGAGGGATTACATTGTATGGTCTTGTGTTTGGTGACCCATTGTAGACTGATATTGGTCTACACTTCCCATTGGAGTCCTGCAACCACATAACTCAAACAAAGCATCAAATACAACCTAATTCATCTTACTTCTAGGGTGACTTCATCAAATCTGGGTTAATGTGGACATAGTAACCAACACTAGCCGCGCCCCCGGCACCAACTGAATCCTGAAATCCAAGTCCCGAGCTGGTGGTAGTCCGGAAAATTTCTTTGGGAATACATCAGAGAAATACCGAACCACCGGGATATCAGCTATAGAACTCTCTACTGCCACCATCTCGAAGCAGATAAGGTACACCTCTTCCCCCTGCTCATAGGCCTTGACAGCCTGTACAGAAGATAATGAAAGATGGGGGATAGGTCGGATACCTTCAATAGTGACGTAAGACTCTCCATGGCTGAGTGTGATCCTCTTCGAGTGGAAGTCGATCTGTGCATGGTTCCAATGATGCCAGGTCATGCCCAGAATCAAATCAATGTCTGGCAATCTCAAGACAGCCGCCGGAGCTTCGAATGCCTTGCCTCCTATCTCGGCCTCCATGTTGCAGCTACCCGTGGTCCGTAGTTTCGAGCCATCCGGAAGACGCACCCTCATATCTATGCCAGGAAATCTCTCCACACCCTCTAGTCCTTCAATAAAAGTGCCTGACATGAATGAGTGCGAAGCACCCGTGTCGAAGAGGGTATGTTCGGGCTTGCCGCTGATCATAACTATACCTGAGGTTTTTTGGAGTTAAAATGGATGTTATTTCTATGGTTTTCAAGGCACTACTAAGGTTGAAATTTCTAAATTAAAACAATTTAAGTACCTGTAATCACTTCCTCGTGGTTCTTTTGCTCCGTGAGGTGAAATGCATACATCTGCTCCTGGTTACGTCCTCGACCATGATATCCCCGGCCTCGGCCTCGACCTCATCCTCGGCCTTGGCCGTGCTGTACTGGAGGGGCCACTGGAGGTGGAGGAGGAGGTGGACCAATTGATGGGTACACTCCGATCTAATATGCACGGGCTGGTGGCATCCATAACAAACTACCGGCCGATGGCCATGGTCATCTTGCCTTCTCGGAACATGCACCTGTAGAGGCGGTGGAGCTAATGTTGGAGGAGGCCCCTGCTCCTACCTGAAGTTGGGACGACGACATCCCCCACCCCTCTTGTATCCAATGACCATGCCTCGCTGGGATCCCCTGCTACTCTCCCTGGGTGATGACCCGTCTAGCGGCCTCTTCCCTTTGTTCGTCACCATCAGCTGGTCTACCTCCAGTTTCTTAGCCATCTCGATGATCTGGGCTGATGTCTCGTGAGAAATGAACAATAGGGCCTGCCTCAAGTCATCTCCGAGGCCTCGGTAGAATCTCTTGGCATACCTCATGTTGTCTGTATTATGTATCCCTGCAAACCTGGCAAGGTGGGAAAACTCCCTCTGGTATTCAATCACCAATCTTCTCCCCTTCCTGAGGTTCAGAAACCTCTCTTCTAGTGCATCTCTGTCTGTGGTGGATACGAAGTGATCCAAGAATATTTCGCCGAACTCCTCCCAAGATATGTCCGACAGCTCCCAGTCAGCATAAGTGGACTCTTAAACAGACATCTACCATCTTTTTTCATGAGCTTCTAATACAGAGGTGGCTAGAGGAACTGCCTGGCTGACCGGGCAGCTGATGCCTACCAATATCCATGTATGGCCTCCGGCCATTCCTCAGTCTTCACAGTATCCTCTGTCCCACGGTATATTGGTGGGGACATGCTCTCGAAGGCACTCAACCAGCTTGACCCCGGATTTGGTTGCGGAGCCGGGACCTGCTGGGCTTTGAAGGCTTCCAGGATCGCCGTCAAAGTCTGCCCCATCTCTGTCTATAGAAAGGGCATGGCAGCCGGAGGGGGAGGAAACACATTCTGCGGCGCAGCGACCTGTGTAGGTTGCATAAAGGTAAGGATAAAACAGAACTGGCCTAACTCATTATATTTAATAGACTATTTTATGTGACATTTTACACATGGGCACACCACTACTTCCGCTGCATAGTTTGTCCGCAATCTAATGCTCGAGCGGGGTGGTCCAGTGTTGTGGACTTCTTTCTCATATGATCGTTCATTCAGGTGATACCAGTTTGTAAGACCCCTCCCCATTACCAAGGAGGCACCCAGTCTTATGGCCAAAATCACCGTCTTACGGTGTCACTAACACACGGGTTAGTCGACACCGCAACACGCCGATTCTGTCGGCTAATGCGATCATATAATCTGTAGGCCAATATGAGAAATAAAAGTAATACATATCATAGTACAACACAGCTAGTCCATAGTCACAGTACAAATCATATATATATATTAATGAAAGAGTACACAGTCCACAATGAAAATAATAAAGGAAGAGTAATAAGGGCTTAGACCCAGTACATCATAAGAATAACTCTCCTCCCAAAACATCAAAATAGCGGAAGTTAATCAACTAATCTCGAACTCATCCCACCTGAGGTAGCGCTGTAGTAGTAGTAGGTGGTATCAACTCCTCACGCCCTGTCACCTCGTCCTGCCGGTCGTGCTGGTGCTCCATCTTCTCGAGCTCGTAAAAATAGTTTGGTCACCAACCATTAGTTAAAAAATACTAAGTCATTTCCTCTGCACCTCGCCACGTAAATCCTAGGCACCGTGCGGGAGGACGAAGCCGAGGACAATTAAGGGGTAACAAAAGGAAGCAGGTGACAAGAAATCAATGCTACCAAGTAAGAGTGTAAGCAGTAAATCTACAATAGCAGTTCTATGTATATAGTACAAAAGTAAAATCATGTACAGTACAAGTAAGTAAAGAGCTGAAAGTAAGAGCAGAAAAGTAAAGCTATGCTACCACTACACTACCATCACAAAATGTACCTTAACTTATAAAAATGATCATACAAATTTATAAGTTAAGGTTTCCAGGAAATTTAACTTATCATATAAAAGAGCCCATACTAATTTATATGATAAGGATCTATGAAGCGTATGACCTAATATGAATGAATGTTTGTTGGGTACATTGGTCAAATGTACCTGATTTGAAGAAGCCTCACCTAACTCAATGATATACATCAGAATGTATTTGATGTTTGTTTGAGTTAATTGTGCAGGTTAGACATACACTGGACTGAAGCTGAAAATTTCTAAGTCCATGTGTCGACACCCAGAGGCAAAGTGTCGACACTTGAGAAAGCTTGTGTCGACACCCAGACAAGCAGTGTCGACACTTGGAGTCATTGTGTCGACACCAGGGAAGAAGAGTCGACACCAGTCAGAAAGTGTCGACACTTGGAGCTGTGTCGACACTCAGTGTAGAAGGATGCAGAAAAGCTGTGTCGACACTTAGCAGAAGTGTCGACATCTTGAAGAGCTGAGTCAACTCCAGACAGTGTCGACACTTGGAGTTGTGTCGACACTCATCATAATTCTGCAGAGACTAAGTACAAGTGTCGACACTCAACACAATGTGTCGACACTCAATCTAAAGAGTCAACATATGAAGAATGTGTCGACACTCAGCCCAATGTGTCGACACATACTCAAAAGAGTCAACATATGAAGAATGTGTCGACACTCAGCATAACGTGTCGACACACACTCAAAGAAGTCAACACTTAAAGAATGTGTCGACACTCAGCACAATGTGTCGACACATAACCAGAAGACTCAACACTTGAAGATAGTGTCGACACAAGGAGCTGTGTCGACACTTAGCAAAGAACAGAAAACTTGTAAAATATTCTAAGTATAAGTGTCGACACTAATGGGATGTGTCGACACTCAGCTGAAGAATCAAGAATGAAGACTTGTGTCGACACCAAGAAGCAGTGTCGACACTTGACAGTTTCTACACATAAAGATGTGTCGACACAAAGGAGATGTGTCGACACTTAGAAGAATACAGAAAGAATGAAGTACAAGTGCTTGTGTCGACACTCAATTTCAGTGTCGACACATGCAGAAGAAACTGTGTCGAGACATACAAGGGAATGTGTCGACACCTTGTAGACTTGTGTCGACACTTACACAACATGTGTCGACACTTGGTCTATAAGTGTCGACACTTAAGAACAGAAAGTCTCGACACTAACTGACAGTTAGAGAATTTCAAGAAGTGACTGGTTGACATGACAGCTGCCAATCCAGCCAGTCTACAGCAACTGTCAGCAAAATCAAAAGACTGTTATAAACCGGATCAGCCGGTTACCATGAAGGAAGCCTATAAATAGGCACCCACAGTCTACAGAGAAGTAGAGATAATAATTAAGAAGTTCACAAACATTACATGGTGTGATTGAAGTAGTTGATCAGACTAAATCAAGAAGTGATACACAGAAGATCAACACAAGAAGATCAGGCAGTCCAACTGCAGATCTAAGTAGTTGGAGAGAGAGAGCTCCAACCAAGGATTCAGTCTTTGGAACTAAGGCTGAGAAGAAGAATTCAGAGTCATCTGGATTTCAAGAAGCAGAGATCAAGGATCAACTGCAGAAGATTCAGACTAATTCAGTTCTACTCAAGAAGCTTTGAAGAAAGCTAAGTCAGTTTGGATCAAGCTGAGTTCTTCCAAGAACTCTCCAAGAAACTCTCAACTCCTCTCATTCCTTCTGAGTTGTAGAGTTAGAATTTGTAATTTCTATTATAACTTGTAAGATCCATTGGATCTGAGTGATTGTAAGCCTATTTTATAAAGGCTGAGGGTAGGGCTTGGTGCCTGAGTGTAGGAGTTGAAGAACTCTGAGTGTAGGCCTTTGATTGGCTGAGTGTAGGCCTGGGTGGCTGAGTGTAGGCCTTTTGGCTGAGTGTAAGGCTTTGGGCCTGAGGTAGGAACCTTGTTGGGTTCTGAGCTAGTGGAGAAGTTTGGCCGAATCTAGTACACTGCTAGATAGGCGAAGGGGGAAAGTGGATGTACCCAAAGATTGGGGAACCACTATAAAATTAGTGTGTCTGCTGTGCTGTGCTGTGTTGTGGCTTTTCTGTGTGATTTCTGAAATTGCTGTTAACTGTAATAATCTGTGATAAACTGTTGTGCTGTCAAACAAAAGTTAAAAAGGTTTAGGTCACCTATTCACCCCCCCCCTCTAGGTGTTTAGGTACCATATCTTTCAAGTGGTATCAGAGCCAGGTTCCTCAAAATCAGGACTAACTGTCTGAGGAGATCCAGTTTGGCAGATTCAGTTAAGTCAGGAAACAGGAAACAGTTTCAAGAAAATCAAGAACATGGGTTCTTCAGAGAATCATAAGGAGTTGGGTTCAATGAAACTACCTATATGCAGAAAAGAGATCTTTGGGATCTGGAAAGAGAGGGTTAGGCTGTTTATGGAAGCCTCTGACCCTAGAATATACATCACAGTCAAAGAAGGGCCATATGTGCCTATGAAGATTTCAGTTTTGGATGCAAATCAGAGGACTCCAAAGGATTTCTCTGAAATGACCAAGGATGAGATTGTCCTAGCAACTATGGACAAAAGGGCACAGAACATCATAGTCAGTGCAATTGATGATGCCACCTTCCAGAACCTTATTCACTGTAAAACTGCAAAAGAAATGTGGGATACCCTCATTGTCTACATGGAAGGTTCTGAAGAAGTAAGGCAAGATAGGAAGTCCTTGCTTAATCAAGAATATGAGAGTTTTAGGCAAGGAAGAGGAGATAGCATCACTGAATGCTATAAGAAATTTTATAGAATTGTAAATGAACTCATGTCATATGGAAGAGAGTTCACAAACTATGAGTTGAATGACAAATTCTTAAGGTCCCTAACCAAAGACTGGGACACCAAGATTTGTGCCATCAGAGAAATGGCAAAGTTGGGAGAAATTCCTCCTCCCACACTTTTTGGCAAGTTGTTATCCTATGAGATGCAATTGTCAGTAAGAAAAGAAGAAGAAAAGTCAACAAGGACTGAATACAGAGAAAAGACTGTTGCCTTTAAGTCAGATGTACCTAGAAAGAGCAGGACCAAGTCATCAACTCCTCCTCCTGAGGTAGTTGAATCAGAATCTGAAGAATCTGAAAGTACAAAATCTACAAGCAGTGAAAGTGATGAAGACTTTGCTGCATTCACCAGACATTTTCAGAAGTTCCTTAAGAAGAAACAGTGGAGGTCTAGACCTTCATCTTCCAAAGGGAAAGAGGTTCAGTATCTGGAAAAGAAGCCTTCAAAGAAGGACAAGAAAAGGACCAAGACAAGTAAGGCAACTGGATCCAAGATAATTTGTTACTGCTGCAATAGACAGGGCCATGTTATTGCAGACTGTCCTGAAAGAAGGAAGGAATCCAGTGACAAGAAGAAAACACACTTCAAAGGAAAGAAGGAGAAGTCCTTTGTTGCAAAGAATGAGAAGACTCTTTCAGATATGTCTTCTTCAGACACAGAGACAGATGCTGAAGCCTATATTGGGCTATTTGCTGAAGAAGAAGAAGAGTTCATGCAGATCATGGAATCTATCTATGAGCAAGAAGACTGTCAAAGCCAAGGACTGATGGCTTTGACTGAAAGTACCAAAAACCTGGAGCAGCCAGGACCCAGTCAGGTACAAGGCTTAACTCAAAGTTCTGATTCCAGTTCAAGTTCAGAGTCAGAGTATTCTTCATCAAGTGATGAGAATATGTCTGAGTCTGAGGGAGATATTCATCAACTCCTAGATGAATATCAAGTACTATTGCTAGCCTATAAGAAAAGCAAGACCCTAGCCAAAAATTTGGCCAAGGAAATTGCTGATCTCAAGACAGCTGCAATAGATTATGAGAAGAATTATGATCAAAAACTAAATGAAGTGGCCAGGCTGAAACACATTACTGTGATTCAGATGGGTACCATTACATTTAAGAATGATCAAATTAAGAAACTGGAGATTAATCTTCAGAAGGAGAAAGAGCTAGTAGCTAGCTTTTCAAAACCTAAATCAGTGCTACCCTTGATTGATGATTTTGTTCATCATAAAGGAAAGACTGGACTGGGATTTGTTAACCCAGTTTGGACTGTTCAGAATCAGTCCAAGTCCAAGGGCAAAGCCCCAACATTCACTAAGACAGCCAAGTATGTACCTAAGCAAAGGTACAACAAATTTGAATGTTGGTGCTGTGGCAAAGTTGGCCACTTTGCTTTGGACTGTTGGCACAATGTTAGTGCCAAAGGTAGTAACAAGATACCTGGTGGAAAGCCAGCAGGTAGCTATGTCAATTTGCAAACTAACAATCACCAAGGACCCAAGTTTACTTTGGGTTCTAAGGTTCATTAATTTGTTTTGCAGGAGAATCCAAGTGACCATACCCCTACATGGTACTTGGATAGTGGATGTTCCAGACACATGACTGGAACTAGGGGACTACTGAAGGACTACATCCCTATCAAGAATGGTCCAAAGGTGACCTTTGGTGGTTCAGAAAAAGGAATCATCAAAGGGTTTGGTAACATATCTTCTAACTTAGTTACCATTACTCAAGTGGCTTATGTTAAAGGTTTGAAACATAACCTCATTAGTATAAGTCAATTAAGTGATGTAGGGTATGACATCTCATTTGTTAAAAATGGTTGTCATATCAAGAGGTCTAGTGATCAAAAGATCATTTTGACAGGTTATAGGAAGAGAAATGTCTATTGTTTAGACATTATGGTTGAGAACAATAGTTCTCCAGTTTGTCTTGTAGCTGATGAGACAGTCTCTCAATGTGTCAAGTGGCACAAGAGGCTTGCTCATCTAAATTACAAGACTATTGGCAAACTCTTTAGTAAAGAGTTAGTGAGGAATGGTCCTCAAGTTAAGTGTGTCAAAGATGGCATTTGCTCAGCTTGTCAAAAGGGCAAGCAGACTAAATCCACCTTTAGAAGCATTGACAACAAGGATGCTGTGAGATGTTTATATCTCTTGCATATGGATCTATTTGGTCCAATGCCAGTTCACAGCTTAGGTAGGAAGGTCTACACCTTTGTAGTTGTTGATGACTACTCAAGGTTTTCCTGGGTGTTCTTCTTAAAGCAGAAATCTGAAACACCTAGTGTCTTCCACAGTTTTGTTAAGCAAATTCAGAATGAATTGAACTGTACAGTGGTCAAAATTAGAAGTGACCATGGTACAGAGTTTCAATCTGAAAGCATGACAAAACTATGTGAAGACTATGGGATATTTCAAGAATTCTCTTCACCAAGAACACCTCAGCAAAATGGCATTGCTGAAAGGAAAAATAGAACCTTGATAGAAGCTGGTAGGACTCTATTAAGTGATTCTTCACTACCAGAATATTTCTGGGCTGAAGCAGTAAACACTGCATGCCATGTGATAAATAGAGCTACCATAACTAAAAGGTTAAACAAGACCCCCTATGAAGTAGTGAAAGGCAGGAAACCAAACCTATCCTATTTCAGGATTTTTGGTTGTAAATGCTTTATACTTAACAATGGGAAAGACTCACTTAACTAAGTTTGCTGCCAAATCCCAAGAGGGAGTGTTTGTTGGGTACAGCAGTAATAGTAAGTCTTATAGAGTCTACAACTTGACTACACAAGTTGTAGAGGAGTCTGTGCATGTAGTTTTTGATGAGACACTTCTTATTAACAATGAGTTGTCTAGTAGTGTGTGCAGCCCCACAGGTCTTTCTAAGAAGATGGACAAGCTAACCATAGAAGATGTACCTGCTGCAAGACAGCAAGTAGAAGAAGATGGCTTATGTCCAGGGGGAGAACTACATGTACCAGGAGCTGAAGAAGTTCAAGGAACTCAGCATGATGAAGATGATGAAGAAGTACAACCAGAAGTAAGGATGCCTCCAGCCAACAGGCATCTAAGAGATCATCCAGTGGAGCTGATCATTGGAGATCCAAGACAAGGTGTTCAGACAAGGAGCAGAAATCAGAATGCTGCAATATATTCAAGTTTTCTGTCTCAGATAGAACCAAAGAAATTTGAAGAAGCTATACAAGATCCACAGTGGACTGAAGCTATGCAGGAAGAGCTAAACCAGTTCAAGAGGTGCAAGGTTTGGGACTTAGTTCCTAAGCCTAAAGATCACAATGTGATAGGAACAAAGTGGATCTACAGAAACAAGTTAGATGAACAAGGAGTCATCATTAAGAATAAGGCAAGATTGGTTGCAAAAGGATATAGGCAAGAAGAAGGTATTGATTTTGATCAAACCTTTGCTCCAGTAGCCAGACTGGAAGCCATAAGGATGTTCTTGGCCTATGCAACCTACCAAGGATTCAAAGTATACCAAATGGATGTGAAGTCAGCATTCCTTAATGGTAATTTAAAAGAAGAAGTATATGTGGAGCAACCTTCAGGTTTTGTTGATTCTACTTTTCCACATTATGTCTATAGACTTAGGAAAGCATTGTATGGGTTAAAGCAAGCTCCTAGAGCTTGATATGAAACCCTATCTAGTTTCCTCATTGAGAACAAGTTCACAAGGGGGAAAATAGATAAGACTCTATTCCTTAGGGAATCTAGAGGCAAAGTAATACTTGTCCAAATATATGTAGATGACATTATATTTGGGTCTACTGAAAGTAGCCTTTGCAAAAAGTTTGCAAAGCTTATGCAGAGTCAATTTGAAATGAGTAGTATGGGAGAACTGAAGTTTTTCTTGGGTCTCCAAGTTAAACAGACTGAAAGTGGTCTTTCCATATGTCAGTCTAAGTTCACCCTAGAACTCATAAGGAAATATGGTATGGATTCCTCCAGTACCATGAAGACTCCTATGGGGTCAAGTATGTCTCTAAGCAAGGATGATGCAGGGAAACCTGTAGATGAAACCTTGTATAGAGGGATAGTTGGCTCCTTACTATACTTGACTGCAAGTAGGCCTGACATTATGTATGCTACATGTGTTTGTGCCAGGTATCAAGCCTGCCCCAAAGAGTCTCACTTGACTGCAGTCAAGAGAATCTTGAGATATCTAAAGGGCACACCTTATCTAGGCCTCTGGTACCCTAGGAATGGAGATTTTGATCTAACAGGCTATTCAGATGCAGACTTTGCAGGATGCAAGGAAGATAGAAAAAGCACAACTGGATCCTGTCAATTCCTAGGTGGAAGACTTATCTCTTGGAGTAGTAAGAAGCAAACCAGTGTGGCCATCTCCACAGCTGAGTCAGAGTATATAGCTGCAGGAAGTTGCTGTGCTCAACTTCTATGGATTCAACATCAGCTAGAAGACTATGGATGTCAGGTAAGTAGAACTCCACTTTATTGTGATTCTACTAGTGCTATTTCCATAGCTAATAATCCTGTATCTCATAGTAGAACTAAACATATTGAGATAAAATATCACTTTCTTAGGGAGCATGTAGAAAGAAATGATATTGCACTTGAATATGTTAAAACAGATAATCAGATAGCTGATATGTTCACTAAGCCCTTAGATGAAGCTAAGTTTAATAAGTTCAAAATTGAACTAGGTATGATAAACTTAGACTAAGTATACAGAACAAAAATTGGCTAAGTAAAAAGGTGTCGACACATAGACAAGTCTATGTCGACACAGAATAGTAAGTGTCGACACTTCAGAAAAATGGTGTCGACACATCTAGGAAGTTAGTGTCGACACTTCAGAATGTTAGTGTCGACACTTCAGAATGTTAGTGTCGACACATGTCGAGTAGGTGTCGACACATCCACTAAGGTGTCGACACTTAAGTTTTACTCAGAATTTTTCTAAGTAAAGTCTCGACACATGTCGAGTATAGTGGTGTCGACACTTAACCAAGTGTCGACACATAGTATCTGTTAACTAAATTTGTGTCGACACATGAGTGTCGAGACATTATAGGTCAGTGTCGACACTTATTGACAGTGTCGACACATCATTAGAAATTCCTCCCGCCTGTTCGTCTTCAAACAGGAAAGGTATAAATAGGGTTCTGTCTTTGATTGTCGACACGCTTTCAAAGTTTCGAGACCTAAACTCTTGTGTCGACATTTCTCTCTTCTCAAGACTAAATCTTCAAACCCTAATGGCTCCCAAGCTGGAAGAGAACGTCAACGAGGGCTATGAGCTCGTGCGAGGCGCATTTGACGACAGCGATCAGGAATTCAAATCGGTGATTACCCTAGTCAGCGATTCAGGACTGGAATTCTTGGTTTCAGAACCAACGAAAATCTGGAAGAAAGAAGTAATTGAATTTCTTACTCAAGCAACTGTGGACGACTCTGGATTCAGAATCAAGTCCAGGGTGCATGGCACCAAAGTCAAACTATCCCCCAAGTCTTTGAGAAAGGTACTTCAGCTACCTAAGATTCAAGAAGAAGAGGAGGTAACTGCTTCTAAGACCAGGGAAGCTCTTACTTGGTGTGGACTGGATTCACAGATGAAGGTGGGATCAGTCTTCAATAGGAAGGGGATGAACAATCAAGGCAAGTTCTTGTCAGAAGTAGTGGGCAAGGTAATTCTGTGCAAACCAGGAGGGCATGACAGGGTGTCTGCCTCCATGTTTGAAGTAATGACCAGAATCATCTTCACTCTGAAGACAGATTGGTCACTGGTGGTTTTTGAGAAAGTGAAGGAAAGCCTGAAGAAGCCCAATCTGGGCAGGATTATCAGTCTCTACCTGGCTGGATCCATTCCAGAGGTAATGAGCACTGCTGCAGGAACAAAGATAAATCATATGAGGAGAATGGACTCCAGAATATTCTCAAGATGGGAAAGGGTGCTGGTGTCAAAGGACTTGGCCACCCCTGAGAAACAAACTTCTAAGACAGACTCTCCACCCAGGAAGAAAAGGAAGACAGCTGCTGTGCCTCAAGAGTCCTCAAGCAGCTCAGGCAGTGAAGAACAGGTGGTCTTCACTCCTGAAAGTCCAGTAGATGTGACTGCAGCAAAGACACCTGCTCCTCAGGAGCCAGCTGATATCCAGGGGGAGCCTCCAGCTGTAGAACATCCATCTACACTGGATAGTGAGCAGGCTACTCTCATCATTCAAGAGGTACTTGTTGATCTTAACATTTGAATTTTTCTATATCACATTCTGATTTGTCTGATGACCATCAGCCAACTCAGCAAGCACAAGAACCAGATGTTGTTCATCCAGACACATCTATTGTGATACCTGATGCAGTGGTAGAAGAACCAAGGACATCTCCTGCACAGTCTCCACCAGAGTATACCATGGAAGATCTGTTTTTGAACTTGGATCAAGAAGATTTTGATATGGAAAAGACTGCTGCTGATGCAGTGAAGGATGCTGTTGCTGAGGGGGAGACTTTGGATAGTCAAGAAGAGCCTATAAGGCTAGATTCTGAGCAGGCACAAGATGTGCATACTGAAAGAACATCCAGCCCTAAGGATAGGGTGGATATAGCAAGTACATCTGACTCTGAAGATGAGGAAGCTGAGCAAGCTAAGAAAAAGAAGTTCTTTGTATTCAAGAGGAGGAGCCAAAGCTATAAGAAGGCTCTACAAACAGTTGCTCAGCATTCACTAGTTCAACAAGCTCCATCCACTGATTATAGTGCTCTACTGCTTGCAATGCAAATCAAGATGGATGAACAAAGGAAAGCCTTAGAAACTTATGTTGATGAAGGGCACAAGGCACTGCAAACTGATCTAGGCCAGGAAATCAAGTCTATAAGGTTTGAAATGAACCTTAATAAAACAGCAATGACTGATTGTTTTACCAAGGGTGCTAATGCTGTGGTCTATCTAGCTAAACATCAAGAAGAAATTAAAGAGAAAGTGGATGATATAGCAGTCAAGCAAGGCTATGTGCTGGAGAATCAGTTGAGGATGAATGATAACTTGACTGCATCTCACAATGCAATTGTCACTGAAATTAAGAATAAGTCAGATGAACCTTCCACTTCCTCAGCTGCTGCCAAAGCTGATTTTGATAAGATATTTCAAGCAGAGATTGCTGCTGTTAAAAATGCCATAAAAGATTCCCAGAAGGTCATATCAGAACAGCTTACAAAGCTTAGACCTTTCTTTAAAGAGGGCATAAGATATTTGGATAGCCAAATCCGGTTTCAGAAAGATGATGTCAGGGATCATATGGCTCAAGAAGTCATAAAGGGGGAGAGAGTGTTAGTCAAGGCCAGTTCTGAGCATGCAAAATGGATTTCCAATTCTATAAGGGCTACACTTGGATACCCTCCCCTGTGTGATGACAATGAAGTAGGTGAATCTGGTATTCAAGGAACATTTCTTGGAGGTGAGCAACAAGCAGTGGCTGATGTAATCTATCCACCTCCAGACTTTGAAATGATTCATGCTGATGTAAGCACTATGTATAGTCCAACTGCTGGCAAGCCAAATGTTATTCTGGAAAAGGTTGTTCAACCTATCACAGCTGCTATGCAAGAGGCATTGGATAAAGAAGAAGAAACTAGGCTGTCAAAGAAGAAGTTTAGGGAAATTGCTGAACAAAAGCCAGATTTTGAACAATGGAGCCCTACTTCTAGAAACATAATCCTTACAGCCTGGAAAGCAGCCAAGGATAATGCCCATGAGAGGAACAAGTGGTTCTCAGAGGCTGAATGGAGAAAGCATGAGATTAGACAAGAAGCCATTGTCCAACACAGAAGGAAGGCCAAGTTAGGAAAGCTACCTCCAACAGCTGTGGAGCCTAGCAAGTACTTTCCCAAGCCTTATCATTATTTTGAAAGGCAGAAGATCAAGGCAGATAAGCAAGATCTAAAAGGGAAGAAGACTGGTGAAGCTGAGCCTGCTGCTGCTGCTGCTGCTGTGAAAGCTCAAGTTAAAGCTGGAAAAGGGATTGTTATCAAAGAACCTGATCAGCACTAGATTAGGAATTAACTTGTTGCTTATTGTAATCTGTTAAGAGAAAAACATTGTAATACTTCATTGAAAATGTATAAGAAACATTATTGGAACAGTATATGATAAATACAGTCTTAATGTTCTGAAATATGTGTGTTTCTTAATTGTTCTGCAATGTTTAATAAGTATACATGTGTAGTTTATTACATGTTCAAGTTTTACCCTGTTGTCATTTATATGTTTTACATCATTTTGTAATTTTTAATTATGAGTGGTGTATATCATTGACTAAGGGTTATGACTTCTCCAAATAGGGGGAGATTGTTGGGTACATTGGTCAAATGTACCTGATTTGAAGAAGCCTCACCTAACTCAATGATATACATCAGAATGTATTTGATGTTTGTTTGAGTTAATTGTGCAGGTTAGACATACACTGGACTGAAGCTGAAAATTTCTAAGTCCATGTGTCGACACCCAGAGGCAAAGTGTCGACACTTGAGAAAGCTTGTGTCGACACCCAGACAAGCAGTGTCGACACTTGGAGTCATTGTGTCGACACCAGGGAAGAAGAGTCGACACCAGTCAGAAAGTGTCGACACTTGGAGCTGTGTCGACACTCAGTGTAGAAGGATGCAGAAAAGCTGTGTCGACACTTAGCAGAAGTGTCGACATCTTGAAGAGCTGAGTCAACTCCAGACAGTGTCGACACTTGGAGTTGTGTCGACACTCATCATAATTCTGCAGAGACTAAGTACAAGTGTCGACACTCAACACAATGTGTCGACACTCAATCTAAAGAGTCAACATATGAAGAATGTGTCGACACTCAGCCCAATGTGTCGACACATACTCAAAAGAGTCAACATATGAAGAATGTGTCGACACTCAGCATAACGTGTCGACACACACTCAAAGAAGTCAACACTTAAAGAATGTGTCGACACTCAGCACAATGTGTCGACACATAACCAGAAGACTCAACACTTGAAGATAGTGTCGACACAAGGAGCTGTGTCGACACTTAGCAAAGAACAGAAAACTTGTAAAATATTCTAAGTATAAGTGTCGACACTAATGGATGTGTCGACACTCAGCTGAAGAATCAAGAATGAAGACTTGTGTCGACACCAAGAAGCAGTGTCGACACTTGACAGTTTCTACACATGAAGATGTGTCGACACAAAGGAGATGTGTCGACACTTAGAAGAATACAGAAAGAATGAAGTACAAGTGCTTGTGTCGACACTCAATTTCAGTGTCGACACATGCAGAAGAAACTGTGTCGAGACATACAAGGGAATGTGTCGACACCTTGTAGACTTGTGTCGACACTTACACAACATGTGTCGACACTTGGTCTATAAGTGTCGACACTTAAGAACAGAAAGTCTCGACACTAACTGACAGTTAGAGAATTTCAAGAAGTGACTGGTTGACATGACAGCTGCCAATCCAGCCAGTCTACAGCAACTGTCAGCAAAATCAAAAGACTGTTATAAACCGGATCAGCCGGTTACCATGAAGGAAGCCTATAAATAGGCACCCACAGTCTACAGAGAAGTAGAGATAATAATTAAGAAGTTCACAAACATTACATGGTGTGATTGAAGTAGTTGATCAGACTAAATCAAGAAGTGATACACAGAAGATCAACACAAGAAGATCAGGCAGTCCAACTGCAGATCTAAGTAGTTGGAGAGAGAGAGCTCCAACCAAGGATTCAGTCTTTGGAACTAAGGCTGAGAAGAAGAATTCAGAGTCATCTGGATTTCAAGAAGCAGAGATCAAGGATCAACTGCAGAAGATTCAGACTAATTCAGTTCTACTCAAGAAGCTTTGAAGAAAGCTAAGTCAGTTTGGATCAAGCTGAGTTCTTCCAAGAACTCTCCAAGAAACTCTCAACTCCTCTCATTCCTTCTGAGTTGTAGAGTTAGAATTTGTAATTTCTATTATAACTTGTAAGATCCATTGGATCTGAGTGATTGTAAGCCTATTTTATAAAGGCTGAGGGTAGGGCTTGGTGCCTGAGTGTAGGAGTTGAAGAACTCTGAGTGTAGGCCTTTGATTGGCTGAGTGTAGGCCTGGGTGGCTGAGTGTAGGCCTTTTGGCTGAGTGTAAGGCTTTGGGCCTGAGGTAGGAACCTTGTTGGGTTCTGAGCTAGTGGAGAAGTTTTGGCCGAATCTAGTACACTGCTAGATAGGCGAAGGGGGAAAGTGGATGTACCCAAAGATTGGGGAACCACTATAAAATTAGTGTGTCTGCTGTGCTGTGCTGTGTTGTGGCTTTTCTGTGTGATTTCTGAAATTGCTGTTAACTGTAATAATCTGTGATAAACTGTTGTGCTGTCAAACAAAAGTTAAAAAGGTTTAGGTCACCTATTCACCCCCCCCTCTAGGTGTTTAGGTACCATATCTTTCAATGTTTATGATGCAATTTATGCAACAGGCAAGTGCAACTTACACACAACGACTCTGTAATCACAGACCTTTAGTTCCCACTTTTTGAGAGCTAGCTTCACTCTCGGGTACCACCGCTGTGGCTAACGGCAGCACCGCAGCAGACATCTCCACTTCTAGGCAGGTATGCACACTACCAAACCTAGACCACCTCTCATACACCTCTGTACACGTCATAGGTGCACTCTAGAGTCTGCGTACGCATTTTACTGACTACCTGTAAGTCTTGTTGGGTCGGGTGTGTGTTATCGGGGATCGTCCTCCAGGCCGTAGTGTAAAACAACCCACTTACCCCTCAAACCTTCACTCACGCCTGAGTCACCGTACTGAGATCGGTGTGACGATCGGCCCAGTACCGCATGACTCGCCACTGTTTATGCACATTCAAGATATTCCATCCCGAGCCTCCAGCTCGCAGGACCAACCAATCCTGAATCCCTCCAACCCATCGCGGGTGAGATGCAATATATATCCCTCCAACCCATCGCGGCCGAGAACGCACAATAGTCCCTTTATTCAAAATCCCTCAAACTCGTCACGGGAGAGGAAGAACCACAATGTCTTAACCTATTAGATTACTCTTGTCTACGGGTTATTATACTTAGTGATTTAAGGTTGATCCCAGGACTGCCCAGGGTATACCCGGTTAAGGGCTCTCGGGGGCCCTAGGAACTACGATGGGATTACGCCCAAAGATCCCTTTCTCAAGGATATTTACTTTAGTTGATGACTACCCATAATTCACCCCCAGCTCTCGTTATTACTTTTGAGCGATCCTAATGATTTAAGATGTTCTCAGAAGGGCGATGGTCTTCCGCCGGCCTCCACTCTAGTTGTTATCCAAGGGCTTGCACTTTTACTCTCGTCACTAAGACAACACTACCCATCAAGGTTATTCTCCAATTGTAATCTCTAGCTCATCCTGTAACACCCCCCTATCCGTCGCATAACATATAGTAGTAGGTCCGGCCGGGGCCCGACGCCATATACCACACACAGACCGGGTGGTTACTCAATGGAAACCATCCAACCAATCCAACGTCCTACCCAGAGTCATTCTAGCGAAAGCAATTAAAAGTTGCATTAATAAAGAACTCAACACTAGCATGAATGTCCACTAATAAGCCAAAAGGAATGAAGTACAAATACACAAGTATTCGTCTTATGGCCTTACAATTGTTTTCCTCAAATTACATGTTTTACAAACCTCGGCACGCAGTATGGTCATACGTGAATAAAAGAAAACACTCAAAATTAGGCCTTCAAGGGTCGGCTCAGCAACTTGGGCTTTAGCCCGCTATTTACCGCTCGGCTCCGCAGCACCTGCAAGCACAATCCACCGCTGCGGTGGATTGTGCTTGCAGGTGCTGCGGAGCCGAGCGGTAAATAGCGGGCTAAAGCCCAAGTTGCTGAGCCGGCCCTTGAAGGCCTAATTTTGAGTGTTTTCTTTTATTCATGTATGGTCGGCCTGCGTACCGAGGTTTGTAAAACTGTAATTTGAGGAAAACAATTATAAGGCCATGTGACCCCTGCCAAATTCCAAACTTGGCTCAAAACACATCTCGTCGCTCTTTTGAGTTTCGGGGCGTTACACATCCGTTGATCTATCCCCCGGTGGTCCTTATAGTATAACCTACTTACATTATGCGCAACCCATGACCTAATACCACCCCAAAATAGAACTTCCAATTCCTTTGTTCACCTGCCCCTAACTCTTTATCATAGGATGGTATGGACTAATGAAGTGAGCATATTGATTTTCATAATTTTCTTAAATCATTAAAGCCTCTAATTAAATCATTTAATTAATCCCCTAGGTCATTTAATACATGAATTATTACAAATTATAATCCGCTGACCTAAGGAATTTTTCTTGAGTTGCATCTTGGTAAAATATTATTATGTACCAAAATTCATAATTTTCCTCTGACTATTTCTATTTATTCCTTAATTAATACGAAACTCACATAATTGTAATTTTTCCAAATGAAGTATAAGGAATACATTACTCAAAATTCTAGGAAACTTACAGAGCATATATATCATTAATTTAAGGCTAATGACAGAGTTTCATCAACCTCTATAATGTAATGGCCTACCAATTTCAATTCTTAATAATTTACCAAAATGCCATTATGCTAATTTAAATATTATTAGGACATCCAAAAATTTTGAGATAATTATAAAAGTCTAATCATACAATTATACGCCAGTAGAAATTTGTCCAAAATTTACTGACATATATTTCCATCATTTCATAAATAAATGCAATAAGGGTAAAATGGTAATTTTCATGTATTTTGCTCCAAAATTCTCAAACAATAGGATAAAAATTTTCATGAGTCAAATATGACCTCGCTTTTGTTTTGACAGATTTTGGGGGTTTTGTTTTTAACAAAAGCCTATTTTCCAATTTATTTGTCAAAAAGGCCTAAATTTTTAAAAATTCAAATAATGGGATTTTTGCTCCCAAAAATCCAATTATTACTATGAGGGGTGAACTTTACCCTAATGAGCCTCTGACATCAATTCCATGATTTTTTGGATGTATCAAATAGGCTGAACATGCAATATTTCAAAAATTGCTATTTGCACCCCAAAGTTATATATAGCCAACACATGCAAGTGGGTTAACCCAACATGCATTGGTCCAAATGTGCTGAAAATTTTACCATGGACATATAATGTCCCCAAGGACTTGCCACCAAAATATGGGGCCATTTGGAGTCATATTACTCCAATTATTTCATTTATTTACTTTTGAGTATTATGAATAAAATTATTGAAAAAGTTTTCCCACAAATTTTCACTTTTTTGCAGGGGCTAGATATACCATAGTTAAGCACATGCCCAAAAGTTTGGGTCACGTGGACATCTGGATTGGCATGGGCATTGGTTTTGGTTTCTGCCCCAGCCTAGGACCAGTCCTAGCAAAACAGCCCTACAGGACAGTATACTGCACCAACTTATAAGATTAAGGTGCCAAATTAAAGTTAAGGGGAAGGGCTACAACTTTCATCGTAATCACCAGATCTAAAAATGCCTCTAAGGGGCCTAAAATAGACATGCAATGTCATTGTATAAGTGTGACAGAAATTTGATAAATTAGATTTATACATTAAATAATCATATGAATTAAAACGGACGGCATCGGGTCGTCGTCCCCAATCAGCCAACGACCCAGATTGGTTTCCTCTAGGCTAACTTGCCCGGCTATTTCCGGCAAGCTGAGCCACCACCACCGCCGGCGGATGTCGCCACCACCTTCACTGAGGTGGTGGCTAGCGATTCCCAGCGATGAGGCCGCCGGAGTTGGCTCCTCCGACGAACCCGAGAAGGAAGAAAAGCTCGGAAAACTCTCCTTTTCCTCACATGGTATCGGGCTCAATTGAGCCCGATGTCTCTCCTAGAGGATCTATAAAGCTAGTATGGGTAGAGAGACGGCGAAACAGGCCCAAATGACGGCATGGCGGCGGTTGGCCATGACTGAGCTGCTCTGGCGATCTCCTGCTCAAAACCTCATTTCTTGACCAAAAGATCTGCTCCAGGACTCATTCCCCACTTGTTTCCACTCACTGAAGCTGATGGTGTGGTCGATTTGAGCTGGAAGTGGCTGTATAAGGAGATACACCCAAGGTGAGCTCGGTTTGGGCTTTGGTTGTATCACCAATGGTGCCAAGTGGCCACCATGCTCAACATTCTCTCTCAAATTCTTCTGGGAGGTAGGCCAGCAGGCTTGGGCGGAAGGAATGAGGCCATATGGCCACCTCTCACCACCTTTCCATTTCTCTATCCTCTTTTTGGGTGAATTTCCCAAAATGCCCCTTTGCATGTGACCTCGCACTAAAACGAGAGGGATAGGGGTGGTCCTTGACCACTTGGGCTGATACTGGGCCAAGTTTGGTGTGCTTGGCCCAAGGAGAGTGGGCTTATCCCTCATTTTCTTCTTTAGGTCAATTATGTTGACTAAGTTGACTTCTGAGTTGACCTGGTCAACCATGATGAGTGGGCTGACCCCACTTGGTGGTCATGGGTCTAATGGCACCACCCAACTTCGGTTGGGTCAATGTGGTGCCCTACTTGGGCTAATTTGGCCTATAGGTATAGGTTTGACCAACTTAGGGCTATGGTTGACTTTGGTCAACTAGGGTCAAAGGGTTGACCTAATGATATGTCCTAGGGTCCACTTAGATTATTTTAGGGTTAGGGTAATGTGGTGGGGTCTGTAGGATCTTGTGGCGCCCTTAGAGAGGGGGGGGGGGTGAATAAGGGCTCTTTAAACTTTTTTGAACTTTTTATAAAATATGAAACTAGATACTATGTTTGAGACAGATCAATAAAATGAAAACAAGATTTTATTTCTCCAAAATATATATGTAAAATGATTCCAATAAAGCTTGAAATCAAGGCTTACAACGATAATAGTTTTTAGCTTTTTCACCGATCCTTCTCCCAAGAACCGGTAGACAATAGTCAATATCTCCCTAGATATGTCTACTAGCCTCCCCCTAAATCAAACCTATGATCTAGACGCTGCACAAAATGCTGCGATTTACTCCTAAGCCACACACGGACCTAGACACCACACACAAGGTGGTGATTTGCCCCTAAGCCACACACGGACTTAGACACCACACACAAGGTGGTGATTTTCCCTTCCCAATTACAAAGATAAAGAGTGAAAATGAAAGTACAATAGTAAAACTTAAAAACTCCCTCAAAATCACGTGCTCTGAAGATGATGGTGGACCAACGAGAAGATCTCCAATCTTGAACGCACGGTCGTATCTCCTTCGCTCTTGAGATTTCAACGGACCAAGAGAGTTCGTCTGGAAACGGAGATGAAGGCTCTGAAAATTCTCTGGGAAAACAAAGCTCTGCACGACCCAACTCTTTCCTAAAATTTTTGGCTGTATATATCACTTCATGCTATCGCCGGCGGTAGCGTTAACGCCCCGCGATAGTGATAACTCTCCGTTGCTTGACACGTGGCACACGTCGCGCTGATTTTCAGATCTGAGCGGAGAACGTGACGATCGTGGGATAATGCTCTGCGACATCGGTATTGCCCCGTAATATCGCTGAACTGTGACTTCGTGCGCGGCAACGTGGGGATTAAGGCTGACGTCAGCAGGAACTGATTGTGCTATCGCCCGCGGTAGCGTTATCGCCAGTGATAGCACGGTTTTCCTTTTCATCAATGCCATGCTCAGCCTTTCTTTTGTACATAAAAATGTTGTTATCCCTGCACATTGAAAACACATACCAAGATCAAATACATCCAGGATTTTTTATTCTCAAACTAAGAAGCGCGGAACGCATGCTCCAACAATCTCCCCCTTTTGATAATAATAAATCCACTAAGAAAGAAATTGCGTGAGATCAGGAGAATGTGAAACAATTCAAATAATCATTATGAATCAAAGTGCATAAATAGTTATAATAGACTCCTCATATAATAAAGACTAGTTGCTCCCCCTATATTTTCCCCCTATGTAAAAGAAGAAATAGTGACTCCCCCTAAATGTACTAATCAATTTATTTCGTACTTAATCTCCCCCTTTTGGTATTAGCAAAAGACGGTGTGGGAAAAAATGTAGCGAGGTGGAAATGCGGAAGCTGAAAGAAGCTGAGAGAGTATAAATAGAATGGAGAAGCACAAGGAGTAGGATATAGACAGTGAAAACCACGAAATAGTGTTACCTTCAGATTTGGAAGTTTATCAAAAAAAATGTATGCTATGAAAAAATTAAGTTAAGAGTTGAATGTAAATATTGAAAATTATCAGGTCAAGATATCGAAAACAGGAAAATCGATGAAATGGAAGAGAAGAACTATGACCGGTCCAATTCTTATGAGAAAAAATTTTATAAATGATAATGATGTGTACATGTGAAGAGTGATTTATTATACATATTCCTTAAGAAATAATTGTTACACGAAGGTTTGTAATATATGGATACAAGAAGCTGACATCTTTGCATAGATAACCTCATGACATAAAGATTTTTCTTTTAAAAAAATGGCCAAGTTTGTTTGCACAAGACACTTTACAATCCTTGTCAAGGTGCTCAACCTCACAATGCTCGTTAAGACTTATCAGGAGGGTGAGTAGAGCTTGATTGGAGTATCCTAGTCATATGTATACATTTTTTTTGTTTTGGTTTTTCATTCATTTTTATTTGTGTAGAAAGTTTGACTTAGGACTTCGAATTCACTTGTATTGCAAACCATAAATTTTTTTTTCAGAATGGCCATCAGTTTTGAAAATCAATTTGAATGAGGCATAAATGAAAATGTTAGCGATGTATTCGAATCTTTGAAACAAACCAATAGCATGTAAGAAGAAACTTAAGGATGTGTAAATATCAACTCGTGTCAGTGTGAGCACATTATCAAGCATAAAATGTTACTCATACTTAGAGGCATGCAGAAACAAGTCTATTCAAGTTCCAGTCATCACGATATAGGTAGATATGAAGAGCACGACAAGTTAAAAACAATGTTCAAACAACTAATAAACTAATAATCACACAGGTACTCGGTATCGTATCCTGATAAGCATCCAAAACTTTTCTGTAACACTAGAACCATGTTGTGGAAAAAACATTTTCAGAATATTTGGAAATTGTGGCTAAAAAAGCACTATCGCCCGCAGTAGCGATACCGCGCGGCGATAGAGGTTTTTGATATTAAAGGCGAAAAACCGAAGGGGGCTGACACATTTCCTGCTTTGACTGACCGTGGGTTGTTTGGCATCGTCTTCTTCAGCGGAAAACCTCAAGAACTCCAAAAGGTAATGTTAGATTCCTCTTTATGGTGGTGTTTTACTTCAAAAAAAAAATATAGATCTGCACTCTAGAGTATGAAAGGAGATAGATCTAGGAAAAAAATTTGATTTTGGTCATAGATTTTGTTAAGAAATAATTTTTGAAGAATATATTTCATTTTGATGCAAAAGCCTTACAAAAAATGAGTTATAGGTGGTAGATCTTTCTGAATTTACTAGAAGATTTAATTTTAGTAGCTTGTCTGAATGTACTAGAGAAGATCTACACGAAAATTTCAAAATAGGGGATGTTTTTACACTATCGCCCGACGATAGTACTGTCGCCGGCGACAAAAAAGAAATTTTTGAAAATTAATTTTTGTGTTTGAATTAATACGATGTTGTCATAATGGTTTCAGGAAATGGCATCATCATCCTGTGCAAGAAAAAGTACCAGCCGCAACCCACATGCATCATATCAAACATACCCGGGAATTGAGAATGCGTCAGTTGGTATTGCTAAACTTTTGGATGAATCATTGCCACCACATATCTATGAACTACTTGTGGAGTCAGGTATAATGTCTCTCATTGTACCGAATACTTTTAGCTCCATCTTTGTACGAGATTTTTATAATAATTTGGAAGACCCTAAATATACGGGGTTGAATGGAGGAGTAAGGTCTCGAATCCAAGGAGCTGAAATAGATATTACTCATGCTGATTTAAGACGAGAATATAATCTTGCCACTTTTGAGGAACATTTTATTTATATAGTGGAGAATTACAGTAAGGATCGTGATTGGAGTATATTGAACCAAGTCCTTCATGGAAAGGAAAATAGGAGTTTGATTCAAGACGTCTCATCACTCTCTCGCGACGTATTTGTGATTCAAGATATATTAAGAAACACAGTTATGTTGAAGTCCGGTGACACAAGGAAGATCACGACTCATTTGAGCTTAGTGACGTACTATGTATTAGAGAGAGTCAAGTTTGACGTGGCGGATTTTATGTTATCCATCATATGATATACGTATAAAATGAAGCATCCCCTTAGGAGGAAATTGAATACACTTCCTTTAGAAAGTGTTGTTCAAAGGATCGTATATCAAAAATATGATTGGATAGATCAAGAGTTCTACATTGATGATTGTATCCCGGCGATACATACCGTAGAACCAGCTAGAGGTCCATCTCCCAGGGCTGCCTCATCATCAAGACAACCACTCCAAAGAGGAGGTTCTTTGCGTGAATCTATTGAGGATCTAAGAGAGACTGTGGAGGATATGAAAGAGGAACAAAGGCGTAGCCATTCCAGTTTTCAAAAATTCATGAAATTTCTGGTAAAGGGGCTGAAACTAAAGCCAACTCTGGAAGAAGAACGAGAATGGGGGAGTCCAGTCGAGGATCCTCCACAACATTCGATAAGGCGGACGCGAAGGCCTAGAGAACCAACTCCGACTTCCAGTGAAGATGTGAATGTGTGTGCTGAAGAGAACATGGATGAATGACTTTTTATTGGCAGGGATGTAATATGTTGTTGTTGACTGAATCTGGGATATCGCCGGCGACAGTGCTGTCGCCTGGCGATAGTGAAGACTCTATTAATTTGTGGTTCTGTTGTTTGTATGCTCTTTTTCAGTGTTATCCTATATGCTGCCCAGTTTTATGTTATGTTTTATGTTATGTTTATGTGTTGGCCAGTTCTTAATTTTGATTTATAATTCTAAGATTCCAAGTTCTAATCTTAACCTTGAAAAGCGTGAATCATTAAGTGGTTTTGTGAAAATAACTGCTATTTGAGAATCGGTTCCAATAAAATTTATTTTAATATGTCCTTTTTTATGTGATCCCTAATAAAATGATGACGAACATATATGTGTTTGGATCTAGAATGTAATACGGTATTGTTTGTTAAATCGATAGCACTTTTGCTATCACATTTTAATTCAACATTATTTTGGTGTACGCCAAAATCTTCTAGTGTTTGTGTCATCCAAAGTGCTTGAGCACAACAACTACCAAGTGCAATATATTCGGCCTCAGTAGTGGAGAGGGCAACATAATTCTGTTTCCTACTCGACCAAGAAATAAGTGTTGGGCCGATAAAGTGACAAGTGCCACTTGTGCTCTTTCGATCTAATGAACACCCCGCATAATCAGAATCAGAATATCCATGTAAAATAAATGAGTCATTATGAGGATACCATAAGCCTAGTTTAGATGTTCCTATAAGGTATCTAAAAATACGTTTCACCGCTTTTAAATGTGATTCTTTTGGATTAGCTTGAAACCTAGCACATAAACAAACGGCGAGCATAATATCGGGTCTAGAAGAAGTTAAATATAATAAAGATCCAATCATACTTCTATAAAGGGTTTGGTCAAATGAAATACCACTTTCAACTTTTCCCAATTTCAATGAATCACTCATAGGAGTATTTGCATGTTTAAGGTTGTCAAATCCAAATCTTTTTAACATATCATGAATATACTTGGATTGACAAATAAAAATACCATCATGTTTTTGCGTAATTTGAAAACCTAGAAAATATGAAAGTTTCCTACCATGCTCATTTCAAATTCATTTTTCATAATTTGAACTACTTCATTGCATAACTCTTCATTAGTGGCTCCAAAAATTATATCATCAACATAAATTTGCAAGATACCTAAATCATGATCAATTTGCTTAATGAAGAGTGTAAAATCGGCACTTCCCATTTTATAATCGTGCTTTAATAAGTATTGAGTTAAACGATCATACCAAACACGAGGCGCTTGTTTTAACCCATAACGTGCTTTATCTAATTTATAAACATAATTTGGATATTTTTCATTAATAAAGCCAGGGGGTTGTTCTACATAAACCTCTTCTTTTATATACCCGTTTAAAAATGCAGTTTTGACATCCATTTGATATAATTTAAATCTTTTAAAGCAAGCAAATGCAAGAAATATCCTAACCGCTTCTAATCTAGCAACGAGTGCAAAAGTTTCATCATAGTCTACCCTTTCAATTTGTGCATAACCTTTTGCAACTAATCTGACTTTATTTCTAACAATTCTAGAATCACTATCCAATTTATTTTTAAAAATCCACTTTACTCCAACTACAGGATGATTTTTGGGTCGTTCTACAAGATTCCAAACCTTATTATGTTCAAATTGATTAAGTTCTTCATTCATTGCTAAAAATCAAAATTCATCATTTAAAGCGGTGGAAACATCTTTAGGTTCTATTTCAGAGAACCACTTGTAGGATCTTGTGGCGCCCTTAGAGGGGGGGGGGGGGGGTGAATAAGGGCTCTTTAAACTTTTTTGAACTTTTTATAAAATATGAAACTAGATACTATGTTTGAGACAGATCAATGAAATGAAAAACAAGATTTTATTTCTCCAAAATATATATGTAAAATGATTCCAATAAAGCTTGAAATCAAGGCTTACAACGATAATAGTTTTTAGCTTTTTCACCGATCCTTCTCCCAAGAACTTGTAGGCTATAGTCAATATCTCCCTAGATATGGCTACTAGCCTCCCCCTAAATAAAACCTATGATCTAGACTCTGCACAAAACGCTGCGATTTACTCCTAAGCCACACACGGACCTAGACACCACACACATGGTGGTGATTTGCCCCTAAGACACAAACGGACTTAGACAACACACACAAGGTGGTGATTTTCCGTTCCCAATTACAAAGATAAAGAGTGAAAATGAAAGTACAATAGTAAAACTTAAAAACTCCCTCAAAATCACGAGCTCTGAAGATGATGGTGGACCAACGAGAAGATCTCCAATCTTGAACGCACGGTCGTATCTCCTTCGCTCTTGAGATTTCAACGGACCAAGAGAGTTCGTTTGGAAACGGAGATGAAGGCTCTGAAAATTCTCTGGGAAAACAAAGCTCTGCACGACCCAACTCTTTCCTGAAATTTTTGGCCGTATATATCATTTCATGCTATCGCCGGCGGTAGCGTTAACGCCCCGCAATAGTGATAACTCTCCGTTGCTTGACATGTGGCACACATCGCGCTGATTTTCAGATCTGAGCGGAGAACGTGACGATCGTGGGATAGCGCTCGACGACATCGGTATCGCCCCGCAATATCGCTGAACCGTGACTTCGTGCGCGAAAACGTGCGGATTAAGGCAGACGTCAGCAGGAACTGATTGTGCTATCGCCCGCAGTAGCGTTTAGCGCCAGTGATAGCACGGTTTTCCTTTTCATCAATGCCATGCTCAGCCTTTCTTTTGTACATAAAAATGCTGTTATCCCTACACATTGAAAACACATACCAAGATCAAATACATCCGGGATTTGTTATTCTCAAACTAAGAAGCGCGGAACGCATGCTCCAACAGGGTCATGGTGTGGCTAGGGTTCCTGTTTAGGCTAGTTTGACCTAGTTTGACTTTGGCCCTTTAGTGGGCCCCACATGGCTACAACCCACTACCTATGGTCAAACCTAGCTAAATTCCCTATCACCCACCCCTTGCCTAACCCAATCTAAGTTAAGGGGTCTAGAAGTAACATTATATGTTACAACATTGACTTGGGAGGAGAAGCTCTCTTATATCTTCTAAGTGTGTGGTGGGACCTCCTTGCAGTAACTTGTGGATCTATTCCTTTTTACACCCTTGTAGGGGAATTACTTGTTCTCGCCTCCCCCTTTTTGTCACATCTCACCCGAGTTGAACACTAGATCAGAAAACTTTAGTTACCCCAATGTCCAAATGTAAGGACCAAAAATCTTGGTTCCAATATTTTGGTGCCGTGATCATGAACCGTGATCAAAGGAAGAAACTCTAGTTAAAGACCTCATTGCGAACCATGATGAGAAGTTTGTGAGCTGATCTCTAGTGGGTGAGTGTCAGAGTAGGTGATCTCTAGCTTGGAAAGCTTTAGTTAGGCAAGCTCCAACTGGGCGAGTACCTAGATAATGGCAAAATTTAATACATCTGCTAGAGAGATAAGCGTGAAACAACCCATGCCATGGCAAAATTTAATTCAGAGAACAAAGATTTGGTTGATTACCACTTCATATGTTTGCCAGAATTTATCTTAATATGGCCTTGATCGGAGAAGGATACAAAGAGGAAGTGGAGGAGGGGAGAGGCTTCTCCCATAGAAGATGGTGGTATGTAGCAGCAGCTTTTAGCTATGCCATTGAGAACAGTGGGCACTTTCTTAGCACTCGCTTTGAGATGTGTGCGGGCATCCATGTGAGGAGTTGGATGCCCGCACTTTACCGTAAAGAACATCCCGACACTTTACTAGGTTAATTCAGAGAACAAACAGCAGGTTAATTACCACTATAGTGGCAAAATTTAAATCAGTGAACAAATATATTTTTTAATGTTAACAATCGCCTAAACATAAGTCACTTTTTTATACTTCAATTCATAATAGACTTGTATTAACATTAAAAAATATATTTGTCAGAATCGAGTTCATTTTTGCATAATTACATACCTGTGAACACGAGTTCCCTCGTTTGTTGCAGTTCAGTGTGCCACCCTTGACCCTTTTACTTTGGCCTAAAGTTTTGAATCGGTGGTTCTGTTTTGACCTAAATTTTTGAAACCCCTAATCTTAGGTGTATAGGGTGGATTCATACGTTTCTATCGATTCATTCTAATCTAAGATAAGGAGGCATGGCGGTTGTTCCAAAAGGAGAGAATGAGGGTATGGTGAGTGTGAGAGAAATCATGCCACACAGTTACCACGACTTGGAGAAATCCTGCTTGGAAGGGGCAGAAGTTGGAGAAATCCCATCAGGTGGTCGCCAACACCTTCAAGGTCGTCATCGAGGAAGAACACCAAAAGCTTGAGGTGTTAAAATTCAACAAAACCGCAGAGGCCACCTCAGATACCCTGTTGAAACTCAACAAACCAGAGGAGAACACCCCACTTATATTGTTGAAAGTTTTCCCGGATCGTGGAGTTATCAGTGGTTATCTCAACAAAGCAGTAACAACCAACAACACATACAGCACAAGCTTAATTATTGATCAAGAGCAAACTTCTTTACAAGGCGAGATAACCATAGCAAGACATGCTTCACCAAAACCCAAACTAGGAGAGCAGAGACAGTTACAAAGACAAGAAACAAAAACAAGCCGCGCGGACTCAACTACCAAGCCGCCGGTCTACTGCTGTGGAGTCTGCTCAGTCCGCCAGGTCGCCAGACCGCAACCCAAGCCGCGCGGACTACCCCTTACTCCAATGCTTAGCTCTTCACTGACGATCTACAGGCCGCCTGACCGCGAGGTCGCCTAGCCGCCAGACCCCACGAGCTGCGTCACCGAATGGAACAGTCCGCCTGAAGCAGGCGACTTCCTGAACCCCAAACCAAGTTGCCAAAGAGGAGACCGCCTGGTCGCTATCCGCGACCTGCTGTTTATCGCCTGTTGTTTAACCACAGAGTCTGCACTGTCCCTGATCGCAATCAGAACAAGTCTTGGCTTTCCAGTGCTATCCGCACAACCTGCACAGCACAACCGGGTCAACTCTCAAACCGCGCGGATACCAAAGTCCAGACCGCAGCAACTTACGCGAGCTCAATTACTGTTCACTTACTTCGGTTTAGGTTGCTTACTCCTGATGTGACATGGGTCCTATTTATAGGCACGATGATGAGTATGGTCACCTCCCTAGCCGATAGGAACACCGCCACATCCCGCAGCAAGAACAAGTGTGTCCGCCAGCCCGCAGACACACACTTCAATTCGCCGCTCCTGTGCAGATAGCCAGTCCGCCCCAGCTTCTCCAAGGCCGGACTCCAATATCCAGCCCGCCATGCTGCCAGAGGCCAAGCCAGGACCACCACAGCCGGACTCCACAACAGCTATGTCCTCCAATCTGCGGACAAGGCATCAGCCCGCATAACCCGAGCCCGCAGCCTCGCCATCAAGGCACCTGCCGGACTCAGCGGACACTCGGCTTCCGTCCGCACATCCTGTGTCCATTGCCTCAATCTCCAAGGCACCACCGGACTCAGCGGACACGCCGATCCAGTCTGCTTACACAGCAGGCTCCAGTCTGCATTCCTGAGTTCATAACCTCATCACAAGGCTAAACCGAACTCAGCGGACTCTAGCTCCTATCCGCACGCTCTTGCACAGGCAATCCTCCAGTCCGCATCCCCTAAGCTAGCAATCAAGGCAACAACACTTCTACTAGGCTTGGCAGACTGAGAAAGCAGCCCGCGCTCCACTGCACAATCTCCCCGGACTGAGCCAACCTGGACTTGGTTCAGATCACACCAAGTCCAGTCCACTGGCCACAAGGGCCAGTCCGCACTTACTGGCGGACACTGGATCTAGCCCGCCATACCGGGCGACCTCCAGCTACTGTCCGCACTGATCGGCGGTCTCCGCGGCTTCCACTTGCCGCTGCACTAGAGCAAGACCAAGGCACCTGCCAAACCGGTCTGCCGAGCTCCAGTTCATCAGTCCGATACAAACCGGACTCTGCGGATAGGATTTCTATCCGCCCGGTTACTTCCTGGGATCCAACTACTTGCTGAGTAATCACCGGCCTGACAGACCGCTGCCACTGTCCGCGTAGTTCGCGCGAACAGACCACCCAGGCCGCCACAGAGCAAACCGCCTGCAACATCCCTGCCGACATAGCAGTCCGCAAACCTTGTCCGCGTAGTCTACACGGATAGGTTGCCCAAGCCTTCCATTCACCCACTTTCACTTCACAAGTTTCAACATGAGTCCTTGTTTGTCGCACAGATTCTTCGATTTATTGTTGTTGCTTTGCCCTATTTCTAGTGGATCTTCTCAAATTATCTCTAAGCGGATGTAGGAGTTTTGACTTTGAATCACGTAAATGTTGGTGTCGCTTAGTTCTCATTTTATTTTCCATTTTACATTGATTTCTATTTTTCTTGGTTATTATTTCTAAATTGCACTCTTGCTATCTCGCCGATGCACTCTGTGGTCCCAAACAAATCTCTACGCATTCTTATGATTATAAGATTGACTTTAGTCTATGGAAGAAACGGATGAAGTCAGTCTTGTTCAACAAGATTTTCATTAGGTATTTTTTGGCAGGGATAAGTTTGGGAAAGATGGAGATGAATGAGATAAATTGGATCTGAAGGCCATAAATATACTAAAGTTGTGCTTAGTGAACGAAGTAATCCACAACATAGTCGACGATGAGACTACGTCTGAATTGTGGAAAAAATTGGAGGAGCTTTATATGCTAATGTCACTCACGAACAAACTTTATATCAAAAAAACAATTATATAGTTTGAGGATGTCAAAAAGTACTCAGTTGTTGATACCAAAATTGTCACCAACCTCTACACTCAGCGACGGGTTAAGCGAACAGTGAAGGAATCAGGAACCACAAGAAATCAATTACTAACCCCTGGGATCGAGCGTGCATAGCTCGATAAAGAGGTTGCTACTAGCAGTAGGGCACACCAGATTTACCCGCGGTGGCGATTACTACTTGCTACGTGCAAAACAATTTCATAAATAGTCTATTACAAGCTATTACAATGAACAAGGCAAGAATGACACAGAATACTAGAGGCACTAAATGACTCAAAACATGTAACTGCACCTACAACAGGACATATTCTAGCTCAAGTTTCACGTCCCCTCTAAGAACCTTTGGCCATAAATTTTAAACCGGGGGATAGGCTACCTAGATGGTTGAGATCAATTATTGCTGCAAGAAATGCCAAAGGGCCCGCACGGTTACAACATGATGTAACTGCATTGACCATTGATAACTAAGGAGAGAGAGAGGAGTGTTTGTGCGATTACAACATGCTGCAACCGCACAAGCTACTACTAGCCAAGGAGGGCTCTGGCGGGTTCATAGGATGCTTGCACAGAGTTCATCTGGACTAGACCCAAGAGGAAAAATAGAGGGATGCAGGACAATGTAGTACGTAATTGGTCCTTCCCTTAAAGCTAAGGTTGGAAACTACTAGTAGTGTAACCTCCCATGCCGCCACATGCTGAAACTTGCTTCAGCTCTAGGCTATATTTGGATGTGGTCGCAAGATTTCAGGTTAATATAATCCCAGTACTATTTTAAGTCCATGCAGACTTTGAAAAAGTTGACTGATAACCACAAAAACTGCAACCCAATTCCTGCATTGCTGAAATCTATAAATAACATTGGTATGGTCCTGTCAGGTTCACTTTGAATTGCTCTTCCAACTTTATTGTGAACTCATCTCTCACACAATGGTTGGCCACAACTAGAAGCTTCTTGAGGAATTATTGGAAAAGGTCCAAACTCAAAAGTTCATACCCCCAGTGAGCGTGGGCAAGACCGCATCTCCCACGAGGAAAATGCCCAAGGGAGGTCCACCCTCCAAGTCCCTGACCATAGAAACTTCACTCGGAGTAGTGCTTGATCTGTTTGAAGGACTGATGATGTTGGATGTATGACCCGTAATTCGTCGAAATCTCAAATAATTAATGTACAATCTCATATTTGTCGAGTGGTGTCATCAAGGCACCATGCAGTCAGGGCTAGCCTGGCCTGGGCAAGTAGGAGGGACGAGTGGGGAAAATCTCAGTACACTTACTCCCGGGCAAGTAGGGGGAGTAGGGAAAACCTCCCCGTACTCGCCCTAACCCAAGAGGGTGAGCAAGTGCATGCATCATCAAGGATTCACCACTTACAAGCAAGCAAGTGAAGCTGAACACTGACCCGTCTATGGTGATTGCGATCAACTTCCCAAGGAATCCATTTTGGACAGCCATTAGCTTCTCCAAACAACAAGATTCCACTACTGGTAGACAAATTTGGGGTGTCCCAACCACAACTCGTCTATGGTGGTTATGATCGACTTCCTAAGGAATCCATTTTGGCTAGCCATTAGCTGCTCTAAACAACGGATTCCACTGTTGGCAGACAAATTTGGGCTGGAGTTAGTAAAACTAAAATGCGGGATTTCACTATCTGCAGACCAACTTCATAAAACTATAAATAGAAACCCACAAGCATCTTTGGAGAGGACTTTCAGCTTCTCTCTCCTCTTTCTAGCTTTGGTTAGCAAGAGCTTCTACTAACTATTCACTGTAGTTTCTAGGTGTATAGTCAGGAGTCCTCAAGTGTCCTCCAAGGTACCTAGCCCAACATTGACTTGGGAGGTGAAGCTTTCTTATATCTTCTAAGTGTGTGGAGGTACCTCCTTACAGTAACTCGTGGGTCTATTCATTTTGGTGTGGTGAGCGTGGACCGTGATCAAAGGAAGAAACTCTAGTTCAAGACCTCATTGTGAGCCATGATGAGAAGTTTGTGTGGTGATCTCTAGTTGGTGAGTGTCATAGGAGGTGATCTCTAGCATGGAAAGATTTAGTTAGGCAAGCTCCAACTAGGCGAGTGCTGGTAGAGGCGAGGTCTCGCTTGGCAAGCTCTAGTTAGGCGAGCTCCGACTGGGAGAGTACTGGATAAGGCGAGCTCTCAATGAGGCGAGTTCATGCTTGGCGAGCTCTAGTGGGCGAGTTATAAAGGAGGAGAGCTCCAGCTTGGTAAGCTCCAATGAGGCAAGCTCTAGTTGTGTGATTGCTAGAAGACGCGAGCTCCAGCTTGGTAAGCTCCAATTAGGTGAGCTCTAGCTGGGAGAGTGTCGGATGAGGCTAGATCCAGTTGAGGCGAGATCCATCTTGGTGAGCTCCAGGGGTAGAGTGCCAGACTTGGCGAGCTCTAGCTTAGTAAGCTCCAGTTAGGAGAGCTCCAGCTAGGTAGGTTCTAGAAGTGGCAAGATCTAGCTTGACAAGTTCTAGTTAGGTGAGTTCCAGTTGAAAGAGTGACAGATGGGGCAAAATCTAGTTTAGGAGAGATCCAGCTTGGCAAGCTCCAGTGGGTGAGTGCCAAAGTAGGTGGGCACCAGCTTGGCAAGTTCTAGCTAGGCGAGAACCAACTGAGGTGAGTTCCAGCTAATGAGAACTCTAAATGGGTGACTTCTTCATGTCAGTGATCTCAGTAGGTGAGTGCGAGGTTTGGAGACCTTAGGTGGAAAGCTAAATCAACTCGCAGGTTCCCACTCACTTATATTCTACTTGCATATATTTTACTCATAAGATGTGAGATGAACCTATGTAGATGACCACATATTGGAAAGGTTAAGGTCATGCAAGATGAAATTGAGCTCGAACCTGGGAGACTTCAAGGCACTTACTCCGGCCTGGTTTTCACTTTTTTGGTTCTAACGATATCTCACACATAGTATGTGCTAAAACTCATGGGTGCTTTGTTAAAACCCAAGAGTGCTTTCATATGACTTGCTATAGTGTTGGCTTTGACATTTCATCCACAATGACAACCGCCCCAAGAGAATCAAGGTGAAGTGCATACTCAATGCATCTCCTCAAAAGCTTTATTCCTAGGCTTCATTCTCATAAGTTGTTCAACCCACTATCTTTTTTTTCGAGGTCATCTCGGAAGGTCACATGGTATTCTATCTTATTCCACGAGTTCACCTCGTGTGGTCAAATGGTGTTCTATTTTATTCCGCGAGCACATCTTGCGAGGTCACAGAGTGTTCAATCTTATATCGCGAGCTCATCTCATGAGGTTATAGTGTGCTCTATCTTATTCCGTGAGCTCATCTCATGAGGACATAGAGTGTTCTATCTTATACCGTGAGCTCATCTTGCAAAGTCACATGGCATTCTATCTTATTCCATGAGTTTATCTCTCAATGTCATAGAGTGTTCTATATTATTTCGTGAGCTCTTCCCTCGCAGTCAAAGGGTTTTCTATCTTATTCCACGAGCCCATCTTACAAGTCCTTAAGGTGTTACTTGTTATTCCGCGAGCTCGTCTTGCGAGGTCATGAGTTATTGTCGATTAGTTCTATGAGTGGTCACTCTCAATGGGTGTTCATGTAACGCCCCAAAATTTTGAAGAGGAAAATTGGTCTCTGCAGGGGGCACACGGCCCGGGACACGGGCGTGTCCCAGGGCGTGTCAGGCTCCAGTCGACGTTTTGGTCGTGAGGTCGACGATTTTTGGAGTCGACGATCGTCGAGCATAGAACATGGCCTGAGACACGGGCGTGTCGAGCCCGTGTCAACGATCGGCCCAGGGAGTCGACAAATTTCGCTCGACGATGTGTCGAGACAAGGCACACGGCCTAGGACACGGGCGTGTCCAAGGCCGTTTCAGGCAGTCGACGAACTTCGCTCGACGAAGTGTCGAGATAGTGAACACGGCCTGTAGCCCAGGTAGGTTGAGTTGGACGCGGGTAAGGACATGGGCGTGTCAAGTACCCGTGTGAGTCTCGGGTTGTTTTCACGGCTGTGTCGATGGAGGCACACGACCGACCACACGACCGTGTCAGTTGGAACACAGGCGTGTCGGGTAGAACACAGGCGTGTCGGATACCCGTGTGTCGTTCCAGGCGCGTCGATTCGTGATAGAGAATGGGGGACACGACCCTGGAGACGGGCGTGTTGCAGGCCGTGTGAGGGCCAGATTTAGCATTTCTGGCTCGAATCAAGGCCATTCGTTTCTTTAATTTTGGATCCAACGGCTGGGGGTTGTTCCTGATGAGATATGCACGGGATTGGACCCTTAGAAACCCTCATTTCTTTTGAGTGGTTCTCTTTCTAAGTTCTAGAGAGAAGGGAGAGCAAGGAAGAAGGTGAAGTAGAGATCCAGCTGTTGGAGAGGCTTCGGTGCTCCAAATCGCGTGCCGAGTCTAGATCCATGGAGGCTAGACAGTTGCGAAGGTTTTCATCCGGCTATTTTGCCATGGCTAGGAAGAGGAGTCGGAAGGTAACGACACTTCTCCTCTCGGTTTTAGGATGCATGTTTTAGCATCTTTTCTTTTCTAGTTTTTTTGGGCACCAAACACTCAAATGAGAGGGGTTTGGGTCGCCAAGGTTCAAGAGGAACCTCCGGGTCGATTGAGTCCATCCCCGACATGTTTTGCATTAGAGATCCGCTCCGTTAGTGGATTAGGCATGGTGTGTGAAGCCGTAGTCGCGACCGTTAGTCCGACTCGGTGATGTTGCATACAAGCTTTAAGGATTCGTAGAGATCCGTTGCGACAAGATGCCGTTTGTGATGTGGTGATGTTTTCCATTTTTCTTGAGTGAGTACGTGTAGTCGGAACCGGACAAGGTTAGCTCCTTAATGGCAGTAGATGGTTTCCTTGGTGGACAAGGTTAGCTCCGCATGAGTGGTAGATGGTTTCCTTAGTGCGTAGGAAAGCTGCAGTACAAATGTGGGACTAGAGTGAAATTGTCTTGGATTGTTTATGCCAAGGAGTGGCTGTGTATCCGTGGTCAGCTGGCTATCCCGTGACGTACACGTCATGTATGGAGAGTGTCCCGGCGAGACTAGTCCCCTTCTGTGAGACTGACGAGAATGCCAAGCATGGTGGCAAGCCAGGGCAATGAGGCCAAGAGCGGGTGGGGTCCAGCAAGGCTTCTTAGAATCAGTCAGTTGTATTTGTTGGAATCCTGACATGAGACGTCAGAGCTTGCAGGCAAGCCCGGGTCTAAGACCTTGAGCGGGTGGGGCCTTGGAAAGAGTTCCATGTGGCGGCTTGTGTGCCGTTGGGGGGAATTGTGTTTCCCTTTTTGTTTGCGGCTTTATGCTAATGGGGAAACGATGAGTACCCAATTGTTGTGATGTTTTGCTAGATGCATACGCTATAAGGTGCCTTAGGTGAAACCCTGGTGTTGCATTCATGTTGCATAGTAGGCCCTAATATTATATGCTCAACAGTAGAGAACATGTATGATGTTTGAGACATCCAAGCCTGTTTCTTTAGTTGCTTTTCTTGCTTAAGAATATTGCATACGAAGTGCTAACGTGCAGGTTTGAGGAGTACCCCGGGGTCCGTTAGGGGCGGCCAGGAGGAGATGTGTTGGTTACATAGTTTGAGGTCAGCCTTTACTGACCCATGTTACTAATAATTTTAACATGGCAAGGATCGCAGGCAGGAGCTAGCTCGCCGTCCAGGAAGGCCTAAACCTCATGAAGTGTTTCCCATCTTTGGTAACTCTTCTTATATGACATTGCATGTTTGAGACTCATGTTGTCCGGCTTGCATGCCGAGGTAGACTAGGAGTGCTTATGCACTTTCATGATTGTTGTATTATGTGAGTTTGAACTCTCTTATGTTGTAAGGCCATAGACCATTTTTATTACTCTTGTAGTGGTGGATAGCTTCTAGTCTTGCTTGTGTTTCCGCTGTGTTGTGCAAAGAGTTTTGAGTGTGGGTAGTTATATCATCTTATAATACTAAAGCTGTGGCGTCCTTATGTTGTGGGGACCCGGCCAGACCCATGTTATACGGTCATTACTGGGGAGGTGTTACAGTTCATACTCGCAATTATCTTATTCAATAGTCTATAGTTCATGATGAAGAATCACAGGGTTATTGGTCAAGAGTCACTTCGGTGAGTAGAGCCATCATAGATCAAGCAGGTAAACTATATGAGTTCTTTTATATTAGTCACTATATAAAGCAGCGCAACGCTTTTACTTAAAAGTTGTAACACCCCGAAACTCAAAGGAGCAAAGGGGGATGTTTTGGGCCAGTTTGAGTTCTGGCTGCAGGCACACGGCCTGGGACACGGGCGTGTCCCAGGGCGTGTCAAGCCTGTGTCGACACTAAGGCGTGAAGTCGACACTTTGGTCTCGACATTGTGTCGAGACTGGGCACACGGCCTGCGACACGGGCGTGTCGCAGGGCGTGTCGACCCGTGTCGACACTTAGCCGTGAAGTCGACACAGTGCTTCGACGTTGTGTCGAGACACGGCACACGGCCTGCGACACGGGCATGTCGCAGGGCGTGTCAACCCGTGTCGACACTCGTCCCGCGAAGTCGACACTTTGGTGTCGACAATGTGTCGAGACATGGCACACGGCCTGCGACACGGGCGTGTCGCAGGGCGTGTCGACCCGTGTCGACACTTAGCCGCGAAGTGTCGAGACCATGTACACGGCCTGGAGCCCAGGCGTGTCAAGGTGACACGGGCAAGGACACGGGCGTGTCCTAGAACCCGTGCAGTGCTCGGGTTGAAAACGGGGAAAAATCATGGGGTACACGGCCGGCTACACGGCCGTGTCAGGTGGAACACGGGCGTGTCAGATCGAACACGAGCGTGTTCGTTACCCGTGTGAGGTTCCAGGTGATTCGATTTTGACGGCGAATGAGGCACACGGCCCTGGACACGGGCGTGTGCCAGGCCGTGTTCGGTCCAGATTGGGCATTTCAGTCCCGAATCAAAGCCATTCATTTCTTTGACTGAAGATCCTACGGCTGGGGGTTGTTCCTGAGAGGATATACCCGGGTTTGACTTAGAAAATCCATCACTTTCTTACCCTTTTCATCTCTCCAAACCCTTGGAGAAAGAAGAGAGCCATTGGAGGAAGAGGAGCTAGATCCGCCATTGGAGGAGCTTCGGAGCTCCGAATCGCAAGCCGACTCCGGATCCACGGAGGCAACGCAAGTGCGGTGATTTCTATCCGATTACTTTTCGATGGCGCCAAAGAGGAACACAAGGGTAACGATCCTCATCATGAGCACTAATAGCTCTCTTTCTTAGCATAGGAAGCCCGCTCTCGCGAGTTTGCGGAGAGTTGGAGGCGTTCCTTCGGGTAGATATGTAAAGTCCCCGTTGTTTAGAGTCCGTATGCGAGAACGGACATATGCATTTTGGTTGAAGCCTACCCGAACATGTTAGTCCGGATCGGTGATGTTGCATTGCATAAGGCCGGAGAAGACTCCGTGCTATTGGGTGTTTTTCGGGTTTTCTACGCGGTAGATTGCAGCAGGGAGCTTTGGGGACTAACCCAAAGGTGCACCCGGAAAACTGGGCGGATACGAGATCTTGCCAACTTGGTGGCCTGAGAGCCAACTTGAACATAACGGGGTTATGTGACTTGTGTTAGAATGGGACTCGGTGAAAGTTTGACCCGCGCATATGGCTTAAATTGTCGTTGCGATGTGAGCACGGGTTAGATGGATCCGTACCCGCTTTATGTCGTTCGGGTTAGAGAGACCTAAAGTTACATGGCACTCGCCGTTGGCATAGATGTGAGTCTTCGGCGGTCAATGGCTTAAATTGACGTGACCAATGCCAGGAAGACGAATTGCTCATAGGAATGGCCGTCTAAGTGGCGGTGGTGAGTCCGGAATGTTAATGGCTTTAATTGACGTGACATCGACCGGTTCACCGAGAATGTGCCCTGAGTGCACGGGGCGTGTGGCCGTGCGAGCCAACGTCTGTGATGAAATGGCTTTGGATATATACTTTGCTCGCTTATGCTAATGAAATGCAGGGAAGGAGCATCGCCGCCCCGAGTTGGGGGCGGGATCGTTATAATTTGGTCAGCATTGCTGACCGTTGCCTTGTTTTGCCACCGTGCGGTGGTTTGTTATTTGCAGGTGCAGCTGGACCAAGCGGTCAATAGCGGGCTAAAGCCCTTTTTGCGAAGCCGGCCCTCGAAGGCCCGAATGGAAATGTTTATTGCTTTATTCATGTATGACCGGCCTGCGTGCCGTGGTTTGTAAATCATGTAACAGACAAGTGAAACATTTTGTAAGGCTTTAAGGCTTGTTTTGAGTATTTTTGTAATAACATTCCTATTTGTGTATTAGTGGACATTCATGCTCTTATGCTGGGTTCTTGTTTACAACTCTTTTAAACTGCTTCCGCTAGAATGCTCTGTGTAGGACATTGAGATTGGTTGGATGGTTTCCATAAGTAACCACCCGGTCTGTCTGTGGTATATGGCGTCGGGCCCCGGCCGGACCTACTGCTATATGCTATGCGACGGATAGGGGGCGTTACAAAAGTTCTCTTGGTTGAGAGAAGCCCCCCAAAAGATTCTGCTGACCGGGTTCTCACAAGTCGACAGTGTAGGTTGATATCTCCGGTGGCAAGTTTTAAATATGCGTTTGGTTGGAAAGGAACCCCAAAAAATACTTTGCCGACCGAGCTTTCACAAGCCAACATGATAGGTTGGTCTCTCGGTTGGCAGGTTGAAAAATATGTGTTTGGTTGGAAAGAAGACACCAAAAGGATTCCGCTAGCTAGGATATCACAAGCCAACATGACAGGTTGATCCCTCGGGTGGCAGGATGAAAAATAAGTGATCTTGTGTAGCACCCCCATCCGTCGTATAGGAAATAACAAAAGGCCCGGTCGTGGCTGTTGGATCCCTAGTAAGATTTGGGCTATGTTCACTAAGTTAGAATCATATGACCCACAATGTATAGCCAGAGTCATAGTTTTGTACTAGAGTCTAAGACAAGTCCTTAAAATCAACATCACATGGATCAGCTATCAACAAGACTGCCAGAGAATCAAGAGTTAGTGTTTTTCTAAATACCAAGTAAAATGAGTTCGACGTTCGTCGAAATCAGGTCGATAATACTCGTGCTCAGCTCGACGATCTCAGAGAAAATTCTCTGAGCTGAGCTCGATGAACTTCATTCTCAGGTCGACGATTTCTGGACTACCTTCAGCATTCCAAGTTTAGATGTTCTCTAGGCTCAGGTCGACGAACTAAGCTCTCTGGACGATGATTTCTGGATTCTTTACTTCAACACTTCAAGATCAGAAAACATCTCTTTATTCTAAGTCCATAGTCAGACTTTGTTCGACAAACTTAGTTCTCAGCTCGACGAACTCTGACCATAATAGCTAGAGTTATCCCACAGTAGTTACTGGTCCTCAGCTCGACGAAACCAATTCTTAGGTCGACGAATTCTGGATACTTCACTTCAACACCTTCATCCAAAAGCATCTGAAATTATTCTAAGTCCAGAAATATTTAGCTGAACTTCAGTCGATGAAACCAGTTACAAGCTCGACGAACTCTGTACACAAAAAAGGAAAAGTTTCTCGAGAATATAGTTCTGCTCTCTGCTCGACGATCTTGGAACACAGCTCGACAAACAGAAGTCATCTGGTCGACGAACTCAGCAACTCAGCTCGACGAACTATGAACTTAGCTCGACGATTTCTGTTATCAGTTCGACGAATCCAGACTTAGTTATTTTCCATCCTTCTGTCCCCTTCTTACTGCAATAATTCCTGAGTAATTAATGCTCAAATATTCTCTGGAATATAACCGTTAGACAGAGCATTGATTATGGTGTTCTCTAGGATTATTGCCTGCCGTTTTTCCATGGGACAGTTGGGAAAATAATTCAATGCAGTTTATTCTCAAGGCCGTCAGCATTGATTACAGAGGATTTCAAAATTTCGAAAGATCATTTTTGACAGGAAATATAAAAGAGATTTTCTCTCTTCTTCTTGGAGACAGATAGATAGAATAAGATAGACAGACACATAGAGAAAAAGACAATCAGTTTGAATAAAAAAAAACTCTCTACACTTTCTTTCATTTCTGATACAAAAAAGAAGCCTTATACCTGAAGATCATCAGCTAGTTGAAGAAGAAGAATAATAAATCAAATATCAAGAGTCTTCTATCTTCAACACTCCAGGACACTTCAAAGGACAACTACAACTTTATCTATCAAAGAAGTTCCTGAACAGCTGCTGATCAAAGCTGAACTACTGAAGGCCTATCACCCTGCAGCAAGGCTCCATCTCTCTGAACCATTCTATAACTCAGGGGGAGCCTTTGCTAAAATCAATATCCACAAGTCTTCTCAGTTTTATATCCAGAAAGAGAAGACAATATCATCTCTCACCCCTCCTGTATAAAGGGCTATAACTCCCTTCAAAAGTTATTCCTGGTTGCAAGTCACCTGATCAAAAGACTTGAGGATTTGTTTTCGAGCACCTGATCAAAAGCTTATTGGTGTCAGGCACCTGATCAAAAATCTGAGTGGATTCCTACCAGGATGGTAGAAGAGTGGATGTACCCAAGTTTAGGGGAACTACTATAAATTCTTGTGTTGTCTGGATTACCCTTTTCTTTTGTTTCTTGCTGTGGCTGTGTTAGTTGTTAGGTTTGTTGTTTATGCTTTTAAATTTATTCCTGCACTAGATAAAATCAGTTGAAAATTTTATAAAACCTGAATACTCTATTCACCCCCTCTAGAGTATTCCTGATCTAACAACTCAATTTCAATTGGTGTTAGAGCGTGGATTCCCTTGGTTGTACAAGCTAACCCTTGAACCAAAGATCCTGTGTTAGATCAGATTTCATCTTTTATCTTTATTTTTATTTAGATTATATACACAACAATGACACAGAACAAAGACTATGCAAGCACCAGACCTTCAGTTTGCAACCTAAATAGGTTTGCCATCTGGAAGGCAAGAATCAAATTATATATGAACTCTATTGATGAAGATATCTATAATTCCATCTTGACAGGTACTCCTCAAGCCACTGCCTCAGCATCTACAATAGCCTCAAGCAAAAATCTAATTCCACCACCTGAGTGGACTGAGGCTCAGAGGAAGGCCAAGGTTGCTGATGCTAAAGTAATGAATATGCTAACATAAACAATGTTAGATGATATCTTTCAAAAGGTTGCTGAATGCACTTCAGCCAAAGCCATCTGGGATTCCCTAAACCAAATGGTGGTTGGATAAGCAGATGGAAGAAAGGATACGAGATCCAACCTCATATCCTTATAAGAGAATTTCAAGAAAGAGGAAGCTGAGTCAATAGCTGAAATATCTAATAGATTAAGCTCAATCATCAATGAGCTAAAAACATTGGACAAGAACATCACCCTCACTGAGGTGAATGACAAGATCCTAATGTGCTTCCCAATCTCAAGGGATTCAAGGATCTGGCCTATCAAAGAAGCCAGAAGCCTAAATGAGATATCCACTGAATCTCTATTAGGTAAATTTAAGTCCTATGAACAACTGATTAAATCCAGGGAGGCAGCTGTGCAGAGAACACCCCATCCAACAAGAAAAGAGCATAACATTGCTTTCAAGGCAGCTGAAGAGACAGAGACTCCCTCAATAAATGAAGAACTCATGAGTCTTTTTGCCAAAAGATTCTATAAGCTGAAATAAAATATTTCAGGAGGAAGTCATCCAGACAGGATGACAAACCAAGGTATGATAAAACACCAACTAAAGAAGTGGTGTGCTTTGATTGTAGGAAAGCTGGACACTTCATTTCTTAGTATCCAGAGAATCAGAAGAAAGAAAAGAGAAGAGAGAAAGATACCAGGAGACAGCACAACAACAGACCTTCTTCCAGTAAATACAAGAAGAAGGAGAAGTGTTTTGTGGCTGAAACTTGGAGTGAGACTGAAGAAGAATCAACATCTTCTAGCTCCAGTGAAGATGAGGAAGAGGCAAGGTCCAAGGAGGTTTGCCTTATGACAATTGATGCTTACAGGAGCCATTCAAAAGAAGAGGACTCAGACAATGAAGTAGTTTCAGATTCTAAAGCTGACAAGGTATTGTCTTCTTTTGATTACAGTTCTAATTTTTTAAATTTTAATTTAAAACAATATGTATAGACTTATAAACTCAGAAAAGGAGATTAAAACTCTTAGGGAAAAATTAAGAAATCTATAGAATGTCAACTCTGAAAATAATAGGTTAAAAGATGAATTAACCTTAGCTAATGAGCAAATAATAATGTTAAAGACTGAGCTTTGTGAGGCTAAACAACTTGAGAAAACTCTTAATGTAAGAAGCCTCAAGCTGATGAACATCACAAGCACTGTAAATTCCAGACTCAATGGCAAGCTAGGCTTGGGTGCTTCATCAGGTTTGCCCCCCATCCTCAAGAAAAATATTCTGACTACCCCTATTAAATTTGTTTCTGAAAAAGGGAAAGAGAAAATAAACAATAAACAAACAATAGAAAATGTTCCCAAATCAGTAGGTCTGAAAACCAAAAATCAGAAAACCTTAAGTAAAAACAAGGTTCAGCAGAATTCGTCGAACTTAGATCGACGAAATGCAGCCAGTTCGTCGAACCCAGATCGACGAACTCTGAATGAAAACTATAGTTATAATTATTCGTGTAACTGCGATCAACGAACTCTGTATGGTTCGTCGAGCAGAGGTTGACGAACGTGGGTCACAAAAAATGAATATGTTCATTCTCCGGGCAGAGATCGACGATCTCAACCCAATTCGTTGAACTCTGGTCGACGAACTCACAGAAATTCGTCGAACCCAGAAAGACTTAACCAAAACTATAATCTTAACAACAACTCTAATAATTCAAGGAAATCATTTAATCCTGTAGCTGATTGGGTTATACAACCTAAGAGATATCACCCTTCAGGGTACAAATCTCAACCAGAATTTTCTGTTATATCTAGCTTCTCATACCAGCAAAATAAAGGACCCAAGGTAACCTGGGTCAAGAATAATTAATTATATTTTACTGTAGGTGAAGAGCTGTCCAAGTGTGAATCAGACTTGGTACTTGGACAGTGATTGCTCCAAACATATGACTGACAGCAAGGACATCTTACACAAATATAAGTCCAAGCTGGGCCAAATGTTATCTTTGGGGATTCTAAATGTGGCCAGTCAGAAGGTTTTGGAGAAGTGAAGATTGGAGCTGTTACTTTCAAGAGAGTAACTTATGTCAGAGGACTCAAACATAATCTCATCTCTATAAGTCAATTATGTGATGAAGGTTATCAGGTACACTTTAACTCATCTTCTTGTATTATTTCTAATAAGGAAAATCAAACTGTTTTAATTAGAAATAGACAAGGCAACATATATTTAGTTGATTTTCTTTCTGCCAATTCTGATATCTGCTTACTCAATTTGATTAGTAACCAGAATGATTTATGACATAAAAGGCTAGGTCATGTAAACTTGAAAAACATTGCTAGGCTATCGAAAGACAACCTTGTTAGAGGTTTACCTTCTAGTCCCTACAAGAAGGAAGGTCTTTGCAGGGCTTGTCAACTAGGCAAGCAAACTAAATCTAGTTTTAAATCTGTTAATAAAAGTGATTCACCTAGGATTTTGTATTTGCTACACATGTATCTCTTTGGACCCATTGCTATACAAAGCCTAGGAGGAAAATCCGACACCTTAGTTATTGTGGATGACTTCTCCAGGTTCACTTGGGTATCCTTTCTGAGATCTAAGTTAGATACCTTTAAGGTTCTTACAAATTTTCTCAGGACCATACAGATTGAGTTCTTTACTCATGTTGCAATGATCAGAAGTGATCATGGCACAGAGTTTGAGTCTCTTCTTATGCATGAGTGATGGGCTAAAACCGAACAGGCAAGTGTACCTGTCGAATTGTAGTATCAAGGTCGTATTTAAACACGGGGTTGTCAAGTCCTGCTACTCACGCTTGAACTATTATCCTACCGAAAGAAAAATGGGTTTTGAGAATTTTTAAACGAAAGATAATTTTTTAGACGAAAAAAACTTATAATAAAAGGTTAGCATTCGATTGAAGATTCACCATAAAACGAAATGAGAGGGATGAAAATGCATAGTTTTAAATTTGCAAATCATACTCGACCGTGACAGATCCAAAAATAAGACAAAATCTCGCTAGAGCATTAAGTCTCCTAACTTATAGACGCTTTGATCGAAATCTCTTTACAAATCAAAGAGGCCTAAAGTTGAATTATCGAGGTGACCCACACTATTGGATTTGACTCCAATCCGGAAGATTTACGTCATCCTATCTCTAGGGTTGCGTTCAACTCCTTCCTTCTTTGAGTGATCTTTCAGATTCACGAGCCTCTCGGCTGCTCAAATATGAGATCCCAAGCCTACTACCGTATACTGGAAATACGGAGTCGGCAAAATAAAAATCAAAGAAGGATCGAGTAAAATTTAGACAAAAATAAAATTATGAAATAAAAGAAACCCTCATCTCATTTTATGGATCCTCACGATCGAATGCTAAAGAAAATTAGCTACGCATAATTGAAAGGAAAGACAAAAGAAGATAAGAAAGGAACATTTTCATTACTTGCAAACAAAAGAGTACACAAAATTTTAAAAAGACGAGTATATTAGGAAGAAAAGTTGCAATAATGAAGAAAAAAAAACTAATACAATAAGGAAACTTATAACAACTCACAAGAACTCTCCAACACTCAAATGTTGCTTTAGACTTCACTTCCCAAAATTTCTCCCCTTTGGCTTGAGGGATGGGGTGGCTTTTATAGGAGAGGGAGAAGGTTCTAGAATGAAATGAAGAAAGGGGGTGCATGAATGAATTAAATGAGGTGGAGAGAATGCATGCATGATATTTAATGAGGTGGAGAGAGAGAGGTGGGTTCAATGCATGGATTTTATGGAAATGAGAGTGGAAAAAAATATAAAATAGAGAGGGGGATGGATTTGGATTAAATGAAGGAAAAGAAAGAAATAAAATAGGGGGGAAAGAGAGGGGTGGCCGGCCATAGGCTTTGGAGAATGCACGAATGCAATAAATGATGAGGAAACAAGGTGGCGGGGGGGGGGGGGGGAGCCGGCCATGCATGTCATGAAGAGAGTGGGCTGCACTTTGAAGTGGGGAGGAGGCCGGGCTGCATCTTGTGGGCTGCTCCAATGAGGTGGGCTGCTTTGGTGGAAGAGGGATGCATCTATATGGGCTCGGGTAGCTTGAAGAGGGGCTGAATGCATCATGCGGGCTTCAAGGGAAAGGGCCGGGCTGCTCCAATCTTCAAGGGCTGCATGTAGGGGGCTGCACCATGATGAGAGGGCTGCACCATGATAAGAGGGTTGCACCATGTGTGGCCGGGCTGCTTGGGTTTCACTTGAAGGAGAAGCTTGGGCTGCATGGTTGCATCATGTGGGTTGCATTTACGTACAAGGGCTGCTCCATGTTGCCTGCATTTGGGCCATGATCCTACAAATAAAACAAAATAACACAACACATTAGTTATAATTTTTTTTATGACAAAACATAGATAAATTTTAAAAATTAAGCACAACATAACATAATAAAAACATTAGTCATTAAAATTAAAGTTAAACATAACAAGACATAAAATACATAAAATAAAACTTAGGAATTAAAATATCATAGCTAAAAGACCTTAATCATAAAATAAAACAAAACAAACATAAGAATTAATAAAAATATAAATATTCTTAAGAAATTTGAATACTAAACTACCCAAAAAAATGATGAATAAAACAAGTCATCAAATTCCCCCATGCTAGAGTATTTGCTTGCCCTCATGCGAATAAAACTTAAAGAACTAGGGAAAGAAAACAAAGGAGATTTAGGTTGCATAATTAAGAAAAACAAAACATGAAAAATTAAAATATCCTAATTCCTATGCTAACAACTAGTGGCGTGAGAAGTGCACAATAGAAAACTTGAAAGTGGAGACCTAAAAATATCATTAGAACATAAAGAAGAATTACAAATTTCGAAATTCCTAAAACAAGGCATCCAAAATTAATGAAAATAAGAAAAGCAAAAGTAGAAGTTCTAAATAAACGGCGCATTAACGAACTACTAGGTTGCTAGAATAACAATTAACACTAAATCACCTCAAGATAACCTCCAAAGAAATCCATCAATGATGGTGGCCATAGGCTTGTCCATTCACACTCTCTCCACTACGCGAATTTACGTTCTAAAGATTAATAGGACTTCTATAGGCATTAAAACTTGGCTTAAGTAAATGATTAGGAAATGAAAACAAGTATAAACATGAGGGCTTAAACACTAAACCAAGGTTGAGCTCAAAAATAAAAACATGAAGAGAAATGAGAAATGACAAGTACATCATTTTTCAATTCAAACTAACAAACAAAGGCCATGAACTTTTTTTCTTTTCATAAATTGGCCACAAATAAACTTCATTTTTTCTTTTGGATTGATTGTTTATTTAATTTAATTTTTTGATAATAATATTTTTTTTCTTCTTTAATAACTTTTTAAGGAAAGCTCCAAATATAAGCTTTAAACACTCCTTTTCATTTCAAAGATATAACCCTTCACAAAAAATGATATTTAAGCTCAAAGTTTAGTGTGAAATAGGAAAGACATTTTGGCTTTGGTGAAATGATGAAATGAAAGGTGGAGCTAAAAACAAAGAAACATGGAAAAGACCCAAAATTATTTTGCAATAGTAAATTTTGTTTGGTGGGCAAGAAAAGCTCAAACGAGTCAAAGGGTGGCCTAAATCATTTCTAAAGTACGTAAAAACGACGCACATGTTTTGAGAGTCGCTAGGGATAAGTTCTAGACACCAAGAAAGACTACCCCACAAATGAAAAAGAGCTAATATTACCTGGCAACCATTCATACGCAACTAACCGAATAAAAAGACATAACTACAAATTGCGAACTTATAATGAAAAAAAACGGATGCCTATATTTAAGAACAAGAAACTAGTAAAAATAAGCTATGTTAAACTGATAAATTTAGAAAACTGTTTCAAAGAAATCTAAATAGAACTAAGGAACCGCACGGGCCTACACATCACTAGAAGAAACATAAAAAAAAGATAGAAAATAATTTTTGATTTTGTTTTTCAAATAGGTTTTAGCATTTTTTTTAGATTTTTGTTTTATAGATTTTTTTGATTTTTTTTGATTTTTGATAAGGCTAAAATAAAAGTAATACTAAAGAAACTTAACAAAACTATACTAATTTTTTTTAGATTTTTGATAATGCTAAAATAAACGTAATACTAAAGAAACTTAACAAAACTATACTAATTTTTTTTTAAGAAAGCAAAAGATTTTTTTTTTTGGATTTTTGAAAGAAAAAGGAAAAAAGAAACTAACTAAACCCTCCCCCAACCTTAGATTTTTCATTGTCCTCAATGAAATAAACAAAATGAAAAACGAGAAGGAGACTGAGAGGGAGAGAAAAATGCAAAAAGTAAATGAAATAAAAAGAACAGGACTTCCTCGGGTTTGTGGGATGAAGGCGCATGTCGCTCCCCCATGCTTGCTTTTTAGTGCACTTGATCGTCAGTAGGTTTGACTTGATCCATCTTTATATCAGCAATGTTGGAGCGGCGGTCACGAACTTGCTTGGTTGGCCTCCAGAAGGAAGAGCAAAATAAAAGCAGAAAAAGAATAGAGTTCGTGGGCAGGTGCCCAAGATTGTTCTTTATTACAACAATTTAAAGTCCGAATAAAATTAAAAGTTGCATAATAATAATTAATAATAATAAGTCCAAAAAAATAAAAATGAAAATGTTCCACAACAAGATGAACATTTAAGAGTCCAAGACAAGAGCCTCTGTTGCAGGAGACACAGAATCATTTGAAAAATAAAGTTTAAGTCCATGCCCATTCACTTTAAAATCACCCTTATCGGGGTGCGAAAGAAACACAGTTCCATCAGAATAAACTTCCTTGACCGTAAACGGTCCAGTCCATCGAGATTTAATGTGTCCGAAGAAAATACGTAAGCGTGAATTAAAAAGAAGAACTTGATCGCAAGGTTTAAAAATTTTATGTTAGCCCAAGTTCTTATCATGATCGACTTTTGTTTCAGGGTCGGGTGATTTTGCATATGAATTTTTCAGATTTTTTTCTTCTTCAAAAATGAGATTTTCAAGATTCTTTTGTTTAAAAATAGTTTTATTTTCAAAATTTGTTTGCATGAACATAACCATATTTTCAAAAACATTTGTAGATAAGTTCAGAAAAAGAAGACGAAAAATCATTTGGAGAAATATAGGAGTCTTCTTTTAATTCATTAATAAAAAAATAAGAGTCGTCATTTTGCAAAGAATTTCTCATAGATTGATTAATATCAAAAGTAACCTCTTCATCTCCCACACACAGAGAAAGTCTTCCGTCACTCACATTTATGATTGCTCGAGCGGTGGCTAGGAAGGGACGACCAAGGATAAGAGGGACCTTGACGTCCTCTTCAATATCGAGAATGACAAAATCCACCGGGAAGATGAATTTGTCGACCTTTACTAGCACGTCCTCAACAATACCTAACAGATATTTGATCAACCTATCAGCTAACTGGATACTCATTCTTGTAGGGCTGAGAGTGCCCACTCCTAGCTTCTTGAATAATGACAAAGGCATCAAGTTGATGCTCGCACCTAGATCCACTAGCGCATGTTTTATAAAAAGATCACCAAAAACGCAAGGAATTGAAAAACTACCCGGATAGTGTATTTTTTTAGGCAAGTTAGAGTTTTTAACGACCGCCGTGCACTCTTCATTTAAGATTACGTGCGATAAATTTTCCAATTTCGTCTTGTTCATTAATAAATCCTTAAGATATTTTGCATACTTCGGCATTTGGATAATGTCTTCATGAAATGACAAATTTATATGAATTTGTTTAAACATTTCAAGAAAGCGTGAATATTGATCATCTAATTTTTCCTTCCTAAGCCTAGCCGGATAAGGAGGTGCCGGAAATTCCTTTATAATTGCCGGAGCATCATTTTGAAAATCGTTAACTTCTTTTTCAAAAATAGTCTTTTCTTTTTCAAAATTAGATTTGTCTTTTTATTTTTCAAAAATTTTATCATTTGATTCCGTAACGATAATATTTTCAGTAGTAGGAGAGGCAATCACCTCTGGCTCTTCCCTTGTGGTGGGCTCGTTAATAACTTTACCGCTCCGAAGGGAAATCGCATTCACGTGCTCCCTTGGGTTAGGTTCAGTGTTTGAGGGAAGAGCCCCGGGTGGCCTCTCGGAGATGACCTTGGCAAGTTACCCGACCTGGTTTTCTAAACTTTTCACGGACCCAGATAGACTTCTAATGGTAGCATCGTTCGAGCTTATATATTTAGAAAGTATTTCCTCCAAAGATGGAGTTTTTTGAAAATTTTGGTTTTGTTGTTGTGGTGGTGGTGGTATAAAATTGTGTGGTGAGCGTGCATCATTAGCAGGGTTACTCCAAGAAATATTTGGATGGTTACGCCATCCAGGATTATAAGAGTTCGAAAAAGAATTAAAACCAGGAGGTGCAGAAAAATTAGAAAAAGCAGAAAAATTATTGGCAGAATTATTTTGAGCAGGAATGGGTATGTTCCCTAGATAATCCACCTGCTCTGTAGCAGCAGCATTCGCATTTTCATATACCTTAGCGGCGGAGGAAGCAGTCATCTCCGAAATCTTCTTGTTCACCATTTCCACTTGCAACGCCAGTTGCGAAACCGAGTCCACCTCATAGATAACTGCAGGTTTAGATGGGCGAGTCCTAGATGAATTCCACTGATAAGTGTTCATCGCCATGTCCTACATAAGCTCAAGAGTGGCTTCCGGAGTTTTGCGGTCTAAAGAACCAGCGGAAGCGGCATCTATCATTTGCTTAGTTTCTTGATTTAGCCCATTGTAAAATGTCTGGAACTGTAACCATACAGGCAGAGCATGATGAGGGCATCTTCTCAAAAGTTCTTTGAACCTCTCCCAAGTGCCATAGGGGGTCTCAGAAGCAATTTGAGAATAAGAAGTTATATCATTTCTTAACTTAGCAGTTTTGGCGGGGGGGGGGGAATAACGAGAGAGAAACTTTTCAGTTAAAATGTTCCAAGTAGTGATTGTTCCTCTTGGAAGAGAACTCAACCACTGCTTGGCTTTAGTTCTTAAGGAGAAGGGGAAGATTCTTAGCCTTATAGCATCGTCTGAGACACCATTTATTTTGAAGGTGTCACAGATTTCAAGAAAATTGGTAATATGCAAGTTCGGATCTTCATCTTGTAATCCGTCGAACTGTACATATTGCTGCACCATTTGTATGATGCTAGGCTTAAGCTCGAAGTTATTGTTCATAATTGCAGGTCAAACAATACTTGTTTCTGTACCCTCCAGATTGGGCCGAGCATAATCGAACATGGTCCTTTTTTGAGCCATTCCTGGGTTGGGATCTCCCATTTCAGAATTAAAATTACAATCACCGTCGGAATCCTCAACCGCTGTTTGAGAAGTGGAACCTATGAATCGCAGGTTTCTCCGAAAGGAGCGTTCGATTTCTGGGTCCAAGTCTACAAGTAGCGACGGATTCGTGCGGGTCATGTACTAAGAAAATTAGAAGGAGAGTGGAGGAAAGAAAAAGAGAAGAAGGGAAATAAAAAAAACTTGAAGAATAAAAAAGAGAAAGGAAATTTTTTTTTGATTTTTGCAAAAGTAATAGCGTAAGCGCTTTCTTAATATTGACGAAAAAATGTCCCGGCAACGGCGCCAAAAACTTGATGGGCTAAAACCCGAACAGGCAAGTGTACCTGTCGAATTGTAGTATCAAGGTCGTATTTAAACACGGGGTTGTCAAGTACTACTACTCACGCTTGAACTATTATCCTACCGAAAGAAAAATGGGTTTTGATAATTTTTAAACGAAAGATAATTTTTTAGACGAAAAAAAACTTATAATAAAAGGTTAGCATTCGATCGAAGATTCACCATAAAACGAAATGAGAGGGATGAAAATGCATAGTTTTAAATTTGCAAATCATACTCGACCGTGACGGATCCGAAAATAAGACAAAATCTCGCTAGAGCATTAAGTCTCCTAACTTATAGACGCTTTGATCGAAATCTCTTTACAATTCAAAGAGGCCTAAAGTTGCATTATCGAGGTGACCCGCACTATTGGATTTGACTCCAATCCGGAAGATTTACATCATCCTATCTTTAGGGTTGCGTTCAACTCCTTCCTTCTTTGAGTGATCTTTCACATTCACGAGCCTCTCGGCTACTCAAATATGAGATCCCAAGCCTACTACCCTATACCGGAAATACGAAGTCGGCAAAATAAAAATCAAAGACGGATCGAGTAAAATTTAGACAAAAATAAAATTATTAAATAAAGGAAACCCTCATCTCATTTTATGGATCCTCACGATCGAATGCTAAAGAAAATTAGCTACGCATAATTGAAAGGAAAGACAATAGAAGATAAGAAAGGAACATTTTCATTACTTGCAAACAAAAGAGTACACAAAATTTAAAAAAGACAAGAGTATATTAGGAAGAAAAACTCGCAATAATGAAGAAAAAAAACTAATACAATAAGGAAACTAATAACAACTCACAAGAACTCTCCAACACTCAAATTTTGCTTAAAACTTCACTTCCCAAAATTTCTCCCCTTTCGCTTGAGGGATGGGGTGGCTTTTATAGGAGAGGGAGAAGGTTCTAGAATGAAATGAAGAAGAGGGGGTGCATGAATGAAATAAATGAGGTGGAGAGAATGCATGCATGATATTTAATGAGGTGGAGAGAGAGAGGTGGGTTCAATGCATGGATTTTATGGAAATGAGAGTGGAAAAAATATAAAATAGAGAGGGGGATGGATGTGGATTAAATAAAGGAAAAGAAAGAATTAAAAGAGGGGGGAGAGATAGGGGTGGCCGACCATAGGCTTTGGAGAATGCATGAATGCAATAAATGATGACGAAACAAGGGGGAGCCGGCCATGCATGTAATGAAGAGAGTGGGCTGCACTTTGAAGTGGGGAGGAGGCCGGGCTGCATCTTGTGGGCTGCTCTAATGAGGTGGGCTGCTTTGGTGGAAGAGGGCTGCATCTATATGGGCTCGGGTAGCTTGAAGAGGGGCTGAATGCATCATGTGGGCTTCAAGGGAAAGGGCCGGGCTGCTCCAATCTTCAAGGGCTGCATGTAGGGTGCTGCACCATGATGAGATGGCTGCAACATGATGAGAGGGCTGCACCATGTGTGGCCGGGCTGCTTTGGTGGGAGAAGCTTGGGCCGCATGGCTGCATCATGTGGGCTGCATTTACGTACAAGGGCTGCTCCATGTTGCATGCATTTGGGCCATGATCCTATAAATAAAACAAAATAACACAACACATTAGTTATAAATTTTTTTTATGACAAAACATAGATAACTTTTAAAAATTAAGCACAACATAACATAATAAAAACATTAGTCATTAAAATTAAAGTTAAACATAACAAGACATAAAATACATAAAATAAAACTTAGGAATTAAAATATCATAGCTAAAAGACCTTAATCATAAAATAAAACAAAACAAACATAAGAATTCATAAAAATATAAATATACTTAAGAAATTTGAATACTAAACTACCCAAAAAAATGATCACTAAAACAAGTCATCAATGAGTTCTGTGAGAAGGAAGGTACCAGGTACTGTTTCTCAGCTCCTAGAACTCCCCAATAGAATGGGGTAGCTGAAAGGAAAAATAGGACACTCTTTAAAGCTGCAGGTACATTGCTTGCAGATGCTTACATGCCCCTAACCTTTTGGGCAGAGGCTGTGAGCACAATAAATTATGTCCTGAACAGGAGTTTAATTCACAAACTAAAAAATAGGACTCCCTATGAATTACTTAAAGGGAAGAAACCTAAAATCAACTATTTTAAAGTATTTGGATGTATATGTTATATTCATAACAATAACAAAAGATACATTAGAAAGTTTGAGGCTAAGGCTAAAGAGGGAATTTTTCTAGTATATTCCCAATTAAGCAAAGCCTATAGGGTTTTTAATAAATTATCTCTAAAAATTGAAGAATCTGTTCATGTTACATTTGATGAAGCTAACATGTCTTGCAAGGAGAAAGAGATTTCTACCAATGGCACTTTGCAGGTACCTCACTTGTGTGAGAAGTTGGATGGACTAAACCTCACCCAAGAGGTTCCAACACATCCTTCTCCACAAGTCATTGAAGAAAGTGAAGATGAAGGCACTGAAGGAATTGATCTTCCCCCAACAGTAAACATAATTCCACAAGATGCATTAGTTCCTAATGATGTTACAGAACCAACTCCACCCACTGATCTTGTCACACTAAGGGATCACCCTAGATCTCAAGTGATTGTAGACATATCAGCAGGTGTACAGACCAGACATCAACTCAACCAAGATTTGATGCATGCCTGTTTTCTCTCTCAAGTTGAACCTCAATCCATAAAAGGTGCTGAGCAGGATCCCCACTAGATCATTGCTATACAAGAGGAACTCAACCAATTTGAGAGGTGTAGAGTTTGGGATTTGGTTCCAAGACCCCAAGACTATCCAGTCATTGGAACCAAATGGGTATACAAAAATAAATTGGATGCCCAAGGTACAATAGTGAGGAACAAGGCCAGGCTTGTTGCTCAAGGATATAGACAAGAGGAAGGAATAGATTATGACCAAACCTTTGCACTTGTGGCAAGGTTAGATGCAATCAGAATATTCCTTGCCTATCAGCCTACAAAAGATTCAAGGTATATCAGATGGATGTGAAGAGTGCATTCCTGAATGGAGTACTTAAAGAAGAGGTTTATGTTGAACAAGCTCTAGATTTTGTCTCTCTAACTCACCCTTATCATGTTTTCAAATTGCATAAAGCTCTTTATGGTCTCAAGCAAGCTCCAAGAGCTTGGTATGATACCCTAACAAGCTTTTTGATAGAGCATAAATTCATTAGATGCATAGTAGATAGAACACTTTTCACTAGACATCATAAGTATCAAATATTGTTAGTGCAAATATATGTGGATGACATCATATTTGGGTCTACTGATTCCAAATTATGCAAGAGGTTCTCTGACCTCATTCATTTAAAATTTGAAATGAGTAGCAAGTGTGAGCTCTCCTACATCCTTGGACTCCAAGTGAAGCAGTTGCTTGATGGCATCTTCATCTCCCAAGCTAAATATGTAAAAGCGCTTATCAAAAAGTTTGGGATGGATGAGGCCTCAACAAAGAAAACACCCATGGCCACTAATGTTGTGATTGACTCTGATACACATGGGAAACCTGTGGATCCGAAATTAAATAGAGGCATTGTTGGGTCCCTACTATATCTTACAGCAAGCAGACCTTATATCATGTTTTCCACATGCCTTTGTGCTAGGTTCCAAGTGAACCCAAAAGAATCTCACCTAATTTTCTTAAAAAGCATTTTGAGATATATAAAGAGTTGTCCTAGTCTAGGCATATGGTATCCTGCTGAGTCAGAATTTGATTTAAATGGATTTTTAGATGCTGACTTTGCTAGATGTAGGGTTGATAGAAAAAGCACCTCAGGGACTTGTCAGTTCCTTGGTATAAGGTTAGTATCCTGGTTTTGTAAGAAACATTCATCTGTATCCACCTCAACTACATAAGCAGTATATATTGCAGCAGATAGTTGTTGTTCTCAGATGCTGTGGATCCAAAACCAACTCCTAGACTATGGTCTCAACTTAAATAATTCAACTCTCTTTTGTGATAACACTAGTGCTATAACAATAGCACAAAATCCAGTCCATCACAGTAGGACTAAGCATATAGACATTAGACATCATTTCATTAGAGTGTGTGTGGACAAAAACAAAATTAATCTTGTCTATATCTACACTGATTTACAAAGAGCTGATATATTCACCAAACCTCTGGATGAGAGAAATCACTTATTCTTTATAAATCAGTTGGGAATGATCAATGGAGAAGACTTTGTTTAATTTCTGTCTGCACTCGACGAATTTTCTAGAGTTCGTCGAACGGAGCTCGACGAACTAGGGAAAGTTCGTGAGGATTTCGTCGAACGGCGGTCGACGAACTCTCTGTGAGTGAAGTTGTGTTCGTCGAACGAAGATCGATGAGTCTACTTCAGGAAAACCTTCGTCGAATAGAGCTCGACGAAATGTCTTCAACTCTTCCAGCTGAGCTCGATGAATTATTTCAATATCAATTATTTCGTCGATCTCAGGTCGAAGAATTTCTTATTTTTCGTAGAACGAAGTTTGTCGATTCATATTCCAGAAAATCTTATAACTAGGTTTTATTCGACCTCCGTCCCATGCTTTCTGTTCCCTTGCACTTGATCGTCATTTTTCTCTCTTGCAGGTAATTTCATGTCGATTCCAGTGGGAACACTTGCTGCAATGAAATTCGACACCGAATTCGATGTTGACTTTGATTCCTTCCAGCATTCAGAACCAATCTTTCTTAGTATCCTGGAACTTCTAGAAGAACAACAACTAAAGACCCTGATGACAACCAGAATCAAACTGTCTGGAGCAGAAATTAGAGAATACGTCTAAACTTCATTAACATCTTAGGAGAATACCATGACAGGAACAATTGCGGGTAACGCTATAACTCCCTCTTCCGCAGTATTAACTGAAATTTTTGGATTGAACAATGAAGAAGGAGAACTGGAAATAGATTCTAAGGAATATGATATGATGTTAAGTTTGATGGGATATGCTAGAAATAATCCCCATAAACTATTGAAGAAATATTTATCTGCAGAATATAAATTTCTGGCAGTTATTGTTGGGAAAGTCTTGCTAGGCAAGCACACTGCACATGACTACATTACCAGGCATCAATTTTTGTTCATGTGTGCAGTGGTAAATAAGAAACAAGTAGAATGGGCTCAGACCATATTTGATCTAATAAAGAAAAAGAACAATAAGAAGGAAGTCTGTTTTGGAAGGATCCTAGGGATCTTCCTGAAGGAGAAGGCTGCTGAATCACTGGTCTCCCTGACCATATTCATTAATGCCAGCAAGAGGCTCACCTGTGCCTTGTTTGGTAGGTGGGAGCGGACTATATCCACGCCATCCAAGGATTCAATCTCTTCCACCCCAGCTTCTGAAAGCACAAGGGTAGTTAGGGCCACTTCCCACCCTGCTGAAGCGCTCATCCCCACACCTCCATCCCTTCTAGCAACTCAACAACAATCACCCTCCACAGTTCATACTCCCTCTCTTCAACCACATCAACAACTCCAACAATAACTTCAACCAGATCAACAACCACAACCCTATGTTCATGTTCCTACTATAGACACATTACGTGCCACCTCCCCACCAATAGACCTTACTGACTTCACTTCCTCAACCACCCAGGAATACCATCAACCCACTCCATCTCAATCACCACAATCCCCCCATGATATAGCAGCCCCAACACCACCTTCATCTCCTCTTCCACCACACTTGTCCTCCATACCATCATTCAATCTACTGTCATCTCCTCCCATTACTCCCTCTCTTCCAACTGAATCCATCCAGGATATCCCCATGCAAGATGCCCTCCTTCCATCCTCACCAACATCTCCCATTCCTCCAAATGTTTCCACCTCAACACCATCTGCCACTCCATCACTGGATCCCTCCATCATCTCATCTGTCATTGCTCTCATCACACCTCTCCTCAAAACTCTAATAGAAGAAGACATTACACCTCTTGTTACTTCCATATCTACCCTATCTGCCCAGATATCTGCCCTTTTTGCTGCCCCCTCTTCGTTTAGGGGCCTGGCTCCAATTATTACTGAAACCAGGCAGGGGGAGATGCTTGATGAAGAAGCTGCAACCGCTCCAGCAACAACAGATGTTTCAGTTCCAGCAGCTCCAGCTCCAGCAGATGCAGAGGCAACCACAATAGATGATTCAGAATTTGTTGATTTTATTCATTTTATTGAGACTGACTGACATGGATATAGAAGAGTCAGCTCCAGAATAAATTATTACTGCTGGTGATTTTATCATTAATCCGACAGTAGACTTAGAATATTTGTTAAAAAGTTTTGATACTGCATTCTTGAGCTTCTCTCCAGCTGATCATAATAAGCCATCATTGGCTATTATCCCATACACCTCTCCAATAAGCCCTAAAGTGGCTAAGCAGCTTAAGGACAACTTTGCTTCTCAAGAGAGTTGACATTGAAGAAGAAAATAAGAAAGCTGCTGAAGGCACTGTCACAGTTAGTTCTCCAACCCCTCTTGAAATTTATCTTCCAGCTCCAGCTCCAGCATCTACTCCAGCTCCATCCCAAGTTGAGAAACCCATTATATCTGATGAAACACTGAAAAAGCTAGATGCTTTATATGATAATCCACATGATAGCAGTGATGATGATGATGATGAGGAGGATGATGAGGATTCTGATGAGGATGCTAAAAAAAGAAGAAGCCAGTATCTAAAAATAGAAAAGCTCCTCCTCCTCCTGCTCCTAAGCCAAATCCAACCAATGACACTCCATACTATATCCTTCAGAAGATAACTCCATATAAAGGGATGCCAACTTGGATGTGGCTATCCAAGAATGAGCAGAAAGAGAGGATGAGAAGCAAAAGATATTCCCCTCCTCCATCTTAGAAATACAGAAAAGATCCACCTCCTCCTTCAGCTGCTGATGCTTTAGGCACAACTTCCCAAAGATGTACCCAATTCCAAACATATCAGAGACATCAAGGGAGATCTTCTTCTGGAAGCAGTCGACATAGACATTACTCTTCAGGCAAGCAACATTAATTTCAGCATCAACCACAGTAGCAGAATCAACAACAGCTATCATTCCCTGCAGATTAGAAAGCTGAAAGTCCTAAAAGACCAAATTCTCCTCATGTTCCTTTTGAAGATCCTAAAACAGCTAATACAGCTAGAATGGCCAGGTTCCAAGAACTTGTAGGCCTTTCTATGATTAACAAGGCCAAAGCTGAAGGAATGGATCATTTTGAGTATTCCACAATGTCTAAGTACAGGAAAGAAAAGCTTAAGAGGTATGAAAAAGCTAACAAGTTTTTCAATGTTGATGACTACATGAAGTTGCACCCAAAAGCAGTTGTCCCCAGAGCCACATCTTTGAAGATTATAGGGGCTGCTGATATGACCATGACAAAAGTTTTAGCTTCAAATCTAAATAGAGAAATTGTCTTTACCATGCCTGGAGATAAAGGTAAAGAAGTAATGCCCAAAGAGAAGAAACAAAAGAAGTGATTCTGAACTGCTTTACTTCTGTTATGTTTTTATAACTGCTTTCTATTTCTGAATGAAGCTTATGTATATATATATATCTGCTGAAAGATATTGTACCTAATCACCTAGGGGGGGGGGGGTGAATAGGTGACTTAAATCATTTTAACTTTTTAGGCAGAATTCAGATTATATCACAGAATTTAAACTACTTTCTCACAGCAATCAATCAGCAATCACAACAAAACACATGCACACAGTGAACACTCAGGTTTATAGTGGTTCCCCAAGGTTTGGGTACATCCACTTTCCCCCTTCACCTATTTAGTAGTGTACTAGATTCGGCTAAACTCCTCCACTATCTCAGATCCTCAGATCTTACACTCAGAACCCCAAAACAGGTTCCTACAGCTCAGGCCCAAGGCCCTACAACTCAGTCTTCTACAAAGACCTACACTCAGCTTCTTCACAAAGCCTACACTCAGCCACAACAGGCCTACACTAGCCACAACAGGCCTACACTCAGAGATATAAATCTCCTACACTCAGGCACACAGGCCCTACACTCAGCCTTTATAATTACAGGCTTACAAACTCAGACCCCTAAGGATCCTACAAGAAATATAAAATACAAAGTGTATCTACCTACAACTCTGAATAGAGAGATGAGTTGATAGGTTCTTAATGAGTTCTTGGATGAACTCTGCTGAGATCAATCTGACTTGGCTATCTTCAAACCTTCTTGAATGTAGAACACAATAGGATTGATCTCCTCTGCAGCTGATTCTTGATCTCTGCAACTTAAGATTCAGAACGAAGTCTGAACCCTTCTTCTCAGCCTGGTTCCAACGGCTGTCTTCTTGGATGGAGCTCTCTCTCTCCAACTTCTTAGATCTTCACTAGATGAATAGCTAGATCTTGTGTGAATTACTTGATGAGTTGATCTTCTTCTTTCTGTAGACAGTATACGCCTATTTATAGGCCTTCTTCATGGTAACCGGCTAGTCCGGTTCCTAACTGATTTCTGACAACTCTGACAGGTGCAGTAGACCGGCTGGAATGGCAGCTGTCAAGTCATCCAGTCAGTTCTTGAAATAACTATAACTGTCTGAAAGTGTCGAGACTGTCTGTCTTTAAGTGTCGACACTTATAGACTAAGTGTCGACACAAGTTGACAAATGTGTCGACACTAGCCTTCAAGGTGTCGACACAACTCCTTGTGTTGTAGAATTCACTTCTCGACACAGCTTCTTCATCATGTGTCGACGCTGATATTGTGTGTCGACACAAGTTCTTGTTCTTCAGAATATTGCTGAATTCTTGTAAGTGTCGACACAACTCCTTTGTGTCGACACATCTTCATGTGTTGAACTTGTTCAGTGTCGACACATCTTCTTGGTGTCGACACATGCCTTCTGTGTTGATACTTGCTGAGTGTCGACACTGCTCCTTGTGTCGACACATTCTTCTTCTGTTGAGACTCTGGCTGAGTGTCGACACTTCCCCTTAGTGTCGACACTTGTACTTAGAATTTTTTTGTTGAACTTTGTTATGTGTCGACACAGCTCCTTGTGTCGACACTTTCTTCAAGTGTTGAGTCTTTTGCTGAGTGTCGACACATTCTTTCTTGTGTCGACACTTTCTTCAAGTGTTGACTCTTCTACTGAGTGTCGACAAATTCTTTATCATGTCGACACTTATACTTAGACTCTGCTGACTTTTGCTGAGTGTCGACACAGCCTCCAAGTGTCGACACTTTCTGATGTAGACACAGTTTCACTGGGTGTCGACACAACTGCTAAGTGTCGACACTGCTTCACTGGACTTTTCTTCATTGAGTGTCGACACAGCTCCTTGTGTCGACACTTTGTGTCTGGTGTCGACTCTGCATTTCTGGTGTCGACACAAGTACTCCAAGTGTCGACACTGCTTGCCTGGGTGTCGACACAAGTCTTCTTAACTGTCGACACTTTCCCTCTGGGTGTCGACACATGGACTTAGAAACTTTTTCATCTTTCCTGCAAATACTTAACCTGCACAAGTAAACTAAAAATACATCAAATACATTTTGATGTATATCATTGAGTAGGGTGAGGCTTCTTCAAATCAGGTACATTAGAACCAATGTATCCAACATCTGCTACATGTGTTATTGATCTCTGCCAGATATATGCTTTCTTGCCTTGTGATTTTCAATTTTGATTTGAGTCTGTGATTAGTGACCTCAGCCAAATAGGGGGAGATTATTGGATCCCTAGTAAGATTTGGGCTAGGTTCACTAAGTTAGGATCATATGACCCACAATGTATAGCCAGGGTCATGGTTGTGTCCTAGAGTCTAGGCCAAGTCCTTAGAATCAACATCACATGGACCAACTATCAACAAGACTGCCAGAGGCTCAAGACTTAGAGTTTTTTTTAAAGACCAAGTAAAATGAGTTTGACGTCGTCGAACTCAGGTCGATGATAGATGTGCTCGACGATATCACAGAAAATTCTCTGAGCTGAGCTCGACGAACTTCATTCTCAGGTTAACGATTTCTGGACTAGCTTCAGCATTCCAAGTTCAGATGTTATATAGGCTCAGGTCGATGAACTAAGTTCTCTGGACGACGATTTCTGGATTCTTTACTTCAACACTTCAAGATTAGAAAACATCTCTTTATTCTAAGTCCAGAGTCAGACTTTGGTCGATGAACTTAGTTCTCAGCTCGACGAACTCTGACCACAATAGCTAGAGTTATCCAACAGCAGTTAGTGGTCCTCAGCTCGACGAAACCAATTCTTAGGTCGATGAATTCTGGATAATTCACTTCAACACCTTTATCCAGAAGCATCTGAAATTATTCTAAGTCCAGAAATATTTTGCTGAACTTCAGTCGACGAAACCAGTTACAAGCTCGACGAACTCCATACACAGAAAAGGCAAATTTTCTAGAGAATATAGTTCTGCTCTCTGCTCGATGATCTTGGAACAAAGCTCGATGAACAGAAGTCATCTGGTCGACGAACTCAACAACTCAGCTCGACGAACTATGAACTCAGCTCGACGATTTCTGTTATTAGTTCGACGAATCCAGACTTAGTTATTTTCCATCCTTCTGTCCCCTTCTTACTACAATAATTCCTGAGTAATTAATGCTAAAATATTTTATGGAATATAACCGTTACACAGAGTATTGATTATGGTCTTCTCCAGGATTATTGCCTGCCATTTTTCTATGGGACAGTTGGGGAAATAATTCAATGCATTTTATTCTCAAGGCCGTCAGCATTGATTGCAGAGGATTTCAAAATTTCGAAAGACCATTTTGACAGGAAATATAAAAGAGATTTTCTCTCTTCTTCCTGGAGACAGATAGAAAGAACAAGATAGATAGACACAGAGAAAAAGACAATCACTCTGAATAAAAAAAAAACTCTCTGCACTTTCTTTCATTTCTGATACAAAAAAGAAGCCGTATACCTGAAGATCATCAGCTACTTGAAGAAGAACAATCAATCAAATATCAAGAGTCTTCTATCTTCAACACTCCAGGACACTTCAAAGGACAACTACAACTTTATCTGTCAAAGAAGTTCCTGAACAACTGCTGATCAAGGCTGAACTATTGAAGGCCTATCACCCTACAGTAAGGCTCCATCTCTCTGAACCATTCTATACCTTAGGGGGAGCCATTGCTAAAATCAATATCCACAAGTCTTCTCAGTTGTATATTGAGAAAGAGGAGAAAATATCATCTCTCATCCCTCCTGTATAAAGGGTTATAACTCCCTTGAAAAGTTATTCCTGATTGCAAGTCACCTGATCAAAAGACTTGAGGATTGTTTTTTGAGCACCTGTTCAAAAGCTCATTGGTGTCAGACAGCTGATCAAAAATCTGAGTGGATTCGTACCAGGGTGGCAGAAGAGTGGACGTACCCAAGTTTAGGGTGGCCACTATAAATTCTTGTATTGTCTGGATTGCCCTTTTCTTTTGTTTCTTGTTGTGGCCGTGTTAGTTGTTAGGTTTGCTGTTTATGCTTTTAAATTTATTCATGCACTAGATAAAATCAGTTGAAAATTTTATAAAACCTGAATACTCTATTCACCCCCTCTAGAGTATTCCTGATTTAACAGCTCACTTTCAGTGGCCCCACATTATATTCTACGGACAGTTAGTGGAGTTACGTATTGATACCTTAATCCAAACACGCATCCTAACATAGAGTGCATTCTAACGGAAGGTACATTTAATAGTTCAGAACCGAACCTTATGAATGTCCCCAAAAACCCAAGTAAAAATGTTAACAACAATATATAGAAAGTTATGGCCTTAAGTCCTTACAAAGTTTCATCAAATGGTAATGTCTTACATATTTCGGTACGCAGGCCGATCACACATGAAATAATTAATAGTAAAGATAACTTCCCTTTGGCCCTCGAGGGACAGCTTAGCAACCATGGGCTTCAGCCCACTATGTCCCGCTTGGCTCAGCTGCATCTGCATGAAATCATTCCACCCCAATGGTGTTAAATATAGCAACGGTCAGCATTAGATGAACAAATTATAACTACCCCACCCATCACTAGGGGTGGAGGTGCTCCTTCCCTTCAGGCATTTATCATAGATTTATTGTAACGCCTCCACTCGTCACATGGAATATAACGGTGGGTCCGGCCGGGGCCCCAAGCAATATTTCACAAACAGGTGGCAGAATTATTTGTGGAAATCAAAATCTACTCGTATCATAACTCAAAACATTCTAGCACAACATTTTAAGTTAGATGAACTCAGCACTGCGAATGTCCGCTAATATTTAAACTCTACATTTATATATATTTATAACCAGGAATGTATACAACACACACACTCATGGCCTTAAGGCCTTACAAGTTGCACTTTACACACATGTACAATTTCATACATCGGCACGCACGCCGGCCACACATGAAATCCAAACACGCTTCGCATGGCCTTCAAGGGCCTTTAGCAGCAAGCCTCCATTCCGCTCAATTCATTTCAATTCAACAGCACCTGTAATTAGCCATCCACCCAAGAGCGACAAACAAAGTAACGGTCAGCATTAGCTGACCAATTATAATGACCATACCCCTTACCCGTGGTAGTGGTTCCTTCCTTGTATGCATTGCAATTATACTATCTAGCAATCACAAATAAGTACGCTCAGGCACAACAGGATCACAAATGCCTGTCGCAACCAGACGCTCCATGCACTCAGGGCACCTTACAGTGTGCCGGTCTCCGAGGCAACACCACCGATTAGAAAATTAATCACTTGTTGGCTGGCCGGTCCTAGTCACCCCAACCCGCAGATTGGTTGCATTCTGCCCAAACCACTTAGAGGTGACAACCTCATGACAAACTTGAACATTAAGATCCACCCACCAATGTGGTGCAGCAAGTAGGGTCTGCCACGTGTCCTCCCAAACATTGCCACTAATCTCCCAAAATAACCAGGGTCAGGTTAGCCTTTCTCGTGCTCAATCCGTCAGTAGCGCACCACTAGACGCGGGTCGGCCTTCCGTCCTGATTAGTTGAAACGTTTCGCTCTCCCAGAGCAATTAGAGCTCACAGAGCTCACACAAAAAGGAGCTTACACAAAGCATCCAATATCCATCCATCCACACATCCATACATCCATAGATTACGTCCATATGTACAAAACATACACAGTTATAAAATCCACGGAGTCTTCTCCGGTTTACTCATAGTCATCACCAATCCATACTAACCATCCAGATGGGCTTCACACATCATGTCTATGTCGTACTCCACACTTCCGGCTTTAGATGCAGACTCAACCAAGAAATCACTTACAAGATCCACCTCTTGGTGGAGGATTCCATGCATATGCATAAAGAAAGGACTTTGATGTCCAAGAATGAGATTGTTACCCTTGAATATGGCTTCAGAGCCATGACCTAGCCGGATGGAAATCACCACCTCGACCTTGCCTTCACGAATCCGATCTCGGATCTTCACTCCGCACTCCACAGCTCCTCCAGCAGCTGGCTTTCTCCTTCCTCCTTTACTTCCTTTGAACCATCTCTCTCTTTCTCTCTCTTTGAGAATGAGAAGAAGAAGACTTGAAATGAAGGGATCTTATACCTCATTTCTCGGCCTTTATCCACATTGAAGGGGTATGGATCCTTAGATCCAGAATAGGGAAACAAACGGCTCAGATCTGCCCCAAAAAAGGCTGAACACGGCCTGACACACCCTGTGACACGCCCTTATCACCGGCAGTGTCACTTAAGCGGTAGGCAACCGACTCAAATCCAACCAGTATATGGCTGTGTGACACGCCCGTATCACACCCTACATTCCCGTGTCATTCCTGACGCGCACGTGTCTAGTAGCTGTGTACTTCACATAGCATAACTATTCCTCACCCGAGCGGGACACGGCCCTGGGACACGCCCATGTCCCAGGCCGTGTTCACCAGGACATACCCGTGTCCAGCAACACACGTATTCCTCACTGAACCCCACAAAGGACATGCCCTGTGAGACGCCCGTGTCACAGGCCGTGTACTGTGCGCTCGACGATCGTCGACCACATACCCAACTACTCAACCCGAGCATGACACACCCTGGGACACACCGGTGTCTCAGGCCGTGTCACCCATGCCTTGGGCTTTGGGGTGTTACAATCCTACCCTCCTTCAAAAAAATGTCATCCCAAAATTTGGCTCAACCACAACCAGCAACATAATCACTCTACGTCGCACCATCAGCAACCGATCACTCAAATAATGCGAGCCTGGTGAGAGCTCAGAGACCACAGCTTACCTCATCCCAAGGCATCGCACAAACCAAACAACACATGCAACACATACACACATACCGATTTCTACCATATGTCCATTCCTCATATATCTATGCATCGTCTATGTACACCCATATATCGTGTGTTATACACTTTGATTGAGCGATCACAAAAATAAAAGAAGGTATACGCAAACATCTCATTCATCATTTCATTATATGATCACTAGACAAAACAAAGTGGACACCAACAATACATCATTTATATTTTTACTGACATCCACCCACATCTATGTACATCCCCAAAGTCACATAGTTTACTCTTTCATATTTATTTCTGCTCACCAGCCTCATTTTGCAAATATCGCTTCATAGCTTCTTGGAGTGCCAAATTAAACACACGAGGTTGAACCTCACCAATTGAGCATTGCGGCTCCTGCACTTCCAAATTATGTAGTAGAGGTTGCATCCGGGATGCAGATGACTCGACCACTGCTTTACCCTTCTCTTCATATGACACACCTACCTTTTTCTCACCCCTTGGAGCGTCACTCCAACAATTGTTGGCTAAATGTCCTTGCTTGCCACATCGAAAACATGTACGTGTCTCCACACGTCCTTGTCCATAGGTTGCTCCCAAAAAATAGTAGACGGAGTTGGTTCTGCAGGCATGGACTTTTTCTTATCTCGTCTCCTAAACTCTGACTGTTCCGACTACGGAACTTTAATTTCCGGCTTCTCCACTGCTAGACTATTCTTCTCTTGTACCTGCTTTAAATCCTTCTCCAGCGCCCGGGCTGTATCTACCAACGCTTGAAAGCCTTGGTTCACCGAACTCGGGAGTACCAACCTCAACTCATCACGCAATCCCTAGTAAAAGCGATTCGCCTTTCGCGCTTCCTCAGTGAAGGTAGACCCCGCATAGCACCCTAGTCAGGTGAACTCATGCAGGTAAGTATCAATATCATGCTCACCCTGCACCAGACGGAGAAACTCATTCTCCATGGCAATCCGCTACGACACTGGCACATACTTGGCTAGAAATAATTGTGAGAATTCTTCAATTAATATTTCTTCCAATCCTCGCCCTACCAAGTGATGCGCTTCCACTTCATCCCACCAAAGAAGTGTATCGCCTTCCAACAAAAACGTGGCTAACGTTACCTTCTGTGCATCCGCAGTCCGGATTGCTCCCAAGATTCTTTTGACTCTTGCAAGACAATCTTCCGCATGCGTTGGGGAAGTCGCCCCACCAAACATAGGTGGATGAAATTCCATAAACCACTTCAGCTGCTCATCCGCTACTTGCTCTGCCATCACAACTTCAGCGCACCCTTGCCTTGCACCAGGCCATACTGGTACCCCTGCCGGCCTTGCCTGCCCAGGAGGCTATGCCTGTAACACTACTAGCACTGTCTCAGTCACTGCACGTATGGTCTCCACTGAGGGAGTTGTAGGCTCTTCAACTGGTGTCGCACTCTCGTCGGACTACTGGGGCTCAGATTGCCCAACACCACTCTTCGCCACCTATCAATGTACAAAACACCATTAATCATCCACTTCATAACGGTAATTATACATTGACTACTCGCTCACGCACCTTACGTGCAAGGAATACATTCCTAGTGGACATTCGTGAGTTCAATTATGTTCTTCCCTCCCAAACAGTCTCAACCTGGCTCTGATACCACTTTGTAATGCCTCCACTCGTCACATGGAATATAATGACGGGTCCGGCCGGGGCCCTACTCCATATTTCACAGATAGGTGGCGGAATTACGCGTGGAAATCAAAATCTACTCATATACTAACTCAAAACATTCTAGCGCAGTATTTTAAGTTAGATGAACTCAGCATAACGAATGTCCACTAATATATAAAGTCCACATTTATATATATTTATAACCAGGAATGTATACAACACGCACACCCATGGCCTTAAGGCCTTACAAGTTGCTCTTTACACACATGTATAATTTCATACATCGGCATGCAGGCCGGCTACGCATGAAATCCAAATACGCTTCGCACGGCCTTCAAGGGCCTTTAGCAGCAAGCCTCCATTTCGCTCAATTCATTTCAATTCAACAGCACCTACAATTAGTCATCCACCCAAGAGCGGCAAAGAAAGTAACAGTCAACATTAGTTGAACAATTATAACGACCGTACCCCTTACCCGGGGCAGTGGTTCCTTCCCTGTATGCATTGCAATTATACTATCTAGCAATTACAAACATGTGTGCTCAGGCACAACAGGATCACAAATTCCGGTCGCAACCAGACGCTCCGTGCACTCAGGGTACTTTACGGTGTGCCGGTCTCCGAGGCAACACCACAGATTAGAGAATTAATCACTTGTTGGCTGGCCGGTCCTAGTCACCCCAACCCGCAGATTGGTTGCATTCCGCCCAAACTACTCAGAGGTGATAACCTTACGACAAACTTGAGCATTAAGATCGACCTACCAATGTGGTGCAGCAAGTAGGGTCTGCCACGCGTCCTCCCAAACATTGCCACTAATCGACCTCCCAAAACAACCAGGGTCAGGTTAGCCTTTCCCGTGCTCAATCTGTCAGTAGCGCACCACTAGACGCGGGTCGGCCTTCCCTCCTGATTAGCCGCAGCTTTTCGCTCTCCCAGAGCAATTAGCGCTCACAATACTCACACCACAAGGAGATTACGCAAAGCATCCAAGATCGATCCATCCACACATTCATACATCCATACACAACGTCAATACATACAAAACATACACAATTATCAAATCCACGGAGTATTCTCTGGTTTACTCATAGTCATCACCAATCCAGACTAACCGTCCAGATAAGCTTCACACAATATGCCTATGCCGTACTCCACACTTGCAGCTCTAGATGCAGACTCAACCAAGAAATCACTTACTAGATCAACCTCTTGGTGGAGGATTCCATGCATATGCATATAGAAAGGACTTCGATGTCCAAGAAGAAGATCGTTACCCTTGAAGATCGCTTCAGAGCCATGACCTAGCCAGATGGAAATCACCACCTCGACCTTGCCTTCATGAATTCGATCTCGGATCTTCGCTCTACACTCCGCAGCTCCTCTAGCAGCTGGCTTTCTCCATCCTACTTTCCTTCCTTTGACCCCCTCTCTCTTTCTCTCTCTTTGAGAATGAGAAGAAGAAGACTTGAAATGAAGTGATTTTATCCCTCATTTCTCGGCCTTTATCCACATGGAAGGTGTTTGGACCCTTGGATCCAGAATAGGGAAACGAACGGCTCAGATCTGCCCCAAAATAGGCTGAACATGACCTGACATGCCTGCGTCACAGGCCGTGTCACTTAAGCGGTAGGCAACTGACTAAAATCCAACCAGTACACGGTTGTGTGACACACCCGTGTCACACGCTACACGCCCGTGTCATGCCTGACAGGCCCATGTCTAGTAGCCATGTACTTCAAACAGCACAACTATTCCTCACCCGAGTGGGACACGGCCCTGAGACATGCCCGCGTCCCAGGCCTTGTTCTCCAGGACACACCCGTGTCCAACAATACACGTATTCCTCACTGAAACCCGAAAATTACACGTCCCGTCACACGCCCGTGTCACAGGCCATTTACTCTGCGGTCGACGATTGTTGACCAAAATTCGTCGACCACATACCCAACTACTCAGCTCGAGCATGACACGCCCAGGGACACGCCCGTGTCCCCGGCCATGTCACCCATGCCTTGGGATTTGGGGTGTTACATTTATAAAGGTAAATGAAACGTGCAACTTAAGCACCATTCACCAAAGTCATTTGCACGGTTGTCCATATGTCATGTGCACTCATGGCACATTACCAGTGTGCTGAGATTCAAAATCCACCTCCATCCTTAAGATGATACCTTTAAGCATTTCTAATCTTTTTGGCCTGTAGCCTGAGACTCAATTACTCCTATGCTACGACAAAGTCAAGGTGCTCAATTACATTGGATCCATGCCACTAACTCACAACAAGTCGATCACCATAGGGTGGGTACAAGTTAGCTACATCCCATTGCTCAAACCGTCAGGCTCGCAAGACACGATGCGGGTAAGCCTCCCTTTTCCAAATCACACAACACATAACAACATTATGTCCAAGACTGGCTCTCAAGACCACCATAGCGGAGAAATTTAAGCTCACAGCTCAACTTACAGGCCCCTAGATCTCCACGATACAGGTCACATAAAAACAATGGCCCCCAGGTCTCCACAAGACAGGCCTCAGAATACATTGGTCATTGGGAGCTACCAGAGGAAGTAGCGCTATAACCGCACGGTAGGGGACAAACTATCAATTCTTCTGCTTTAAACGAGTGTTTTCCTGGAATCCTTCTCCAATACTCTCTTTGGAGTAATCTGCACACCCCGCAACTCCGAAATTTATATGCTACCATGGAGCCTTATCCAACATACAAACATTAATCATCACCAATTCAGACCAATTTGTTCAGATGGGCTTCGCACAACATGCATATTTCATACTTTGATTCTGGATTCTCAATGCAAAGTTAATGGGGATACATGGCTTAACCCATCAGGAGAATCTCTTCCCTGCATTTGTGGAGCATGTACCTTTATACGGCGAAACAAAGGAATTCACATGTCCAAGGAGGAAGATCGTTACCCTTGACGTTCGTTTCAGCACCAAGAGAGAGAATCTAGCCGGATGGAAATGACCGCAACAGACCTGTCTCCGTATATCCGAACTTGGCTCGCAAATCGAAACTCTGAAACTCCAACTATGGTGGATTCTCCCTTGTTTGACTCTCCTCCTCACTCTCCTCCAACCTCCTAGAAGAAGTTAGCCTCAAAATAAATGAATTGAAAACGTAACTTACTAGGCTTTAAATCGAGCTATCGCCGCACAGTAATTAGCTACTACTGCGTGGTACCCCAAATGATGGCTTGTTTCGTAAGCCCACCACCCACGACCTCCAACCACAAGCCGACATGTGGCCACACTGTTATAGCCCTACTACCGCCGTGCAGTAACTTACTACCGCTATGTGGTACCAAGTGTGTCGGTGTAACGCCGCTAATGTTTTGAGGTTTATTTTAATTCCTTTAGTGACGTATTTATGACGTGTACTTAACAGGTACCATTGTTGGAGCGTGACTTTTGCTCATTGGTATACTGGGTTTTGACTTAGAATATTAGCAAGGCTAAATTATAGTGTATTTTTGTAATTTCCATTGCGAACCCGGTTTGTTTTGAAACTCGGTGGAGCTTTTTTATGGATGTTGATGTTTTGACTTCGCAAAAGTTTTACCCGAGTTTGGTTTATCGGATTCTGATTTCGACTTTGTCGTTGGATTCGTAGCCAAGGAGTTCTTGCGGCCAGATCCTTGAGGAGCACTTATGTGGCTGGATTTCGGCAGGATTGAGCAAAGTGGTGATTTCTTCCCCTTGCCAAGTTTGTTTCTTTGTGTTCTCTATTTCTTTTCTTCCCTCCTTAGAATTTATGAGTAGGGTAGGGTTCGACCAAGATCGATCCACTGCGTAGTGTAGGATTTCTGGTTAAGGGAAATCCATTGATTATAGGGGAGTCAACCTAAGTATAAATTTGTCGTATATGATAGTTAGTCTGAGTAAATGTTTTCAAATAAGGGTGACTTCGGTTTAAGTGGAATTCAGTGAGTATCAGCTTGAGTGCATACTTTATCGTCGAGTATCTAAATCCATCGAGTCAAATTCGTCAAATATCCATTAAATTCATCGAGTGGAGCTTTGGCGTCGACTAACTTTGAATTCGTTAAGTCAAAAGCGTCGAGTTTGTCGAGTAAAATTGAATGGCATTAAGCGAAGTGAAATTCTTAGAGTATTCTTGATGAATTCGTTGAGTGTAGTTATCTTGGCATCAAGAGCGTCGAGTGATCCGTGATACTAAATCTTTTTCGTCAAGTATTGTTAGCCTTGGCGTTAAGTGCTTCGAGTTAAGACTGGTTGGCGTCAAGTGCGTTGAGTGAACTCAGCTAGGCGTCGAGTGAAGGCGTTGCGTGAAGTAAATTTCGCTGAGTTAAGTCCAGGCGTCGAGTGAAACCGCCTTGGCCTTGAGTGTGTTGAGTGAATTCGTCATGTATACTCGACGAATTTCCCGTGGACTTGCAGGATTTGCAACGATTCATCGAGTGTCAAGGTAATGTTGGCTGATTCATCATGTATCACTAAGATAACCAATTTTGCTAAGTAGAAATCGTCGAGTGTCTCCTGTATTCGTCGAGTATACTCGACAGATCAGTGTGTACTTGGAAGTTTCTTGCCGAATGGAGTCCAATTCGCTGAGTTTGGCCTTAGGGTGATTTTCGGGATTTTTCTTCCTTTTTGTTATTGGAGTAATCTTGTGTTTTGTTTGGGGTTTTAATCAGTGTTTATGGATGTTTAGGTGTGGCTCATTGTTGGCAGTGGATAAAATATTGATATTACCATTGTGATTTAGAAGTGATCGAGTATGTAGCCTCACTGCAAACACACTATGAGCCTATCAGGGTCGCACAAATGAATGTTTGGAGAAATTGGTAGATTGGCTTAATATGATTTGCTCATATGATAAGTGAAAAGACTTAACACAACCAGGCCTTGGAGGCGTCTAGTCCGTTGAGAACACTTAACTGTTTGAGTTACCATGGTGATTTAGAAGTGGTCAAACATGTAATCTCACTGCCAACGCGATATGAGCCTGCAGGGTCGCACATAAGAGATGTGGAGAAGTTGGATGATTGACTGTGTTGGTAAATGTTACCAATCACCAACCTGAATGGGGTTATGGGCAAAGTTTTGCCTTAAAGGATCGTCGGGTTGGGCAAATGTTGCCTTGAAGGATTGGTAAGAATGGTCTACCGAGGGTCGACGAGTATCGTCGACCGCGTTCGGCGAGAATCGTCGAGTATTGTACTCTGATTCTCGCCGATCGACGAGTATCGTCGACTGCGGGTCGACGGTCGACAAGTATCATCAGCCCATGATTCGACGTGAATCGTCGAGTATTGTACTCTGATTCTCGCCGATCCTAGGTGATTCTCGCCGACTGATACTCACCGACTGATTCTCGCCGACTGATTCTCGCCGATCCTAGGTGATTCTCGCCGATTGATTCTCACCGAATCTGCTGGTGATTCTCGCCGATTCTGGAACCCTAATTTTTTGGGTGGTCTGTGGATAGCGATATTCCTAAGTCTATTTATGCCTTTGGTATAAATATACACTTAGGGTTTTTCGGGAATAGGCTTACTGATCAATCGGAACCCGACTGAAGTGTTCCGTTCTTCGCCATTCGTTCCGCCGATCCCGATCCCGAACCCGCCGACGGAACCGTTCCGCAGCCGTGCTCGCTCCGTCGACCTCCTCCTCTCCAGCGATCATTGCTGGCGTTGCTATCCCTGGCGCGGACCTAGCAGTCCGTGGGAAAGCAAGGTGCGGTCGTTCTCCTTCCTGATTATCCGTGCGACGGAAAAGGTCAGCGTTCTCCCGCTCGTGTGGATTTTTGCAGAGACGTGGATATCATTCTACATAGAACTCGCCACCAGCAAGAATACGAAGCTTGGAGCATCTCCGTTGAGTTGTGACTCAACGCCACCGAGGTAATTTTTGCCTAGTTGTATGTTAACTTCTTGATTCAACTACCATGGCCCAATCCCATCTCTTTTGGGTTTTCTTGATGTTTTTTATTCTTCCGCTGCGTGCACAAGTGTTGTGCCATCCTCATAGAGAAACCCAACAGTGGTATCAGAGGGAGGTTTCGGCCATGATTATTGTATTGGAAGTTTTGTTATTCCAGTGCGTGTAAACCTAGGGATTTAGAAGTGTTCTAAATGTCTAGATTTAGTCTTGGTTCCCCGCCAAGAACGTCTGGGATTTCGTGGAAATTTCTAATTGTTAGAAATTGTAGTCTCCTTAGCAGTAACCATCCCTCGAGTTTGTTTTGGATTTTGAATCCAACATAGAGAGATGAGCTTGTCTACTGCTTTACGTTGAGTTGTCTTTGCCTTTGTCCAATGCATGTAAATCTGAGGATTTGGAAGTTTCCGGATGTTCAGATTTAGCCCTTCCTTCTATCAAATGTTGATGGTGTCAGGTTGTGCACTTAAGGGATGCATGTGGTTTTAGAAAAAATATTTTTCTTTGGATGTGCACATTGATCAAATGTTGATCATGGTTAACTGTTAACCTATAATCAAAATCCCTTCATCAAATATTAAGTGTTCGGATGCATTCCGATGGATGACACTCTTCCTGCCTCGATCGATGAAGTGTGGGATTGCTAAAGCAAGGTGCATTAATCTATCTTGGTAAGGGTGCGAGCGGATAATTGTGATATCCCACTGTCGACATCGGGTCCAGCTTAACTAGGTGACCTCAAAGGTTGAGTGCCTAGAGGCATAGGGTTGGCATGCACCATATGATGGATGCGAGTAAGGAGTTATTCACCAACCATACAAGAATTGCATGAGGATGCAATTGGCAAGCGTTGCCTACCTAAATAACCGCATCGTGAGAGGAAAGCCAAAGCTGACTCATTGTGTTGGTGAAATACGGATCTTGTCCACTAAGAGAGTAGCTCGCATGAACTCTCCGAATTGTTAGTGAGGGCTATCATTTCGAATAAAATAGTGGGAGTGTTTTAATTGAAGTCCAAATTAAAATAAATTGTATTTGAAATTTTGGTACTGATTTTATTCTGCATAAATTCCTGTATAATTCCATGGCAAGTGTTTCACACTCCACGTTGTCTCTGAGAGCCATCCTTGAGAAGGATAAGCTCAGTGGGACTAATTACATGGACTGGTATAGGAACCTGAGAATTGTTCTCAGATAGGAGCGAAAGCTCTATGTCTTGGAAGAAGAAGCCCCCGAGGTGCCGACCGGGAACTCTTCCCGTGCTGAGAAGGATGCTTATAAGAAGCACACTGATGATGCTTTAGATGTCGAATGCCTTATGCTTGCCACTATGAACTCTGAGCTTCAGAAGAAACATGAGAACATGGGGTGCAAGGAGATTGACGAGCATCTCAAGAAAATGTTTCAAGGGCAGGCTCGTCAAGAGAGGTTCGACGTCATAAAAGCGTTGTTTCAGTGCAAGATGAGAGTTCGAGACTCAGTAGGGACTCACGTACTCAAGATGATTGGGTATATAGAGAACCTTGAAAGGCTGGGTTTTCCTCTTGGTCAAGAGTTGGCCACAGATCTGATCTTGCAATCGTTGCCGGACAGTTATGAGCAGTTTGTCTTGAACTACAACATGAATGAAATAGACAAGACACTGCCCGAACTTCTAGGCATGTTGAGAACTGCCGAAATCAATATGAAGAAGGCCAAGCCTGCCAGCCCCATACTGATGGTGCATAAGAGCAAGGGCAAGGCCAAGGGCTCTAAGAAGATGAAGGTGGGACCTAAGTCATATCTTGAGCCCAAGTCTTCTGCACTGATGAAAAAGAAAAGCACAGTGAAGGAAGGGAAATGCCACCACTGTGGCAAGGCTAGTCATTGGAGGAGGAACTGTCCTTCTTACATTGAAGGTCTGCAGAAAATGAAGGGAGGTATGACTTCCGCTTCAAATGTTCACGTTATAGAGATAAACCTTTCTGCTCCTTCATTCTGGGTATTGGATGCCGGATGTGGTTCTCACATTTGTACAAATGTGCAGGAACTGGGAATGAGAAGATTGTTGAGTAAAGGGGAGGTGGACCTCCGTGTTGGCAATGAAGCAAGAGTTGCTGCTGTCGCCGTAGGGGTTTACCGTCTTTCTTTGACCAGTGGGCTTGTAATAGAACTAGATAATTGTTATTTTGTTCCGGCCATAATTAGAAACATTATATCTATTTCATGTTTGGACATGATTGGATTTTCTTTTATAATTAAGAACAACTGTTGTTCTATATTTAAGAATGATGTTTGTTATGCTGTAGCCCAATTGTTTAATGGTCTTTATGTTTTGAACTTGTACCATCTGATCTGTAATGTTGAAAATAATAAAAGACTAAGAACAAATGACTCGAACCCTACATTTCTCTAGCATTGTCGTTTGGGCCATATCAACGAGAAGCGCATATCCAAGCTCCATAGAGATGGACTTTTGGACTCATTTGATTATGAATCATTTGAGCGATGTGAATCTTGTTTGTTAGGCAAGATGACTAAAGCTCCTTTCACTGGTTATACTGAGAGGGCTGAGGATCTCTTGGGTGTTGTACATAGTGATGTATGTGGACCCATGAGTTCCATGGATATTGGTGGGTATTTATACTTTGTTACATTTACTGATGATTTCAGTAGATACGGATATGTGTATCTTATGAAGTGCAAATCCGAGACCTTTGAAAAGTTCAAAGAGTTCAAGAATGAAGTAGAAAACCAGTTGGGTAAAAGGGTTAAAGCACTCCGATCTAATCGAGATAGCGAATACCTGAGTCATGAGTTCCGTGATCATCTGAAAGAGTGTGGTATTGTATCACAGCTCACTCCACCTAGAACAACACAACATAATGGTGTGTATGAGAGGAGAAATCGTACTCTGTTAGACATGGTACGTTCGATGATGAGTCATGCAGACTTGACTGTTTCTTTTTGGGGTTTTGCTTTAGAGACTTCTGCAATGACATTGAATCGTGCTCCAACGAAAATGGTTCTGAAGACACCATATGAGATATGGACTGGGAAGAGTCCTAGTATGTCGTTCATTAAAATTTGGGGCTGTGAGGCATACGTGAGACGTCAAATGCCTGACAAGCTGGAACCCAAATCGGATAAATGTTATATGGTGGGATATCCTAAGGAAACGAAAGGGTATTACTTTTACCTACCGTCTGAGGGCAAAGTGTTTGTCGCAAGGACTGGTGTCTTCTTGGAGAAAGAGTTCTTATCAAGAAAGACTGAAAAGGTAGAGCTTGAAGAAGTTCAAGAACCACATGTAGTGAATGAACCAGAATTGGATTCTGAGATAGGACTACAAGATGTTGTAGCTAGAGAACCTGCTCAAGGAACACAAGTCCTACGTAGATCTGGTAGACCGAGGTTTGAGCCTGAGAGATATGGATTTCTCATGTCTCAAATAGGTAATGTGTTGCTTATGGATCATGATGATGAACCAGCAACCTACCAAGAGGCTATGAATGGACCGGACTCCGACAAATGGCTTGAGGCTATGAAATCCGAAATGGACTCCATGTATGCAAACCAAGTTTGGAACTTGGTGGAACCACCTGAAGGGGTACGACCCATAGGGTGCAAGTGGGTCTTCAAGAAGAAGACCGACATGGATGGGAATGTACAGACATTCACAGGGCGACTGGTGGCTAAGGGTTTCAAGCAAATTCATGGTATTGACTATGATGAGACCTTTTCCCCTGTTGCCATGGTAAAGTCCATAAGGATATTGCTTGCGGTTGCTGCGTATTATGACTACGAGATCTGGCAGATGGATGTCAAAACAGCTTTCCTTAATGGAAACCTTCTTGAGGAAGTGTATATGACACAACCCGAGGGTTTTGTATCCCCAGATGAAGCCACTAAAATATGCAAGCTGAATAAGTCCATCTATGGACTGAAACAGGCCTCTCGAAGTTGGAATCTTCATTTTGATGAGAAAATCAAAGAGTTTGGTTTCATCAAGAATGAAGATGAGCCTTTTGTTTACAAGCGAATCAGTGGGAGCATTGTTGTCTTCCTGATATTGTATGTAGATGACATACTGTTGATTGGGAATGACATTCCTACCCTGAAAGTTGTTAAGAACAACCTATGGAACTGCTTTTCAATGAAGGATTGGGGTGAAGCGACTTATATACTCGGTATTAAGAGCTATAGAGATAGATCGAAGAAGTTGCTGGGTTTGACCCAGAGTACGTACATCGAAAAGGTGTTGAAGCGGTTCAACATGCTTGAGTCCAAGAAAGGAGTTTTGCCCATGTCTCATGGTGTGAATCTCTCTAAGGACCAGTGTCCAAAGTCTTGTGAAGATAAGGACCGCATGAAGTTGATTCCATATGTTTCGGCAATTGGATCAATCATGTACGCGATGTTATGTACTCGACCGGACGTCTCCTTTGCTTTGAGTATGACTAGCAGGTATGAGTCAGACCCCGGTGAGTGTCACTGGATTACAATCAAGAATGTCCTGAAGTACTTGAGAAGGACTAAGGATGTGTTCTTGGTGTATGGTGGAGAGGAAGAGCTCGTTGTAAGTGGTTACACAGATGCTAGCTTCCAAAATGATAGAGATGACTCCAAGTATCAGTCAGGTTTTGTGTTTTGCCTGAATGGAGGAGCTGTGAGCTGGAAGAGTTTCCAAGCAAGAGACAGTTGCTGATTCTACAACAGAGGCCGAGTATATCGCCGCAGCTAATGCGGCGAAGGAGGCTGTATGGATTAGGAAATTCATCGGCGAGCTTGATGTAGTTCCTAGCATTGTTGGTCCCGTAGTTCTCTACTGTGATAACAATGGTGCAATTGCACAATCTAAAGAACCTAGATCCCATCAGCACTCCAAGCACATACTTCGGCAGTTTCATCTTATTCGTGAGATTGTCGAACGAGCAGATGTGAACATTTGGAGAGTGCCGACTGAGGAGAATATTGAGGATCCACTGACAAAGCTTCTCGCGCAGAGAAAGCATGATGGACATACTAGAAGGACTAAGGAGTCTATTGGAGTTACCATGGTGATCTAGAAGTGGTCAAACATGTAATCTCACTGCCAATGCGATATGAGCCTGCAGGGTCGCACAAAAGAGATGTGGAGAAGTTGGATGATTGACTGTGTTGGTAAATGTTACCAATCACCAACCTGAATGGGGTTATGGGCAAAGTGTTGCCTTAAATGATCGTCGGGTTGGGCAAATCTTGCCTTGAAGGATTGGTAAGAATGGTCGACCGAGGGTCGACGAGTATCGTCGACCGCGTTCGGCGAGAATCGTCGAGTATTGTACTCTGATTCTCGCCGATCGACGAGTATCGTCGACTGCGGGTCGACGGTCGACGAGTATCGTCAGCCCACGATTCGACGTGAATCGTCGAGTATTGTACTCTGATTCTCGCCGATCCTAGGTCATTCTCGCCGACTGATACTCGCCGACTGATTCCTGCCGACTGATTCTCGCCGATCCTAGGTGATTCTCGCCGATTGATTCTCACCGAATCTGCTGGTGATTCTCGCCGATTCTGGAACCCTAATTCTTTGGGTGGTCTGTGGATAGCGATATTGCTAAGTCTATTTATGCCTTTGGTATAAATATACACTTAGGGTTTTTCGGGAATAGGCTTGCTGATCAATCGGAACCCGATGGAAGTGTTCCGTTCTTCACCATTCGTTCCGCCGATCCCGATCCCGAACCCGCCGACGGAACCGTTCCGCCACCGTGCTCGCTCCGTTGAACTCCTCCTCTCCGGCGATCGTCGCTGGCGTTGCTATCCCTGGCGCGGACCTAGCAGTCAGTGGGAAAGCAAGGTGCGATCGTCCTCCTTCCCGATTATTCGTGCGACAGAAAAGGTCGGCGTTCTCCCGCTCGTGTGGATTTCTGCAGAGACGTGGATATCATTCTACGTAGAACTCGCCACCAGCACGAATACGAAGCTTGGAGCATCTCCGTTGAGTTGTGACTCAACGCCACCAAGGTAATTTTTGCCTAGTTGTATGTTAACTTCTTGATTCAACTACCATGGCCCGATCCCATCTCTTTTGGGTTTTCTTGATGTTTTTTATTCTTCCGCTGCGTGCATAAGTGTTGTGCCATCCTCATAGAGAAACCCAACATTAACGCCTTCGTCATGTCAAGTGTTGACTCATCGAATGGTGGCGTTGAATGTGTTGAGTTAATTGAACAATTCATCGAGTCAAAGAGTTGATTCGTCGAGTATGACATTTAAGCGTTGAGTGTGTTGAGTATACTCGACGATTATTTGAGTTATTGAGTTGATTCGATGAGTCTGAGTCTCAGGCGTTGAGTGTGTTGAGTCCACTCAACGCCTTTGTCGAGTTAAAGGTTGACTCGATGAATCTGGCACTTAGGTGTTGAGTGCGTTGAGTCCACTCAACGCCTTCGCCGAGTCAAGTGTTGATTCGACTGGTTCGACATTGAGAGTGTTGAGACATTGAATTCCCTCAATGACATTGTCGCAACCCGCATTTTCACCCTATATAAAAATTTATCAGAGTAAGGGAAAATGCACGTCATGATGCCACATCAGCAGGGGATAACTGCGGGCGCTCAGGCAGTCACCAACCTAATCATGAAGAAAGATTATTTAAGTTATTTTAAGGAAAATCAGTTAAGTGCAATATTTATCCATATCCCTCGGCTTAGTGGCTCATCTAGTGCACGAATCAAAATATAGTTATCCGCTGTGGAAAAATACTTGTTTAGATTAATTCCAACATCCTACATGAGTATAAACATCCCCAAATGACAACTCATGCTATGCAAGACTCTAAGTTTATAATAGTGGTAAGAATAGCTTTTACGGTCGCTAACTATAATAAGTTAGAGTTTTTAAATTATGCAGTGCATGAAGTAATAGTAGTAGATTTTATTCTTAAAAATACCTAACATGCATTCCTAGCATAAATCCTCCCAGAGAGCAAGTAATCCACATCCACATATAGAGAAAAAGGCAGCTAGCAAGTATCAAACAAATAACAATTCTGTGGGCATCAACAAACAGACCCGAACCCACATACAGTAAAGTATGTCGGAACCAGAAAAACTAAACAAGCAACAAATTACCTCGGTAAGACGAGGCAACAACCACGACCAACACTGCCGCCCAGAAACTCCAAGACCAGCTCTGCTAACTGCTACTGCTCTGATCCTGAGGCATTCCAAAGACAGAACACCTCAGCAAGAAGGTATAAATGGTGACAGAAAAAAAATAAGCCAAAATAAACAAGGGTCAAAAGGGTTACCAGCCCAAGTCCAAAAGCACTAAAGTAGAGTACAAAAAGAAACATGGCCTTAACAGGAAAAATAACCCTTACGTGATTCGTCACGTACAACAATAGTACACCAGATGCACGAGGCTATAAGGTGACAACATGAATACTTTGTAAGGAAGAAATACAAAACCTTTATTAGGCACCTGTGGTCGACTCTACCCAAAAACACGGGCGAGGTGGTCACTCGTGGACTCACCACCCAAAACACGGGCGAGGTGGTCACTCTTGGCCACACCCACATGAATATAAAATCCTTCTAACTGCGAGGGAGTCTCATACTCTCCACCATACACCGCAGACACCTAAAACCAGGTAAACTTCCACAGGACACTAATGAAGGAAACAAACACTACAGAGGTGGAATCGTCCACTAACTCCCGCAATCAAGAAAATCACAAAGAAAACACCACATATCTCGAGATTTGGCACGTCGGATTCTACTCAACACTATGGATTAAAGACGCGATTGATCAACCTTTAGGAGCGATTTACAATCCTAGATAAATTCTAACGCGTTCCTTAATAACGGTAAATATGGCGATTAAAGGCAATACTAAAAATGTTTTATCAAACCTATAAGAAGTTACCAAATTCAGTTAACAAGACAAAATTTAGAAATTTTCACATAACCGAAAGATAAGACATGGCTATAACTTGGAAGGACATAAAGAAAATGCAAGAAGATAAATGGGCAAAACTAATTCGTTACCATCAAACCGGACGAGGAGAAAAGAGGGTAAACCACCAATTGCCTTGGTTTTTTCCGGAAAAGTCCTCCGAATCACTCCACATCGTAGATCAGGGCAAAAGAATGCGGGAGGATTTGAAATCTGAAGAATAACAGCCGAAAAAGAAGTTAGGGCCGAAAAACCCTAACGAAAAATCTCAAGAAATGGGGAAGATATTACCACGATGGCGTAGCTCTTGGCGATAGCTTTCTAGATCTATATTCGGTTGAAGATTTCGAGCACCGGAGCACCGTCGGCGGTAACCTGAAGATTCACGATATGGAAATTCTCTCTCTCGCTCGCTGCTCTGGTTTGAGAGAAACAATATCGGAGAAGATGAAGTTCCGGTTCTAAAACCTAAGTATAAGAACATATATATATATATATATATATTGTTTATAAAAAGTTTTGTCAAAAATGGGTTATTTCGAGCAGTTTCGTGGAACCACAAATATAGGTCTAGGGTTACTCCAAATCAAAAGGTGCCCAACATGAAAGTTGTAGATCTCGTCGAGACGAACAAATTTGATGTTGACCATTTTTCCATACGACATCAATTCGTCTCTAAACATTGCATCTGAACGCCAAATGAACAGAACAACTCGAGTAACAGAATGACTTACTCGAGTAGTAGAAATGACCTACTTGAGTAACAAGGTTAACTTACTCGAGTAGCAGAAGGACCGACTCGAGTAACAGAAAAGACCTACTTGAGTAGCAAAAATGACCTACTCGAGTAACATGATTGACTTACTCGAGTAGCAGAAGGACCTACTCGAGTAACAGAAATGACCTACTCGAGTAGCAGAAGTGACTTACTCGAGTAACAGGATTGACTTACTCGAGTAGCAAAAGGACCTACTCGAGTAACAGAAATGACCTACTCGAGTAGCAAAAATGACCTACTCGAGTAACAAGATTAACTTACCCGAGTAGCAGAAGGACCTACTCGAGTAACAGAAACGACCTACTCGAGTAGCTGAAACAACCTACTCGAGTAACGTGATTGACTTATTCGAGTAGTAGAAACGACCTACTTGAGTAGCAGAAACGGCCTACTTGAGTAGCATAAAGTCCTACACGAGAACATAAAGAAATCACTCGAGTATAATTGCATGAAAAACAATTCTTTTGCAAATATACCCTTTTGATCAAACTATATGAATGAATAGTAAAATACATTTTTGAATAGTACTATAATATTAAAATAATCGTATTTTATATATTTTTGTATAAAAAAAATACGAGATCAAAATGGAGGCCCAACCGAGCGCCGAATTAAACGAAAATCACGGCGTAGGCGAAAACTGACGCTACGAACACAACGACGAAGTCAAAACCAAGATTCGACGAGCCATTCCCGAGATATTAATCTTCAAAGTATACGGCGAACATAAATAAATCGAAAACTTCAATCGCGCGGCGAGACTCCAAAAATGCTCGAATTGCGACGAAACTTGACGAGCAAATCCAAAATTACTTTACTTAAATTCCAAATGCAAAAATTATCCCATTATAACAAGGATTCGACCGACTCGACCGCATGGATGCGAAAATACCTTAACGGCCTTGCGTCGTCAACTCGACGTTAAAAGTAACGCCACGACGTCATAAATATGACGTTGCCCAATCAAATAAAATCATCGAAAAATCAGGGGCGTTACAGTCACTCCCCCTAAAAGGAAGTTTCATCCTGAAACTTAACAAAACTCCAAAACCAAATCAAAACAATAAAATCAAACATAACTGAAAACATAACGACATACCCGAAACTAAAAGACGAGGTGCAGATGATATTCTCTCATTGCTGATTCCAATTCCCACATCGCGCTCTCGACGTCTTGATTTCTCAAAAGAACCTTGACCATAGGGATGTTCTTTCCTCATAACACACGCTCTTGAGAATCCAGAATACGAATAGGTTCATCCACATACATAAGGTTGGGCTGAATCTGGGGCATCGAGTCGACGACTTAACGATCACTACGAACACACTTCCGCAACTGGCTCACATGGACCACATCATAGACACCAGGGAAGGTCGCAGGAAACTCCAGCCTATAAACTGACACTCCGATGCTCTTAAGAATCTGGAAAGGTCCCACATACCGGGGGTATAACTAGTGGTTCCATCCAAACCTTTTAACACCAGACATGAGAGAAACCTTCAGAAAAACCAAGTCTACAACGGCAAACTCCAGATTGACCCTTAGTTGATTAGCATACTTCTCATAGCGCTCTTGAGCCATACAGAGCTTTTCTCAAATATGAGTCACAGCACAATTCATCTCCTCAAGGGCTTCCGGACCTAGCAACGGTCTCTCACCAACTTCAGCCCAAAACAATCGAGTTCTACAATGCCTCCCATATAAGGCCTCAAACGGGGCCATCTGCAGACTCTCTTGATAACTATTATTGTATGCAAACTCCATGAGTCTGAGACGCTCATTCCAAGCACCACCATGATCCAAAATATAACACCTGATCATATCTTCTACGATCTGATTTACCCTTTCCGTCCGACCATTCGTCTGCGGATGATAAGCGGTGAAATATCTTAAATCAGTACCCAACCCCTCCTATAAACTCTTCCAAAAGCGAGACGTAAATCTGGAGTCTCGATCTGATATAATACTAACAGACACTCCATGTAACCTGATGAACTCTTCAAGATATAGCTCAACTATCTTCCTCATCGAATACCAAATCTTAAACGGAACAAAGTGAGCACACTTTGTCAATCTATCGACTATCACCCAAATAGAGTCGTGCCCAAGGGGAGATTTTGGAAGACCAGTGATGAAATCCATTTAAATACTCTCCCATTTCCAACTTGGAATATCAAGCGGTGTTAACTTACCACCATACCTTCTATGATCAGCCTTAACACGCTGACACGTATAACATTCTGATACAAACTTCACGATATCATTCTTCATCCCCGACCACCAAACAATTTGCTTTAGATCTTTGTACATTTTAGTGGAATCAGGTTGATAGGCTACACTGGAACCATGAGTTTCAGCACAGATCTTAGCTCGAATATCGCCAAAGGCGGGGACGCAAAATCTACCCCGGTACTTCAAGGTATCGAACTCATCCAAAGAAAAATCAGGTAGCTCTCCCTTCACAGTTCTATTCCAGAGGTGCAACAAATCAGGATCATACATCTAATGTGCTCGAGTATGGGAAATCCCAGATGGTTCTTCTGCTTCTAGGCTAGAAGGCAGAGTACTACTCCCAACCTCAATATCCATCAACAAGAATTCTTCCACTAAGGACTGTACCGATAGATTAAAAAATTTAGCGGTCTTTCTACTCAAAGCATCGGCTACTACATTAGCCTTTCCTGGATGATAAAGAATTCCCACTTCATAATCAGCCACATATTGTAACCACTGGCGCTGGCGCAGATTTAGTTCCTTCTGAGTGAAGACGTACTTCAAACTCTTGTGGTCCATATAGATCTTGCACAGCACACCATACAATAAGTATCTCCAAAGCTTCAGTGTATAAATTAGAGCAGCAAACTCCAAATCGTGCGTAGGATAGTTTTTATCGTTAATCTTCAGTTGCCTCGATCCATACGCGATCACCTTACCCTCTTGCATTAAAACATAGCCAAGTCCGACGTGTGATGCATCAACATACACAACATACTCAACTCCTTCAGTAGGTAAGGTTAAAATTGGAGCAGTACATAATCTCTTCTTCAGTTCCTGAAAAGACCTTTCACACTTATCATTCCAAACGAATGCAATATTCTTCTAAGTCTAGTTAGAGGAGCAGACAACACCGAAAACCCTTCCACAAATCTTCTATAATAGTCAGCCAGGCCTAAGAAGCTCCTAATCTCCTTAGGTATAGAAGGTCTCTCCCATTTCATCACAGCAGAAATCTTGGTCGGGTCTACAGAAATACTGTCCTTGCTTATAACATGACCTAGAAAGGACACTTGAGGTAGCCAGAACTCACATTTGCTCAACTACACATATAACTTATGCACCCTCAGGGTCGACAAATCCAAATGCAAATACTGAGTATGCTCCTTAACATTGTGGGAGTACACCAAGACGTCAGCTATGAACACAATAACAAATTGGCCCAAGAAATCCTTAAACACCCTATTCATCAAATCCATGAAAGTAAAGGGTGCATTTGTTAAACCAAAAGACAACACCAAAAACTCATAATGTCCATGCCGCGAACGTAAAGCGGTTCGGGGAATATCTGCCTCACAAATTCTCAACTGGTGGTAGCCTGAGCGACGATCGATCTTTAAAAATACCGAGCTACCATGCAACTGGTCAAACAGATCATCAATCCTTAGTAGGGGATATCTATTCTTAATGGTTACCTTGTTCAATTCTCTATAATCGATGCAAAGCCTCATCGATCCATCTTTCTTCTTGACGAACAAAATAGGAGCACTGATGCGCCCACGAACAGACTCTTACTGTGGTTGGTTCGGTGAGTCGATCGCCGCGGGCGTGCTACAGGAGGCAAGTGCACCTATCGCAAGTAGTACTCGATATTCGGGGGAATACCGAGGTCGTATTGTTCTCGGGGTCATGTTGACTATTCTTACTCCTCCGGGAGGACTATTATTTTACTGAAAGTAAGGTGGATTTTTTTTTACTTAATAAAAGATGGAAAAGCAAAGGAGCGAAAAAAATGATTTAGAAAATATTCGATGAAGGGTTAACGCTCGGCATCGAATCGGATTAAGACTAAAACAATTTTTAATAATTATAGGACTTTGTTTTCAAATTAATAATAAGGCAACTTGGCCATGGAGGTTCCACAAATGTGAGCTCACCTAACTATAGGGATATCGCTCACCTAAACGTTAAGACTATTCGACTGAACGTTAGTCCGACGAAGGATTCCTCTTAATGCCCGCTTTACGCTAAGAACCCCGCTATTGGGTGGGGAACCCAATCCGGTAGAATTACGCTTGTTCTCTTTCGAGGGTATGCACGCAACTCTATTTACCCAGGGGTGATCGGTCCATATGCACGGCCTCTCGGCTAGCTAGCATATGGACTACGGAAATAGGGCCCACACATCGATATGTGGTCCTACGCGTCGTAAACCCGGGGTAAACCTTAAGTCCTTAAATTAAAATGAAAATAAAGAGCTTCAATTATTAGAAATCATTTTAAATGTCCCAATGCACTTCGATGCCGAGGCTAATAGCGATTAGCCACATATCGGTATGGGGACGGCTTATAATTTAGTGAGGCGCAAGTTCGAAATTAAACACTAAATGATTATAAGAAGGGGACATAAGAAAAATAACAAACATTTAGAAAACTGAAAAATTAGCTAGAACAAGAACTCACGCACACTCCAAATTATAAATTAAACAGAAACTAAGTTACACATAAAAGAAATTTGCATATTTCAAATTTGCGAGTCCCACTCAAACGAGTGGGGGCGGTAAATAAAAGCTGAAAATTGCAAGTCCTACTCAAACGAGTAGGACTGAAATGAAAGCGAGTCCTACTCAAATGAGTAGGAGAAAATAAATGCGATTACAGGGCTAAAAGGTCTGTCCATTTAACTCAAGTGAGTAGGCGGAAAAATATAGAAAGAAAAATTACAAATCCTACTCAAACGAGTAGGCGGGAAATAAAGTCCGGTCATTTAACTCAAGTGAGTAGGCGGAAAAATAAAGAAAGAAAATTACAAGTCCTACTCGAACGAGTAGGACTGAAAATGAAAATGATGCGCCATTTAACTCTTAACGAGTAGGCGGAAATAAATACACACAGACACACACACTCCATAAGAATTTCAAGAAAGCAATAAATTTAACACCTACACTCACACACTCTACACAATTTGAATCAAAGCATAAAAGTTATACACCTACACTCACACACTCTACATAATTTGAACAAAGCATAAAAAATTATACTCATACACTCACACACACAACATGAAAATTTAAGAAGAACAAAAGAAAATTTATTCTCATACACTCACACACACTAATAACAAAGAAAAATCAAAGTTGGTTATAAATGAAAATAACAAGATTTCTACTCCTAAAACTTACCCAAAACACATAAAAAGAACAAATAAAAAGAGAATGAGCAAAAAGTTTTACAAAATAAAGTCAAAATCAAAGGTGCTCAAAAATTAAAATTAAAACTTTTTCATTCTTAAGAATTTATAAAAGTGATAAAAAAGGTGAAGAGAAAATGAAAAGAACAAAAGATGTTTTACAATCCTAAAAGAAAAACCAAGTAAAAAAGGGAACAAAATCACTTTTCAAACCTCATTTATAAATTCATAAGAATGAAATCCTATTACTTTCAAGAAAAAGACATGGTGAAAAAGAGGAAAACCTATCATCCATAAGCATGAAGACAAGTTAAAAACATGTAAAGTAAATAAGTTACACTCATACAAACACACACACTTTTCATAAATGAAGAACTAAATGAAGAACAAAGATAAAACCAAGGATAAAAAGGAGAAGGAAAGTGAGCACAAATGTTCATTCCAAAGCTAAATATGAAGAGAAAGTCTAACATTTTATTGATTTTTAGGAAACTATTACAAGCTATTACAAAGACAATGCTAAAGCAAAAACAAACATGAAAGAAAAGAGGGAGAAATCTCCTTACATAGCTTTAGAAATCACGGATGCAGCCCACAAAAAGACACTAAATTTGCCCAAAAATCTGAACCCTTGGACCTTACAGAACTGGGCAATTTATAGGCAAAAAATTCTAAGTACACGCCCTCAGTCACGGGCGTGTAGGGGGGGCGTGACAGTACTATTCATGAAGGCGGCCGGCGATTGGACAGCAAAGTTGACTTCGGGCTGAGTTCGTAGCAGTCACGCCCCAGGTTACGGGCGTGACTCTGGGCGTGTCGGGGAGGTAGAACCGGGCGCGGTTTGCGTCGAAAGTCTTTGTCAGCATCTTGTCGGGCCAGCTGGAAAGGTCACGCCCTAGGTCACGGGCATGACGCTGGGCGTTTTAGTTGGTGTCGACACTCGACGAATGTCGAGCGGAAAGTGTCGAGTCGAAATCGTCGAGCGGAAATTGAGTCACGCCCCAGGTCACGGGCGTGACGCTGGGCGTGACTGTTGGTGTCGACACTCGACGATCGTCGAGATGAATTCGTCGAGTGGAGTGAACACGGGCTTGGGTCACGCCCCGTGTCGGGTGATACGGGCGTGTCGCCAGGCGTGTCAAGCTTGTACTTCAGAAATCGTCCGATTTCACGGGAAATGCAATGTCACGGCCCGGTCACGGGCGTGACCAAAGAATCACGGGCGTGTACTGCCCAATTTTGGCAGATTTTGGAATTTTTCTGCAAAATAAAATAAAACAAGTTAGAAGTAAATTTACAAGAATAGGAGCATTTTATTGAACAAAAATAAGTAAAAATGACGAAAATAAATGAAAATGTCTAAATTAATGTGCATAAAAAAACGTATATTTACAATTCATCAAGCACCCCACAGAGAAGAACTTGGTCTAATAAAACCACACCTCAGCAACTCATCAAGCTGAGTACGCAACTCATCCAACCAACGTGGAGCCATACGGTATGGTGCTTTGGCAATAGGACGAGTACCTGGCTCGAGGTCTATCACAAACTCTATCTCCCTTTCAGGAGGAAGTCCTGGAAGACTATCAGGAAAGACATCTGGAAACTCTCGCACCACCAAGACATCCTCAAGATATGGTGTAACAAAAGCTTTTTCCATAGCAGAAATAGAAACTAAAAACGCCTCGCAACCAGACTCTATAGCACGACAAGCACGTGCCACAAAAATGACAGGGAAACTCTGTCCTGAAATCCATAGATGCTCATAGGTTGTCCGTCATCCATCCTAAAATCCAGTCGCTTAGCCTTGCACTGGATAATCGCATCATACTTGGACAGCCAGTCCATGCCCAAAATCACATCAAAATCAGCCAGGTTTAAATTCATCAGATCCACCAAGGCAAGAAAATTGCCAAGATAAATAGGGCATCTCAGAACACCTTGATTAGATACCACTGAATCACCGGAGGGAATCTTGACATTGAAGGAGTCTCCTAATTTATCCACATTTAGGCGATGTTTATCAACAAATCTCCGGGCCACAAAGTAATGGGTGGCACTCGTATCGAAAAGAACGCGCGCCCACCTATTCCGCACCTTAAAATACCCTAAAACCATATAATACATAACTAAACGAACGATAACTAGGGCAACAACGATAAATAATAAGGATATTTTAAACTGAGGATAACCTGATATCACTTGCGTAGAGGTTTGGGCTTCCTCACTGGTCATCACGTTCAGTTTCCCTTTTTTTATCCAGGTTTGGTAGCAGCGGCAGAGCTCGAAGTGGGGAAGGCTGCAGTGAGGATTGAGTCATAGGGAATGAAGACTTCTGGTGTCCCTTCTGTAACAACCCCATCCTTTCATATGATATATACTAGAAGGTCCGTCCGGGGCCCCACAACATATATCACAAAACAGGCGGTGAAGGTACGGGATGATACCAGAGTAGCGCAGTGCACCTATCACAAAGCTTTCTAGCGGAAGCCTATCCTACCACTTGAACTCCTCTCTTGAATGTCCAACATATAAAAACACCAAATTTTATAGCATATAGGAATGTCTTACAACATGTAAACATCGTTGGCCTTATGGCCTTACAAGGCTTTCAAATAGTGGCCCCAACATTGGCGCGCAGGCCGGCCACAATAAAAGAAAACACAACAAGCATTTCCAAATAGCCTTCGAGGGCTAGCAGTAGCAGCAGTAGCAGCAGCATCAATAGCAAGGACCTCAACCTTTATGCATCCCGCTTGGATCTCTAGCACTTGTACAGGGACAAGCCACCAAATGGTGGCAAACAGAAGAACGGGCAACGTTCAGCTGACCCAATTATAACGACCCTACCCCTTTTCTCGGGGCAGCGGTAATCTTCCCTGCAGGCATATCATATCACAAGAATGATAATATATCTCATATAATGTGCTTTCACGCACACATGCCATCATAACCGTTCGTCACCCGGCCCAACGGTCCGTGCACTCAGGGCACATTCTTGTTGTTCTGGCAAAGCACATGCCCACCACCGTATCAAGGTCACAACCCACAACCCTACGGTAATTCTCTTCAGCATTTACTCCATAGCGTGCAGCCGGAGTTCTAGTCTAACGACACCGGGATGGCCCGTAGCCCCCCATTGTGTCATGGAGCGCAGGACTAAGACTCTTGCTATGCGCTCCAACAGACCACACCTTCTGGTCCACGTCGGACGGACATAACGCACGTCAGATCCTCCACCCCCCGTTGCTCAAATCTCCTTGCCTTCACCGAGTACGGAGTACTCGCGGCTTAATCAAAGGCGCGGGTCGGTCTCACGAATCATGTTCTTGGCATTCAGCCTGGGTATTTCTCTTACACCCATTCATCTTACAATATTAGCGGGTCTTTCCTGGGCACCCCAGTACTTCCTGTTACTCAATCACAGGTATGGCACCGCAATATCACAAATGTCAGGGGTCTTTCCTGGGCACGCCAGTACTTCCTATGACTCTCTTCACAGGTGGACACCCTACGACATCAAGCATCACAAAGGGCCTTTCCTAGTCACACTAGTACTTCCTATTACTCATTCACAGGTATGACCCAATAGCACAAGTATAACACGGATATTTTCCTGGACTACCACTCCAGTACTTCCTGCTACTACCCTTCACAGGCATAACCCATTGACTCCTTAAACTACATATTTATCACGGAGTCTTCTCCGATTTGTATGCAACATCACCAATCCAGACCAACCTGTCCAGATGGGCTTCACACAGCATGCCTATTCCGTACTCCATTTCCGGATCTATATGCCAACAAAGGGGATTTCATGAATCCACCCAAAGACTCCCAAAAATAGCCATCTCTTGGTTGGGGAATCACAAACATATGCCAAAAGGAAGCCTTCACATGGCTAGGAAGAAAAGTCGTTACCCTTGAAGCCCTCTTTGGTGCCATGAACTCGAAGCTGGCTTGAATGACTCACAAGAGCTTTTCCTCCGCAATGTCGGCCTCGGAACGCAGCTTGACTCAAGCTCTACCAGCAGCAACCCTTCTCCTTCTTCCTCCTTATTCCTCTCCCTTTCTCTCTCTAGAAGTGAAGAAAGAGAAGACCAAATAAGAAAATGAGATTGCTCTTCTCATTCACAGCCTTAAGGAAACAGGGAGGCCTCTCAGCCCTTGGATCTAGGCTGAAGGAATGGACGTCCACAAATTTGCCAGAAAACCTGATTTTTGCCTGACACGGCCTGTGACACGCCCGTGTCCCAGGCCGTGCGCCTCAAGCGGTGCTCAACTGACTTATCCAAACTAGTGATATGCCCATGTGACACGCCCGTGTCATGGGCCGTGTCACCCAACATGCCTTCAGACACGCACGTGTCTGTGGCCGTGTTCATCAGGCTGAAAAAAATCCCAAAATCACCCGAGACTCACACGGCCTGTGACACGCTCGTGTCCCAGGCCGTGTGCCCATACACGACACTTCGACACGCCCTAGCTCAAAATCGTCGTGCTAAGTTCGTCGAACCGAAGGGACACGCCATGTGACACGCCCGTGTCACAGGCCGTGTTCACTTGTCGACATCTCGACACTCGACAATCTTCGAGCAACTTTCTTCAAGCGTGATTGACCCGCGAACAGACTCTTACTGTGGTTGGTTCGATGAGTCTATCGCCGCGGGCTTGCTAGGGTAGGCAAGTGCACCTATCGCAAGTAGTACTCGATATTCAGGAGAATACCGAGGTCGTATTATTCCCGGGAACAAGTTGATTACCCCTACTCCTCCGAAAACACTATTATTTTACCGAAATAGAAGTCGAGGGTTTTAAGTAGAATAGGAACGAAAATAGATTTTAAGAAAATAGTCGGCGAAGAGATAACTCTCGGTATCGAATTGCGTTAGGATTAAAAATAAATTTGAATAACTAGATATCTAAAGTTTCAATTTAATTAATGCGGAAACTTGGCTGTGGAGGTTCAAAATAATGAGCTCACCTATCTCTAGGAATATCGCTCACCTAGACATTAAGGCTATTCGACCGGGCTCTCGTCCGACGACGGATTCCCCTTAATGCCCGCAGTACGCTAAGAACCCCGCTATTGTGTGGGGAACCCAATCCGGTAGAGTTAGCGCGCCTCCTCTCTCGAGGGTTAGTGCGGAACTCTATCTACCCAGGGGTGATCTGTCCATATGCACGGCCTCTCGGCTATCTAGCATATGGATAACGGAAATAGAGCCCATACATCGATATGTGGGTCTACGCGTCGTTAACCAGGGGTAAACCTTAAGTTTTTAATTAAATTGAAAAATTAGACATTTGGTTATTTAAAACATTTTAGATCCCAAAGCTCTTCGATACCGAGGGCTAAAAGCAATTAGCCACTCATCGGAATGGGGATAGCTTATATGTTTGGTTGTGCGAGTGTCCTAAACTATTCGCTGAAAGGTTGTAAAGAAAATAAGAAGAAAAGCAAAGTAACCTAATTTTAGAAAAGTTATTACAAATAAACACACCCGCACTCATTCAAACATATAACAAAAGGAAGAAATAAAACTAAGTTACACATAAGAGAAAATTGCATAATTGACATTTGCAGGTCCCACTCAAATGAGTGGGGGCGGGAAATAAAAGCTGAAAAGTGCATAATTGAAATTTGCAAGTCCCACTCAAACGAGTGGGGGCGGAAAATTAAAGCTGAAAATTGCAAGTCCTACTCAAATGAGTAGGACTGAAATGAAAGCGAGTCCTACTCAAACGAGTAGGAGAAAATAAATGCTATTACAGGGATTTATTAAATATTTACATCAAAATAAAGTCCGACCATTTAACTCCTAGCAAGTAGGCGGAAAATAAAATCCAGCCATTTAACTCAAGTGAGTAGACAGAAAAATAAAGAATGAAAATAGCAAGTCCTACTCAAACGAGTAGGACAGAAAACACAGACCGGCCATTTAACTCAAGTGAGTAGGCGGAAAAATAAAAACAACACACACACACACTCTACTTGAATAAAATCCAGCCAATTAACTCAAATGAGTAGGCGGAAAAATAAAAACAACATACGCACTCTACTTAAATAGTAACTACTCACGCACTCGACATAAATAAACACACACACACACACTTGCATAATTTTAACTTAGGAGCTGAAAAATATCTCATACACGCACACACTCGTGCTAAAATAATTGCAAAAATCAAAGTTATTGAAAAATTAAAATGACTGCATTTCTACCGCTGGAATGCAGTAGAAATGCATAAAAAGGCAAAATAAAAATTGTTTGAGCAAAAAGTTTTCAAATTAAAGTGAGAAAGACAAGTGCCCGAAAAATTAAAACGTTTACATTTTTACCGTTAGATTTTGATAGAAATTCTTAAAAAGTGAAAATAAAAATTGTTCGAGCGAAAATATTTTTTGTAATTACTTAAAATGAAAGTTGATGAAAAATAAGAATAACAATTTATACATTACTATAGCCTTGTAAAATGGTTTAAAAAGTGGGAGTAAGCTAAAAAGAATCAGTAGTTTTATAATTAAAACAAAGTAAAAGCTAAGTTAAGAGGGGTGAAAATCACCTTTTTAAAGTTTAACATGTTCATAAGAACGTATTTTAAAGCATGAAAATCCTAAGTCTAACCAATTTTTAAGAGTTTGAGCATGAAAACGGCCATAATAACGGCTATAAATTTTGTTATAATTGAAAAGAAAACGTGAACATTTGCGTTTTAAAACATAATTTTTGCAATTTAAGCTCATACATACACACACCCATTATGAAAATAAAAATGAAAGTATATAAGATTGATGAAAAGGAGGCTATTTGGAGAAATTTCAAAGCATGTAAGGATGAAATAATAACGATTTTTATTACAAAAAAGGGGTGATTACAAGAGTTCAAACATACAAACTTAAAAAGGAGAGGGAGGGGGGATCCTTACATAGCACTAAAGCAGCTCCAACGGCAGCCCTAATACATCAAAATGGTTCGGATTTTGGGAACCCTGAACTCATACAGCAGCTGCCTTTTTATAGGCAAAAATTTCCAAGTACACGCCCTCCGATACGGGCGTGTCGGGGGGCGTGTCAGCACTATTTTATAGCGGAATTCGGCGATCTGACGGATTTGACGGCGATTTGACTTTCCGGCCGAAAACGCGGCGGTCACGCCCCAGGTCACGGGCGTGACGGTGGGCGTGTCGTTCGGCGCTTAAAGGCGTTGTTGACTTCAGGATTTGTCGGCGGCAGTTTGTCGGGCTGGCACGGGTGTGTCGTACATCGGACATGGGCGTGTCCCTCTTGGGTCGACACACGTCGAGTTGAAATCGTCGAGCGGGATGGACACGGCTTGGTCACGCCCCGTGTCGGATTGACATGGGCGTGTCGAATCATGGAACACGGGCGTGTCAGGCTTTTCTTCTCAACATTGGCTTCTTTTCAGGATTTTGAGCTATCACGCCCTGGTCACGGGCATGACCAATATGTCACGGGCGTGACATGACATTTTTTTGCAGATTTTGATTTTTTCCTGACAAATAAAATAAAACAAATTAGTATAATATTTACAAAAATAGGAGCATTTTATTGAATAAAAACAAGTAGAAATGACAAAAATTAATTAAAACGACTTAAGTAATGTACATAAAAATAGGTATATTTACAATTCATCAAAGCGCACTGACACGCCCTGTGACACGCCCGTGTCACAGGCCGTGTCCAGAGTCGACCAAATTTTGCCGACCATTCGTCGACTGTTCTTGTCGACAATCGACGCATGTAGGACACGCCCCTGTCCCAGGCCGCGTCACCCGAAAATTGTCCTGCTCAGAAAATCGGGCTGTTACACCTTCTGCCCACACTAGAAGCAAATCCTTTCTTTCATCCAGCAACGACTCTGAGAGTGGAGGATAAGATCTATCTTAACTCTAGAGGGAGGGTGAATAGAGTATATTAAAATAATTTTCAAGTTAAAAACTATTTTGCAGTGGAAGATTTAATTTAAATATAGGTGTAAGGTGCTTGCAGTAACTAAAAGAAAATGAATGCAAGAAATAAAAACAACACAGCACACAGCAAAATACAAAGAAGCAACCAGAGAACACAAGGAGCTATAGTGGTTCCGCAATCAATCTGGGTACATCCACTCTTCTACCACCGTAGGTAGGAATCCACTGCAGGATCAGTTGATCAGGTGTCCTGGGCACCAATGAGATTTTGATAAGGTGCTCAAAAACCAAACTAGATTTTTTGATCAGGTGTCTTGCCACCACTGAGTTTTGACAAGGTCTCAGAAACTAACACAAACTTTTGAAGGGAGTTTGATAAACCCTTTAGAGTAGAGAGAGAGAGAGAGAGAGAGAGAGAGAGAGAGAGAGAGGTGAGATGATCTTCTCTGTCAACAATCAGAGAGAAGATAGTGGATGTTGTCAAAGCTCCCCCTGAGATCTTGAGTTATTCAGGAAGTGAAGCTTTGCAATAGGGTGATAGACATTTATAAGATTAGATCTCCAGCAAAAGATGATTCCAGCAGCAGCTGAAATGTATGATGTCTGGAGTCTTGAATGATGAGGCCTTTGAACACTGGAATCAAAAGGGATCTAGAAATTTCAGTATATTGATCTCCTTCAATGTTGTGTGTTACTGTAAGAATTCTATGACTGTGAATATCTGCAACTTTTTCTCTCCTTCTTGTTGTTGTTATGATTAACCAGCAGAATGAATAATCTTTTATTCCTTAGATCTGAATAGAATAATTCTCTGTCCAAGATAGTCGTTAGCCTGTCATAAATGAATTCCTTAAATGCATTTTGTCTTATGGAGGAAAGTCCAATAAAACATTCCTTTAAAATCTCCTTGAAACTTGCTCCAGATTAATTAAAATGGCTACAAGATTCTTGAAATAGATACTGGGAATAAATAGAAGGGAATACCAAAACTGACTGAATTTGAATCTTGAAAAACGCCGATCTCTGCAGAAAAACGTCGACCTGAGCTCAACTATCGTTGAACTGAGCTCAGCGACTGGACTTAGACTGAAGCAGAAATCGTCGATCTGACCTCAACTATCGTCGAACTGAGCTCAGAGATAGGGAAACAAACTAGAGACAGGAATGTCGATCTGAGTTCGAAGATTGCCGAATGGAGTTCGACGACTCGTTGAAGTGAGCTCAGAGATCGTCGAATGGAGTTCGACGATTCGTCGACCTAAGCTCGATGAAATGACTTAGTCTCCTGAACTGAAATATCTGGTATTGAGGGCAGCTTTCAAACCTAAAATACTACTCCTTATACTCAATCTAATTGACCTTTAGATCTATACAAGGAGGTCAAAACAAATTTCCTAAAGGATATAGTGATCCTTGCCCAAATCAGTAATAGGGTGTTCCAACAATCTCCCCCTATTTGGGTTAGGATTACTATTTACAGACATTGGAAAAATAAGAACATACAATGCAGAAATATAACCAAAAAATATTGCATAAACACAGATATAATCACAGATAGTCAGAAATAGGTATCACTGTCAGCTTACAAAATCATTCTTTCTCCTTGCTCTTTTTGAGAACTATTTCTCTGTTAGGGTTAAGAGCTTCTTTCTTGGATCTTCTGTCATCATTTTCACCTAGAAAAGTCTGAAGTTTTGTCCTGGGGACTACAGCTTCTGGGTGCAGCTTCATATAACTTTCTGAGTCAAAGAATTTGCTGGAAGAATATCTCTCAAGTTCTTTCTTTCTCTATTCTGATAGAGTGGTGAAATTTGATGTGTCTTTTCCTTGTTATCTAGCTTTTTTAATTTGATCTAATGCAGCCAACTCTTTCATTCTTGCTGTCCAGGAATTAGGATTGTTCTCAGGGTCTTCAAATGGAACAGGAGGTTCATATCTGTTTGAAGAGTCATCAGGAGTAGCTCTGTAAGAAACTGGATCTCTTAGCTTATAAGAGAAAGGACCAGATGTAGTGTCAATGGGACCTTGTCCTTCCCTATGATAAGGATGTTGCCTGGAATATCCTTTAGAATACACTCTGAGTTCTCTTTGATTACCTCTGAACTGTCCTCTTCTTGGTTGGTAACCTCTACACTGATTTCCTCTTTGCTGAGATCTTTCTTGAAATTGATATGAACTTTGGCTTCTAGCAGTAGATTGAAAGACAGAACTTCCACCTGTACCTGCATCAGGTGAAGGAGGAGGAGGAGGAGGATTGAAAAGGAATGAACCTTTGTCATACTTCCTTTTCTTTTTCATGGCTTTCAGCTGATTTCTGGAGTACTGCATCCATGGTTCTGTAATCTAGAAATCATGCAATATATAATAAGGAACATCATTTGTATCTTTAACCTTCTCTGGGGGAACTCTCTTCATGGCCTTGCTTCTTGCTTTCCTTTTCCTTGCAATTATTGCAGAGGAATCATCAGAGTCAGTTCTAAACTGATCACTGTATGAACTTTGTGGATTATCATACAATGCATCAATCCTTTTGATATGTTCTTTCTGTTGTTGAGGCTGAGCAGAAGATCTTGTCATCATGAATTTGCTGGCGGATGATCTCTAAGGTAGGAGATTCCGCCTCACCCATAATTTGCTGGCGGATCATGTCATAAGTATCAGGAAGCCGGAGCAGATAACACACAACCAGAAGCTCATGGAAGTGCTTGTGTTGTTGGGCCAAATCCGCAGAAAAGGGGCGATTCTGAAGAATCTCAGCCCCAAGAGCCTGAACCTGTTGGTAGGCAGCAGCAGGAGACAAGGTAGGATGGGCAAAGAGGTCCGCATACAATGTATAGATGCGGGACGCCTGAGCCCCCTTGGAGTATAGAGCGGCAAGATGAAGCCAAGAGGCCTTGACCGTCTCATCATGACGGATGAGGGGAAGGCACTCATCAAAAAGGCTGTTAGCGAGCCAAGTACGCACAAGCGCGTCACTCGCATCCCAGTCATCAAAGAGAGGTGAAGTGATAGGAGGTGGGTCATCAACGAGATGGTGGCGTTTGCGTTGCGAGTGGAGTTGCATCATCAATGACACTTACTATGATATTTTGGGCTCTTTTATCCATAGTTGCCAGGATGATCTCATCCTTGGTCATCTATGAAAAATCCTTGGGAATTCTTTGATTTGCATCTAGAACTGACAACTTCATTGAAATATAAGGACCTTCATTTACAGTAATGTAGATCCTTGGATCAGAAGCCTCCATAAACATCCTGACCATTTCTTTCCATATTACAAATATCTCCTTCCTACAGATGGGTAATTTCATAGAACCTAGTTCCTTATGATTTTCTCCTGAACCCATTTTCTTGATCTTGAATCTGCCTTATGGATCTAACTCATACTGTTAAGTCCTTCTTTAAGTAACCTCCCTCTGATACCACTTGAAAGAATTAGTGCCTAACCACCTAGAGGGGGGGGGGGTGAATAAGTTTAATTCCTTATTTTCTTTTAAGGCAGAAAATCTATTTAGTTAAATAATAAGAAACTGTAAATTCTACAGCTAACATAGCACATAATTCACAGCAACATTCAATCACAGAGTACACACAGGTTTTATAGTGGTTCCCCAAGGTCTGGGTACATCCACTTTCCCCCTTCGCCTATCTAACAGTGTACTAGATTCGGCCTAACTTCTGCACTTCACCTCAGATCCTCAGATCTTTCAACTCAGAACCCAACAAGGCTCCTACACCTCAGGCAATCTGCCCTACCTCAGCCTACACAAGGCCTACAACTCAGAGATACAATCTCCTAAAACTCAAGCTCACAACCCTACCTCAGCCTTCAATAAAGCCTACCACTCAGAGATCTAAATCTCCTACAACTCAGCCTTTATAACACATGCTTACAACTCAGATCTAGAATAGATCCTACAGAAAATAGATTTTACAAAGTGTTTTACCACCACCCAGGTAGAGAGAGAAGGGATGGATGGTTTCTTGATCAGTTCTTGCAAGAATCTGATGGCAGAGAACAACCGCTCTTAGCATTATTCAAAGCTTCTTGAATCTGAACTCAGTAGGGTTGAACTCTTGAGAAGTTGATCTTTAATCAGCTTCTGACTTGAGATTCAGATCTCAATCTGAATCTTTCTTGGCAGCCTGGTTCAGCAACTGCACTTCAATAGATGGAGCTCTCTCTCCAACTTCTTCTTAGATCTTCTGACGAAAATCTTCTGTATTATTACTTCTATCAGTTCTCTTTCTTCTTTATTCGATTCTTCAATCATCATTATCTGTTGAAGGAGAATGTCTTTATATAGACTTTCTCCATGGTAACTGGCTGATCCGGTTTCTAACAAAATTCTGACAGCTCTGACAGTTGCAGAAGACCGGTTGGAAAAGACAGCTGTCAAATCATCCAGTCACTTCTTGAAATACCGTCTCTGTCTGAAAGTGTCGAGACTGAACTTCAACATGTGTCCACACAAGTAGACTAAGTGTCGACACAAGTGGACTAAGTGTCGACACATGCCTTGGTGGTGTCGACACATCTCCTTTGTTGTTGTTAATGCTTCTCGAGACAGCCTTCTGTAGAATGTGTCGACACTTATTTTGTGTGTCGACACAATCACTTCTTTTCTTTAACATAGTTGAAACTTTGCTGTGTGTCGACACAAGTCCTGTGTGTCGACACAGTTGATGTTGACAAGGTCTTCTGTGTGTCGACACTGCCTCTGTGTGTCGACACAGTTACTTCTTTTCTTTAACTTTGTTGAAACTCTGCAGTGTGTTGACAAAGTCTTCTGTATGTCGACACTGCCTCTTGGTGTCGACATAGTTGATATCGATAATGCTTCATTGTGTGTCGACACTGCCTCTGCATGTCGTCACAGTTTCTTCAGGTGTCGACATAGCCATTCCAAGTGTCGACACAATTAACTCTAAGTGTCGACACAAGCCTTCATAAGTGTCGACATAGCTTCTTCTGGTGTCGACACATGGACTTAGAAATTTTTCTGCATTCCTGCAATTACTTAACCTGCATATATAAACTCAGAACCTCATCAAATATACCTTGATGTATATCATTGAGTAGGGTGAGGCTTCTTCAAATCTGGTACACATTTTCCAATGTAACCAATAGGGGGCACCAGAGGAGCAGGGGTATCAGGCACGGCTTGGCCCAAGGCAAGCTCTTGCACTAAAGGTTGCTACGCGGGAGCGGCAGACAACAAAGACTCAATTTGCGATTGCATCACAACTAATTGCCTTGACAGAGCCTCGTTCCTCTAATTCAGACTCTCGATAATCGCATCACTTTGCGAACCTGATGACTCACCCTCCGATTGAGGAGTCGACCTCATTGCAGGACGCTTTGGCGACATTTCTAAAAAACAAACGGACAACTCATCAAAATCCTAGCTTACAACAAAGCCACATGACTAGTTCAGACCATACATAAAAGACACTTGCTTATGCTGCAACTTGCTCTGAGATTTTATAATGATGCTATGTCCTACTTAGGATGATATCCTCTCATCCTATTGACTCTTGTGCCTATGACATGAATGCATGGATTTTTTATTCTTATTTAAAATCATTTGTATACATGTGATATCATGTAAACCTTAACTTAGCACGCGTGCTTATGCGATGATATGCAATGTATGTAGTGCTATACATTCTATAAAGGCCCTAATGCATGTTATGAGCGGCGTACACATAGAAAGTTATGTATCCCATACTACATAACATCGCATGCAATGAGAAAAGAAAACGTGCTAATGGGCACCCATGCGATGGTGATTATGCATCCCATACTACATAACCGTCACATGTTGACACCTATGGTGGATCCATATACAAACACATATTATGTATCCCATACTACATAATATGCCCCGTATACTTCTTATCATGATATGAGTGTAGTGACTATGCTTTGGCTAAGACGTACTGATGACACATCGGTGTGTGTATGAAATGTCACTAAAAAACTAAAACTAACAAGAGAAGGTTGCCCGACCAATTTGAAAGTGAAGATTAGATCTGAAATACTCTAGAGGCGGGGGGGGGGGGGGTGAATAGAGTATTGTGGTCTCTTAAAAAACTTTACAGCTTTTGCTGTAATACTAAGTGAACATGTTAGCAAAACAAAGTAATAAAAACAGCAACTTAACAAATCACAGAACACGGCCAAAAACAAAAGAGAAGGGCAACCAGACGACACAAGAAATTATAGTGGTTCCCCAACCTGGGTACATCCACTCTTCTACCACCCTGGTAGGAATCCACTCAGGTTTTTGATCAGGTGCCTGACACCAATGAGCTTTTGTTCAGGTGCTCAAAAACCAAAACCTCAAGTCTTTTGGTAGGAGACTTGCAACCAGGAATAATTTTGAAGGGTCTTAAAACCCTGTTTAACGAATGGAAAAGGGGTGATGGTGTCTTCTCTTTCTCAATAACAACTGAGAAGACAAGTGGATTGATTTCAGCAGATTGCTCCCCCTGAGATCTTGAATGGATCAAGAAATCTGGAGCACTGCTTCAGGGTGACAAGTCTTCAAAAGCTTGATTGCCTTGACCAGAGATTGCTTCAGGAACTTCTTTGACAGATAGAGATATTGTTGTCCTTCTGAAGTTGTCCTGTAGGGTTGAAAATGAAGTTATCTGGCTTAGGCTGATTGTAGTGTGAAACTCTTTGTTTTTCTATAAGATTTGTTGAATGTGTTCTCTGTATCAGCAGGATTGCTTGATTTTGTTCTTTTCTGTAAAAACTTGCTGAACAACACACACGAAATTTGAATCTTTAGCAGTAAATGAAGTCGGCCTGGGAAGGAAGTGACAATCAATAAATTCCCTAACTGTCCCATGGAAAAGCGGCATGTAATAATCCTTGATCAATGCTCGTTGTAACGGTAACATTCCGAGAAGATTGGGCATTAATTGCTCAGGAATCATTGCTAAGAAAAGGGACGGAAAATTGTAGAAGACCTAGACTGGATTCGTCTAACGATGAATTGGAATCGTCGAGATGAGTTCATAGTTCATCGAGCTGAGCTGATGAGTTCGTCGACCAGACAATAACACTTAGTCTTCAAGGGAAACTTGTCAATTCTGCTTCAACCTTCGTCGAACTGACTATTATCATTCGTCGAGCAAAGATCCAAATTCGTCGAGCAAAGAATGATTGTGGACTTAGAATCTGAGAAGTCTCTGATTGAGAAGAATTGAAATCGTAGACCAGAAATCGTCGACCAAGACATGTGGTTCGTTGAGCTGAGATCGACGAACGTCGAACACTTTTCCTTGAGCTGAAAATATCTCTAAGTCTAATAGTAGATCAGAGTTCGTCGAGCAAGGAATACGATTCGTCGAGCTGAGATCGACGAACATCGAACACTTTTCCTTGAGATGAAAATATCTCTAAGTCTTGAGTTTCTCTGGAAGTATGGAGGATGGCTGGTCCACAAGATGATGTTCTAAGGACAAACCCTAGACTCTAGGACACAACCAAAGACCCTGAGTATACAAGGTGGGTCAAAGACATCCTAACTCAATGAACCTAGCCCAAATCCAAACTAGGGATCCAACACAATTATCAAGCAACCTCCCTCTGATACCAACTGTCACAACCCGCATTTTCAACGCATATAAAAATTTATCAGAGTAAGGGAAAATGCACGTCATGATTCCATGTCAGCAGGGGATAACTGCGGACGCTTAGGCAGTCACCAACCTAATCATGAAGAAAGATTCTTTAAGTTATTTTAAAGAAAATCAGTTAAGTGCAATAGTTAGCCGTATCCCTCGGCTTAGTGGCTCATCTAGTGCACGAATCAAAATATAGTTATACGCTGCGGAAAAATACTTATTTAGATTGACTCCAAGATCCTACATCAGTATAAACGTCCCCAAAGGACAACTCATGCTATACAAGACTCTAAGTTTATAATTATGGTAAGAATAGCTTTTACGGTCTCTAAATATAATAAGTTAGAGTTTTTAAATTATGCAGTGCATGAAGTAATAATAGTAGATTTTATTCTTAAAAATACCTAACATGCATTCCTAGCATAAATCCTCCTAGAGAGCAAGTAATCCACATCCACATATAGAGAAATAAGCATCTAGCAAGTATCAATCAAATAACAATTCTGTGGGCGTCAACAAACTGACATGAACCCACGTACAGTAAAGTATGTCGGAACCAGAAAAACTAAACATGCAACAAACTACCTCGGTAAGATGAGGCAACAACCACGACCAACACTGCCGCCCAGAAACTCCAAGACCAGCTCTGCTAACTGCTACTGCTCTGATCCTAAGGCATTTCAAAGATAGAACACCTCAGCAAGAAGGTACAAATGGTGACAGAAAAAAAGCCAAAATAAACAAGGGTCAAAAGGGTTACCAACCTAAGACCAAAAGCACTAAAGTTGAGTACAAAAAAAAACGGGGCATTGACAGGAAAAAGAACACTTACGTGATTTGTCACGTACAATAATAGTACACCAGATGCATGAGGCTATAAGGTGACAACATGAATACTTCGTATGGAAGAAATACAAAACCATTATTAGGCCCCTGTGGTCGACTCTACCCAAAAACACGGGAGAGGTGGTCGCTCGTGGACTCACCACCCAAAACATGGGCGAGGTGGTCACTCTTGGGCACACCCACACGAATATAAAATACGTCTAACTGCGAGGGAGTCTCATACTCTCCACCATACACCGCAGACACCCAAAAACCCGGTAGACTTCCACAGGACACTAATGAAGGAAACAAACACTGCGGAGGTTGAATCGTCCACTAACTACCGTAATCAAGAAAATTACCAAGAAAACACCACATATCTCGAGATTTGGCGCGTCAGATTCTACTCAACACTAGAGATTAAAGACGCGGTTGATCAACCTCTAGGAGCGATTTACAATCCTAGATAAACTCTAACACGTTCCTTAACAACGGTAAATAAGGCGATTAAAGCCAATACTAAAAACGTTTTATCAAACCTCTAAGAAGTTACCAAATTCAGTTAACAAGACAAGATTTATAAATTTTCACGTAACCGAAAGATAAGACATGGCTATAACTTGGAAGGACATAAAGAAAATGCAAGAAGATAAAGGGGCAAAACTCATTCATTACCATCAAACCGGACGAGGAGAAAAGAGGGTAAACAACCACTTGTCTTGGTTTTTACCGGAAAAGTCCTCTGAATCACTCCACATCGTAGATCGGGGCAAAAGGATGGGGGAGGAGTTGAAATCTGAAGAATAATGACCAAAAAAGAAGTTAAGGCCGAAAAACCCAAACGAGAAATCTCAAGAAATGGGGAAGATATTAACACGATGACGTAGCTCTCGGCGAGAGCTTTCCAGATCTATATTCGGTTGAAGATTTCGAGCACCGGAGCACCATCGCCGACCACCGGTAGATTCACGACAAGGAAATTCTCTCTCTTGCTCGTTGCTCTGGTTCGGGAGAAAAAATATCGGAGAAGATGAAGTTCCGGTTCTAAAACCTAAGTATAAGAATATATATATATATATATATATATATATATATATTGTTTATAAAAAGTTTTGTCAAAAACGGGTTATTTCGAGCAGTTTCGTGGGAACCCAAAATAGAGGTCTAGAGTTACTCCAAATCAAAAGGTTCCCAACATGAAAGTTGTATATCTCGTCGAGATAAACAAATTTCATGTTGACCATTTTTCCATACGACATCAATTCGACCTAGAAAATAGCATCCGAATGCTGACTGAACAGAACAACTCAAGTAACAGAATGACCTACTCGAGTAGCAGAAATGACCTACTCGAGTAACATGGTTGACTTACTCGAGTAGCAGAAGGACCTACTCGAGTAACAGAAACGGCCTACTCGAGTAGCAGAAATGACCTACTCGAGTAACATGATTGACTTACTCGAGTAGCAGAAGGACCTACTCGAGTAACAGAAACGACCTACTCGAGTAGCAGAAGGGACTTACTCGAGTAATAAGATTGACTTACTCGAGTAGCAGAAGGACCTACTCGAGTAACAGAAATGACCTGCTCGAGTAGCATAAACGACCTACTTGAGTAACAGGATTGACTTGAGTAGCAGAAGGACCTACTCGAGTAATAGAAACGACCTACTCGAGTAGCAGAAACGACCTACTCGAGTAACATGATTGACTTACTCGAGTAGTAGAAACGCCTACTCGAGTAGCAGAAACGACCTACTCGAGTAGAAAAAAGTCCTACACGAGAACATAAAGAAATCACTCGAGTATAATTGCAGGAAAAATAATTCTTTTGCAAATATACCCTTTTGATCAAAATATATGAATGAATAGTAAAGGACATTTTTGAATAGTACTATACTATTAAAATAATCATATTTTATATATTTTTGTATAAGAAAACTACGATATCAAAATGAAGGCCCAACCGAGCGCCGAATTAGACAAAACTCACGCCGTAGGCGAAAACTTACGCTACGAACACAATGACAAAGTCAAAACCACGATCCGAAGAGCCATTCCCGAGATATTAATCTTCAAAGTATACGGTGAACATAAACAAATCCAAAACTTCAATCGCGCGCCGAGACTCCAAAAATGCTCGAATTGCGACGAAACTTGACGAGCAAATCCAAAATTACTTAACTTAAATTCCAAATGCAAAAAATTTCCCATTATAACAAGGATTCGGCCGACTCGACCGCACGAACGCGAAAATGCCTTGACAGCCTTGCGCCGTCAACTCGACATTAAAAGTAACGCCACGACGTCATAAATATGACGTTGCCCAATCAAATAAAATCATCGAAAAATCGGGGGCGTTACAGACATTCGTAGAATATCTAATGGATACTGAAAGAAATAGTGCCTAACCACCTAGAGCGGGGGTGAATAGGTGAACTTTATCTTTTTAAATTTAAGGCAGAAACACTGAACAATTAATCCTGTATTTGCAATTTTCTATAGCAATTCAGCACAGCTAGCTCAACAATCACATAAATAAACAAACACCGAGTGCACACGAATTTTTATAGTGGTTTCCCAAGGTCTGGGTACATCCACTTTCCCCATTCGCCTATCTAGTAGTGTACTAGATTCGGCCTAACTTCTGCACTACTCCTCAGATCCTCAGATCCTACAGCTCAGAACCCCAAACAGGTTCCTACAACTAAGATTGTCCCCACTCATACAACTCAGGCACAAAGCCCTACCACTCAGTCTTGAACAAGACCTACACTCAGAGAACAAAGTCTCCTACAACTCAGGCACAAGGCCCTAACTAAGTCTTCAATAAGACCTACACTCAGAGCACACAGTCTCCTACACTCAGCCTTTATAAAATAGGCTTACAGCTCAGATCTATACAAGATCCTACAGGAATTTGATTATACAAAGTAATTAACCACAACTCTGAAAGAGAGAGATGAGTTGACTGGCTTCTTGATGAGTTCTTGGAAAAACTTTGCAGAGATCAACCTCCCTTAGCTTTCTTCAAAGATTCTTGAATTAGAACTCAGTAGGGTTGAATCTCCTGTGAAGATGATCTTCAATCAACTTCTGTCTTGAGATTCAGATCTAAATCTGAATCTTACTTGGCAGCGTGGTTCTGCAGCTGTTCTTCTTAGAAGGATCTCTCTCTCTCTCCAACTTCTTAGATCTTCTGTCGAAGGACTTCTTCTTTTGTGTTGTTAGATATCTTGATTAATTGTTATCAATCCTTTCTGTTGAAGGAGAAAGGTCTTTATATAGTCTTCCTCCAAGGTAACTGGTTGATCCGGTTTCTAACAACCTTCTGGCAGCTCTGACAGTTGCAGTTGACCGGTTGAAATGGCAGCTGTCAAGTCATCCAGTCACTTCTTGAAATCTCTGTCACTGTCTGAAAGTGTCGAGACAGATAGTCATTATGTGTCGACACAAATAGACTAAGTGTCGACACAAGTAGACTAAGTGTCAACACTAGCCTTGATGGTGTCGACACAACTCCTTGTGTTGTTGTAATAGCTTTTCGGCACTGCTTCTTCAGAATGTGTCGACAGTGAATCTGTGTGTCGACACAAGCCTTCTGTTGAATGTGTCGACACTGGTTGAGTGTGTCGACACAAATACTTCTTCTTTAATATTTAGTTGAATTCTGATGTGTGTCGACACAACTCATTTGTGTCGACACATGCCTTCTTGTGTTGAATCTTGCTGAGTGTCGACACATCTCCTTAGTGTCGACACATGCCTTCATGTGTTGAAACTTGCTGAGTGTCGACACATCTCCTTTGTGTTGACACAAGTACTTTAACTTTGTTGAAGCTTGCTGAGTGTCGACACATCTCCTTTATGTCGACACAAGTACTTTAACTTTGTTGAAGCTTGCTGAGTGTCGATACAGCCTCCTGGTGTCGACACATTTGATGTCGACAAAGTTTCTCTGGGTGTCGACACTTCCTCTAAGTGTTGACACAGATTATGTTGACAATTCTTCAGAGTGTGTCGACACTGCCTGTATATGTCGACACTTTTCTTCTGGTGTCGACTCTGCCTTTCCTGGTGTCGACACAATTACTCCAAGTGTCGACACAACTTATCTAGGTGTCGACACAAGCCTTCATAAGTGTCGACACTTCACCTCTAGGTGTCAACACATGGACTTGGAAACTTTTCTGCATTTCCTGCAATTACTTAACCTGCACATATAAACTCAAAGCACATCATATACACCTTGATGTATAACATTGAGTAGGGTGAGGCTTCTTCAAATCTGGTACATATATTCCAATGTACCCTACAATTTCCCCCTATTTGGAGAAGTCATAACCCTTAGTCAATGATATACACCATTCATAACAAATACTCAATATGATGTATAACAGTATTATATGACAGGGTAAAAACTAAACATGTATAAACAAAACATGTATAAACAATTATCTCAGAATAACAATGTAATAGATTGAACATTAAACATTGTTTTTACAACTTCCAAAAGTTTTATTAATCAAAAGTTTACATGAAGTTTTAATGCAAATGATTACAAATTTGTAAACTTAAGAAATTCTATCCTATGGCTGCTCTGGCTCCTTGATAATAATGCCCTTTCCAGATTGAATCTTGGCTTGAACTGGAGCATCATTGTCATCAGCAGGCTTCTTTCCCTTAAGATCTTTCTTTTTCTGTTCTTCAGCCCTTATCTTCTGTCTCTCAAAATAATGATAAGGCTTAGGGAAATATTTGCTAGGCTCCTGTGCATTAGGAGGTAGCTTCCCTAATTTAGCTTTCCTTCTGTATTGTACTATGGCCTTTTGCCTAGCTTCATGTTTTCACCACTCTTGGTCAGAGTACCATTTGCCCCTCTCTAGGAAATTATCCTTTGCAGCCTTCCAAGCAGTCAATATGATATTCCTAGAAGTTGGGCTCCATTGCTCAAAGTCTCGACTTAATTCAGACTGCTCTCTGAACCTCTTCTTGGATAATTGAGCTTCTTGCTCTTTTAATAATGCCTCTTGCTCTTTTAATATGGCCTCTGGCACAGGCTATACTACTTTCTCAATAATAATATTCTGATTACCCTCAGGAGGGCTATACATAGATTGTACCTCCTGATGTATCATCTCAAAATCAGCTGGAGGGTAGATTACTTGTGCAACTTCAGCTGGCTCACCTCCAAAATATGCAGGATTTATTCCAGACTCTGCTACATTATCATCATCACACAAGGGTGGATATCCAAGGGTAGCTCTAATGCTGTTTGAAATCCATTTAGCATGGTTAGAGCCTGCTTTGACTAATACCCTCTCCCCCTTTATGACTTCTCTTTCTATATGATCCCTAAGATCATCCTTCTGAAATCTGATTTGAGCATTCAAATAGTTAACTCCATCTTTATAAAAAGGTTTTAACCTTTGAAGCTTGTCAGTAATAGCCTTTTGAGAATCTTCAATGGCAGTTGTAACAACATGTAGGCTCTCTTGTAGTTGCTTATCAAACTCAGCCTTGGCAGTAGTTCTTGCTGCAGTCTAAGAAGTAGCTATATTTTTCATTTCACTTACAATGGTATTATGAGAAGAAGTCAGATTATCATTCATCCTAATCTGATTTTCAAGAACATGTCCTTGTTTTACTGCCATATCATCAACCTGTTTCTTTATATTCTCTTGATGAGTAGCCAGATATACCACTGCATTGCCTCCTTTATGAAAACAGTCAGTAATTTCTTTCTTATGTTGATTCACTTCAAATCTAATAGATTTGATATCTTGAGCCAGATCAAATTGAAGTGATTTATGACCTTCATCCATATACTTTTTTAGGGCTTTCCTTTGCTCATCCATCTTGATCTGCAAAGCAACCATCAATGAACTATAATCTGCAGTTGGGGCTTGTTGTGGAACAATGGTTTGCAGTGTTTTGTTGTAGGTCTGGCTTCTCCTTTTGAAAACCTGTAGCTTTCATTTCTTGGCTCTAGCAGCCTCTTCATCTTCAGAGTCAGATATACTAGCAATGTCTACTCTATCTTGTGGAGTAGGTGGTAATTCCTTCTCTGCTCTTGGTAGCTCCTCAGCATTCCTTTGCTGCTCAGTTTCTTTTCTAGAAGTCTCTTCCTAAAACTCTACATACTCCCCCTCAAGATTAGCTGACTCCCCCTCAACAGCTGCTTGCTCTCCCTGAAAATCAGTTTGTAATAAATCAGGGAATAACTCTTCTAGTGTAAACTCCTGTTGAGTATGGTCTGGATAGTCTCTTATCTCAGGAGCATTGTCAGCAACTGATGTGTCTTCCATGACAACATCTTGTGGTTGACTATGTATCTGAGTTGGCTGATCAACATCAAGTAATGATTCAGTCAATACTTCATCCTCAATATTTACAATAGATTGATTAATTTCATTTATTACCTCATGAATTGTTTGGGTTGCCCTGTCACTATCTAAGTGAGTTGGCTCATTTATATGTTGAGGCTCCCCCTGGAGTGGATCCAGTTGAATGGGGCTAGCAGATGGTAGCTCCCCCTATCTCTGTGCAGCTTCAGGTCTTACGGGTGACTGACCAGCATTTCCGCCATCTCCATCATCAGAACTAAACACTACCTGCTCTTCTGAGCTACTTGAGGATTCAGGAGTCACAATGGCTTTCTTCTACTTCTTCTGAGGTATTTCCTTCTCTGGTGTAGGCATTTCTTTTGTCAACACCCTATCCCACCTTGATATAATCCTAACATCCATTCGCCTCGTATGATTTATCTTAGAACCAGCCGCTTGGTTCATGACTTCAGGAATATTTCCAGCTAAGAACAAACTCATAATCCTACCCATATTGAGTTTCTTCAGACTTTCCTTTATCTTATCAAACATTACTGCTGACCAATCAGTTTTAAGTTGGAAAATTATCCTTGTCATTAAACTGAACATATGAGCTGATATTCTATCATGCCCAACAGGCTTGCTCAGTATCACCTTCCCAACTACTTCAGATAAAAACTTTCCTTGTATGTGCATCCCTTTCCTGTTAAAAACTTATCCAATTTTCATGCTTGAATCTAAACCACACCATTGCAGTGCCTCCCTTGTCTTTGATGTAGGTACATCTTCCTCTTCTTTAGTTCTAGGGAGATTTAAAACTTTTCTTAGACTTTTTTGGGTGATCTTGACTTTTGCTCAATGGACTTTGGACTTAATCTTGAGTCCAGTGTCATCAAGGGTAGCCGCATTAAAGAATTCAAGGATCTCCTTCTTCCAAATCTTGATAGGTTCTGAAATAAGATACTCTAACCCAGTCTCTGCAACTAGGGTTACAATACCTTGGATTTCTGGTTCCGCGTCATCAAAGGCGTGTCGCACGAGCTCATAACCTTCATTAATGTTCTCTTCTAGCTTGGACGCCATTAGGGTTTGGAGAAATTTTGAATTTAGAGAAGAGAGATGTCGACACACAAGTTTGGTCTCGAAACTATGGTGAGCGTATCGACAAACAATGGTGAAGACCTATTTATACCTTTCTAAAATCGAAGGTGAAAACGCGCGTCAAAATACTTGAAATGTGTCGACACTGTTGAAAAGTGTCGACACTTACTTTTAATGTCTCGACAACTATGTGTCGACACAAATATAGTCGATAGAATATATGTGTCGACACTTATACATCTCAGCACGACGATTAGTCGAAACTCTACTCGACGAATTCTGTGTAAATCCTAAGTGTCGACAACACCCTGGATGTGTCGACACCTACTCTGCATGTGTTGACACTAACTCTCTGAAGTGTCGACACAGACTGTCTAGATGTGTCGACACCATTTCTCTGAAATGTCGACACCACTTCTATGTGTCGACACAAACAACTCTGTGTGTCGACACCATTTTACTTAGACAATTTTTTAAAACTATTCTAAGTTTAACATTCCTAATTCAATTTTAAAATTATTGAATTTGGTTTCATCCAGGGGCTTAGTAAACATATCAGCTATCTGTCTTAATATATTCTAATGAAATGTCTCCTTTTCTACATGTTCTCTAAGAAAATGGTATTTAATTCCTATGTGCTTAGTCCTACTATGGGAGACAGGATTATTTGCAATAGAAATGACACTTGTAGAATCACAAAATAAAGGTGTTCTACTTACTTGAATACCATAGTCTTCTAGCTGGTGATGAATCCACAAAAGTTGTGCAGAATAACTTCCTGCTGCCACATATTCTAACTTAGCTATGGTGATAGCCACACTGGTTTGCTTATTACTGCTCCATGACACCAGCCTTTCACCTAGAAATTGACAGGTTCCTGTAGTACTCTTCATATCTTCTTTGCAGCCTGCAAAATCTGCATCTGAATAACCTGTCAGTACAAAATCTCCATTCCTAGTGTACCAAAGGCCTAGATAAGGTATGCCCTTAAGATATCTCAAAATCCTTTTGACTGCTGTCAGATGAGATTCTTTAGGGCAAGCTTGGTACCTAGCACAGACACATGTAGCATACATGATATCTGGTCTACTAGCAGTCAAATACAGTAGGGAGCCAACTATCCCTATATACAAAGTTTCATCTACAGGTTTCCCTGCATCATCTTTGCTTAGAGACATGCTTGACCCCATAGGAGTTTTCATGGTAGTGGATGATTCCATACCATACTTCTTTATCAACTCTAGGGTGAACTTAGACTGGTATATGGACAAGCCATCGTTAGTCTGTCTAACTTGGAGACCCAAGAAGAACTTAAGTTCCCCCATACTGCTCATTTCAAATTGTCCTTGCATAAGTTTTGCAAACTTTCTGCAAAGACTACTTTCTGTAGACCCAAATATTATGTCATCTACATATATTTGGACTAAGATAATCTTGCCTTTAGATTCCCTAAGGAATAGAGTCTTGTCTATTTCCCCCCTTGAGAATTTATTCTCAAGGAGGAAACTAGACAGGGTTTCATACCAAGCCCTTGGGGCTTGTTTTAACCCATACAGAGCCTTCCTAAGTCTATAAACATAATCAGGTTTAAGAGAATTAACAAAACCTGATGGCTGGTCTACATAAACTTCTTCCTTCAGATTTCCATTCAGAAAAGCTGACTTTACATCCATTTGATATACCTTAAACCCTTGATATGTTGCATAGGCAAGGAACATCCTGATTGCTTCCAGTCTTGCTACTGGAGCAAAGGTTTGATCAAAATCAATACCTTCTTCCTGCTTATATCCCTTTGCAACAAGTCTAGCTTTATTCATTATGATGATTCCATTCTCATCCAACTTATTCCTAAAGATCCACTTAGTTCCAATAATGTTGTGGTCCTTGGGTTTAGGAACTAGCTCCCAGACCTTGCATCTTTTGAATTGATTCAGCTCCTCTTGCATGGCCTCAATCCAATGAGGGTCTAGGATTGCTTCATCAAACGTCTTTGGTTCCACTTGGGATAAGATGCTGGAGTAAAGAACTGTACTTAGATTCCTGCTCCTTGTTTGCACTCCTTGTCTGGGATCTCCAATTATTTGATTGGCTGGATGATCCTTTAAGTGTCTATTTGCTGGAGGCAGCCTGTCTTCAGGTTGTACACCTTCAGTCTCTTCATTTAGCTGTACCTCTTGGTCTTCTTCAGCATCAGGTGTATCTTGTACTCCCCCTGGACAACAACCACCATCTTCCACTTGCTGACTTGCAGAAGAATCTTCTGTTAAGGTAAGCTTGTCCTTCTCTCAGTTACACATGTGGAGCTGCAAACACTTCTTGGCAATTCACAGATAATGAGTCTTGCTTCATCAAAAACTACATGAACAGACTCTTCTACAACTTGAGTAATCAAGTTGTAGACCCTTTAAGCCTTACTATTATTGTCGTACCCAACAAAGATCCCCTCTTGGGTTTTGACAGCAAACTTGGTTAGATAAGACTTACCATTGTTAAGTATATAACACTTGCAACCAAAGATCCTGAAATAGGATAAATTTGGTTTTCTGCCCTTCACAATCTCATAGGGGGTCTTCTTGTGGCTCTTAGTGATAGTAGCCCTATTGATCACATGACAGGAAGTATTTACTGCTTCAGCCCAGAAATATTCTGAGAGAGAAGTGTCACTCAATAAGGTTCTACCAGCCTCTATCAAGATTCTATTCTTCCTTTCAGCAATACCATTTTGCTGAGGTGTTCTAGGTGAAGAAAATTCCTGAAAAATCCCAAATTCTTCACACAGGTTTGTCATATTTTCAAACTGAAATTCAGTGCCATGGTCACTTATGATTCTGACCACTGTACTGTCCAATTCATTCTAAATTTGTTTAACAAAACTATATAAGATACTTGAGGTTTCAGATTTTTGTCTAAGGAAGAACACCCAGGAATACCTTGAATAGTCATCTACAACCACAAATGTGTAGACCTTCCTACCTAGACTGTGAACTGGCATAGGACCAAAAAGATCCATATGCAAGAGATATAGACACCTCACAGAATCCTTGTTCTCAAGGCTATGAAAGGTGGATTTGGTCTGCTTGCCTTTTTGACAAGCTGAGCATATCCCATCCTTTATACACTTAACTTGAGGACCATTCCTCACTAACTCTTTGCTAAAGAGTTGGCCAATTGTCTTATAGTTAAGATGAGCCAACCTCTTGTGCCATTTAACACAATGTGAGACTTTCTCATCAGCTACAAGACAAATAGGAGAAACATTGTTCTCACATACAAAGTCAAGACAATAGACATTTCTCTTCCTATATCCCGTCAGAATGATCTTTTGATCACTTGACCTTTTGATATGACAACCATTCTTGACAAATGAGATGTCATATCCTAAATCACTCAGCTGACTTATGCTAATGAGGTTATGTTTCAAACCCTTTACATAAGCCACTTGAGTAATTGTAATTTGGTTACTAGAAATGTTACCAAAGCCTTTGATGAATCCTTTTTCTGAACCACCAAAGGTAACTTTAGGGCCATCCTTGATAGGTGTATAGTCCTTCAGCAACCCCCTAGTTCCAGTCATGTGCCTGGAACATCCACTGTCCAAGTACCATATAGGGGCATGACCACTTAGACTCACCTGCAAAACAGATTACTTAACCTTAGAACACAAATAACTCTTGGGTCCTTGGTGCTGGTTAGTCTGACCTTTAACAAAACTACCTGTAGCTCTTCTAGCAGGCAGTTTGCTACTCTCCTTGACACTTGAATTGTGCCAATAATCTAAGGCAAAGTGGCCTATCTTGCCACAACACCAGCACTCAAACCTGTTGTACCTTTGTTTTGGTAGAACCCTGGCTGGATTATCTACTGCAGGCTTCTTGTTTAGTGCTGGGGCTTTGCCCTTAGATTTGCACATAGCTATCCAGGCAGGTTTTGTAAACCCCAATCCAGTCTTACCCTTTTGAGGTACAAACTCATCTATCAAAGGTAGAACAGATTTAGGTTTAGAAAAACTTGCTACAATCTCTCTCTCCTTCTGAAGTCTAGCCTCCAGATTTCTAATTTGATCATTCTTAAATGTAATAGTACCCATCTGAATAACAGTAATGTTCTTCAGCCTGGCTATTTCATTCAGTTTCTGATCTAACAACTTGTCTGAATCAGCGACAGCCAATGTAAGACTAGCAATCTCCTTTGCCTGAGTTTTGGCTAATGTTTTGCTTTTCTTCAAGGCCTACAACAAGTCCCTATATTCATCAATTAACTGATGAATATCTCCTTCAGATTCAGACCCACCCACATCACTTGATGCAGATGTATCTGATTCTGACTCAGTACTAAAAATTGAACTAGAAGAACAACTTTGTACCTTACTTGGTCCAGGCTGATCCTGGTTCTTGTCTCCTTCAGATAAGGCCATCAGTCCCTTGCACTGATTGTCCTCATGCTCATAAATTGAATTCATTAGCTGCATGAACTCTTCTTCTTCCTCTTCAGCAAATAATCCAATATAGGCTTCAGCTTCTGATTCTGTTTCTGAAGATGACTGATCTGTCAGACTTTTGTCTTTCTTAGCAACCAAGGATTTTTCCTTTTTCCCTTAAACTGAGTCTTCTTTTTGTTAGATGACTCCTTCCTCTTTTCAGGACAGTCAGCCACTATATGTCCCTGTCTATTGCAGCAATAGCACACAATCTTTGAGGATGTAGCTTTGCTTGGCTTGGACCTGCTTTTATCATTCCTTGATGACTTTATTTTCTGATAGTAGTCATCTTTTGGCTGAGAAGTGTAGGCTTAGACCTCCACTGCTTCTTCTTCATAAACTTTTGAAAATGCCTAGTAAAAGCAGTAAAGTCTTCATCACTTTCACTGCTATCAGAATTCTTGCTTTCTGAATTATCTGTCACAGCCTCAACAACTATTTGTGGTGGAGATGGAGACTTGCTTCTATACTTCCTAGTGGATTCAGTCTTGAAGGCCACAAATCTTTCCTTGTGCTCCACTCTAGTAGTCTTCTCTTCCTCCTTTCTAGCCATTAACTGCATCTCATAAGATAGCAGTTTTCCAAACAAAGTAGGAGGAGGTATGTCAGCTAGTTTGGCCACTTCCCTAATGACACAAATCTTGGTGTCCCAGTAATTAGTCAGGGATCTTAAGAACTTATCATTCAGCTCATAGTTGCTGAATTCTCTTCTATAGGACATCAATTCATTGACTATCCCATAAAACTTCTTGTAACATTCAGTAATGCTATCAGACTTTCCTTGTCTGAAGCTTTCATATTCTTGATTTAGCAAGGACTTCCTATCTTGTCTTACTTCTTCTGATCCCTCCATATAAACAATTAACGTGTCCCACATTTCTTTAGATGTTTTACAATGAATTAAGTTCTGAAATGTTGCATCATCAATAGCATTAACAATTATATTCTGGGCTCTCTTGTCCATAGTGACCAGAATGATTTCATCTTTTGTCATTTCAGAGAAGTCCTTGGGACTTTTCTGATTTGCATCCAGAATGGATATCTTCATTGGCACATATGGGCCTTCTTTAACCGTAATGTATATCCTTGGGTCAGATGCTTCCATAAAGAGTCTAACCCTTTCTTTCCAAATGTCAAATATCTCTTTTCTACATATTGGCAATTTCATGGACCCCAGCTTTTTGTGATTCTTACTAGAACCCATTTTCTTGATTCTTGTTTATTCTGAATCTGCCTATAGGATCTTACTCAGACTGTTATGTCACTTTTTGAGAAACCACCCTCTGATACCACTTGAAAGAAATAGTGCCTAACCACCTAGAGGGGGGTGGGGTGAATAGGTGAACTTTATCTTTTTAAATTTAAGGCAGAAACACTGAACAATTAATCCTGTATTTGCAATTTTCTATAGCAATTCAGCACAGCTAGCTCAGCAATCACAGAAATAAACAAACACAGAGTGCACACAGATTTTTATAGTGGTTCCCCAAGGTCTGGGTACATCCACTTTCCCCCTTCGCCTATCTAGTAGTGTACTAGATTCAGCCTAACTTCTGCACTACTCCTCAGATTCTCAGATCCTACAGCACAGAACCCCAAACAAGTTCCTACAACTCAGAGTGTCCCCACTCCTACAACTCAGGAACAAAGCCCTACCACTCAGTCTTCAACAAGACCTACACTCAGAGAATAAAGTCTCCTACAACTCAGGTACAAGGCCCTACCTCAGTCTTCAACAAGACCTACACTCAGAGCACACAGTCTCCTACACTCAGCCTTTATAAAATAGGCTTACAGCTCAGATCTATACAAGATCCTACACGAATTTGATTATACAAAGTAATTAACCACAACTCTGAAAGAGAGAGATGAGTTGACTGGCTTCTTGATGAGTTCTTGGAAGAACTTGGCAGAGATCAACCTCCCTTAGCTTTCTTCAAAGATTCTTGAATTAGAACTCAGTAGGGTTGAATCTCCTGTGAAGATGATCTTCAATCAACTTCTGTCTTGAGATTCAGATCTCAATCTGAATCTTACTTGGCAGCCTGGTTCTACAGCTGTTCTTCTTAGAAGGAGCTCTCTCTCTCCAACTTCTTAGATCTTCTGTCAAAGGTCTTCTTCTTTTGTGTTGTTATATCTCTTGATTAATTGTTATCAATCCTTTCTGTTGAAGGAGAAAGGTCTTTATATAGTCTTCCTCCAAGGTAACCGGCTGATCCGATTTCTAACAACCTTCTGGCAGCTCTGACAGTTGCAGTTGACCGGTTGAAATGGCAGCTGTCAAGTCATCCAGTCACTTCTTGAAATCACTGTCACTATCTGAAAGTGTCGAGACAGATAGTCATTATGTGTCGACACAAATAGACTAAGTGTCGACACAAGTAGACTAAGTGTCGACACTAGCCTTGATGGTGTCGACACAACTCCTTGTGTTGTTGTAACAGCTTCTCGACACTGCTTCTTCAGAATGTGTCAACAGTGAATCTGTGTGTCGACACAAGCCTTCTGTTGAATGTGTCGACACTGGTTGAGTGTGTCGACACAAATACTTCTTCTTTAATACTTCGTTGAATTCTGATGTTTGTCGACACAACTCCTCTGTGTCGACACATGCTTTCTTGTGTTGAATCTTGTTGAGTGTCGACACATCTCCTTAGTGTCGACACAAGCCTTCATGTGTTGAAACTTGCTGAGTGTCGACACATCTCTTTTGTGTCGACACAAGTACTTTAACTTTGTTGAAGCTTGCTGAGTGTCGACACATGTCGTTTGTGTCAACAAAAGTACTTTAACTTTGTTGAAGCTTGCTGAGTGTCGACACAGCCTCCTGGTGTCGACACATTTGATGTCGACAAAGTTTCTCTGGGTATCGACACTTCCTCTAAGTGTCGACACAGATTATGTTGATAATTCTTCACAGTGTGTCGACACTGCCTGTATGTGTCGACACTTTTCTTATGGTGTCGACTCTGCCTTTCCCGGTGTCGACACAATTACTCCAAGTGTCGACACAGCTTCTCTAGGTGTCGACACAAGCCTTCATAAGTGTCGACACTTCATCTCTAGGTGTCGACACATGGACTTAGAAACTTTTATGCATTTCCTGCAATTACTTAACCTGCACATATAAACTCAAAGCACATCAAATAAACCTTGATGTATAACATTGAGTAGGGTGAGGCGTCTTTAAATCTGGTACATATATTCCAATTTAACCTACAGATACTCAACGATTCATCAAGTATAGTTTGTATACTTGATGATTCGTCGTATATGTCATTGATACTCGACGATTCATCGAGACAAGAGTTGTTTGGTCGAAAAATGCTGGATTTTAAGTCCTGGGTCTGCGAATAGCGACGGGGTATTCTGTTTATTCCTTTGGGTATAAATAGAAGGATTTTAGGGTTTCTCTTGACTGACCAAAAAACTGCTACTGTAGATCGATTTTGACGGGTTGTACACAAGCTGCACTATACAATACCCCGAAACTGTTGTTGTCACAACCCGCATTTTCTCCGCATTTAACAATATATCAGAGTAAGGGAAAATGTGTGTCATGATGCCACGTCAGTAGGGGATAACTGCAGACGCTCAGGCAAAATTTCAACTAATCACCTTTATAAAAGATCTATAAATTATTTAATGAAAATCCAGTTTAAGTTAAGCAGTTAGCTGTATCCCTCGGCTTAGTGACTCATCTAGTGCATAAGAAAAAGTTAGTTATATGCTGCGAAAAGATACTTTTTTTACAAGATTAGACGTCTGATAAGTCCGATTTATATAGGGTTTTCAGACTCATCTGGGCTTATTTTCATGCTTGTGCCCTCTTATTTCAGTAGGAATTGTCATATATTTGATTAGGGTCTCACTTCAGCATTGTGCACTATTTCAGCCTATTTTGGTTTGCAAATTGCACCAGGTTGTCAGGGGTATGTACTGGGGTACTCCCCATGCGGCTTTGGATATTCTTTGATGTATATTTGGTGCTGGGAGCTTTTGCTCGAGCTTTAGTTTTGCTGTGCAGGTGGTCAGTTTTCCCCCAATTCTGGAATTCTAACTTGTGAAAAACACATGGTCGTGCGATTCCTTAGTGCACGAATTCCACCAAATTGTGCGATTTCTACAGGTTTTCTCTGGATGGACTGATCAACTCGCGCGATTTCTCCCCACATGGTTTCTTCGGAACCGTGCGCGAAAGAAACACACGGTTTTCCTGTTGCATTCTGGTTTTATAGCGCTCTGTGGTTAATCGTGCGATTTGTTCACGCACAGGCAGAAGTGCCCGTGCGGGAGTAAAACGCACGGTTCCACCTGCTTGCTGGAAATTTCTGCTTTCGGTTATTACCCGTGCATTTCCTTCACGTATGGGCGGAAGCGCCCGTGCGAGAGTAAAATGCACAAGTCAACGCTTCTTCTTCCGCAAGCTTGTTTTGGAATTTATTATCGCACGGTTAATGCACGGTCGTGCGCCAAACCGTACGTGACCGTTATTTCTGACTTCTTTATTTAATCCGTAGGTCTCATTCGCGGAGGGGATCCAGTCCGCCATTTCCGCTCCTCTTAGCAGGAAAACCTTCCTCCTGCTATTTTCTTCTCTCTCCTCCATGGAGAGCTCATCCGACCGCCGTTCTCCATCCAAAGGCTCTCAATAGCTTCATCTTCGACCTCCATCATCTTCTCCAACCTCAAAGCCCCATTCCAAGCTCTTAGGTGATGTATACTTGGAATTCTCCAGTCAGGTTTAACCCGATGACTATTCACAAAGAAGACGGGCTATTAGAAGGAAGTGATAGCCCTTCTCAACCCGGACATCATATGTAGACAAAGCACGAAACGACGCTTGACTCCGGACACGAATCTCAAAAAGTCTACGTGCGTTTTGCTGTATCTCTCCCCCTTCTCTTGTAGTAACTTTGCTCTTGATTGCTTGGTTGTTGGATTGATGAGAAAGAATTCTATTTACTTAATGATTTCAGTATGTCTATGTGTTGACATATTTTAGTTCTTTATTGTGTTGGTGTGCTTCCATCCTTTGTGTTCTTGACGCGATAACGCCGTCCTAACAATTGTTAGGAGCGTGTGTGGCAAAGAGGTGACTGCGACCCTCAATATTTGGTCCATCCTCCATATTACACGATTGAGTAATCCACCCAAGTGACGCGGTGAAGGCGACCCACATTAGTTTTATTGGTGTTAAAATTAGGAAACCAAAAATCAAAATCCCTTGTTACGTTGGCCCTTGCAATTCCTCTTTCAATAGCGAAGGCACACTCCCTACCTGCACTCCTCGAGAGATCGATATCCGGGGATTCAAATCCTCAAATTTATTACTTGACTACGATCGGTACACTTGTCGAAAGTACTATTAAGTTTTTGGCGCCGTTGTCGGGGACTGCAACCGTTGTGTGTATTTTTCTGTTGGAAAAGTTGTTGGAAGAGTTTTTGGCATTTTGATCATTTTTTGTGTGTGTTGTATGACAGATCCAAACCCCAGAAATATAGAGGAAGATCTTGAAGTAGATCTTGAAACAGCACGAGCGAGGTGAGCTTGCCAGCGTGCTACTGCTGCTGAAGGTAGAGAAAGAATGGAAGAGTCAGGTCAAGGAGGAAATGGCCTTGGTGAATGGGTCGTTCAGGACCAGGAGGTGGTCTGACCCCACATTAGGACAATGCGAGACTTCACGACCCCTATCGTGGTAAGTGTTTACCCTAGCTTCAGCCCGGCCATCGTAAACAACCACTTCGAGATAAAGCCTGCCATCCTTAACATGATCCAAAATAACACGCAGTTTTCGGGCTTGCCAAGTGAGGATCCACAACTCCATCTTGCTGAATTCTCAGAGATTTGTGGCACCTTATGATATGTCGGTATTACTAATGACGTGGTGAAGCTAAGGCTGTTCCCGTTTTTGCTGAGAGATAAGGTGAAAACCTGGCTCCATACTAGTGATCCCGGGACCGCAACTACGTGGGTGACTCGTTCCACGAAGTTCCTAGCAAAATTCCACCTAGTGGACAAAATAGTGAACGCCCGAAGGGAGATAGCCACTTTCCGTCAGCTAGACCAGGAAACTTTGTCTGAGGGCTGGGAGAGATTTGCTGATCTGCAGCATCGATGCCCTTAGCACATCTGTGAGTCGTGGAATTTAGTTGAAATCTTTTATTTTGTTGTTTAGCCCAATTACAGGGCTATGATCGACGCGGTGGCTGGAGGCACTATCATGAACCTGACTCCCGACGGGGCATTGCGACTCCTTCGTGGCACTGCTTCCCATAGTATGAATTAGATTGTGGGAAGAAACACACAAAGGGGTGCGAGAAATTTATTTTAGGTAAATGCGGTGCATCCTCAAGCTGAGGCGAGCCATCCTATGATGGATGGTATGATGATGCTAACTAGATCGACCCCTCCTCCGGATCGGGTGATGGCTATTTCATGTAGGGGATGTGGAAAACCCGGCCATCATACATATGAGTGCCTAGCTGGAGAAGCTTTTGCTGATCCCTCAGGTATATCTGTTGACGAGAATGTAAATTTTATAAGTAATCAAAACAGCACTGCTCCTTATAACAATGCCTATAACCCAAATGTGAGAAATCATCTGAATTTCTCCTGGAACCAATATGCGCCCGGTCAAAGTTGGCAGGGAGGCCAGCATCAGTTTGATGCTCAAGCTTCTAATAGCCAGTCGCGACCTCCGCAAGCAGGTTATAATCATAACGTGCAAGGGACGTGAATGAGTGCGTTAGAAGAAATGATGGAAAAAGTTTGTGGAGATGGCCCAATCCAACAAGGCCACTCAGACTACCTCCTTGAGAAACTTGGAGATGCATCTGGGTCAACTGGCCCATGTGTTCTCTGAGCATACTCGCGACGCCATCCCGAGCAAAATGGAAAAAAATCCCCATGAGCAAGGGAAGTGTGTTGGGGAGACAGATGAGTGTACTGAAAATGTAGTAGCTGTGTTATGTGAAATAGATAAGGTTGAGACTATGGCCTTATGTGATTCTGAATCTTCTTGCAACATTCATGCTTTACAAGATGTTGAAAAATTGTATTTGAATATCGAGTCAAATGTCCAAAAATCACTCATCCTGGCCAACGGGTAGGTTGTGAAGACTGACAGTGAAATAAAGGAGGTGGAAGTGATATTGAATGGGGCTACAGTGATCACTGATTTTCAGATTTTGGGACCAATGGGCAATGTTTCAAAACCTATCTTAGGGGTCCCATTCCTGAAAGCTAGTGGGGCGACGTTGCAATTTACTGCGAGTGGTATCACCTTGGCATCCAAGGTTGATTCGCCTTTACCGCCATCCCTTCCCTATATGATTCTGAATGAATCTGGAAAACCGCCGGAGTTAAATGTTGTGTTATCTGATGATTTGCCAAGTATTGCTGTCACAGGTATGCCTAAGAAAGATGAAGGAGAAACAAAATCAGAGTTGCTTGGAGTGCAACTAGTTGCGGTTGAAAATGGTAGAGAGCATAGTGAAAGGTTACTTGGACTGATCTATCACCCGTCGTGGGTATGGAAAGGATGCCTCCGTACAAAAAAGCTGGGAATACCTATGGATTGGATGGAGTAGTTGTACCACCATGGCGATCTACATCCGTAGAATTATGTAGGAATGGACTGTGAAAGCACAAGGCGCTGAATTTTGCCCGCCGGCGCGAGAAGGAAGAGGCTAGGGGCAGGGGAGATTCGTCTTACCTGGTCCCTAAAGTGTTCTCTTCTTCCTCATCTCGCGTGACTGGGGGGGGGGGGATATATCACAAGTCAGCATTTAGCTGAGAAGTGAAGGATCTCCGGGGCCCTCCCCATTTCTTTTAGTTTAATTTTTGCTTTAAGCTGTGTCTGCCTTTAGACTTTATCGTTGCATAATGAACGTATACTCTGAACATTATATATGTCTGTTAATACAGGTATTTGGTCCACCTTAAGGACGGTAAAGAAAAGGGCATATGGGTGACAACCCAATTTTGCTGCTTTTAATTTGTTCAATTATGTTGCTGTGATTATATGTTTATAGTATTTGTGCTTGGAGGTATTCTCTTTTGCAGGTGGAGTTTTTTTGGGTCGTGAACGTTCTATAGAAATTAACGCCAATCTTCTGGTGTGCTCATTTCTAAGCAGTGGGTAACCCCTTCTCCTTACTTGCTTTTTAATTTCACGATCATATTGTGGTGTTAGGATGTTTAGGCTAAGTCTGGTGGGGAGATTTATGCGGGTTACTCATGCACGTGCATTAAATCATTGTCATACTAGAAGAATATTTTCATTTGTTATTTTTGATGTTTGGCATTGCATACCACTGCACCACACTTGAGCGCATGCTTGAACAGGAGCACGTCGTGAGTTTTATTGTCACTAGTGTGCGATTTGGAAAATTTCGGAACTGAGCTAGGATTGCGAGACTGAGTAAATGTGGACTCCTGTAGTGATCCTAATCGAGTGCTCACGACTCATTTAGGATTACGTGTAGAATTAGATTTTGTTTATTCTCATAGTGTATATTATTTCTATTGGCGTAAATCTTGTTTATTATACTCGTCTACTTCAAATCTGGTGTGAATCAAATGGTAGCATAGGGATGTGTGTCGACATTGCTAGCCTCGTATTTCTCGAGTCGGGAGGAGGGATTGTCTTTCTCGGTGGCTAAGAACTTGCCCTAGATACTCTCGAAGCATGGGTACATAGTTAGTCAAGTGCACACGTTATGTAGTCCGTCACTTTGTCTAGTTTGAGCCTTATACCATTCCCGACGTCTATTCGTTGCTATCCCCGTTGAGCCTGTCCCTTCCTTTGATATCCCTACGCCTCGCTACCAAAGCCATATAGCCTTTCCTACTCGCACACCCGAATGTGGTCGCTCGATTGGTTTGTTTTATTGTAGTTTGTATCCATTATGTGTGGCAGTTATGTGGGTTTTGTGCAGCTTGTGGTGTTGCCATGTTTTCGACTAGTTTTGGATATTTGGTTAAAATAAAAAAAGAAAAAATAGTAAAAATAATAGTAAAAGAAAAGAAAAGAAGAAAAAAAATTTATTGTAGAGTTGTGTTTTTATGTTTGTGAAAGTTGGTTGTATTATGATAGTTATGGGCGTGCACGCACCGTTAAAAATCCAAGTCTAGTGGTGCGCTACGGGTGTTTGTCGTTGAGTATAGTTGTTATTGTTTTCGAGCAGTCTCATTTTGGGTGTGCGTATCCTTCTTGTTTATCTTTGTATACCCCACCTTTGCCTAAGCCTCCATTATAATCCAAGTCCTACGGATTCATGCTTGAGTCAAACTAGTACCGTGGAGAGAGTGTGAACAGGCAAGCGTATGGTCACCGACATTGGTGGATTCCTTTGGAGGTTATCCCGATCTCTTGCTTTGGCTATGCTCCACTTAGTGATTGTCTAATTTCTCCTTGCGCGCGACTGAATGATTCCCCTTGATTCTTTAGTAGAGTTGTAATAATATTTTGATAAGCCTTTAGAAATATATAGGCTATTAGTGCATAATAAAAAATTCTTTCTTCAGTGTTCTTAAGAGCGTGAGCATGCGATTTCGCAAGGTACTCCGCTATACAGTTATAGGCCAGCTATGCTATTTTACTCATCCGCGTTAGGGATGATTTGCTCGGGACGAGCAAATGTTTAAGTCTGGTGGTGTGATAAGTCTGATTTATATAGAGTTTTTCGGACTCATCTGGGCTCATTTTCATGCTTGTGCACTAACATTTCAGTAGGAATTGTCATATATTTTATTAGGGCCTCACTTAGGCATTATGCATTGTTTCAGCCCATTTTTGGTTTGCGAATTGCACCGGGATGTCGGGGGTATGTATTGGGGTACTCCTCTTGCGGCTTTGGATATTCTTTGTTGTATATTTGGTACTGGGTGCTTTTGCTCCAACTTTGGTTTTGCTGTGCAGGTGGTCAGTTTTCCCACATTTCTGGAATTCTGACTTGTGGAAAATGTACGGTCGTGCAATTCCTTAAAGCACGATTTCCACCAAATCGTGTGATTTCTAAAGGTTTTCTCTGAATGGACTGACCAACTCGTGCGATTTCTTCACGCACAGTTTCTTTGGAACCGTGCGCGAAGGAAATACACGGTTTTCCTGTTGCATTCTGTTTTATAGCGCTCTGTTGTTAATCGTGTGATTTGTTCACGTATGGGCATAAGTGCCCGTGCTCGAGTAAAATGCAAGGTTCCACCTGCTTGCCAGAAATTTCTGCTTTCAATTGTTACCCGTGTGTTTTCCTTCACACACAGGAGGAAGCGCCTGTGCGAGAGTAAAATGCACTGGTCAACGCTTCTTCTTCCGCAAGCTTGTTCTGAAATTTAATATCACACAATTAGCACACGGTCGTGTGCCAAACCGTACGTGTCCATTATTTCTGACTTCTCTATTTAAGCCGCAGGTCTCATTAGCCCAGGAGAGCCAGTCTGCCATTTTCGCTCCTCTGAGCGGGAAAACCTTCCTCGTGCCGTTTTATTCTCTCTCCTCCTTGGAGAGCTTGTCCGGCCACCGTTCTCCCTCCAAAAACTCTTAATAGCTTCATCTTCGGCCGCCATAGTCTTCTCCAACCTCAAAGCCCCGTTTCAAGCTCTTAGGTGCTCCATACGTGGAGTTATCTGGTCATGTTTAACCGACGACTATTCATGAAGAAGACAGGATATAAAAGGGAAGTGATAACCCTTCAAAACCTCGGACGTCATCTGTAGACCGAGCACGGACAAGGCCCGACAACCCTCGACTCCGGCCGTGAATCTCGGAAAGTCTTCATGCGTTTGGTTGTTTCTCTCCCCCTTATCTTGTAGTAACCTTTCTCTTGATTGCTTGGTTGTTGGTTTCATGAGAAAGAACTTGATTTACTTAATGATTTCAGTGTAATACCATAAATCAGTACAGATATTTAGTCGACCTGAGATGGACGATCGACGAGCAGAGATCGACGATCGTCGAGCGGAGCTCGATGAAGATCGTCGAGCTGAGCTCGACGAGAAACGTCGAGTGGAGATCGTCGAGCTGAGCTCGACGATTCTGGCCTGTTATCAGCCCCAAGCGGAGCGGTGACCCATGTCAGGTGAATAACGTGCAGCCATTGAGCGGTGATTGACCTTTTCAACTCTAAACTGAGCCGTTTCTTAGTTTTGTTGATTGGATCAAGTGGCTGGGATAGAACCCAAGGCCTAATCTGTAGTGGAATGGGAAAAAGGAAAGTATTATTTCCTTTTCTCTCTCTCTCTCTCTTCCTCGCTGCCCGAGTTCTGGAGCAGAAACCTTCGGCTGCTGCTAGGGTTGCTTGCTGGAGAAGATATTGAGGCCAAAAACAAGATCTGAAGATATAATCACAAAGGGGAAAGTGAGGCGATCATTTCCATCGGTATAAAAATGCTTTGCCATGGCTCCAAAGAGGTCGTCAAGGGTAACAATCTTTCTTCCTTGGATATGTAAAGTCCTTAACTTGGCATGTGCATGGATTTCCCCCATCAAAAGATGGAATTTTGAGGAATTTCCCTTGGATTGATTCTGCATATCCCAAGACGTCTTGCATGTAGATCCAGAAATGTGTAGTACAAAATATGCATACTGTGTAAAGCCCATCGGGACAGGTTGGTCTGGATTGGTGATGTTTTATTTTGCGCACCGGAGAAGACTCCGTGTTGAAACGATATTTTTTGGAGTCGGTGGGTTGTGCCTATGAACGGTAGTAGCAGGAAGTACTGGTATGAAATTCTAGGAAAATACCCGCAACGTGCATGTGTTGTATGCTGTGAAAGACCAGTGTTTCTGGCACTGCAGGCGGCTGCATGGATTTCTGGAGGTTAGTCCAGATAAGGTTAGGGCTGGGGATGAAAAGAGAGTTCTATCGCTAACGTCGGACGATAGTGAATGTTGCTGGCGATGTCTCCTAGCTAACTTGTGATTGTGAGCCAGTCTTGAGGGGACAGTGTGGCTATTGGGAGCTATGTGAGCTCTGAAAAAGGCTTCATGCCGAACGAACAAGGGGATGCCAACTCGCATTAGTCTAGTCATTGAACTAACGATTTGAGCAACGAGCAAGGGCTGAACTGTATTCGCGTGTTGGTTGTCTAACTTGAGTGCCTGAAAAAGTGGCTTCGTTAGGATCACATCATGAGAGTCTTAGGCCTGCGCGCCATTAAGACTAAAGTCTCCGACTGAAGGCCGTGGAGCAAAATGCTCAAGTTTACTGTTGAGAACGGCGGTGGGACCTTGGTTTTCTGGTACACTGAGAATGTGCCCGGACTGCACGAAACATGGGAGCATGTGGTCGATGTTTGTGATATGTTTATGGTGCGTGAATGCACCTTTTGTGATATATTTGCTTGTGAAATGCTATGCCTGCAGGGAAGAAATGCCATTGCCCCTGTCAAGGGGTAGGGTCATCATAAATTGGTCAGCTGAATGCTGACCATTGCCTTGTTTACCACCATTGTGGTGGCTTGTCCCCATGCAGGTGCTCGAGAGCCAAGTGGAAAATAGGGGGCTGAAGTCCGTGCTACTGCTATTACTGCTGCTGGCTCTTGAACGCCGAATATAGAATTTTATGATTTTCATGTGTGGCTGGCATGCATGCCGATGTATTAAATCCACAGTTGTAAAGCTTAACTGTAAGGCCATAATGCCAGACTTGTTGTGTATTTTGTGGACATTCCTTTGTGGTGATATATATAAATGCTGGTTTATATATTGTGGAAATTCAAACAGGTTGAGTTCAAATAACTTAAAAGCTTTCGCTAGAATGCTCTAAGTTAGGATGCGAATATTTTTGATATTAACCTGTAACCCCGCCATCTGTCTTTGATATATGGTGTGGGGCCCCAGCCGGACCTTCTATTATATGTTATGTAACGGATGGATGTGTTACAATTTGGTATCAGCTTCTCTCGGTCTTCCTCCTTCGAATTCGGGGTCGCATTCTTTTGTGGGGTGGAGAGCACGTGTAAGTGCGACACGGTATAACTCAAAATGAACTCAAGAATGTCCACTAAGGAATGTAAATACACTTATTTGAGGAACCTTCGTGTTAATATATTGTTGTTGTTACTTTTGCCACGTCGCTAAAGTGCATTTTTACCCATATAGGTGACGCGAAGTGGTGTGGGGGTAGTCTGAGCCCCAGCGTTCTGATGAGAGTACGCCACCAGCTGAGGTGCCTACACCTCCTCCTTCTGCGGAGACTGTACTCTTGGTTGCTGAGGCATTATTTGCGATGATCCAGGCACAATTGACTGGGCAGGCGAGGTATGCGGTGGTGCTAGAATATGTGGGTGTGAGGCCCGAACCTATTGCGGTTGTTGTAAATCCCCAAGCAGTTGAAAGGTAGTTGAAGCAATTTATGAGCTTCAATCCTCCCACGTTTATGGGGGCGGGATCCCCAACACAAGCATACGATTGGTTGTCGTGTGTTAAATGAATATTGACGGAGATAAGGACGGAGGAAGAAAAAAAGTCACCTTAGTGACCTTCTTGCTGGAAGGAGAGGCTCGGCTTTGGTGGGATGAGATAGAGTTGCATCACTCGGCAGGCAAGAAACTGACAGACGTATCGATTAAGGAGTTTTCGAGACTATTTTTGACAAATCACTTGCCTTCGGCTCAGCACATAGACATGGAGAATGAATTCCAGCATCTAACTCAGGGAGAAAGTAGTGTGGATACGTACTTGCATGAGTTTATGCGGTTGGGACGCTATGTAGGAACGATCTTTGTGAATGACGAGCGTAAAACCAATCGGTTCTACGAAGGGTTGCAGTATGACCTGAGATTCTTGCTCTCGAGTTCGGTGAACCAAGGGTTTCAAGCATTGGTCGATACGGCTTGTGCGTTGGAAAAGGACATGAGGCGGGTACAGGGCAAGAGGGACTTGGCTGTGACAAAGGCCGATTTCAAAGTGTATCTGGAGCAACTTCGAGGCAAGAGTCTCGGACCTGCTATACATGTGGTAGAGTGGGACATATACCCCGTGACTGTCGGGTTGGTCCACCAAAGGTAGAAAAGAAGACATGGGCGTCTTGTACTGAAAAGGGAAAGGCAGTGGTGGATTCCTCTACATCCCAGGCGTAGCCCCGAGTGTATAATCTTGGCCAGCATGAGGCCATAAAGCAAAATGACATTGTCACAGGTATGATCTAAGTTGTTGATTGTTTCCTTTTCCAATTTCATACCTTGTATGCAGCTTGTATATGATATGTTTATATTAGGCTTTGTCCTGATTCGAGACTGTCTTGCGAGAGCACTGTTTGATACTGGTGCCTCTCATTCATTTCTATCTGTGGACTTTGTGTCACCAATCGGTGTGCTGATTCATAAGGTGGCAGATAGTGTGAAGGTGTTATTACCGAATGGATCTGTAATGCATGCAGATAGGTCTTGTTTTGTGGAGGTACGGATAAGACATCGGGATTTCGGCTTGGAAGCATCTTTGCTGTCGATATCGGAATTTGATGTGATCTTTGGTATGGACTGGCTCTCAGAGCAGCGAGCCTCCATAGATTTCAATTCAAAGGAAGTCACACTAGGGCAGAACACCGAGTGAGAGACGAAATTCATTGGTATGCGAGGATTGAGCAGGATGTTGATGTATGCTCTCCAAGTCATCGAAGATGTTCGGAAAGGCGCGGTGTTGTTCTTCACGCTTATTGAGGTCATTGAGCCAAAAACCAGTGTGAGTGATGTTCCGATTGTTTTGGAGTTTGCTGATGTGTTTTTGATGGAGCTTCCGGGGTTACTACAACAGTGAGAGATTGATTTCTCGATCGAGTTGATGTCAGGTGCAAAACCTGTGGCCCGCTCGCCATATCGCGTAGCGCTAAAGGAGATGGCAGAATTGATAGTGCAACTACAATAATTGTTGGAGCAAGGTTATATCCGCCCAAGTATGTCACCTTGGAGCGCACCTGTTCTTTTTGTGAAAAAGAAGGACGGCAGCCTGCGATTGTGTATCAACTATCGTGAGTTAAATAAGTTGATGGAGAAGAACAAGTATCTTATACCTCGAACTGATGACTTATTTGATCAACTAGTGGGATCAACAATCTACTCTAAACTAGATTTGAAGTCTGTGTACTACCAATTGCGGATTCGGAAAGGTGACATTTTTAAGATGTCGTTTGGAACACGCTTGGTGTAGGGGATACCGTGATACGTGCTCGACTACACTAACGGAAACTATCGTCACAAAGCATAAAAGCAAGATAGGAGGGCTCCGACCAAAAGCGAATGAAAAGGGGTCGGGTTTTCTCCCAAATCCAAATGATAAAATCAATATAGAAAATTCCAGCCGGACTCGATACAACGTCCTTAAGACCTACCTCTCCAACAAGCACACAACTCACCGCACCTACACAAGCATCTATTGTACCAACTTGAGCCGTTTCAAACGCAGCAATAATTTATTTCGAAACAGCAGCAAACTTCAAATGGAGGTCGAGTTCCAGTTGAGATTAATTCCCTTGTTGACACAAAGTGTTCCAATCTTGGAGAGCAAGTCAAGGCTAGGCCAAGTCTCGCTCCCGCAATGGATCTTCCCAATCCGGAATACAAGAGATTCAATAACAACGAAGTCGGATCAGATTTTGCAAGCGATGTATTTTAAAAATCACGGAAAAGACGGTTCGCAAAAGCCTCCACAAACTCAAAGCAAGACTCACTAAAGTTGAAGAGATTACCCAACCAAGAACATCAATCACACAAGATAGGTGGGAGATTCACTCTCTTCACGGAACCACCGACGTCACACCGAATTGGGCTGCAATCCTTCTTCCTCGGAGTCTCACCGAAGGAAGCCACACCGGCGTCGGACCAAAGAGGGGAGGAAGGAAGCAAGGGGAGGTGGCTTCACACCACAAGGCTGGCGGCTTGGAGTCTCTCCTTGGCCGAATTTCTCTTAGGGAGTTTCTTTGGATTCAAATTCTCTTTCTTCTTGTCTATTAATTCTCATAAAGAGGTCTCCTTATATAGGAGTTACAAACACATAGGAGTTACAAACACATAGGAGTTACAACAAGCCCTTAACCATCTATGATGGAGATGTAATCTCATCCATCCATATGGTTAAGTACACACCACAAACTATGAAATGTCCAAAAATAAAAATTACATAACATTTATGAATATAAAATTATCATCCAAACATGGAATAATTTTATATTCATCAATATAAAATAAGAGTGCATGAAATAACATAATTAATTATTCACGGTGGATTTGGCACGCCGCGGGCGGAGGTTGTAACGCGGGCTTCCTTCAGAATCATCACGACACCTAAGATCTTTGTGTCGTTGTGCCTCGGCAACCGCGTCATCATCAAGTAGTGGCGGAGGGGCCGTGACATCAATCCTCCCCCACTCAAAATCACGTATCTCCGATGCGTGGGCCGAGAGATAGCAGCGGAGAAGCTCGACATCCAAATGTTGAAGCTCTATCGCGAGTACCCATTAGTCGTCTGAAGGGCGACGGTCACGCCAACGGATGAGGAAGCGGTAGGTAGCACCATCAGGAGTAGTAAGTGGCTCATCAGAAAGTATCATATCTGGAGTGAGAAATGTCTTGGGAAACCTGGGAAACATGTCAGCAGTAGGAAAAAAAGAATGCAACGTACCATCCGATGTTATACCTGCGGGGACCAAAAGAGAGAGATCATCCGAACTACCACTCCCCGACCCATTAGAAATTTTAGTGGAGGGAGAAGATGACAAAGAATTCAACTCAGGTGGAGGAGAAACAAACGACGTCAACTTCGAGACATTAAAAATAGGGGAGATACCCCAATCAGCTGGCAAATCCAACACGAAAGCGTTGTGACCTAGCTTCTTTATAATCCTAAAAGGGCCGGCTCGCTTTGGTGATAACTTTTTAACGGTGCCAGATGGCAAGCATTCGGGAACTAACCGGACTAGGACTAAATCGCCGACTTTGAAGTGCGACACCCTCCTATGTAGATTAGTGTGCGTCTGATAAGACTCGTATTGAGCAGTCAAGGTAGCTCGTATACGTGCATGTAGGTCATGAATATGTTGGGCGAAGGATTGTGCAAACTGACTTGTCTTGTATGTTGGGGGAAACAGAACCAAGTAAAGAGGCACAGGGGCCTTGTACCCGTGAACAATCTCGTTTGGAGACAGACTGGTGGAACGATTTTTGGAATTATTATAGGCCAACTGGGCGTGGGGAAGAGGAAGATCCCATGTACCTTTATGATCGCTCACTAGGCATCTAAGAAGGCTTCCCAAGCTCCGATTGACCACCTCCGTTTGCCCATCGGTCTGAGGGTGATAGGCGGAGGAAAACAATAACTTGGTACCCATTAAGACCCAAAATGTTTTCCAGAAATAGCTCGTATGCTTAACATCTCAATCCGAGACTATTGTCTTCGGCACTCCCCGGTGACTAAATACTTCTTTAAAATACAATTTTGCAATATGAGATGCGTCGTTGGTTCTAGCGCACGGAATAAAGTATGTCATTTTAGAGAACCTATCCATAATGACAAGAACGGAGTCGTGATGACGCAAAGTAGTTGGTAGACCTAAGATAAAGTCCATGCTCACGTCTTCCCATGGCGTAGAAGGTATAGGCAAGGGCGTATATAATCCTACATTGGTTTTGGATCCCTTGGATACCTGACAGGTACGACAACTACTAACTACCCTTCCCACCATTGCCTTAAGTTTTGGCAAATAGAATTTCTCCTCAACTAGCGTAATGGTCTTGTCCCTGCCGAAGTGGCCACTCAACCCTCCCCTATGCAATTCCCAGATAATATGGAGGCGTAATGATGACTGCATAATACACAACTTCCCATGTCTAAATAGATAGCCATCCTTAATGATGAACGCAGATATAACCGTGGGGGAGCTATCTTGGGCAGACAGATATGCGTCCTGAAAATCCGGGCATGTGGCGTACTCATCCTTGATTCGCTCGAATCCTACGACTTTAACCTCCATAGTGTTGAGTAACAGGGTTAGGCGACTAAGAGCATCCACAACTCGATTGTCAGCTCCCTTAAGGTGTTTTAGACTAAAAGTGTAACCCTGTAGGAAAGATACCCACTTAGCGTGACACGGGCTGATTTTATGCTGACCATTGATGAACCGCAATGCTTCGTGATCGGAGAGGATCAAAAACTCTTTAGAGAGGAGATAGTGTCTCCAATGGTGTAAACATCTAATGACGGCATAAAACTCCCTATCGTAATTTGAGTAATTCAATTTGGCGCCCGCTAACTTCTCACTAAAATAACTCACAGGGTGTCCTTCCTGACTCAAGACACCTCCTATTCCCATGCCAGAAGCATCACACGTAAGCTCAAAGACCTTTGTGAATTCAGGTAGACGTAAGACAGGTGCCTCAGTCATAAGCTCCTTAATGCGTTGGAAAGTGATAGTGGCGGACTTCGTCCAAGTAAACTCACCTTTCTTCAAGCAATCACTAATGGGGGCCATAATGCTACTAAAGTCTCGAATGAAACGGCGGTAGAAAGTAGCTAACCCATGGAAACTCCGCACCTCTCGTAACGTGGTCGGTTCGGGCCAATCCTTAATTACTTTAACCTTGTTAGGGTCAACTCTAATGCCTTCCGAACCGACTATGTAGCCTAAGAAATCCACTTCAGTGACATAGAATGTGCACTTCTTGAGATTAAGGAATAAGGTTTCCTTCCGCAGGGTGGAAAGAACCGACCTCATGTGGGAGACGTGCTCAGCAGTGGTGGTACTAAAGACTAAGATGTCATCGAAATAGACGACCACAAACTTCCCCATGTAAGGCTGAAAGACATGTGTCATCATCCGGGAGAAAGTACTGGGGGCATTGGATAGCCCAAAGGGCATCACAAGCCACTCGTATTACCCATCCTTTGACTTGAACGCAGTCTTCCATTCGTCCCCCTCACGGATCCTAATTTGGTGATAGCCACTCCGCAAATCTAACTTTGAAAAAATGGTAGCGCCAGATAAGACATCGAGGAGGTCATCTAATCGCGGAATAGGAAATCTATATTTGATGGTAATCTTGTTGATAGCACGGCTATCAACACACATTCTCCACGTACCATCCTTCTTGGGAGCAAGAAGGGCAGGTACCGCACATGGACTCATACTAGTCCTAATGAACCCCTTTTTCATCAAATCCTCAATCTGGGTCTGTAACTCTTTATGGGCGGCGCGATGAAGCCTATAGTGGGGTTGGTTCGGTAAAGAGGAACCAGGGATAAGGTCTATCGCATGTTGTATATTCCTCGGCGGTGGTAACACCGAAGGCAGCTCATCCGGGTACACGTCCTTATATTCGTCCAACAATACCTGTAACCCTTTAGGCAAATCGTCCAATGCTCTGGAATCCCCTTTCACACTCATAAGAACTAGTGCGTACATCATCCCGTCAAGAAAGGGATCCTTCATAAATTCTTTTCTACCCACTAGATTCAACGTCTTCCTCTTGACCGGAACAGTGGTGTCCTTAGCTAAAGCTACCGGCTCCTTCGGGACGGTCGACCTCAACGTAATGACCTTACCATTAAATTTAAATTCGTATGTGTTGGATCTCCCAAAGTGTGTCACATCGCGGTCATAAAGCCAAGGGTGGCCCAAAAACACATGGCAGGCGTCCATAGGAAGGACATCACACCACACCTCGTCAGTGTATGATTTGATCGAGAGGGGTACAAGGCATCGCTTGGTGACAGGGACAGTAACCTTATTAATCCAAGCTACTTGGTAGGGATTCGGGTGGGGCTGCGTAGTCAAGTGCATACGTGTAACGGCATTCTCAGAGATGACGTTTACACAACTGCCACTATCAATGATCAACTTGCACAACTTCTCGCCACTCTTAAAGATCAGGGAAAAAATACTCGTCCTCTTCCAGTCATCTAACGGACGGGGAGTGGTCTAGATACAATGCATCACCATAAGGGGGTGATCGTCCTCTAAATCACTTGGGACCCCTTCTGGGTCACTCTCCTCAGCAGCCTTATATACGTAATCAGCAAGGTCGACAGTCGACTCTAATAGGGCTATGGCTTTGGTCTTCGTTGGGCATTCAAAGGTGTAGTGGCCTTGAATGCCGCAGGAGTAACATGTAGTGTTAGACTTGCTAAATTTCCCGACGGGTATACGCTCACTTGCAGGGTTCTTAGCGTTCCTAACAGTGATCACGACAGACTTGGACTCGGTGGACCAAAACTTTCCTTTGTCCGGATATGTGGAGGAAGATGCTCCACTTGTGGACTTTCCCTTTGCATGGGAATAACGGGAGTGAGCCTTAGAGGCTAAGTGCTTTTCGATGTCGAGGGCGGCATTGAACGTCGTGTTCAGATCCGTATGACCATATCGTAAGAGCTTCCGCTGAATATCGGGATGAAGCCCCTTACGAAATCTGGATAGGGTGACCTCGAGGATCTGCCTCAGATCACAACGCACCATACGGTCTTTCAGTTCTCCCATATACTCACCTACCGAGTTTGAGCCCTACCGCAGAGTGGCAAGCTCGTCGAACATCTGTGTCCGATGGTACGTGGGAACGTACTGATCGGTCAACAGGTTCTTCATCACGACCCATCCAATAAGTGGGACCCCGTTCCCGGTTCCTAGCCGACGCTCTTCATTCAGTCAATAAGTTTTAGCGCGTCCCGTTAGCTTCATCCTGACAACTTGAACCTTTTGATGGTCCGTAAGGGTGTGCCAATCGAAGTAGCACTCCATATCCACCACCCAAGTAAGGAAGATCTGGGGATCTCCCATGCCATCATAAGTGGGGGAATCGATCTTAATGGCCCTAGTAATATCGAAAGCACAATCGTGGCGGTGTTCTCGAGGGGGAACTCGGGGAGAGTCCTCATTGGAATCCGAATCAGGAGTTTGTTGGCGCCGGTTGGGCTGCTCAACATTAATGGGTGGCGGGGGTGGCCTTGCTTGATTTTGTAGGATCTGTGCTAACATGTTCCTAATCTCTATCATTTCGTTACGTAGCCCTGCTATGGCCTCGGTGTTGGGATCCCCATGCTCACTCGCAGCCATCCTAGATGTAGATGGTGTCGTGTATTCCGATCCTAGCCTAGTGCGCATTCAGTTTTGAAAAATCTTGGGAAGATGATTTTTCCTAGGGTTGAAGCTATATTGGAAATAGGATACTTTTATAGATTCCCGATGTGAGGAACACGCGGATCGTAAAAATTGTTTTTTTTCTTGAAATTTCGCTGAAAAATAAAGATTTTAGCCCGCTATTGGCAGACCATCGAAAATAATTTTTTTGTTTTTCTAAAGATTAGATTGACCAACCAGGAATGCAATGAGGATGTTTGCAACATGGGAGTTGAAACAACCGCCTCTGATACCAAATTGGTGTAGGGGAGACCGTGATACGTGCTCGACTACACTAACGGAAACTATCATCACAAAGCATAAAAGCAAGATAGGAGGGCTCCGACCAAAAGCGAACGAAAAGGGGTCGGGTTGGATCCCAAATCCGAATGATAAAATCATTATAGAAGATTGCAGTCGGACTCGATACAACATCCTTAAGACCTACCTCTCCAACAAGCACACAACTCATCACACCTACACAAGCATCAATTGTACCAACTTGAGCCGTTTCAAACGCAACAATAATTTATTTCGGAACAACGGCAAACTTCAAATGGTGGTCGAGTTCCAGTTGAGATTAATTCCCTTGTTGACACAAAGTGTTCCAATCTTGGAGAGCAAGTCAAGGCTAGGCCAAGTCTAGCTCCCACAACTGATCTTCCCAATCCGAAATACAAGAGATTCAATAACAACGAAGCCGGATCAGATTTTGCAAGCGATGTATTTCAAAAAATCACGGAAAAGACGGTTCGCAAAAGCCTCCACAAACTGAAAGCAAGAATCACTAAAGATGAAGAGATTATCCAACCAAGAACATCAATCACACAAGATAGGTGGGAGATTCACTCTCTCCACGGAACCACCAGTGTCACACCGAATGAGGCTGCAATCCTTCTTCCTCGGAGTAGCACCGAAGGAAGCCACGCCGGCGTCGCACCGAAGAGGGGAGGAAGGAAGCACAGGGGGGGGGGGCATCACACAGGCCGGCAGCTTGGAGTCTCTCCTTGGCCGAATTTCTCCTAGAGAGTTTCTTTGGATTCAAATTCTTCTTCTTCTTATCTATTAATTCTCATAAAGAGGTCTCCTTATATAGGAGTTACAAACACATAGGAGTTACAAACACATAAGAGTTACAATAAGACCTTAACCATCGATGATGAAGATGTAATCTCATCCATCCGTATGGTTAAGTACACACCACAAACTATGGAATGTCCAAAAATAAAAATTACATAACATTTATGAATATAAAATTATCATCCAAACATGGAATAATTTTATATTCATCAATATAAAATAAAAGTGCATGAAATAACGTAATTAAATATTCACGGCGGATTTGGCACGCCGCGGGCGGAGGTTGTAATGCGGTCTTCCTTCAGCATCATCACGACACCTAAGATCTTTGTGTCGTTGTGCCTCGGCAACCGGGACATCATCAAGTAGTGGCGGAGGGGCCGCGTCATCAACGCTACTGGTATTATGAGTTCACTGTAATGCCGTTTGGGTTATGTAATGTGCCATCTGTGTTCATGGATCTAATGCATCGAATGTTCCGAGAGTACTCTGATTTGTTTGTGATCGTCTTCATTGATGACATCTTGGTGTACTCTCAGTCTGAAGATCATGCGAACCATTTATGTATGGTGTTGCACACCATGAGGAGAAATAAGATCTATGCCAAGTTCTCAATGTGTGAGTTTTAGCCGTCGTTAGTGGCATTTCTTGGTCATGTGGTGAGTGGAGAGGGCATTGCGGTGGATCTGTTAAAGATAAGAGCCCTACAGGAGTGGCCAGTGTTGTCTTCTGTGGCCGAAGTTAGCAGTTTCCTTGGACTGGCGGGATACTATATACGGTTTGTTGAAAACTTCTCAGGATTGCTTTGCCTCAAACCACATTAACGATGAAGGATAAGAAGTTCATTTGGACGCCGAAGTGCGCGCGAGCTTTTGAAGGGCTGAAAAGCCGCTTGACCAAGACGCCAATTTTGACATCGCCATGTTGTTCAGACGACTTTGAAATTTATAGTGAAGCGTCAGGGAGCGGCTTAGGCTGCGTTCTTCTTCAATTTGGAAAGGTGATCGCTTATGGCTCACGTGAGTTGAAAGTGCATGAGCGGAACTATCCCGTCCGTGACTTGGAGTTGGCGGCGGTAATTTTTGAACTTAAACTGTGACGTCATTATTTATATGGCGTGAAGGTGGATATATTCACGGACCATAAGAACCTAAAGTACTTATTGGATCAGAAGGATCTCAATATGCGACAACATAGGTGGGTGAAGTTCCTTGGGGACTACACCTTCCAAATACATTATACTCCCGGGAAGGGAAACGTCGTCGCAGATGCCTTGACTCGGAGGACTCTAGCAAGAGCACATTGGTTGCAGATGCATGATGAGCGTCTGATCCAGGAGTTGGAAGCTTTAGAGATTATTTGTGTTGACAAGAATTCTAGAACAAATGCATGCTTGCACTGGACGGAGGTACAGTGTGACCTTACAGATAGGGTTCGGCGGGCAACGGAACTTGATGAAAGTGTGCAACGTTATGCTGTGGATGGAGTGAATGTCCAAATCTCCTGGGATGACGACCTTTTTCGAAAAGATGGTTGTTTGTGCGTCCCGAAGATGGGCAAGGTTAGAGATGAATTGATGTATGAAGCTCACTTCATGAAGTATTCAATTCACCCACGGAGCACAAAAATATATAATGATATGAAAAAGCTGTTCTGGTGGCTGGGCATGAAGAAAGACATAACACCGTATGTGGCTAAATTGTAAACTTGTGCCTTAGTGAAAGGAGAATGCCAGAAGCCTGGAGGTTTCCTGAAGTCATTACCTATCCCGGAATGGAAGTTTGATGATATTTCGATGGATTTTGTACATGGTTTGCCGAGATCTCAACACGGTAATGACTCAGTTTGGGTGATCATGGACCGGTTGACTAAAGTGGCTCACGTCATTCCAATCAAGAGGGACGATTCAGTGGAAGTCTTGGCAAAGCTTTATGTTGAGCAAATAGTACGATTACACGGTGTTCCCCGTAGCATCGTAAGTGATCGAGACGAGCGCTTTACTTTGAATGATTGGAGTCTAATCAATCAGTTGTTGGGGACAAAGTTAACATTTAGTACGACCTTTCATCCATAAACAGATGGCCAAACTGAGAGGACCAATAGAATGAGGGAGGATATGCTCCAAATGTGGGCATTGGATTTCAGAAAGAGATGGGAAGATCATCTCTATATGGTGGAGCTCGCCTATAATAATGAATATCAAGCTAGTTTAAATATGGCGCCTTTTGAAGCTTTTTATGGTAGGAAGTGTCGTACACCGTTAGCCTGAGCAGAAATAGGTTGTTAGAAAGCACGCTGGATCCAAGGCTCCAAATTTATGGGAATATCGGGATAAATCCGGTTCTATGATAGATTGCAGTCTAACGGCACAACATGAAATGCCCCGAAAGTCAAAAGAGGGACGGGTAGTGTTTTGAACCAAGTTTGGAATTTGGTAGTGGTTACATGTCCTGGGACACAGGCGTGTCCCCGGAGCGTATCATACTCGAGTCGACGATATGGCCGAGTGGTCCACGAATTTGGTGTCGACGATCGTCGAGCAGCGAACACGGCCTAAGACACGGGCGTGTCCCAGGCCGTGTGCTTCTCGGGGTGAAGGTCGAGGCATTTCGTGGGAGACACATGGTGTTAGCGCACGAGCGTGTTCGGGTAGACACGGGCATGTCAGGTTCGACACGGGCGTGTCGAGTACCCGTGTCCCTTGCGGGACGTTTTTGGTCCTGCGTCGATGGAGGAACACGCCCAACAACACGGGCATGTACTGGGTTACACAGGCATGTCAGTTATGACACGTGTGTATCGGGTGACCGTGTCCTATTCTAGGTAGGATGATTTCAGCGTCGATTGCGGCACACAGCCTTGGACACGGGCGTGTCACAAGCCGTGTTCGGCCTAGGTTTTGGATTTCATTCCCGAATTGTGGCCGTCCATTTCCTTATTTTGGGATCCAATGGTTCAGGGCTATTCCTGCTGTGTTATAGCCGGGAATAGGGCTTGGATGCCTTCGTTTTTCTTAAGCTATCTCTTTCTAAAGTTCTAGAGAGAGGGAGAGCAAGGAAGAAGAAGGAAGATAGATCCGGCCACCGGTGGAGCTTCGGAGCCCCAAATCGCAAGCCTACATCGGATCAACAGAGACGAGGACATTGCGGTGCTTTTAATCCACATAGATTTCCATGGCGCCAAAGAGGAATGCTAGGGTAACGATTCTCATCCTAGGACATGTGAAGTCCTCTTTTCCTTTGCATAGGAAGCCCGCTCTCACGAGTTTGCAGTGAGTGTGAGGCGTTCCTTCGGGTAGACATGTATAGTCCCGGTTGTTTTGTATGTAGAGTCCGTAATCGAGAAACGAACAAAGGCATGATGAGTGAAGCCTACCCGGACAAGTTGGTCTTGATCGGTGATGTTGCATTGCATATATGGCCGGAGAAGACTCTGCGCAATTGATTGTTTTTCGGGGTTTCTACGTGGTAGATTACAATAGGGAGCCTTGGGGACTAACTCCAAGGTGCAACCGGAAAACTGGGCAGAGGCGTGATTCTGCCAACTTGGTGACCTGGGAGCCAACTTGTATATAACTGGGTTATGTAAAGTGTGTGATCGAATTGGGACTCTGGGAATCTTGACCTGCGTAGACGGCTTAAGTTGACGTTGCGGTGTGAGCAACGGGTTACGCGGAACCGTACCCGTTCTATGTGGTTCAGTTAGAGAGACCTAAGGTACGTGGTACTTGCCATTGGCATAGATAGTGGTTCTTAGGCAGTGGCCAGAAAGACCATAATGCCCTCAAGAAATTGTCGTCCAAGGGGAGGCGGTGAGACAATGAACTTTGATCGGGTTCACCGAGAATGTGCCCTGAGAGCACGAGGCGTGTGGCCGTGTAAGCCCACGCCTGTGATGAAGTGTTTTTACACTATACTGCTTGGTTATGCTAACAAAGTGCAACGAAGGAGCATCGCCTCCGCGAGTTCGAGGGCCGGGTTGTTATAATTTGGTCAGCACAGCTGACCGTTGCTTTTGTTTGCTACCGTTGTGGTGGATTGTTGCTTGCAGGTGTTGCAGAGCCAAGTGGTAAATAGCAGGCAAAACCCCATGTTGCTGAGCCGGCCCTCGAAGGCCTAATTATTAAATGTTTACTTTTATTATTCATTTGTGACCGACCTGCATGCCGAGATTTGGAAAACACTTTAATTTGAGTAAACTATTATACGGCCTTAAGGCCAAGTACTGGTATATTGTACTTTCATTCCTCCTGGGTTTGTTTAGTGGACATTCATGCTTATGGCTGGGTTCTTTATTTTTGCAACTCTTAAATTGCTTCCACTAGAATGTACTCTTTGTAGGACATTGGTTATTGGCAGGATGGTTTTCATTGCGTAACCTTTCAGTCTGTCTGTGTTATATGGCGTCAGGCCCCGACCGGACCTACTGTTATATGTTATGCGACAGATAGGGGGTGTTACAATTCGTGGACGAATTCCTTTAAGCGGTGGTGAGCACATGTGTGTTCGTCATTGTTATAACATAAAAGATCCCATGAATGTCCACTTAGGACTGAAAATACACATGTTTGGGGAACCTGCGTGTTCCTATAATTGCTTTTTACAATTTTGTTGGTTGCTTAATGGTGTTTTGTAAAACTATAGGTGACCAGGAGTGGTACAGGGCCGTCAGAATGCCCGATTTCTAAGGCTAGTAGCGCACCAAATGGTACGCCTACAACACCTCCCTCGGCAAAAACCATACGATTGGTGGCCGAAGTGGTGTTTGCTATGATCAACACGCAGCCTGCAAGGCAAATACAACAGCCCACTCCTGGATGGAGTAGGTACCGCTTCAAGCGGCTGAACTGAGAATGGTGGAGCAGGTGGTTGTGGAGACTTTGGTGCCTAGGAGAGCAAATGAAAGGCAGCTCAAACATGTTACGGGATTTAATCCTCCGGTGTTCTCGGGGACGGGAACCCCATCCCAAGCTGAAGATTGGCGCCCCTGAGTGAAGAGAGTCTTGACAACAACGAAAACGGAGGAGTGGCAGATGACCACTATAGCTACATTCCTGTTGTACGGAGATGCTAAGCTGTGATGGGAAGGTTTGGAGCTACATCACTTTAGGGGAAGACAACTCACAAACATCTCAATGGAGGAATTTTCGAGACTGTTCTTGACAAGGTATGTAAAACCCCCCTCCCCGGATCCCAAAACACGACACGAAGAGGGAGTCTTATGCCCGGAACAGCCGCCTTGCGGTAACGTTAGCACACGGGCTAACCTGTACCACAAGTCGCCTATTCCGCCGGCTACAACAATATCAATATATCATGCCAACCCAACCAAATAAATAAGCAAGAGAAGTCAAAATCCACACTAAGTTATAATGTCCAAATACATCAATAAATAGAAGCTAAAACATGCTTCTACAATATATCAGAGTACAGCTAAACATTGCCCAAACGGGCTACAACAGAGTAATTGAACTAACATCGGTAACCGACGGCATCGATGGCACCGTCACTTCAGTCCCTATCTCCCTGGCCTGGCTGTCCTGCTGCGTAGTCTGCAGCTGCTCTACCTGCGGCGTGACCTCCTAAAAAGGAAGACGTAGCAACCGTTAGTCGAAACGACTAAGTGGTTTCACATCCGCTCCCCCGGCGACTCCTCGGCACTGGGCGGAGAAAAGGAACAAGAGTATAGTATATAACAAGTATGCAAGTAAAGGAAGTACAAGCAGGTGGCAGTAGTGTAAGAGTAACAGCATCATAATCAGCATTTATGTAAAAGCTACACTAAACTAGCAAGTATAAGTAACAACAGGAAAGTAACTTAACTTATAAGAATGCCCATACAAACTTATAAGTTAAGGATCGGGTTACATAAAAGTAACTCATCGTATAAGAGTGCCCATACAAACTTATACGATGAGGATCTTGTGGTGCAATGATATGAAATGCTATGAATGCTATGCAATGACTCACCCATGCACACCCATGCAATTTCTATGTCGACACAGACTATAGTTCCCACTTTTTGAGCAGGTAGCTAACCTCTCAGGCATCAGCCGCCGTGGCCAGGCGGTGACAGTAGAACGGGCACTTCTACTACTAGGCGGGTATCACACTACTTCACCTAGGCCTCCGTACGCCTCAACGCTAAGAACACAACAGCGGAGCCCATGCGTACTATGGCCCAGCGGGGTCTTGGGTAGATGTGCACCAAGAACACAGCCCGAACTGGCCTTGCGTGACCCGGAAGGGGCCTCGGAAGAAAGCATGAGGACACAACCCAACCTTTCACATGGTCGGAGGGGCCTCGGGACATGAACACCGAGGACACAGCCCAAACCGACCAAGTCTAACTGCCAACTCCCGTCGGTGTGATGACTGGCGAGCCCGTAGACCTGTCACACTATCCTTAACCCAGGATTACGACACCGCGTGTCGACTCACACCACATGTAATTCACAACCTCATCATACTATGGAAGGGGCCTCGGAGTGAGCACGAGGACACAGCCCAACCATCCATCCACACCTTACCTTAACACGACCAGAACAGGTGGCGGTCAACACCGCACTTGCACATTTACTATAAGATGCCAATAGGAGACGACCCACTATTGTTGGACTCCTAAATTCAATCCGATATATAACATATGCATGGCCATGGGTTACCCATCTATATATCATCCCAAGTGATTTCAACATGATATAAACAAGATTTGCTCTTACGACAACCTACCGAAGTATTATCAAATCAATCCAATTAAACATAAGGAAATCAGCAGGCCTCAAGCTATCTTGCAATAATAAATTGATTTCTAAAACAGTAAATACTATCATCCATAACACCTTTGTGGTTAACATAAAATTATTTCACCAAAACCACGAATTAATTGCGACATTGGATCCACCAATTTCAAATCCACAATGTATGTAGAGACCCAGAATTTCAGCGCAGGATTAGCACTGGACAGCAACTTCGACCGGAGTTTCCTGAAGTTACAGGAATCCGGTGGAGGCGTGTAACCCCTCGTTGGAAAGGTATTTCCATGATCTACAACTTTCATATTCAGGTCACAACCCAGATCTGAAAATACCTTACTCGAAATCGGCTTCAAAGTTCACTGCGCACAAAACACAATTTCTGTGTACAGGAATTGCCGGACAGCAAACTCGATTAGGTTTTCCCGGGGCCACAGATATCACCTGAAGTCGTGCAACCACTCGTTGGAAAGGTATTTCCGAGGGCTACAACTTTCGTGTTTAGCCAAAAGCCCAGATCTGCACATATCCTACAAGAAAATGGCCTAGAAGATCGCTGCGCGCAGAATACAGATTCTGCGCGCATCTTAAAGAAAATGAACGGCATCGGTCCGTCTTCCTCCTCAAGCGATCCTTCCTAAATTTTCCAGAAATGTCCTCCTCCCTTATTCAACCTCAAGGGCCAAAACTCCTCACGAAACCATTCACCCATCGTCGTATTGAAGAAAAAGGGAAGGGTTGAAGAGATCTAAAATCTAGGATTCAAATCCTAGCATGGCCAAACCTAGAAATCTTCTCCTCTCCATCAAGCTCTCTTGAACCGATGTCTCTCCTAAATATCTAAGATCTAGCACCAAGGGAGAGGGTAGGAAACTCACATTGGCTCCAGCGGTACCACCATTTCTTGCCATGGATCGCGTAGTTCTCCTCGGCGGCATCTTCTCTTTCACGGCGATGGCGAATCTCCTCCGGTAGAACTTGCTCCAGCGGTTTTCCTCTCACCAGGAGTTCTCACAGGAGATAGGGGGTGAAATGAGAGTGAAAACGGCTAGGGTTTCCTCTGCCCCTTATAAACAAAATATGACACGGGTAGGGACACGGCCGTGTCCGTACCCGTGTCCTGCTTCCGCGAAACGGTCGTGGCGGTTTCAATGTCGGTTCAATGTTTGACACGGGTAGGGACACGCCCGTGTCCCGACCCGTGTTCACATGACACGACCGTGTGCCTGGCCGTGTCATTGGCCGTGTACTTCTCGGGTTGCATCTCGACACTCCTCGTCGAGCTCAACTCGACGCACACGGGTAGGGACACGCCCGTGTCACTACCCGTGTCCCCCGCTCGACTATCTCGACGCATCTCGACGATCTCGACACGCTTCGTCGAGATCATCTCGACGCACACGGGTAGGGACACGACCATGTCACTACCCGTGTCACCTGGTGTCGACACAGTTCGATGATCTCGACACGGCTCGTCGAGCTCAACTCGACGCACACGGGTAGGGACACGCCCGTGTCGCTACCCGTGTCGCTACCCATGTCTTTTTACACTGATTTCTCCATGTCACCACAAGTGCAGTCCAATTCCCGGCACTTCTCAGGACTCGAGTCAACCCTCCTGACTCAAAACACACATACTCGGGGCCTAGAGCGATTCGGGACGTTACAAATCCTATAAACAAAATAAAAGATTTCGTCCCCGAAATCAGGCTTAGGCTGTGTGGAGAAAAGCTTAACAGGAAATTTATCATATGTTTTTAAATAAGACTACCTTGGGCAAACAACTCCGGGTAGCATTGCTGCATCAAATCCATTGGCTCCCAGGTGTACTCCTCCTTCCCATGATTCAACCATAGCACCTTCACTAAGGGGACACTTTTACGGCGTAATGTTCTTGTCTCGCTGTCAACAATCCGCACCGGCTCTAGTCGCACAGATCTATCCGACGCCACTGCACCATCAGTAGTGGGAATAAATTGGTCGGGCCGCAATAGTGCTTTTCGAAGCGACGATACATGGAACACGTCGTGAAGATTTTCTAGTTCCGGTGGTAACTCCAACCGATAGGCCAACGGGCCAATTCTTTCCAATATAGTATAAGGCCCAACATACCTTGGGCTGAGCTTTTTCACTCCCCGCACCCGTGACACTCCATGCATCGGCCGAATCTTAAGGAACACTTTTTCGCCCACTTGGAATTCCACCATCCGGTGCCTTTTATTGTAATATTTTGCCTGTCGACTTTGAGCCTCCAACATGCGGTCCCGTATCAATCTGACCGTCACATCAGTATCATCTATATATTCATTTCTCAAGGCTTTCGGATCTTCATCCTGCACCCAAGACAAGGGGGTCCTACACCTTCTTCCGTAAAGGGCTTCATGGGGCGCCATACCGATGCTCGCTTGATGACTATTGTTGTAGGAGAATTCCACCAGGGGCAAGAGTCTTTCCCACGGCTCTCCTCTGTCCAACACACATAACCTCAATAAATCCTCCAGCGTTCTGATGGTCCGCTCTGACTGCCCGTCAGTCTGTGGATGAAACGCGGTACTAAAGGTTAGGCGTGAGCCCAAATACGCCTGTACCGCCTTCCACTCATTGGATGTAAACCGACCATCCCGATCTGAAACAATTGTCTTGGGCACGCCATGATACCGTACAAATTGCTCCACAAAAAGGCATACCAAAACATCCACGTGTGCTTCCTTCTTCATTGGAATGAACCGGGCCACCTTTGTCAGTCGATCCACAATAACCCACACCGAATCATTCCCGGAGCGTGAGCGAGGTAGCCCATGGACAAAGTCCATGGAGATATCCTCAAACTTCCATTCGGGAATTGGCAAAGACTGCAACAAACCACCGGGACTCCTGCATTCAGCCTTCACCCTTTGGCAAGCTTCGCAATGTGTAACATAGTAGCGGACATCCTTCTTCATTCCCGGCCAACACATGGTCTTCCGCAGTCCGGCGTACATCTTAGCAATACCCGGATGCACTGAATATTGAGAGGAATGCGCCTCTCTCAATATATCTTCCCGAATTTTGCCGCCCTTGGGAATATAAAGTCGGCCTCGAAGATAAACGAGGCCGTCTTTTAGTGTGTACTCATCGGTGGTCCCATCTTCAATTGCCTTGATTGCCGGGGCCAAGGCCGCATCCATTCCTTGCTCCACCCGAATCCGGTCTCGGATATCACAAACTATGCTCATGTTGGCCAAATACTCCGTATACCCTGCCGAAGGAGCCTTGAATACTAGAGTAATTTCCATCTCTTCGACCATCCGAGCCAACTCCATACTCATCAACTGAGACTCTGGGCTACAGCCTGGCGCTTTTCTACTCAGGGCATCGGCTACCGAGTTCGCTTTCCCGGGGTGGTAGTTCATGGTGAACTCATAGTCACATAGAAATTCCAACCACCGCCGTTGTCTCAGGTTCAACTCCTTTTGAGTGTGAACATACTTCAAGTTTTTGTGATCGGAAAAGATCTCGCAGTGGACGCCATATAGATAATGCCTCCAGACCTTCAAAGCGAACACCACTGCTCCCAACTCCAAATCATGAACCAGGTAATTGATTTCATGTTTCTTTAACTGCCTTGAAGCATAAGCGATCACATGCCCGTGCTGCATTAGCACCGCACCCATCCCTTGATATGATGCGTCCGTGTAAACATGAAATCCTTCCTTCCCCGACGGAAGTGCAAGGATGGGGGCGGAGGTAAGCCTATCCTTCAACTCTTGAAATGCTGCTTCACATTTAGGTGTCCACTCAAATGGCACACCCTTCTTCGTCAAGGAGGTAAGAGGAAGGGCAATCTTGGAAAATCCTTTCACGAACTTGCGGTAGTAGCCAGCAAGTCCAAGAAAGCTTCGTACATCGGCCGCCGACTTCAAGGACGACCACTCCTTCACGGCCCGCACCTTAGCTGGATCCACAGCTAATCATGCTCCACTGATCACATGCCCCAAGAAGGCAACCTCCTTAAGCCAGAATTCACACTTGCTAAACTTGGCATACAAGGCATGCTCCTTCAATCTTTTCAAAACCAAGATCAGGTGCTCGACATGCTCCTCCTCCGTCTTTGAGTAGACTAAGATGTCGTCGATGAAAACGATGACGAAGATGTCCAAGTATGGTTCAAACACCTTGTTCATCAGGCTCATGAAGGCCGAAGGTGCATTCGTGAGCCCAAACGGCATTACTGTGAACTCATACAAACCATATCTCGAACTGAAGGCTGTTTTCTGAATATCCCCCTCTTGTATCCTCAACTGATAGTATCAAGAGCGCAAGTCTAGTTTAGAGAACCAATGTGCTCCCACTAATTGATCGAACAACTCGTCGATCCGAGGTAGCGGATAAGTGTTCCGCACCGTTAATCGATTGAGTTCCCGATAATCTATGCACAATCGCAGGGTTCCATCCTTCTTCTTTACGAACAACACAGGGGCACCCCATGGTGATGAACTGGGGCGAACGAACCCTGAATCTACTAGTTCCTGCAGTTGAACTCTAAACTCCGCGAGTTCTTTCGGGGCCATTCTGTACGGAGCCTTAGATACAAGCTTGGCACCTGGTACTAGATTAATCTGGAAATCGACCTCTCTATGCGGTGGTAATCCTGGTAGCTTCTCAGGAAATACCTCGGGAAAATCCCGCACAACCCGTACATCCTTTAATTCCAACGCTTCCTCCTTCAACTCGAACCAGATCATGAAGACCTCGTCCCCCTTCATATGAGCTTTTACAACCTGGACGGAAGATAACATCATGCGGGGCGCGAAGCCAATACCTTGGAAGATGACGTCAGAGTCTCCATGTCTCAAATAGATCCGCTTCTCCGCGCAGTCGATCCTCGCGAAGTGCCAATCCAGCCATGCCATGCCCAAAATGATGTCGAACTCCGACATTCTCAAAACCGTGGCCGGTGTATCAAAGGCCTTCCCATCAATAAATAAATCCAACTCGCACTTGGCGGTTGCGATCATCTCCGAGCCATCCGGAAGGCGTACACGTCGGGCTATACCCGTGAAGTACTGAACATCCCCCACGTCTTTTATGAAATCCTCGGACACAAAAGAGTGTGAGGCACCGGTATCGAACAGCGCATAGGCCGTCTTCCTGCCAATAATCACGGTGCCTAAGTGCCAACGACCAAAACTTATTGCTAGTGTCTAATAAGTTCTAATCAATTCATGTTAAACCATGCAAATATGTAAACTAACTAAATCATACCCGCAATCACATCCTGTGGGTTCCGTTCCTGCGCCATGTCAAGCGCGTACACCTGATCCCGGACCGGTCCGGGGTTTCCTCTTGGCGGTCCTCGTCCTCGACCACGCATATATCCCCGCCCTCGGGGAGCTGCTGGAGGGAGAGCAGGAGGGAGAGCAGGAGGGAGAGCAGGAGGGGCGTTCCCATATAGCTGCGGGCAAAATCGCCGGATGTGGCCCGGCTGGTTGCATTCGAAGCACACCAGACCACGACGCCCTTCAGGTTGTTGAAATCGCTGAGGCTGTGGGGGTGGAGGCAACGCAGGCGGCTGCGGAACTGGATGCTCCACCCTATAGTTTTGGTGGACACGCCATCCACCTCTTTGATAACCTCTTCCTCCTCTGAAGTCCCGTCTCCTTCTATTACTTGGGCCGGCTTCCATCACGTCCTCCGCAGGCCTCTTAATACATCCCAGGTGGTCCGCCTCCAATCTTTTCGCCATATCAATGATCTCCGCCAAGCTACCATCCGCTATAAACAAAAGGGACTGCCTTATGGGATCTCGCAGCCCTTTATAGAAGCGCTTGGCATAACCTCTGTCATCCAACTCATAAGAGTCCGCAAACCTTGCGAGATGCTGGAATTCCCGCTGGTATTCTGTAACCGACTTTGATCCCTGCTTTAGTAGAAGGAACCTCTGCTCAAGCTCATCTCGGGCCGATGTAGGGATAAAGTGCTCCAAGAAAACACCCGAGAATTCACTCCAACTTATCTCTGTGTAGATCCGGCCTTGGAAGGTAGAGCCCATGAGGGACTTCCACCACCTCTTCGCATGTAAGTCCAAGACGGACACTGCCAATGTCACTGCCATGTTGGCTGGGCAACGGATACCGGCCAACAACTCCTGGATCGTGTCTAGCCATTCCTCTGTACGTACGGCTGACTCCGTCCCAAGGTAGACGGGAGGGGAGAGAGCTCGGAAGGTGCTCAGCCAGTTGGATCTTGGAGCCTGTTGTTGCACCGGAGCCTGCTGTGCCTTAAAAGCATCAAGAATGACGGTGAGCGTCTGCCCCAACTCAGATTGTTCGAACTGAGTGGGTATGGGAGGGGTAGGAGTACCCCCCATCGGCTCAACATGTAGTGGAACCTACACATACACGACAAATTTGTGGTCAGGTTGGCTAAACTTAAGGTCTAAGTTGGACCAACTTAATGTGAATTACATATGGGCACACCACTGCTTCCGCTAAGTCAGTTTGTCCCCAAACCGACTAACCAAACGGGGGTGGCACCATTGTTGAATGACTTCTTAGTTGAGGATCGTGGCAAATTGATACCATTTGTAAAACCCCCCTCCCCGGATCCCAAAACACGGCACGAAGAGGGAGTCTTATGCCCGAACAGCCGCCTTGCGGTAACGTTAGCACACGGGCTAACCTGTACCACAAGTCGCCTATTCCGCCGGCTACAACAATATCAATATATCATGCCAACCCAACCAAATAAATAAGCAAGAGAAGTCAAAATCCACATAAGTTATAATGTCCAAATACATCAATAAATAGAAGCTAAAACATGCTTCTACAATATATCAGAGTACAGCTAAACATTGCCCAAACGGGCTACAACAGAGTAATTGAACTAACATCGGTAACCGACGGCATCGATGGCACCGTCACTTCAGGCCCTATCTCCCTGGCCTGGCTGTCCTGCTGCGTAGTCTGCGGCTGCTCTACCTGCGGCGTGACCTCCTAAAAAGGAAGACGTAGCAACCGTTAGTCGAAACGACTAAGTGGTTTCACATCCGCTCCCCCGGCGACTCCTCGGCACCGGGCGGAGAAAAGGAACAAGAGTATAGTATATAACAAGTATGCAAGTAAAGGAAGTACAAGCAGGTGGCAGTAGTGTAAGAGTAACATCATCATAATCAGCATTTATGTAAAAGCTACACTAAACTAGCAAGTATAAGTAACAACAGGAAAGTAACTTAACTTATAAGAATGCTCATACAAACTTATAAGTTAAGGATCGGGTTACATAAAAGTAACTCATCGTATAAGAGTGCCCATACAAACTTATACGATGAGGATCTTGTGGTGCAATGATATGAAATGCTATGAATGCTATGCAATGACTCACCCATGCACACCCATGCAATTGCTATGTCGACACAGACTATAGTTCCCACTTTTCGAGCAGGTAGCTAACCTCTCAGGCATCAGCCGCCGTGGCCAGGCGGTGACAGTAGAACGGGCACTTCTACTACTAGGCGGGTATCACACTACTTCACCTAGGCCTCCGTACGCCTCAACGCTAAGAACACAATAGCGGAGCCCATGCGTACTATGGCCCAGCGGGGTCTTGGGTAGATGTGCACCAAGAACACAGCCCGAACTGGCCTTGCGTGACCCGGAAGGGGCCTCAGAAGAAAGCACGAGGACACAGCCCAACCGTTCACATGGTCGGAGGGGCCTCGGGGCGTGAACACCGAGGACACAGCCCAAACCGACCAAGTCTAACTGCCAACTCCCGTCGGTGTGACGACTGGCGAGCCCGTAGACCTGCCACACTATCCTTAACCCAGGATTACGACACCGCGTGTCGACTCACACCACATGCAATTCACAACCTCATCATACCATGGAAGGGGCCTCGGAGTGAGCACGAGGACACAGCCCAACCATCCATCAACACCTTACCTCAACACGACCAGAACAGGTGGCGGTCAACACCGCACTTGCACATTTACTATAAGATGCCAATAGGAGACGACCCACTATTGTTGGACTCCTAAATTCAATCTGATATATAACATATGCATGGCCATGGGTTACCCATCTATATATCATCCCAAGTGATTTCAACATGATATAAACAAGATTTGCTCTTACGACAACCTACCGAAGTATTATCAAATCAATCCAATTAAACATAAGGAAATCAGCAGGCCTCAAGCAATCTTGCAATAATAAATTGATTTCTAAAACAGTAAATATTATCATCCATAACACCTTGGTGGTTAACATAAAATTATTTCACCAAAACCACGAATTAATTGCGACATTGGATCCACCAATTTCAAATCCACAATGTATGTAGAGACCCAGAATTTCAGCGCAGGATTAGCACTGGACAGCAACTTCGACCGGAGTTTCCTGAAGTTACAGGAATCCGGTGGAGGAGTGTAACCCCTTGTTGGAAAGGTATTTCCATGATCTACAACTTTCATATTCAGGTCACAACCCAGATCTGAAAATAACTTACTCAAAATCGGCTTCAAAGTTCACTGCGCACCAAACACAATTTCTGTGTACAGGAATTGCCGGACAGCAAACTCGATTAGGTTTTCCCGGGGCCACAGACATCACCTGAAGTCGTGCAACCACTCGTTGGAAAGGTATTTCCGAGGGCTACAACTTTTGTGTTTAGCCAAAAGCCCAGATCTGCACATATCCTACAAGAAAATGGCCTAAAAGATCACTGCGCGCAGAATACAGATTCTGCGCGCATCTTAAAGAAAATGAACGGCATCGGTCCGTCTTCCTCCTCAAGCGATCCTTCCTAAATTTTCCAGAAATGTCCTCCTCCCTTATTCAACCTCAAGGGCCAAAACTCCTCACGAAACTATTCACCCATCGTCGTATTGAAGAAAAGGGGAAAGGTTGAAGAGATCTAAAATCTAGGATTCAAATCCTAGCATGGCCAAACCTAGAAATCTTCTCCTCTCCATCAAGCTCTCTTGAACCGATGTCTCTCCTAAATATCTAAGATCTAGCACCAAGGGAGAGGGTAGGAAACTCACATTGGCTCCAGCGGTACCACCATTTATTGCCATGGATCGCGTAGTTCTCCTCGGCGGCATCTTCTCTTTCACGGCGATGGCGAATCTCCTCCGGTAGAACTTGCTCCAGCGGTTTTCCTCTCACCAGGAGTTCTCACAGGAGATAGGGGGTGAAATGAGAGTGAAAACGGCTAGGGTTTCCTCTGCCCCTTATAAACAAAATATGACACGGGTAGGGACACGGCCGTGTCCGTACCCGTGTCCTGCTTCCGCGAAACGGCCGTGGCGGTTTCAATGTCGGTTCAATGTTTGACACGGGTAGGGACACGCCCGTGTCCCGACCCGTGTTCACATGACACGGCCGTGTGCCTGGCCGTGTCATTGGCCGTGTACTTCTCGGGTTGCATCTCGACACTCCTCGTCGAGCTCAACTCGACGCACACGGGTAGGGACACGCCCGTGTCACTACCCGTGTCCCCCGCTCGACTATCTCGACGCATCTCGACGATCTCGACACGCTTCGTCGAGATCATCTCGACGCACACGGGTAGGGACACGGCCGTGTCACTACCCGTGTCACCTGGTGTCGACACAGTTCGATGATCTCGACACGGCTCGTCGAGCTCAACTCGACGCACACGGGTAGGGACACGCCCGTGTCGCTACCCGTGTCGCTACCCATGTCTTTTTACACTGATTTCTCCATGTCACCACAAGTGCAGTCCAATTCCCGGCACTTCTTAGGACTCGAGTCAACCCTCCTGACTCAAAACACACACACTAGGGGCCTAGAGCGATTCGGGACGTTACAGGGTATCTTCCCTCGGCTCAGAGGATAGCATTGGAGAATGAGTTATAGAGGTTGTACCAAGGAGAGAGTAGCGTGGATGAGTATCTCCACGAATTTACTCGGTTGGGTCGGTATGCCAGCTCTACGTTCGTAGATGAGGAGCGTAAGACGAACCGATTCTATGAAGGGCTGAGGGATGACCTAAGGCTACTGCTCTCTGGGCCTATGACGCAGGGCTTCTTGACACTGGTCAATACGGCCCGATCTTTGGAAAAGGATTTGAAGAATGTACAAGCGAAGAAAAATTCTGGTGATATGAGGACAGAGTTCAAAGTGCCGACTAATGCGAAGTCTGGGTATCGTGAGTTCAATAAGAGGGCTAGGACTCCGGGTCTAGCCCCTTCTTCTGGTGCTTCTGGGGCAACTACAAGCTGAACCTCGGGCGCCTGCTATAATTATGGGAAGCCGGGACATTTTGCCCGGGACTGCTGGAGCAGATGATTAATTATAAATATACGCATATTTTAGTACTTTATTTATATCATTTTAGTTCGTATTCATAATTGTTAGTTATTTTTTGTTTATAAATTTGTCTCTTTTTTAAATATTTGCGTAACCTAACTTAATTTTGATTTCTGAAATTTTGCAGGAAATTGTCAAAAATTGACATGTCACGCCCGTGTCCTATAGGTCACGCCCGTGACCAGGCCATGATTCGTCAAACCCGTGGAATCAGCGATTTTTAAAGAGAAATTTCCGATCGACGATTTTAGCTTGACGAATTCTGATCGACGATTTCAGCTTGACTTTTCGTTCGACGATCGTCGATACCTCCGCGACACGCCCAGAGTCACGCCCATGACCTAGGGCGTGACTCCTCTTGCCGCTTGACAAAATTCTGCTCGACGATTTTGCCGCTCGACGACTTTCCGCTCAACGATCGTCGAACCCCCGACACGCCCAGCGTCACGCCGTGACCTGGGGCGTGACCACTCCGCCTGGCTCGACAAGACCCGCGCGGCGACTTTCGATGCGACCCGCGCCCAGTTCTACCTCCTTGACATGCCCACCGTCACACCGTGACCTGGGGTGTGACCGCTGTGTGACCGACACGTGTCCAGCCCGAAGTCCACTTTCCCGTCAAATCACCAGCCGCCTTCGCAAACAGTAGTGACACGCCCGCCGACACGCCCGTGTCGGAGACGCCCGTGTCGGAGGGCGTGTACTTAGATTTTTTTCCTATAAATACCCCACTTCTGTAATGACCAAGGGTTCATATTTTTGAGTCACTTTAGTGTGTTTTGTGGGCTGCATCTGTGAATTCCTTTGTTATGTAAGGAGATTTCTCCCCCCTTCCTTTCATGTTTGTTTTTTGCTTTAGCTTTAGCTTTGTAATAGCTTTGTAATAGTCTATTTTAATCAATAAAAATGTTAGTTTTTCTCTTCTCAAATGGCTTTGGAATGAACTTATGTGCCCACTTTTCTTCTCATTTTATCCTTAGTTTCTCCTTTGTTTTTCTATTTATGAAAAGTGTGTGTGTGTGTGTGTATGAGTGTAACATGTTTATTATTCATGTTTTTAACTTGTCTTCACGTTAGGTTTTGTAGTAGATTTCATTTCCAAGCATGGTATGATATGTTTATCTCTTCTTCAACATGTTCTTCCTTAATGTTTTTTTAAATTTCATTCTTATGTATTTATAAAAGAGTTTTGAAAGTGATTTTATTTTTTTTACTTAGTTTTTTTGCAAGAATGTAAAACCTTTTTTGTTCTTTTCATTTTCTTTTCACTTTTTTATCACTTTTATGAAATCCTAAGATTGAAAATATTGAAATTTTAATTTTTAAAGAACTTTGGTTTTTTGATTTGTTTTGAAAAACGTTTGTTCTCTTAAAATTTTATTTTGTTCTTTTTATTTGTTTTTGGTAAAACCTAAGTATAGAAAAGTAGTAGTTTTAAATTTTTGGTTACTTTCATTTTTTGCTTTTAATTTGTATGTGTTAGTGCAAGAGTTAGTTTTCATTTTGTCATTTCAACTTCCATGTAGAGTGTGTGTGTGTGTAGGAGATAAATTTTAATGTTTTATTTTATTGCTTTCTTTGATTTATGTAGAGTGTGTGAGTGTACGAGATAGTTTTTCACGCTTTCTTCAATTACGTAGAGTGCGTGTGGGTAGGAGATAGTTTTATTGCTTTCTTTCAATTACGTAGAGTGTGTGTGTTAGCGTTTATTTGTGTCTACTCGCTAGGAGTTAAATGACCAGATTTTGTTTAATGCCTACTCATTTGGGTTAAATGGTAGGTCTTTTATTTTTCTGTAATTATTTTAGTAGGACTTGTACTTGCATTTATTTCCGCCTACTCGTTAAGAGTTAAATGGCGTGCCTTTAATTCCCGTCTACTCGTTTGAGTAGGACTTGTAATTTTCCTTTTTTGTAACTTAGTTTCTGTTTATTTATAATTTTAAGTGTGTGCGAGTTCTTGTTTTAGCTAACTTTTCTAGTTTCTAAATGTTTGTCATTTTCATGTCTTCTTCTTATAACCGTTTAGCGCTTAATTTCAAACTCGCGCCTCATCAAATTATAGAGATGTCCCCATACCGATGTGTGGCTAATCGTTACTAGCCTCAGCATCGAAGAGCATTGGGACATTTAAAATGATTTGAAATAATTAAAGCTCTTTATTTTCACTTTAATTTAAGCACTTAAGGTTTACCCCGGGTTAACGACGCGTAAGACCACAAATCGATGTGTGGGCCCTATTTCCGTTATCCATACGCTAGCTAGCTGAGAGGCCGTGCATATGGACAGATCACCCCTGGGTAAAGAGAGTTGTGTGCATACCCACGAGAGAGGACAAGCGTAATTCTACCGGATTGGGTTCCCCAGCCAATAGCGGGGTTCTTAGCGTAAAGCGGGCGTTAAGAGGAATTTTTCATCGGACTAACATTCGGTCGAATAGTCTTAGCGTTCAGGTGAGCAATATTCCTAGAGATAAGTGCGCTCACATTTGTGGAAACTCCACGGCCAAGTTGCCTTTAATTAATTTGAAAACTAAGTTCTCTAGTTATTAAAAGTTATTTTTGTCTTAATCTGATTTGATGCAGAGCATTAACCCTTCATCGAATTTTTCTAAATCGTTTTTTCGCTCTTTTACTTTTTCCGTCTTTACTTAATTAAAATCTCCACCTTACTTTCAGAAAAATAATAGTCCTCCCGGAGGAGTAAGAATCGTCAACACGACCCCGAGAATAATACAAATTCGGTATTTCTCCGAATATCGAGTACTACTTGCGATAGGTGCAATTGCCTACCCGAGAAAGCCTGCAGCGATTGACTCACCGAACCAACCACAGTAAGAATCTGTTCGCGGGCCATCAAGTTTTTAGCGTCGTTGCCAGGGATCGAACCCGGGTGTAATGCCCCAAAATTTTGAAGAGGAAAATTGGTTTCTGTAGGAGGCACACGGCCTGGGACACGGGCGTGTCCCAGGGTGTGTCATGCTCCAGTCGACGTTTTGGTCATGAGGTCGACGATTTTTGGAGTCGACGATCGTCGAGCAGAGAACACGACCTGAGACACGAGCGTGTCTCAAGGCGTGTCGAGCCCGTGTCGACGATCGGCCCGGGTAGTCGACGAATTTCGCTCGACGATGTGTCGAGACAAGGCACATGACCTAGGACACGGGCGTGTCCAAGGCCGTGTCAGGCAGTCGACGAACTTTGCTCGACGATGTGTCGAGACAGTGAACACGGCCTGGAGCCCAGGCGTGTTGAGTTGGACACGGGTAAGGACATGGGCGTGTCCAGTACCCGTGTGAGTCTCGGGTTGTTTTCGGGGCTGTGTCGATGGAGGCACATGACCGACCACACGGCCGTGTTAGTTGGAACATGGGCATGTCGGGTAGAACACGGGCGTGTCAGATACCCGTGTGTCGTTCCAGGCACGTCGATTCGTACGGCGAATGGGGGACACGGCCCTGGACACGGGCGTGTCGCAGGCCGTGTGCGGCCCAGTTTTAGCATTTCAGGCTCAAATCAAGGCCGTTCGTTTCTTTAATTTGGGATCCAACGTCTGGGGGTTGTTCCTGATGAGATATGCACGAGATTGGACCCTTAGAAACCCTCATTTCTTTTGAGTAGTTCTCTTTCTAAGTTCTAGAGAGAAGGGAGAGCAAGGAAGAAGGTGAAGTAGAGATCTGGCTGTTGGAGAGGCTTCGGTGCTCCAAATCGCGAGCCGAGTCCAGATCCGTGGAGGCTAGACCGTTGCGAAGGTTTTCATCCGGCTATTTTTCCATGGCTAGGAAGAGGAGTCAGAAGGTAACGACACTTCTCGTCTCGATTTTAGGATGCATGTTCTAGTATCTTTTCTTTTCTAGTTTTTGGGCACCAAACACTCAAATGAGAGGGGTTTGGGTTACCAAGGTTCAAGAGGAACCTTCGGGTCGATTGAGTCCGTCCCCGGCATGTTTTACATTAGAGATCCGCACCGTTAGTGGTTTAGGCATGGTGTGTGAAGCCGTAGTCACGACCGTTAGTCTGACTCAGTGATGTTGTATACGAGCTTTAAGGATTCGTAGAGATCCGTTGCGGCAAGATGACGTTTATGATGTGGTGATGTTTTCCCCTTTTTCTCGAGTGAGTACGTGTAGTCGGAACCGGACAAGGTTAGCTCCTCAATGACGGTAGATGGTTTACTTGGTGGACAAGGTTAGCTCCGCATGAGTGGTAGATGGTTTCCTTGGTGCGCGGGAACGCTGCAGTACAAATATGGGACAAGGGTGGAATTGTCTTGTATTGTTTGTGCCAAGGCGTTGCTGTGTCTCTGTGGTCGGCTGGCTATCCCGTGACGTACACGTCATGTGTGGAGAGTGTCCCGGCGAGACTAGTCCCCTTCTGTGAGACTGACGAGAATGCCAAGCATGGGGGCAAGCCAGGGCAATGAGGCCAAGAGCGGGTGGGGTCCAGCAAGGTTTCTTAGAATCGGTCAGTTGTGTTTGTTGGAATCCTAACATGAGACGTCAGAGATTGCAGGCAAGCCCGGGTCTAAGACCTTGAGCGGGTGTGGCCTTGACAAGAGTTCCATGTGGTGGCTTGTGTGCCGTTGGTGGGAATTGTGTTTCCCTTTTTGTTTGCGGCTTTATGCCAATGGGGAAGCGATGAGTACCCAATTGATGTGATGTTGTGCTAGATGCATACTCTATAGGGTGCCTTGGGTGAAACCCGGGTGTTGCATTCATGTTGCATGGTAGGCCCTAATATTATATGCTCAACAGTAGAGAACATGTATGATGTTTGAGACATCCAAGCCTGTTTCTTTAGTTGCTTTTCTCGCTTAAGAATATTGCATACGAAGTGCTAACTTGCGGCCGGGAGGAGATGTGTTGGTTACACAGTTTGAGGTCAGCCTTTGCTGACCCACGTTACTAATAATTTTTACAGGGCAAGGATTATAAGCAGGAGCTAGCTCGCCGGCCAGGAAGGCCTAAGCCTCATGAAGTGTTTCCCCTCTTTTGTAACTCTTCTTATATGATATTGCATGTTTGAGACTCATGTTGTCCGGCTTGCATGCCGAGGTAGACTAGGAGTGCTTATGCACTTTCATGATTGTTGTATTATGTGAGGTTTTACTCTCTTATGTTGTAAGGCCATAAGGCCATTTTAATTACTCTTGTAGTGGTGGATAACTTCTAGTCTTGCTTGTGTTTTCGCTGTGTTGTGCAAAGAGTCTTGAGTGTAGGTAGTTATATCATCTTATAATACTAAAGCTGCGACGTCCGTATGTTGTGGGGCCCCGGTCGGACCCATGTTATACGGTCATTACAGGGGAGGTGTTACAATTTGGTATCAGAGGCAGGTTTGATTCAAGGTCCGTGCGTAGAGAAGTTATCCACATAAGAGTAACGCGGGACCATGAGTGTCCTTATGTTTAAGTTATGAGATTAGAGACTGATCCCTTGTTTCTTGTTTTCTTGAAGAGTGCAAGCAACGAGGCGGGTACGCGAGAGCAAGAGAAGAACTTTCGGCGAGCAGTGCCACTGTTCCAGGTCTTTTGGGCACGGGTGTAAACCCGGCCAACTTCTGTTGCATGCTTGTAGAAGCGATGGTGGCAGCCCAAGCCGCAGCGGCAGCTCAGGTAGCAACCCCTGCTACACCGGACACGACGACGGCCGTGCCAGGCGGAAAAGCCAGGCGAGTGGAGCTTTTGGCGGAAAGGGTGGTTGTCGGACATGGAGACCGACACATGAAGTATTTCCTGAGCTTCCATCCCCCATCGTTCAAGGGAGTTGGTACGCCAATGGATGTAGAGGATTGTTGGGTCTGAATTCAAGAGCTTTTGAGGGCGGCAGAGACGCCAGAAGAAAATAAATCTGAGTATGCAGCGTTCATGTTGGAAGGAGACGCCAAGTTGTGGTGGGTGAGCCATATCGGCCGCCAGTTCCCTGAACGCACCCCGTCGATGGAGGAATTTGGGGATGCTTTTCTAAAGAGGTACATTCCCGTTTCTACACGGTTGGCCCTTCAGAGGCAGTTTCTGCAATTGATGCAGCGAGACAAGACGGTGGACGAGTATGTGCAGGTGTTCACCCGTTTGGGTCGTTACGCGGGAACGATGATGGCAGATGATGTAGAGAGGGATAACCTCTTCTACAAGGGGCTGAGGGAGAATCTGAGGAAACCATTCATTTCCATGAAGAGAGCTGGTTTTAATGAGCTCGTCGAGGCTGCCATGATATTGGAAAGTGATCTGGAGTGAACCCAACGTCGTAAGGGTTTCACTCCCAGGCAAGGGGAAGGGAAGCCTCCCCAATCCCAGGGAAAGTCTGAAGGGAGTAGGTGGAGGAAAAAGCCTCACACTTCCAGGTCTGGTGAGAAGAGCAGGTGGATGTCTGGAGGTTCGCACTCTAGGGGACTGCTGACATGCTACAACTACGGTAAGGTGGGGCACATAGCTCATGTTTGTCCTCAAGGAGGAGCGGAGCAAGAGGCAAGGTAGGAGCAGACTGTGCGCTCCGGCCCCAGTGCCGCAGAGAAAGGGAAGATGGCGGAGTAGAGCGCTTCTCGGTTCCAACCGGTGCAACCAAGGGCCTACAACCTTGGATAGCGGGAAGCGATCCGCACACCGATGTGGTGACAGGTATGGGGAAATTTAAGTTTAAATTTTGTGCTTCATACTTTTAGACTTTTATGTGTGATGTCTATGTTGTAGGCTTCGTTTTAGTTTCCGGGTACCCCGCTAGGGTATTGTTCGATACGGCGGCATCGCACTCCTTTCTTGCGGAGAGCTTCATCCGGAGAATAGGAGTTAAGTCTTTCTAGGCGGACGCGAAGCTAAAAGTGTACATTCCTAATGGGTCATCCATGACCACCGGGGCCAAAGGGCGCATCTGTTGGGAGTTGGACGGAGTTGACTTCATTTTGGTAGTAGCGATATTACCATTGGTTGAGTTCGATGTCATTTTGGGGATGGACTGGCTTGCAGAGCAGTGCGCCAGTATTGATTGCCTAACTAAGGTAGTGACCCTAAGGAGCAAAGGGCTGGCGGAAGTCAAATTTGAGGGCCTTTGTGGAGTGGCCTATTCCCTGATTTCGGCCATGCAATTGATGCGGGCGGTTAACCAGGGTGGTGTAGCGCTGGTAGCGTTATTGGAGGTTCGCCTCTCCCAGTTGTGTATTAAGGAAGTTCCCGTAATGGCAGAGTTCAAGGATGTGTTTCCGGATGAACTTCCTGGAGCGCCTCCTCGGCGGGAGATCGACTACTCAATTGAGTTAGTGCCGGAGGCTAGGCCGGTGTCACGTCCTCCGTTTAGGATGGCACCAAAGGAGTTGGCTGAACTCAAAGTACAGTTACAAGAACTGTTGGAGCAAGGGTATATCAGACCCAGTTCTTTGTCGTGGAGCGCGCTAGTGTTGTTTGTAAAGAAGAAAGACGGTAGTATGCGGCTGTGAATAGACTACCGAGAGCTGAATAAACTGACCGTTAAAAATAAGTATCTGATTCATCGGATAGACGACTTGTTCGACCAGTTGGTGGGGTCGGTGGTGTACTCAAAATTGGACTTGAAGTCAGGCTATTATCAGTTGCGAATTCGGGACGAGGACATCCCTAAGTCTGCCTTTGGTACGAGGTATGGACATTTTGAGTTTACGGTGATGCCGTTTGGGTTGACGAATGCGCCATCTGTGTTCATGGACCATATGAATCGAGTATTTCAGGAATACTTAGATTTTTTTTGTGGTTGTCTTCATTGATGACATCTTGGTGTATTCCAAATCGGAAGTGGAGCATGAGACCCACTTGAGAGTGGTCTTGCAAGTGTTGAGGGAGAATCAGTTGTATGCAAAGTTCTCAAAGTGCGAGTTCTGGTTAGCGAAGGTGGCATTTTTGTGCCACGTGATTAGTTGGGTTGGGGTGGCAGTGGATCCAACAAAAGTGGAAGCCATCAAAGATTGGCCAGTTTTGAGGACCGTGGTAGAAGTCAGAAGTTTTCTTGGACTAGCCGGGTATTATAGGAGATTCGTGGAGAATTTTTCGCGGATAGCTCTACCCCTTACCTCACTCACTCGTAAAGATCATAAGTTTGTGTGGACTCAAGAGTGCAGTCAAGCATTTGAGGCACTGAAGGAGAGACTGATGACGACTCTAATCCTAAGTCAACCGCAAGGGACCGATGGATTTCAGATCTTCAGTGACGCGTCAGGATGCAGTTTGGGTTGTATTTTGGTGCAACATGGCAAGGTGATAGCTTTTGGGTCTAGACAGCTAAAACCTCATGAGAGGAATTACCCCGTCCATGACTTGGAGTTGGCGGCGGTAATTTTTGCGTTGCAAATATGGCGATATTATGTGTGAAAGTCCACCTAGTGTCAACTACCTTCACCTATTGGGGGGGATAGGTGACTTGCAGCTTTTTGCGGAATTAAAATTGTACCTGCACAAGATAACAAAACAGCACAGCAAAGAAAGGACACAGGCAATTTATAGTGCTTCCCCGATTTGGGTACATCCACCTTCCCCCCTTCGACCTATCTCCCAACAAGGGACGACTCGGTCACTTCACGAACAGGATTGAAATCCAATCCTTGCACTAACGGAAGGAACCCTTCCATACGTAGGAGTCACCACTCCCACAACACGGGTTGCACCCAACCCTTACAACTAGGAACCAACGTTCCTTTACAACAAAAATGAACTAGAATGTACAAGAAATACAAACTACTTTTGGAGACTAAGGTGTCCCTCTTCGTTCGATGACATGTTCTAGAAGTCAACGAAGAGTCCACAACCCTAGATGTCACTTGGAGAGAATCTCACCGGAACCGGAGGCGGCAAGAAGGGCGGCGGCTTGGTTCTCGGGATCGGCGGCGACAACGGTGTGCGGATGTTGTACTTTGGAGATTCAAACTTCGTAGCAAAGCTAGCAAGGTCTTCCAACGGTCACACTAGGATCGATCGTCTCGATCGATTCGGACGGGGAAAGTTTTCCCGATCAACAAATCAAGAGACAAAGGATATCTAGTTAGACGCGTGAGATGCTATGCTTGGCTAAGCTTCTGTCGACGGGAGATCTGGAGGAAACCACGATAAGGGCCGGCGATCAACTTGCACGAGCGGCGACGGCGACAGCGGAGCGAAATTCGCGATCTAGGTCACGTCGCGGCTCGGCTTCTTTTTGAATTTCTGTCTCTCCTATTTACTATTCAATAATACAGGTGTATTTATACATTAGGTCTTCAAGATGACCGTTGTGGGTCCAACCAGAAGTGACCCCAAGCCCGGTTCAAAACAGTGCCTGCGGCTGAGTGCGGTCCAGCGAATTCCAGAAATTTGCCTAAGTCAAAATCGGCGAGAATCCAAGAGAATTCTCGACGATCCGGCGAGAATCGAAGGTCATTCTCGTCGAAGGAATTTATGCTCGATGATCATCAATCAATCAATCAAAGATTCAGCGAGAATCAGCCAGTGATTCTCGACGATTTGGACTTGGTGACAGATTGGCCCGCTCTGATGTAGCCAGATAGATTCGGCGAGAATCACTAGTGATTCTCGCCGAATCGACGAGAATCACTTGGTGATTCTCGTCGATTATCACTTAGACGATTTTTTCGTCTTTTCCACCCATGAGCTGCTCTTTGACCCATCCTTGCTCCTTGTCTGCTCTTTCAAGATCACAGCCCTGTACTTGAAAATAAGTACACTCCAATAGAGAGAGTACATGTAGGCCAACACACTGATCTGCTCAACGAGGGATTACGTCGTGCAGACCCGTGTATATTGACCTACTGCACCCTGACATTGGTGTGCACTTAGCATGGAATAACTGCAAGCACAACTTGAAAGATTTTATCAAATACATTGTCTATTTACCTTAGCTTGTGCAGGGGCTTCTTCAAATCAGGTACGTTGTGGATACAATACCCAACAATCTCCCCCTATTTGAAGAAGCCTAAACCCTACAAGCTAAGGTGAATATAGCGTAAGGGAATGAAAAGCATGAAATGGAGTTGAGAGAGATATTCATTACCAATACCAATTTCTTGAGAGCAAACATGGAGCCACCTTAGCCTTAGCTGAGAGGGTAATTTATCTCCCCTTTTTCATCTTCTGCAAATCTGGGTCAGAGGCATATGACCCCCAGCTCCCCCTCAGTTCTTGCACTTGAGCGCACTCTAGAGTTCCTGACAGAGGCTCCCCCTAGATGCATGAGCCTGGAGCTGCTGTAGTCTTCATTCCTCATAGTTTAGCATCCCCAATTCAGTTTTGAAAAGACTGAACTTGGCTTCGTCTAAGGGCTTTGTGAAAATATCTGCAATCTGCTTGTCCATGGGGACATAACAGAGAGAGATGTCCTTGTTCTCCACGTGCTCTCGAATGACGTGGTAGCGCAATTCAATATGCTTCGTTCTGCTGTGCGATACCGGATTGTTGGCAATTGCAATTGCACTGGAGGAGTCGCAGTACATTGGTACTTCCTTGAACTGAAGGTCGTAGTCGGCTAACTGGTTTCTGATCCATAGGAGTTGTGCGCAATAGCTGCCTGCGGAGATGTACTCAGACTCTACTGTGGAGGTTGCTACACAATTTTGTTTCTTGCTATTCCATGAAATAAGCCTTCTTCCGAGGAATTGACACGTCCCGGAGGTGCTTTTCCTGTTATCCCTACTCCCTGCAAAATCAGCATCTGAAAAACATATTAGCTCGACATCATTGTTTCTCGGGTACCACAAGCCAAGATTCGGAGTACCTTTAAGGTATCTGAGAATTCGCTTTGTAGCGACATAGTGAGATTCCTTAGTGTTCACCTGATATCTGGCACAGACACATGTGGAAAACATGATATCCGGTCTACTGGCAGTAAGGTAGAGCAGGGATCCAGTGATGCTTCTGTATTTGGTTTCATCGAAAGGTTTACCTTTCTCATCCTTATCCAGAGACATAGTCGATCCCATTGGAGTCCTCATAGAGGTTGCATTCTCCATACCGAATTTCTTGAGGAGTTCATTTGTGAACTTCGTCTGAGAGATGAATATGCCATCCTCAGACTGTTTCACTTGAAGTCCCAAGAAATACTTTAGCTCTCCCATACTTCTCATTTCAAACTTTCCTTGCATAAGTTTAGAAAACTTTTTGCAAAGATTGTTGTCCGTCGAGCCGAATATGATGTCATCGACATAGATTTGTACCAGCAAAATCTTTCCTTTGACTTCCCTGAGAAACAATGTCTTATCTATTTTACCTCTAGAGAACTTATTCTCAAGAAGAAAACTAGACAAGGTCTCATATCAAGCTCGTGGAGCTTGTTTTAAGCCATATAGAGCTTTATTAAGAAAATATACATGATTGGGATAAGTAGGATTGGCAAAACCTGGGGGTTGAGCGACGTATACTTCCTCTTTCAGGTCTCCGTTCAAGAATGCTGATTTCACATCCATTTGATAGACTGTGAATCCTTTGTGCGAAGCATATGCTAGAAACAATCTGATTGCCTCGAGTCTTACCACTGGTGCAATGGTCTGGTCGAAGTCAATCCCCTCCTCCTGTGTGTAACCTTGAGCCACCAGCCTGGCCTTGTTCTTAATGGTGACACCATGTTCATCCAGTTTGTTTCTGAAGATCCACTTGGTGCCAATCACATTCTGCTTTTGTGGTCTGGGAACCAGCATCCAAACGTTGCATCGTTCGAATTGATGCAGTTCATCTTGCATGGCCTAGATCCATGCTGCATCTTTGTTCGCCTCGTCGAACTTCTTTGGCTCAACCTGTGACAGGAAGCTAAGATGCAAAATCTCGTTAACAGTACCTCTTCGAGTTCTGACACCAGCACGAGGATCTCTGATGATCTGCTCTTTAGGGTGATCCCTCACGTGCCGGAGCTTTAGTAGTCTGGCGTCTGGAGCTTCGACTACTTCTTGGGCTTCTCCTTCTTCTAAGAGATTTTCTCCATTTTGATCTTCAACATTCCCAGTTGACGTTGAGGTGGAAACTCTGACGTACTTAGGAGTTTCATCTTTAGCGGTCTCATCGAGACTCAACTGATCAAGTCTTGCACCTGCATCTTCAAGAATACCGCTGGAAGAATTGTTGTTAAGCAAGCTTCCTTCATCAAATACAACATTAATTGATTCTTCTACCACTAGGGTTTTTTTATTGAAGACCCTATATGCCCGACTGTGGGAACTATAGCCCATGAATATGCCTTCGAAGCATTTTTCACAAAATTTAGTACGTGGGCACTTCCCATTATTCAGTACATAACATCTGCAACCAAAGATCCTTAAATAGGACATGATTGGTTTCCTGCCTTTCTGTAGTTCGTAGGGCGTCTTACGATGACCTTTGTTGATCAAAGCTCGGTTTTGTACGTGACAAGCCGTACTGACAGCCTCTGCCCAGAAGTATTCTGGGAGAGAAGCGTCTTTCAACATTATCGTGCAAGCTTCAATGAGAGTTCTATTTCTCCTCTCCGCAACTCCATTTTGCTGAGGAGTGCGCGGGGAGGAAAACTCATGAAAGATACCATGTTCTTCACAAAACTCTATCATAGCACCAGTTTTGAATTCAGTTCCATGGTCACTTCTGATTTTGACCACTGAGTAGCTAAATTCGTTCTGAACTTGCTTGACAAAACTAGTGAAGATGTCAAACGTATCTGACTTTCGCTTTAAAAAGAACACCCATGTAAACCGAGAGTGATCATCAACTATCACTAGCGTATAGGACTTGCCTCCCAAGCTATGAACTTGCATTAGACCAAACAGGTCCATATGCAGAATGTAAAGACATCGGGAAGAGTCTATGTCTGCAATGCTCTTAAAGGTAGCCCGAGTCTGTTTGCCCATCTAGCATGCAGGACAGGGGATATCTTTGATGCACTTGATAACGAGAGCATTCCTTACTAAGTTTTTAGAAAACAGCATATTAATTGTTTTGAAATTAATATGTGACAATCTCTTGTGCCATTGTTCACAAAGAGATGCACTGCCTTTTGCTATTAGGCATACGGGGGTAGAAGAACCTAAACTAAGAAAATTTAAGCAGAAGATATTTCTGCTCCTAATGCCTGTTAATACCGTCTCAGAAGAGGCACATGATATTATCAGGCATTTATCCTTGCAGAACTTAACGTCATAACCTTTATCACATAACTGACTTACACTGATCAGGTTATGGTTTAACCCTTCAACATAAGCCACGTCGGTGATAGAGATTGTACCGTTGGAGATCATACCGTAACCTCTGGTGACTCCTCGATCTTACCCCCCAAAGATGACTTTGGGACCATTCTCGACTGGAGTGTAATCATGCAGTAGGCTTCTTGTCCCAGTCATATGCCGGGAGCATCCACTGTCCAAGTACCATATTGGCGTTTTGATGGCCTTTGGACATTCCTACAAGACAAAATTAATTTCCCTTAGGAACCCAATCGAACTTGGGTCCTAGATTCTTAGTTAGCATACTCCCCCTCGGGTGGTTAACCCGACGAGTGGTCGGCCTCGCCTTGCTAACATAGGGAGTCTCGTTATACCTCGGATTAAACCAACAATCCACGGCAAAGTGACCGACTTTGCCACAACACCAACAATCAAATCTGTTGTACCTCTTCCTAGGCTCCTGCTTTACCCTGGGAATGGTGGGTACAGCCGGGGCCTTGGATCTGGAGGTGGAGGCATCATAGTGATCGCAGTCACATGACTTCTTCACCTTCTGTTCCTTCAGTATAACAGGCTTGGCTTTTGGTGCCTGCTTTCTATTATGGCCGCTAGAGAATTGACCATAATTTCCCATGTGGATTTCCTCATAAGGTGCCTTGAAGACACTTTCACTGAAGTTGCGGGGAAAAGTCCAACCATCATATCGGCTCTTTGGCTTTGCAACCGAGGGCCGGAAATGATGACCAAAGGTTGACTCAAAGTCATGTTGGTTGCAGGGAAAGCCAGGCTTTCTGAACGCAACAGGACTGAGTGGAGCCTTTCCCTTTTCAGCAGCAGAGGCCTTCTTGGCGCCCTTATTCTTTCTCTGGTTCCTGTTTCTCCTGGATGAGGAACCAGATACCCCTACATGCCCTAAACCAGCTCCTTTGGCCTGAGCAGATAAGGTATCAACAACTGGAAGAACTGTTTTTGGCATAGATAAGCTCTTGACGATCTTCCTTTCTGCCGCAAGTTGTTCTTCCAACTTGTCGACTTCCTCCTGCTTAAGATCAAGGAGCTTAAGAGACTCTGAATGCTTTGAAGTCAGGTCTAGGTGCTCCTGTCGGAGAGAGAACAAACTGGTGATCTCTTCTCTTAGGGAGACACTCTCACCCTTAAGGAATTTCACTTCCTTTTTCTCAGCCTTCAATCTCTTACGACACTCCTCGAAAGTGTTGAGCAGAAGCTCATACTTCTCGAGGAGCTCCGCTTCACGGGCCGAAAGGCTATCCTCAGGATCATTATCCTGAGACTCAGAATCAGATTCAGAGTCGGAGAGAGGGGTGTGAGCTTTTACCTTCCCAGTAAATGGGGGGCATTCTCCTTCTGAGTCGGAGCGACCCACCAGCCCGAAGTAGGCTTCCTCATCATCACCGGAATTTGAGGAATCAGACTCACTCAGTGTCTTTGGCTTTTTGGCGATGTAGCTCCTCTCTTTCTGCTTATCTCTAGAGGACGTATGCTCCTCTCCCTTCCCCTTTTCTCTCTTGCCTTGGTGGCAGTCAGCCACGACGTGTCCTGGCTTATTGCATCCAAAACAAATAATATCAGAGGAGCAATGTTTGTTCGGTTTAGAAGTGTACCTGTCAGAAGAATAATTTTTCTTCTGATGCCCGGAGGAGGAGCCGTCTCTCTTTCTTTGATTCCTCATCTTGAGGAACTTCTTGAATTCTCAGGTGATGAGGGAGAAATCTTCCTCAGACAACTCTGAGCAGGAGGAGCATGGCTCAGAGTCCTCCTCCTCATCCTTTTTCCTGGCACGGTATGAAACCGCACCCTTGCCCTTCCTGGAGTGAATGGCTTTTAGGGCCACAGTCTTTTCCTTGGCTGCAGCCTTCTCTACTTCTTCTTCTGCTTTCCTGGTGTTCAGTTGAAGCTCATAGGACATCAGCTTCCAAAATAGAATTTGCGGGTCTGTTTCAGCAAGTCTGCCAAACTCTCGGATGGCGCAGATCTTTGTGTCCCATTCCTTAGTAAGGGACCTAAGGAATTTATCATTAAGTTCACCATCAGTGAACATGTAACAACCCCATCCGTTCATATGATATATTCTAGAAGGTCCGGCCGGGGCCCCACAGGATATATCACAAAACAGTCGGTGAAGGTACAGGATGATACCAGAGTAGCGCATCGCACCTGTCACAAAGCATTCTAGCGGAAGCCTAGACTACAACTTGAACTCCTCATGAATGTCCAAACATAAAACTCCACATTTTATAAAGTATAGGAATGTCTTACAACAAGTATAAAGCGTTGGCCTTATGGCCTTACATGGCTTTCAAACAGTGGCCTAAACAAATTGGCGCGTAGGCCGGCCACAAGAAAAGAAAACACACAAAAGAACACATCTAGCCTTCGAGGGCTAGCAGCAGCAACAACAACACCAGCAGGAACATCAACCTCTATGCGTTCCGCTCGGCTCTCCAGCACCTGTAAAGGGACAATCCACCCACCGGTGGCAAACAAAAGCAACGGTCAGCATTCAGCTGACCAAATTATAACGACCCTACCCCTTCTCTCGGGGCAGCGGTATTTTTCCCTGCAGGCATATCATATCACAAGTATGGCAAGCTATATCATCAAAAGGTGCTTTCATGCACACAAGCCATCACAACCGTTTGCCGCCCGGCCCAACGGTCTGTGCACTCAGGGCACATTCTTGGTGTTCTGGCAACCTTTTGCCCACCACCGTATCAGGGTCACAACCCAACGGTAAATCTCTTGAGCATTTACTCCATGGCGTGCAGCTGGAGTTAATCTTCGGACACCGGGATGGCCCGTAGCCCCCCGTTGTGTCATGGCGCGCAGGCCGAAGACTCTTGCTATGCGCTCCAACAGACCGCACTTTTTGGTCTCACGTCGGACGGACATAGCGCAGGTCGGATCTTCCACCCCCCGTTGCTCAAATTGCCTTGCCTTCTCCGAGTACAGCGTACTCATGGCTATATCAAAGGCGCGGGTCAGTCTCACCAATCCTGTTCTTGGCATTCAAGCCTGGGTATTTCACTATACCCATTTCTCTCACAGCAACAGCGGGTCTTTCCTGGGCGCACCGGTACTTCCTGTGACTCATTCACAGGTGGACACCGCACAAGCACAAATGTTAGGGGTCTTTCCTAGCTATCCTGCAAGTACTTCCTGTTACTCGCTTCACAGGTGGACACCCTATGACATCAAGCATCACAAAAGGGCCTTTCCTGGTCCCACCAGTACTTCCTGTGCCTCATTCACAGGTTGGACCCAAAATCATCACATGGCTATTTTCCTGGGCTACCACCCCAGTACTTCCTGCTACTCCTTTTCGCAGGTATAACCCGTAGACTCCTTACACTACACGTTATCACGGAGTCTTCTCCGGTTCGTATGTAACATCACCAATCCAAACCAACCTGTCCAGATGGGATTCACACAGCATGCCTATTTCGTACTTCATTTCCGGATCTATATGCTAACAAAGGGGATTTCAAGCATCCACCCAAAGATTCCCAAAATCAGCCACCTCTTGGTGGGGGAAATCACAAACATATGCCAAAAAGGAAGCCTTCACATAGCTAGGAAGAAACGTCGTTACCCTTGACGACCGCTTCGGTGCCATGGCCTCAAAGCTAGCTTGCAAGACTCGTAAGATCGTTTCTTCCGCAACGCTGGCTTCGGATCTCTCGTCGGTAAACCGCAGCACCACCAACAGCAGCCCCCTTTCCTTCTTCCTCCTCCTTTCTCTCTCTCTTTCTCTCTTCACTTGAAGAAAGTTCAAGGCCAAAGAAATGAGAATTCTTTCTCTGATTTCGGCCCTCAAGGCAAAAGAGGATGAAGCTTCAGCCCTTGGATCCAGACTGAAGGAATGGACGGCCACGATTTTGCCAAAAACACAGATTTTGACCCGACACGGCCTCGAACACGGCCGTGTGCCAGGCCGTGTGCCTCAAGCGGTGGTCAACCGACTTATCCAAACCAGTGACACGCCCATGGGACACGCCCATGTCATGGGCCGTGTCATCAACACGCCTTCAGACACGTCCGTGTCTGTGGCCGTGTACCTGGGTGAAAAAAATCCCAAATCATCTCGAGACTTCACACGGCCTGTGACACGCCTGTGTCCCAGGCCGTGTGCCCAGACACGGCACAAAGACACGCCCTGTCGAAACCTTCGGCGGGCTGAGTTCGTCGCCTGATTTGACACGCCCTGTGACACGCCCATGTCACAGGCCGTGTTCAACACTCAACACTCACGTCTCTACACTCGACGATCGTTGAGTGAAAATCGTCGAGCATGCGACACGGCCTTTGACACGCCCGTGTCCTGGGCCGTGTGCCTCCTCTCGACGCATCGTCGAGAGAAAAATCGTCGAGACAAAGGCCGATTATCGACACAACCTCGACACGCCCTGCGACACGCCCGTGTCGCAGGCCGTGTCAGCTGACACGCCCTGGGACACGCCCGTGTCGCAGGCCGTGTCAGCTGACACGCCCTGGGACACGCCCGTGTCCCAGGCCATGTCACACAAAAATTCCTGCTTCAGAACTTTGGGCTGTTACAATCCTCCCCTCCTATAAGAAATTTCGTCCTCGAAATTCAGAGATAGGAAAGCAACAGAAAGCAGCAAGAAAATGTAACAACATATATATATAAACGTTTATGTTACAATATTCTCGCTACAAATTACACAAACAGCTCAGGGAACTCTGCTCGCATGATCTGCTCGCGTTCCCATGTCAGTTCTTCATGGCCGCAGTTGTCCCATTGGACTTTTACCATACCGACCGTCTTGTTCCGCAACTGTTTCTCGGTTCGATCTTCGATCTGAATGGGTCTAACTCTCGTTATTAGCCCATACTCTACCGGCACCCGATCATCCGCGATCACTTGAGCTGGATCTTTCACGGCCTTCCGAAGTACCGAGATGTGAAAGACATCATGTAACCCACCCAAGTCCGCCGACAGAGCTAGCCGATAAGCAGCTTCGCCAATTCGCTCAACCACTTCAAAAGGACCCAAATACCTTGGACTCAACTTTTTCAATCGTCGAATCCTGAAGACACCTTTGAATGGCTTGATCGTCAAGTAGACCCAATCGCCAACCGCAAACTCTACGTTTCGGTGCTTGGCGTTGTAGTACTTCGCTTGTCGATCTTGAGCAATTAGCAATCTCTCTCGAATAGTTCGAATGGTTGAGTTTGCTTCATCCACCTCATTTGGTTTAACAACCCGGGCTTCACCCGCTTCTACCCAAGCCAAGGGAGTACGGCACTTCCTTCCATATAGGGCTTCATATGGTGCCATCCCAATGCTTGCCTGGTAGCTGTTATTATATGCAAACTCGACCATATAGAGATGATCTTCCCATCTCTTTCCGAAGTCAAGGGCGCACATTCGGAGCATGTCCTCCATTGTTCTGTTGGTACATTCAGTTTGGCCATCCGTTTGGGGATGAAAGGCCGTACTGAAAGTCAACTTCGTGCCCAACAGTCGGTGAACTAGCCTCCAATCATTTGACGTGAATCACCCATCTCGATCACTTACGATGCTCCGAGGAACACCGTGAAGACGCACAATCTGATCAACATATAATTTTGCCAAACTTTCAACCGAATCATCTCGCCTGTTCGGGAGAAAATGTGCTACTTTTGTTAGCCGGTCAACAATCACCCAAATGGAATCATTTCCTCGCTGCGATCTTGACAACCCATGCACAAAATCCATGGAAATATCATCAAATTTCCATACTGGGATCGGCAGTGACTTCAAATAACCGCCCGGCTTTTGGTATTCCGCCTTCACCATCGCACATGTTTGGCATTTGGATACATAAAGGGCAACATCTTTCTTGAGCCCTGACCACCAGAAAAGCTTCTTCATATCATTGAACATCTTTGTGCTCCCGGGGTGAATGGAATACTTGGTATAATGCGCTTCATACATCAGTTCTTCCCTCAGTTTCCCCACATTCGGGACGCACAAACGGCCCTCTTATTGCAAAAGACCGTCATTCCAGGTGAATTTGCCTTCTGGCCCTTCATTCACATAGCGCAAGAGATCTTCATCCAACTCCGTTGCCCGTCGAACGCGGTCCGCAAGGTCACATTGCACCTCGGTCCAGTTCAAACATGCAGTGGCAGTGGAATTCTTGTCAACACAATAGATCTCCAATGCCTCCAGCTCCTGGATAAGACGTGCATCATGTCTTTGTAACCAATTCGCTCTAGCCGGAACCCGCCGACTCAGGGCATCCGCGACAACATTCCCCTTCCCGGGTGTATAGTGAATCTCGAAAGTGTAGTCCCCAAGGAACTCCAACCACCTTCGTTGTCGCATGTTCAAGTCTTTCTGCTCCAAAAGATATTTTAGGCTCTTATGATCAGTATAGATCTCCACCTTCACACCATAAAGGTAGTGTCGCCACAGCTTGAGTGCAAAAATCACCGCCGCTAGTTCCAAATCATGGACGGGATAGTTTCGCTCGTGCACCTTCAGCTGGCGTGAGCCATAAGTAATCACCTTTCCGTTCTGCAAAAGAACGCAGCCTAAGCCGCTCCCTGAGGCATCACTATATATCACAAATCCATCAGTTCCACATGGCGAAGACAACACTGGTGCCGTGGTCAACCGAACCTTCAGCTCTTCAAAAGCTCGTGCGCAATCTGGTGTCCAAACGAACTTCTGATCTTTCCGCGTCAGTGTGGTTAGCGGCAAAGCGATCCGCGAGAAGTTTTCCACAAATCTTCTATAGTAGCCCGCAAGTCCAAGGAAACTCCTGACTTCGGCCACGGAAGACAACATTGGCCAATCTTGTATGGCTCTTATCTTCGCTGGATCCATTGCAATGCCCGCTCCACTCACCACATGGCCCAAAAATGCCACTGACGATAGCCAAAACTCGCACTTCGAGAACTTGGCATATAGCTGATTTTGCCTCAACATGTTCAACACTAACCGCAAGTGAATCTCATGCTCAGCTTTGGACTTCGAGTATACCAGGATATCATCAATGAACACTATCACAAACAGATCCAGGTACTCACGAAAAATACGGTGCATCAAATCCATAAACACCGAGGGCGCATTGCACAATCCAAAAGGCATGACTGTGAACTCATAGTGCCCATAACACGTTCCAAATGCGGTTTTGGGAATATCACCTTCCCGAATTCTTAACTGGTAATAACCAGACTTCAGGTCCAACTTCGAATAGACGGTCGAGCCCACTAGCTGATCAAATAATTCATCAATCCGAGGTATATGATACTTATTTTTCTCGGTCAGCTTATTCAGTTCACGGTAATCGATACACAACTGTAACCCACCTTCTTTCTTCTTTACAAAAAGCACAGGCGCGCTCCAAGGTGACATACTTGGGCGGATATAACCATGCTCTAGCATTTCTTGTAGTTGAACCTTCAACTAAGCCATCTCTTTAGGCGCAACGCGATATGGCGAGCGGGCCAGGGGTTTCGCACCTGGCACCAACTCAATTGTGAAGTCAATCTCCCGCTGGGGTGGTAGCCCAGGGAGATCCGCGGGAAACACATCTGTAAATTCTGCCACAATCGGAACCTCGTACAAAGTGGCCTTAGGCTCCACAGCCTGAATTAGTGCAAAGTATCACTCCGCACCGTTCCGAACAGCTTTGACTACCTGGAGTGCAGACATCAACATCCCGCCCACTCCTCGCATACCCGCGAACTTGGTCTTTTGTTCGGTATTCTGGCCCAACGTGATTTCTTTGGACTGGCAATCAATCATAGCATGCTGCTCCGCAAGCCAATCCATCCCAAAAATCACATCGAATTCCGATATTGGCAAAACAAATGCGGTTAAATAAAAATCCCGACTTCCTAACTGAACCGCCACATCGCAAGCTTGATCCGCAAGCATCCAACAACCATTCGGCAACACCACTCTGACGCTATCTGTCTTTGCACGACTGGGTATCCCAAGCCGCGTAAGAAACTCACGAGACAAAAAAGAATGCGATGCACCTGTATCAAACAGTGCTCGCGCCAGCGTGTCCCGAATCATTACAAAACCTATGACAAACATGTCACACACACAAACCACAAACATAGGGGTACTAAGCTAAGTATACAAACAATAGCATATGCAAAACTAACTCATACCTGTGACAACGTCACTCTGCTTGATGGCCTCTTGCAGGCCAAGATTGTAGACCCGGGGTTGCGCCTGCGAAGCAGAGGAATCCACCACCGCTTTTCCTTTTTCCGCATAAGATGCTCCCGCCTTCTTTTCACTCTTTGGCGGCATCCGACAATCTCGCACAATATGCCCCATCCTACCACAATTGAAGCAGGTACGAGTGTCTGGCTTGGAGGTTGCCCCTGATGTTGCTCCCGTTGCAACTGATGAAGGAGCTTGTCCACTAGGCTTGGACTTCTTACCCCATCTCTTCTTATAAAATGATTTTCCTGATCGGGGCGCCTTCCACTCCGGTTGCGTCACAGCCAAGGCTCTCTTACCTTGCAACCTCTTCATATCCTTTTCCAACGCGGTCATAGTGTCAACCAACGCTTGGAAACCTTGGTTCACAGAACTGGACACCAGGAACCTCAACTCGTCCCTCAGTCCTTCATAGAACCGATTAGTCTTCCTCTGCTCATCAGCAAAAAGCAAACCCGCATACTGCCCCAAGCGAGTAAACTCATGCAGGTACGCGTCAACACTGCCATCACCTTGAGTTAACCGTTGGAATTCATTTTCCATGGCTATCTGTTGAGCCACAGGAAGGTGCTTCGCAAGGAAGAGCCTGGAGAATTCTTCCATCGATACTTGGGTTAACGGACGACCCGCCAAATGATGCAACTCCATCTCATCCCACCACAAACGAGCTTCTCCTTCAAGCAAGAAGGTGGCTAAGGTAACTTTCTGATGCTCCGCCGTTCCTATCGCCGTCATCACTCGCTTGACGCGCGATAACCAATCCTCAGCCTGTGTCGGGGTTCCCGCTCCCGAGAACGTAGGTGGATGGAAACTCATAAACCGCGTTAGCTGCTTCTCAGATGCTCGAGGAGCCACATCTACAATAGGTTCAGGCCTTGCTGCCACCTGTTCTGGCCTCACAGCCGCTTGTTCCTGCCTATGTGGCTGACCTTGGATCATGGTAAATAAGGCCTCCGCAACTAAACGCACATGTTCCTCAGACGGTGGAGGGGTAGGCACCGCGACTGGTGCCGTACTTTCATCAGAACGCTGGGACTCAGACGGCCCAGCTCCACTCCGTGTCACCTAAAGGTGGACAAGACACACACATTAGCGGTCGTACCCAAGCAATCAACACAAAATCAGAACACACAGGTTCCGCAAACACACAAAAATGCATTCCTATCATGGACATTCAGGAGTTCAGGCGTAGACTTTGGTGTGCACAAACACGTGCTCGCCACCCCACAAAAGAAGTCGGCCACGACTTCGAGAGGGAAAGACCAAGACAACCGATACCAAAAATTTAACAACCCCATCCGTTCATATGATATATTCTAGAAGGTCTGGCCGGGGCCCCACAGGATATATCACAAAACAGTCGGTGAAGGTACATGATGATACCAGAGTAGCGCATCGCACCTATCACAAAGCATTCTAGCGGAAGCCTAGACTACAACTGGAACTCCTCATGAATGTCCAAACATAAAACTCCACATTTTATAAAGTATAGGAATGTCTTACAACAAGTATAAAGCGTTGGCCTTATGGCCTTACATGGCTTTCAAACAGTGGCCTAAACAAATTGGCGCGCAGGCCGGCCACAAGAAAAGAAAACACACAAAAGAACACAGCTAGCCTTCGAGGGCTAGCAGCAGCATCAGCAACACCAGCAGGAACATCAACCTCTATGCATTCCGCTCGGCTCTCCAGCACCTGTAAAGGGACAATCTACCCACAGGTGGCAAACAAAAGCAACGGTCAGCGTTCAGCTGACCAAATTATAACGACCCTACCCCTTCTCTCGGGGCAGCGGTATTTTTCCCTGCAGGCATATCATATCACAAGTATGGCAAGCTATATCATCAAAAGGTGCTTTCACGCACACAAGCCATCACAACCGTTTGCCGCCCGACCCAACGGTCCGTGCACTCAGGGCACATTCTTGGTGTTTTGGCAACCTTTTGCACACCACCGTATCAGGGTCACAACCCAACGGTAAATCTCTTGAGCATTTACTCCATGGCGTGCAGCCGGAGTTAATCTTCGGACACCAGGATGGACCGTAGCCCCCCGTTGTGTCATGGCGCGCAGGCCGAAGACTCTTGCTATGCGCTCCAACAGACCGCACTTTTTTGTCTCACATCGGACGGACATAGCGCAGGTTGGATCCTCCACCCCCCGTTGCTCAAATCGCCTTGCCTTCTCCGAGTACAACGTACACATGGCTATATCAAAGGCGCGGGTCGGTCTCACCAATCCTGTTCTTGTCATTCAAGCCTGGGTATTTCACTATACCCATTTCTCTCACAGCAACAGCGGGTCTTTCCTGGGCGCACCAGTACTTCCTGTGACTCATTCACAGGTGGACACCGCACAAGCACAAATGTCAGGGGTCTTTCCTAGCTATCCTGCCAGGACTTCCTGTTACTCGCTTCACAGGTGGACACCCTATGACATCAAGCATCACAAAAGGGCCTTTCCTGGTCCCACCAGTACTTCCTGTGCCTCATTCACAGGTTGGACCCAAAATCATCACATGGCTATTTTCCTGGGCTACCACCCCAGTACTTCCTGCTACTCCTTTTCGCAGGTATAACCCGTAGACTCCTTACACTAAACGTTATCACGGAGTCTTCTCCGGTTCGTATGCAACATCACCAATCCAGACCAACCTGTCCAGATGGGCTTCACACAGCATGTCTATTCCGTACTTCATTTCCGGATCTATATGCTAACAAAGGGGATTTCAAGCATCCACCCAAAGATTCCCAAAATCAGCCACCTCTTGGTGGGGGAAATCACAAACATATGCCAAAAAGGAAGCCTTCACATGGCTAGGAAGAAAAGTCGTTACCCTTGACGACCGCTTCAGTGTCATGGCCTCAAAGCTAGCTTGCAAGACTTGCAAGATCATTTCTTCCGCAACGCTGGCTTCGGATCTCTCGTTGGTAAACCGCAGCACCACCAACAGCAGCCCCCTTTCCTTCTTCCTCCTACTTTCTCTCTCTCTTTCTCTCTTCACTTGAAGAAAGTTCAAGGCCAAAGAAATGATAATTCTTTCTCTGATTTCGGCCCTTAAGGCAAAAGAGGAAGAAGCTTCAGCCCTTGGATCCAGACTGAAGGAATGGACGGCCACGATTCTGCCAAAAACATAGATTTTGACCCGACACGGCCTCGAACATGGTCGTGTGCCAGGCCGTGTGCCTCAAGCGGTGGTCAACCGACTTATCCAAACCAGTGACACGCCCATAGGACACGCCCGTGCCATGGGCCGTGTCATCAACACGCCTTCAGACACGCCCGTGTCTGTGGCCGTATACCTGGGTGAAAAAAATCCCAAATCATCCCGAGACTTCACATGGCCTGTGACACGCCCGTGTCCCAGGCCGTGTGCCCAGACATGGCACAAAGACACGCCCTGTCGAAACCTTCGGCGGGCTGAGTTCGTCGCCTGATTTGACACGCCCTGTGACACGCCCGTGTCACAAGCCGTGTTCAACACTCAACACTCACGTCTCGACACTCGACGATCGTCGAGTGAAAATCGTCGAGCATGCGACACGGCCTTGGACACGCCCGTGTCCTGGGCCGTGTGCCTCCTCTCGACGCATCGTCGAGAGAAAAATCGTCGAGACAAAGGCCGATTGTCGACACAACCTCGACACGCCCTGTGACACGCCCGTGTCGCAGGCCGTGTCAGCTGACACGCTCTGGGACACGCCCGTGTCCCAGGACGTATCACCCAAAAATTCCTGATTCAGAACTTTGGGCTGTTACAGAACACTTCCATATCCTTTGAGGGCATTGACAATCTTGAGGAAGTTCTCGAAGGTGACTCCGATCTCTTCCTTAGGCCCTTGTCTGAAGGCCTCATATTTCTGGTTCAGGAGGGATCTCCGATCATCCCTCACTTCATCAGTACCCTCCATTAGGATGATCAGGCAGTGCCAGATCTCCTTTGCTGTCCTGCAGTTGCAGAAGTTCTGCATCATTGAGTCATCGACCGCGCTGACCAGAATGTTCTGCGCCTTCTTATCAAGTCCCACCAGCACCATCTCGTCCTTGTCCATTTCAGAAATTTCCTTTGGCACTTTCTTGGTAGGATCAATGGTGGAGATCTTAGTGGGGACATAAGGTCCCTCCTCCACGATCATGAAGAGTCGACGATCAACTCCTTCCATGTAGAACCTGATCCTTTCCTTCCAAATAGGAAAGTTGAGCCTGGTGCACCCAGGAATCTTGCCTGTGTACTTGAGCCCGTCCATGGTAGATGTTTTCCTGCTTCTTGACACTAGTGGCAGGATTATACTCAAGGTGTGAACCTTTTTGATGAGTAACCTCCCTCTGATACCACTTGAAAGTCCACCTAGTGTCAACTACCTTCACCTATGGGGGAGATAGGTGACTTGCAGCTTTTTGCGGAATTAAAATTGTACCTGCATAAGATAACAAAACAGCACAGCAAAGAAAGAACACAGGCAATTTATAGTGGTTCCCCGATTTGGGTACATCCACTTTCCCCCATTCGACCTACTCCCAACAAGGGATGACTCGGTCACTTCACCAACAGGATTGAAATCCAATCCTTGCACTAATGGAAGGAACCCTTCCACACGTAGGAGTCACCACTCCCACAGCACGGGTTACACCCAACCCTTACAACTAGGAACCAACGTTCCTTTACAACAAAAATGAACTAGAATGTATAACAAATACAAACTACTTTTGGAGACTAAGGTGTCCCTCTTCGTTCGATGACGTGTTCTAGAAGTCAACGAAGAGTCCACAACCCTAGATCTCACTTGGAGAGAATCTCCCCGGAACTGGCGGCGGCAAGGAGGGCGGCGGCTTGGTTCTCGGGATCGGCGGCGACAATGGTGTGCAGATGTTGTACTTTGGAGATTCAAACTTCGTAGCAAAGCTAGCAAGGTCTTCCAACGGTCACACTAGGATCGATCGTCTCGATCGATTCGGACGGGGAAAGTTTTCCCGATCAACAAATCAAGAGACAAAGGATCTCTGGTTAGACGCCTGAGATGCTATGCTTGGCTAAGCTTCCGTCGACGGGAGATCTGGAGGAAACCACGATCAAGGCCGGCGATCAACTTGCACGAGCGGCGACGGCGGCGGCGGAGCAGAATTCGCGATCTAGGTCACGTCGCGGCTCTGCTTCATTTTGAATTTCTGTCTCTCCTATTTACTGTTCAATAATACAGGTGTATTTATACATTAGGTCTTCAAGATGACCATTGTGGGTCCCACCAGAAGAGACCCCAAGCCCGGTTCAAAACAGTGCCTGCGGCTGAGTGCGGTCCAGCGAGTTCCAGAAAGTTGCCTAAGTCAAAATCGGCGAGAATCCAAGAGAATTCTCGACGATCCGGCGAGAATCGAAGGTCATTCTCGTCGAAGGAATTTATGCTCGACGATCATCAATCAATCAATCAAAGATTCGGCGAGAATCAGCCAGTGATTCTTGACGATTTGGACTTGGTGACAGATTGGCCCGCTCTGATGTAGCCAGATAGATTCGGCGAGAATCAGCCAGTGATTCTCGTCGATTCGGCAAGAATCACTAGTGATTCTCGCCGAATCGGCGAGAATCACTTGGTGATTCTCGTCGATTATCACTTAGACGTTTTTTTCGTCTTTTCCACCCATGAGCTGCTCTTTGACCCATCCTTGCTCCTTGTCTACTCTTGCAAGATCACAGCCCTGTACTTGAAAATAAGTACACTCTAATAGAGAGAGTACACGTAGGCCAACACACTGATCTGCTCAATGAGGGATTACGTCGCGCAGACCCGTGTATATTGACCTACTGCACCCTGACATTGGTGTGCACTTAGCGTGGAATAACTGCAAGCACAACTTGAAAGATTTTATCAAATACATTATCTATTTACCTTAGCTTGTGCAGGGGCTTCTTCAAATCTGGTACGTTGTGGATACAATACCCAATAATGTGTATGGTGCAAAGGTGGAGATCTTCACGGATCATAAAATCCTGAAGTATCTCTTGGATCAAAAGGACTTGAACATGCAGCAACGCAGGTGGGTGGAGTTTCTTGGAGACTATGACGTGGCGATTCTGTATATGCCAGGTAAAGCCAATGTGGTGGAGGATGCCTTGAGTAGAAAATACTCGGGGCAAGGGAATTGGATCGAAGCTCATGATGAGCGGTTGGTACGGGAATGGGAGTCCCTTGGTTTGGAATGTGTGGCGAGAGGCGAGTCCAGCGTGGCTCGGTTGAACTGGATTGAAATGCAGAACGACTTGTCCGATCGCATTCGGGAAGCGACTCGGTTGGATGTGGAGTTTCAACCATATGTGTTGGAGGCTCAAAAGGGCAAGATCAGCGCCTGGGAGATGATTGATGGGATTCTGAGGAAGGACGGAAGGATTTGTATACCGCAGTTTGGCAAACTCCGTGAGGAGTTGATGTTTGAGGCTCACTTCACAAAGTACTCCATTCACCTGGGCAGTACAAAGATGTAATTGGATATGAAGAAATCCTTTTGGTGGCCGGTGCTGAAGCGGGACATAGCTTTGTATGTGAATCGTTGCCAAACTTGCGCCTTGGTGAAGGCCAAATGTTAGAAGCCGGGCGGGTTCCTGAAGCCCCTTCCAATCCCTGAGTGGAAATTTGATGACATCTCCATGGATTTTGTACATGGTTTGCCTAGATCGCAGCAGGGTAATGATGCTATTTGGGTGATCGTGGATCACTTAACCAAGGTGGCCCACTTCATCCCAAATCGGAAGGAGGACAGTGTGGATAAGCTGGTGGAGTTGTATGTTCGCAACATTGTTCGACTGCATGGGATTCCTAAGAGCATAGTCATCGATCGAGATGGGCGGTTTACGTCCAAGGACTGGAGATTGGTTCAGAAGAGTTTCGGCACGAAACTAAAGTTCAGTACGACGTTCCATCCTCAAACTGACGGGCAAACCGAAAGAACGAACCGTACTATGGAGGATATGCTGAGAATGCGCATCCTTGACTTCAGCAAGAAGTGGGAGGATCACCTCTTCATGGTGGAATTCGCGTACAATAACAGTTATCAAGCAAGTATAAAAATGACGCCATTCGAAGCTTTGTATGGGAGACGGTGTCGAACATCGATGTCTTGGACAGAGGCGGGAGACACCAAAATTTTGCGAAAGGAAGAGGTAGTTGATGCTTGTGAGTTGGTACGGACCATTCAAGAGCGTATGAAGGTGGCGCAAGACCGGCAAGAAAAATACTTTAATGCTCGTCACAGGAAGTTGGAGTTTGCGGTAGGTGATTGGGTCTATTTGGAGATCAAGCTGTTCAAAAGCATCTCACGGATTCGCCGACTCAAGAAGTTGAGTCCAAGGTTTTTTGGGCCTTTTGAAGTTGTTGAACGGGTGGGAGAAGCAGCCTATCAGTTGACGTTGTCCGCAGAGCTGAGTGGATTGCACGACGTCTTCCATATCTCCATTTTGAGGAAAGCCTTGGTGGAGGCTGGTGTAGTGATTGAGCCGGCATCGGTGCCGATAGAGGAAAATTTGAGGACGCGAGTCCGTCCAATTGCTATAGAGGATTCGGAGACTCGGTAATTGCGGAATAAAGAGGTTAAACTCGTGAAAGTCCGTTGGAACAACTGTGGTCGTGAGGAGCACTCTTGGGAGAGAGAACAAGCCATGCTAGAAGAGTATCCAGAGCTCTTCAAATCAGGTACCATTTAAATTTTGTTCCCTTTTGCTTTGTAATTTCGGGACGAAATTTTTTTAAGGGGGAGAGAGTTGTAACGCCCCACAATTTTGAAGAGGAAAATTGGTTTCTGCAGGGTGCACACAGCCTGGGACACGGGCGAGTCCCAGTGAGTGTCAGGCTCCAGTCGACGTTTTGGTCGTGATGTCGACGATTTTTGCAGTTGACGATCATTGAGCAGAGAACACGGCGTGAGACACGGGCGTGTCTCAGGGCGTGTCGAGCCCGTGTCGACGATCGGCCCGGGGAGTCAACGAATTTCGCTCAACGATGTTTCGAGACAAGGCACACGGCCTAGGACACGGGCGTGTCCAAGGCCGTGTCAGGCAGTCGACGAACTTTGATCGACGATGTGTCGAGACAGTGAACACGGCTGGGAGCCCAGGCGTGTTGAGTTGGACACGGTTAAGGACACGGGCGTGTCCAGTACCGGTGTGAGTCTCGAGTTGTTTTCGGGGCTGTGTCGATGGAGGCACAAGGCCGACCACACGGCCGTGTCAGTTGGAACACGGGCGTGTCGGGTAGAACACGGGCGTGTCGGATACCCGTGTGTCGTTCCAGGCGCATCGATTCATGACGGAGAATGGGGGACACGGCCCTGGACACGGGCGTGTGATGACTTATTTTAGTCATCGTTTTTGGGATAGTTTAGTATGCAAAATTCTTAGTTTAATTATATGTTTCAAGTATTTTTATGCATGTTTTGTTTTATTTCTTCTTAAAGTCTTTTTGTGTTAGGATACTATGATTCCTAGTTTTATTATAGTTTTATTTGCTTGTTATGTTGCAATTTTATTTTCTTATGTTTTGATATAAAAATCTATAGTTTTAGTACATGTTTTATGTTTTATGTTTCCTTGTATTTTGTTATGAATATAATTAATTAATAGTATGATATGCTATGTTTAGTTTTATTTGTATTAACTAATGTTTTGTTGTGCTTTATTTGTAGGTTCAAAGCCCATGCTAGTGCAGCCCTTTCACTTGATCAAGCCCTTTGGAGCAGCCCGGCCACTTTTAGAGCAGCCCCTACATGCAATCCTAGCCCTACCCGAGCGTACAACAAAGCCCATATGGTGCAGCCCTCTTCATGTAGCAGCCCGACCCCTCTCCAAGTGCAACCCTCCTTCAAATTCAGCAGCCCACAAATAAAATTTCTGCCCACATGGTGCCACTCATGCATGGCCGGCTCCCTATTTGTCCCACCCTTCATTATTCTACATCCATTCCCTCTCTCTACTTTATTTTATTTCATTTCCATAAATCACATGCAATGAATCCACACTCTCTCCCTCTTATTTATTTCTCATTCACCCCTCCTTCCTTTTCTCTCATCATCATTTAAACCCACCATCCCCCCTCTTATATTTATTTCATTTCTTTTAAATGTATATGCATGAATGTATCTTCTCCCTCTTCCTTCATTTAATGCCATGCATGATCACTCTCCCCTACACATGGCCGGCCACCCCCTTGCCTCCTTCTCTTCATTCCTATCTAGAATCTTCCCTCCTCATCTATAAAAGGCACCATGGTCTCATGCTTTAAGGGTTGGATTTTGGAGAGCAAGTGAAGTACTAGTTCAAGAGAGTGCTTTCTTCTATGTTGCTTACATGTTGTTAAGTCTTTATTAGTGTAACATTTGCTTTTGATAGTGTAATCTTTTCTTCGGTAGCATAAACTTGTCTCCTTATTATTTTGTACTTCTCCGTTTTATATATCAATGAAAATGAATTCTTTTATCTTTCCGTGCTTTCTTTCTTAACTATGCGTAGCTAATCTTCTTTTAGCATTTGATCATGAGGATCCATGATTTGAGATAGGAATTTTTTTTACTTCGTAATTTTATTTTTGCTAACTTTCGCTCGATCCATCTTTGATTTATTTCGAGCCGACTCCGTATTTCCGGTATACGGTAGTAGGCCTTTGATCTCATTTCATAATAGTCGAGAGACTCATTGATTTGAAAGATGACTCAAAGAGGGAAGGAGTTGCACGCAATCCTAGAGATAGGACGACGTAAATCCTCCGGATTGGAGTCAAATCCAATAGTGCGGATAATCTCGATAATGCAACTTTAGGCCCCTTTGATTTGTAAAGAGATTTTGATCAAAGCGTCTATAAGTTAGGAGACTCAATGCTCTAGCGATATTTTGTCTTATTTTCGGATCCGTCACAGTCGAGTTAAGTTGCAATTATAAAATATTATTTTTATTTCTCCTATCTCTTTTCATGGTGAATCATCGATCAAGTGCTATCTTTTAATTCATAGTTCCGTTTTAGATTTCATTTCAGTTTGATTTTAAAAATTCTCAAAACCCACTTTCTTCTGGTAGGATAATAGTTCAAGCGTGAGTAGCAGTACTTGACAACCCCGTGTTTTAATACGACCTTGATACTACAATTCGACAGGTACACTTGCTTGTTTGGGTTTTAGCCTATCAAGTTTTTGGTGCCGTTGTCGGAGAAATCTTTTCGTCAATATTAAGAAAGCGCTTACGCTATTACTTCTGCAAAAATCAAAATTTTTTTTTCCTTTCTCTTTTTTTCTTTCTTCAAGTTTTTATTTCCATTTCTCCTTCATTTTTTTAGTGCATGACCCGCACGAATCCGTCGCTACTTGTTGATTTGGACCCAGAAATCGAATGCTCCTTTCGGAGTCAACTACGATTCGGGGCTTCCACTTCTCAAACAGCGGTTGAGGATTCCGACGGTTATTGTAATTTTAATTCTGAAATGGGAGATCCCAACCCAGGAATGGCTCAGCAAAGGACCATGTCCGATTATGCTTGACCAAACTTGGAGGGGACTGAAACAAGTATTGTTCGACCTGCAATTGCGAACAATAACTTCGAGCTTAAGCCTAGCATCATACAAATAGTGCAGCAATATGTACAGTTCGACGGATTACAAGATGAAGATCCGAACTTGCATATTGCCAATTTTCTTGAAATCTGTGACACCTTCAAAATAAATGGTGTCTCAGATGATGCTATAAGGCTAAGACTCTTTCCCTTCTACTTAAGAACTAAAGCCAAACAGTGGTTGAGTTCTCTTCAAAGAGGATCAATCACTACTTGGAACATTTTAGTCGATAAATTTCTTGCTAGATATTTCCCCCCCCCCCCCCCCGCCAAAAATTCTAAGCTAAGAAATGATATAACTTCGTACTCTCAAATTGCTTCTGAGACCCTCTATGACACTTGGGAGAGGTTCAAAGAACTTTTGAGAAGATGCCCTCTTCATGCTCTGCCTGTATGGTTACAGGTTCAGACATTCTATAATGGGCTAAATCAAGAAACTAAGCAAATGAGAGATGCCGCTTCCGCTGGTTCTTTGGACCGCAAAACTCCGGAAGCCGCTCTTGAGCTTATCGAGGACATGGCGATGAACACTTATAAGTGGAATTCATCTAGGACTCGCCCATCTAAACCTACAGGTATCTATGAAGTGGACTCGGTTTCGCAACTGGCACTGCAAGTGGAAATGCTGAACAAGAAGATTTCGGAGATGACTGCTTCCTCCGCCGCTCAGGTATATGAAAATGCAAATGCTGCTGCTGCCGAGCAGGTGGATTATTTGGGGAACATACCCAGGCCTGCTCAAAATAATGCTTCGAACTTTTCTGCTTTTTCTAATTTTTCTGCTCCGCCTGGTTTTAATTCTTCTTCTAACTTTTATAATCCTGGATGGCGTAACCATCCTAATTTTTCTTGGAATAATCCCGCGAATGCCGCACGTCCACCGTACGATTCCACTCCACCACCACCACCATAACAAAATCAACATTTTCAAAAACCTTCCTCTTTGGAGGAAATGCTTTCAAAATACATAAGCACCAATGAAGCGACCATTAGAAATCTAACAGGCTCAATGAAAAATTTAGAGAATACGGTCGGTCAATTAACAAAGATGGTTTCTGAGAGGCCACCTGGGACTCTTCCCTCAAATACCGAGCCAAACCCAAGGGAGCACGCGAAAGCGATTTCCCTTCGGAGCGGCAAGGTAATTCACGAGCCCACCACAAGGGAAGAGTCAAAGGTGATTGCCTCTCCTACTGCTACACGAATTAGTGACGAAGATATAATTAATAAAAATTTTGGAAAAGAAAATTCTATTTCTGAAAATAAACAAGAAACGTCTATTTTGGAAAAGGAAAAAGATGGTTTTAAAAATAATGATCTCGATATTTCAAAAGAATTTCCACCACCTCCTTACCCCGCTAAGCTTAGGAAAGATAAACTAGATGATCAATACCAACGCTTTCTTGAAATGTTTAAACAAATTCATATCAATTTGCCATTTCATGAAGCGATTAGCCAAATGCCAAAATACGCCAAATATCTTAAGGACCTGTTAACGAACAAAAAGAAATTAGAAAATTTATCTCATGTTACGTTAAATGAAGAATGCTCGGCGGTCATAAAAAACTTCAATCTTCCTACAAAGATAAATGATCCGGGTAGTATTTCGATTCCTTGCGTTTTTGGTGATCTTTTTGTAAAGCATGCGCTAGCGGATTTAGGTGCAAGCATCAACTTGATGCCTTTTTCATTGTTTAAAAAGCTAGGATTGGGCACTCTCAGCCCTACACGTATGTGCATTCAATTGGCTGATCGATCGATTAAGTATCCGTTAGGTATCGTTGAGGATGTGCTAGTGAAGGTCGACAAATTCATCTTCCCGGTGGATTTTGTCATTCTTGATATTGAGGAAGACATCGAGGTCCCCCTTATCCTTGGTCATCCCTTCCTAGCCACCTCTCGTGTGGTCATCGATGTAAGTAATGGAAAACTTTTGCTTCGCGTGGGAGATGATGAGGTGATGTTTTCAATAAATCAATCCATGAAAAATTCTTTAGAAAATGACGACTCATATTTCTTCCTTGATGTTTTAAATGAAGACGCCTCTCTTTCTCTTTCAAATGTTTCTTCCAATGATTTTTCTTCCTCTTTTTCTGATTTTTTTGCAAATGTTTTTGAAGATACGGTTATGTCCGCGCAAGCCAACTTTGCAAATGAACCAATTTTTAGACAAAAAAATTATGAAAATATTGTCTTTGAAAATGAAAAAGTTTTAAAGAACTTTGACGATGAACCACCCAACTTAGAACTAAAACTCCTTCCCGAACATCTCAAATATGCCTTTCTTGAACAAAATTCTAAATTGCCCGTTATAATCTCGGCTTTGCTTTCTCAATCCGAAAACGATCAATTGATCGAACTACTACAAAAGCATCGTCGAGCTATAGTGTGGCAAATTTCTGATATTCCTGGCATAAGCCCCTCCTTTGCACCCACAAAATATTTTTTTGAAAATAATTCTAAGGATGTAGTCCAACCTCAACGTCGTCTTAATCCTAATATGAAAGATGTTGTGAAGGGCGAGGTTCTTAAGTTATTAGATGTGGGGATAATCTATCTTATTTCCGATAGTAAATGGGTAAGTCCGGTTCAGGTTGTACCTAAGAAGGGTGGGATCATGGTAGTAACAAATGAAAATAATGATTTAATTCCAACTAGGATGGTAACGGGATGGAGGATGTGCATCGATTACCGGAAATTAAATGATGCCACTCGTAAGGATCACTTCCCCCTTCCATTTATCGATCAAATTTTAGAGCGTTTATCCGGGCATAGTTTTTATTGTTTTCTCGATGGTCTTTCGGGATACTTCCAAATCCCTATCGCACCCGAGGACCAAGAGAAGACAACATTCACTTGCCCTTTCGGAATGTTTTCCAACCGTAGGATGCCTTTCGGGCTATGCAACACACCAGCTACCTTTCAGCAGTGCATGTTGGCCATTTTCGATATATATGTAGAAAATATTATGGAAGTGTTTATGGACGACTTCTCGGTTTTTGGCGACTCGTTTGAGTTATGTTTAAAGAATTTAGGAAAAGTTTTAAAACGTTGTGAAGAAACAAATCTAGTTTTGAATTGGGAAAAGTGCCACTTTATGGTACGTGAAGGCTTAGTCCTTGGCCACAAAATTTCCGCTAAGGGAATTGAAGTGGACAAGGCAAAAATCGAAGTAATTGAAAAGTTACCACCACCTACGAATATTAAAGCGATAAGAAGTTTTTTAGGGCATGCGGGTTTTTATCGAAGATTTATTACGGACTTTTCAAAAATTACTAAGCCTCTCACCCACCTTCTCGAGAAAGACGCTCCTTTTATTTTTGACGATTCTTGTTTAGGGGCGTTCGACTTAATTAAATCCAAACTTATAAATGCTCCGATTATGATCGCCCCAGTTTGGGATTTACCTTTTGAAATTATGTGCGACGCAAGTAGTTTTGCGGTCGGTGCGGTACTAGGACAACGTATAACTAAGAATTTCCACCCAATCTATTACGCTAGCAAATCGCTTAATTCAACGCAAGAAAATTACACTACAACTGAAAAGGAACTCTTAGCTATCATTTTTGCTTTTGATAAATTCCGACCCTATATCACTCTTTCTAAGGTTATCGTTTTCACGGATCATTCCTCTTTGAAGTACCTCCTTTCTAAACCGGATGCCAAGCCGCGTCTTATTCGTTGGATCCTATAACTTCAAGAATTCGACTTGGAGATTCGGGATAAGAAAGGAGCGGAAAATTTAGCGGCTGATCATCTTTCATGCCTAGAAATTGATATTTTTGATGAAAATTTACATTTTGATTCTTTTCCGGATGAGAAAATTTTAAATGTTTCTTCTTCTACCCCATGGTTTGCCGATTTGGCCAATTACCTGGTGGCCCGCATCCTCCCAAAAAAATACTCCTCTCAGCAAAAGAAGAAATTCTTTTCTGAGTTGAAGCATTATTTTTGGGAGGATCCATTTCTATTTCGCATTTGTGCGGACCAGGTGGTAAGAAGATGTGTCTCCCGGGAAGAAGGTCAGCAAATTTTAAAACATGTTCATGAAGGTCCGACTGGCGGGCACTTTCAAGCAAACCGCACCGTACACAAAGTACTTAGTGCTGGCTTCTAATGGCCAAGCATATTTAAAGATGCACAAATCTTTGTGGGCGGGTGCGATCGGTGCCAGCGGACTGGAAACATCTCTAATAAAAATGAAATGGAGCAACATTATTTTCTCGAATGCGAAGTTTTTGATTTATGGGGCTTAGACTTTGTCGGCCCATTTCCCTCAAGTTTCGGAAATAAATTCATTTTAGTCGCCGTAGATTACGTCTCTAGGTGGGCGGAGGCCCAAGCTTTACCAAGTAATGACGCTCGCGTAGTCATAAATTTCTTAAAAAAACTATTTTCTCGTTTTGGCTTTCCTCGCGCGATCATTAGTGATAGGGGGAGCCACTTTTGTAACTCCCAACTAGCTAAGGTTTTAACTAAATATGGCGTTACACATAAATTATCCACCGCTTATCACCCCCAAACTAACGGTTAGGTCGAGGTAGTCAATCGAGAGCTAAAGACAATTTTGGAAAAAAAACTGTTTCTACTTCTCGTAAAGATTGGTCCTTAAAATTAGACGATGCTCTTTGGGCCTATCGGACGACATACAAGACCGCCATCGGTTGTACTCCTTTCTGATTGGTCTATGAAAAATCGTGTCATCTTCCGGTAGAAGTAGAATACCGAGCGTATTGGGCGATAAAATTTTTTTATTTCGATCCGCACTCAGTCGGCGAGCATAGGAAAAATTAATTGAATGAACTCGATGAATGGAGAGCGTACGCTTACGAAAATAACAAGCTGTATAAAGAACGCACGAAACTTTATTACGATAAGAACCTGCGCCACCCTAAAATGTTTAAAACAGGCGATCAGGTTCTTCTTTTTAATTCGCGTTTACGTCTCTTCCCTGGAAAACTGAAATCTCGTTGGTCTGGACCTTTTACGGTTAAACAGGTTTTTCCTTATGGCACTGTGCTCCTCTCGCACCCGGATAAGGGTGATTTTAAAGTTAATGGCCATCGTTTAAAGTTATATTTTTCAAATGATTATGTATCTCCTGCTGTGGAACAACTTTTATTTCTATCATAATGTTTTCTTTCATGCAACTTTATTTTATGTTGGACATTTCGTTAATATTTTTCGAACTTTAAATTATTGTAATAAAGAACAATCTTGGGCACCTGCTCACGGACTCTATTTTTTCTGCTTTTATTTTGCTCTTCCTTCCGGAGGCCACCCAAGCAAGTTCGTGACCGCTGCTCCAACGTTGCTGATATAAAGATGGATCAAGTCAAACCTGCTGACAATCCAGTGCACTAAAAAGCAAGCATGGGGGAGCGACATCCGCCTTCATCTCACAATCTCGGGGAAGTCCTATTTTTTTTTATTTTCATTTCCTTTCTGCATTTTTCTCTCATTCTCAGTCTCCTTATCATTTTTCTTTTTGTTTCTTTCATTGAGGACAATGAAAAATCTAAGCTTGGGGGAGGGTTTAGTTAGTTCTCTTTTTCTTTTTTTCTTTCAAAAAAAAAATTTTCTAAAAAAATTATCATAGTTTTGTTAAGTTTTTTGCTAGTATTGCTTTTATTTTAGCCTTTTCAAAAATCACAAAAAAAGATAAGCAAAAATCCAAAAAATTGCTAAAATATATTTGAAAAACAAAATCTAAAATTATTTTCTATCTTTATTTTTATGTTTCTTCTAGTGATGTGTAGGCCCGTGCGGTTCCTTAGTTCTATTTAAATTTCTTTGAATTGGTTTTTTAAATTTATCAGTTTAACATAGCTTAGTTTTACTAGTTTCTTTTTCTTAAATATAGGCATCCGATTTTTACGTTTTAAGTTAGCAATTTGTAGTTATGTCTTTTTATTCAGTTAGTTGCTTACGAATGGTTGCTAGGTAATGTTATCTCTTTTTCATTTGCGGGATAGTCTTTCTTGGTGTCTAGAACTTGTCCCTAGCGACTCTCGAAACATTTGCGTCGTTTTTATGTACTTTAGAAATGATTTAGGCCACCCTTTGACTAGTTTGAGCTTTTCTTGCCCACCAACAAATTTACCATTGCAAAACAATTTTTGGGCCTTTTTCCATGTTTCTTTGTTTTTAGCTCCACCTTTCATTTCATCATTTCACCAAAGCCAAATGTCTTTCCCATTTCACACTAAACTTTGAGCTTAAATATCATTTTTTGTGAAGGGTTATATCTTTGAAATGAAAACGGGTGTTTAAAGCTTATATTTGGAGCTTTCCTTAAAAAGTTATTAAAGAAGAAAAAAATTATTATTATTATCAAAAAAAAATGTGAAATCAATCAAAAAGAAAAAAAAATGAAGTTTATTTCTGGCCAATTTATGAAAAGAAAAAAAAAGTTCGTGGCCTTTGTTTGTTAGTTTGAATTGAAAAATGATGTACTTGTCATTTCTCATTTCTCTTCATGTTTATTTTTTTTAAGCTCAACCTTGGTTAAGTGTTTAAGCCCTCATGTTTATCCTTATTTTCATTTCGTAATCATTTACCTAAGCCAAGTTTTAATGCCTACTAGAAGTCCTATTAATCTTTAGAACGTAAATTCGCATAGTGGAGAAAGTGTGAACGGACAAGCCTATGGCCACCATCATTGATGGATTTCTTTGGAGGTTATCTTGAGGTGTCTTAGGGATAATTGTTATTCTAGCAACCTAGTAGTTCGTTAATGCGCCGTTTATTTAGAATTTCTACTCTTGTTTCTCTTATTTTCATTAATTTTGGATGGCTTGTTTTAAGATTTAGAAATGTGTAAATTTTCTTTATGTTCTAATGATATTTTTAGGTCTCCACTTTCAAGTTTTCTATTGTGCACTTCTCACCCCACTAGTGTTAACATAGGAATTAGGATAGTTTAATTTTTCATGTTTTGTTTTTCTTAATTATGCAACCTAAATCTTCTTTGTTTCCTAGTTCTTTAATTTTTATTTGCTTGAGGGCAAGCAAAAACTCTAGCATGGGGGAATTTGATGACTTATTTTAGTCATCGTTTTTGGGATAGTTTAGTATGCAAAATTCCTATTTTAATTATATGTTTCAAGTATTTTTATGCATGTTTTGTTTTATTTCTTCTTAAAGTCTTTTTGTGTTAGGATACTATAATTCCTCGTTTTATTATAGTTTTATTTGCTTGTTATGTTGCAATTTTATTTTGTTATGTTTTGATATAAAAATCTATAGTTTTAGTACATGTTTTATGTTTTATGTTTACTTGTATTTTGTTATGAATATAATTAATTAATAGTATGATATGCTATGTTTAGTTTTATTTGTATTAATTAATATTTTGTTGTGCTTTATTTGTAGGTTCAAAGCCCATGCTAGTGCAGCCCTTTCACTTGATCAAGCCATTTGGAGCAGCCCGGCCACTTTTAGAGCAGCCCCTACATGCAATCCTAGCCCTACCCGAGCCTACAACAAAGCCCACATGGTGCAGCCCTCTTCATGTAGCAGCCCGGCCCCTCTCCAAGTGCAACCCTCCTTCAAATTCAGCAGCCCACAAATAAAATTTCGGCCCACATGGCGCCACTCATGCATGGCTGGCTCCCTATTTGTCCCACCCTTCATTATTCTACATCCATTCCCCCTCTCTACTTTATTTTATTTCATTTCCATAAATCACATGCAATGAATCCAAACTCTCTCCCTCTTATTTATTTCTCATTCACCCCTCCTTCCTTTTCTCTCATCATCATTTAAACCCGTCCATCCTGAAAGTCCACCTAGTGTAAACTATGTGCACCTATAGGGGGGGGGGGAATAGGTGACGAGTAGCGCTTTTGCGAAATTTACGAATGTACCTGCACAATAAAAATAAAAAGCACAGCACACAGAATACACAGGAAATTTATAGTGGTTCCCCGACTTGGGTACATCCACTTTCCCCCTTCGACCTATCTCCCAACAAGGGACGACTCGGTCACTTCTCCAACGGGATTGAAATCCAATCCCTACACTAACGGAAGGAACCCTTCCACACGTGAGAGTCAACACTCCCACAAAACGGGTTGCACCCAACCCTTACAACACGGAACAAAAGTTCCTCTACAACAAAAGTAAATATAGAATGTACACGAGATACAAACTTCGTTTGGAGACTACGGTGTTCCTCTTCGTTTGACGACGTGTTCGTGAAGTCAATGAAAAGTCTACAACCTTGGTCTCTCTTGGAGAGGATCTCCCCGGAACCGGCGGTGGCAACACGAGCGGCGGCTAGCTTTGGGATCGGCGGCTACGATAATGAGCGGCTGCTGAAAATAGAGATCCAATCTTCGTAGCTAAGCACACTAGGTCTACCAACGGTCACTCTAGGATCGGTCGTCTCGATCGATTCGGACGGTGGAGTTTTTCCCGGTCAACAAATCGAGAGACAAGAGATCTCTGGATAGACACGTGAGACTCAAGCTTTGCTAAGCTTCTGTCGCCGGAGATCACGAAGGAATCCCGATCGTTGACGGCGACCAACTTGTCCGAGCGCGACGGCGGCGGCGGAGAGGAATCGCGATTTTAGGGTTACGTCGCAGCTCGGTTTCTTTCTCTGTTTTTTTTACTGTTCAAAATACCCGAATATATATACTGTAGATAACTCCAATATGACCGTTTGTGGGACCCACAATAGAAATCCCTAAATCCGGTTCAAACTAGTCCAGCGGTAGAATCCGGTCTAGCAGCATCCCGAGAAAACGCTAAGTGAAAATCGGCGAGAATCGCAGGTGATTATCGACGAATCGGCGAGAATCACCAAGTGATTCTCGACGATTCGTCGAGAATCGCTAGTGATTCTCGCCGAATCACTTATTGATTCTCAACGATTTTCACTTGGTATTCATGAACTGCTTAACCACTGGTTCGGCGAGAATCACTAGTGATTCTCGTCGAATCTTACTTGGCACCGTTTTAAGGTAGCCTGAAGGAGTCGGCGAGAATCACTAATGATTCTCGTCGATTCGGCGAGAATCACTTGGTGATTCTCGTCGAATTTTCCTTGGACGAATTTTCGTCTTCCACCCAGGAGCTGCTCCTTGACCCATCCATGCTCCTTGTCTTCTCTTGCATATGAACGACCCTGTACTTGAAAGTAAGTGCACTCCAATAGAGAGAGTACACGTAGGCCAACACACTGATCTGCTCAACGAGGGATTACGTCTTGCAGACCCGTGTATATTGACCTACTGCACCCTGACATTGGTGTGCACTTAGCGTGGAGGAGCTGCAAATACAACTTAAGATGTTTCATCAAATACATTGTGAATTCATCTTAGCTTGACAGGTGGCTTCCTCAAATCCAGGTAATTGTGGATACAATACCCAACAATCTCCCACTATTTGACGAAGCCAAAACCCTACTAGCTAAGATGAATAACACTTATCAAATAATAAACATAGCATTCAGAAATTAAACATGCAGCACAAGAGAATATATGCAACCAGATCAGGACTTGAGTCATTCATAAATTCAAATATATATACCAATATATATATATACACATATAATCTCAGAATTGTTCATATGATAACAATAATCATTAAATGTTCTTAAGACAAAGTGACAAGCTATAAGTTATTGACTATTTTTCCTTGGCTAAGTCACCCTTAAGATTTTGAGCCAAGTACTTCTTGCTTTGCCTCTCCATGTATTCTTTGGGCTTCCGGTAATACCTAGGAGGAGGAACTTTATCTGCATCCTTGTTGTTTCTGAAAAAGATGTTGCGTTTCGCTTCAAACGTTTTGTGCGTTTCCCACTCATACTGGCTATATACTTCGTTTCGATTGATCTCTCCTCTTTCTTGCAGCCAGAAGGTGTCTAAGATGATGTTCCTTGAAACTGGACTCCACCTTTCGTTTCGTACATCCTCCTCACTCATTCTGATTCTCTTCTCAGCTAGAGTTTCCTTGCAGGTCCCTTCCTGAGCTTTTCTCTTTCCCCTGGCTTTTGCTAAGGCCTCTTGGTCAAACATGCTCCTCTGTTTAGCTTTGGAGAGAGCCCTAGCATCAGCGTCATTTGTGGGAACATCTGCAGCACTTGTACTTAAATCCTCAGCTGCACATACTTCCTCAGCGGCCATAGAGGTCTCAGGAGCCTGAATATCTGCCGGATGATCAGGCAAGGCGATGCCTAACGCCTGGTGGAGCATCCACCAGTTGCTGTCATAGACGTATTTGTTTGATAGCTCGAAGTTTTTGATCATAACTTCTCGGAGCTCAGTCATCTTAGCTATGTACTCCTTCTCCCCCTTTTTGGCTTCTATAGCTATGAAGTTGGCATAGGAATGTAGGGAGTCATCAATATGCTTCGTGGTCGTGGAGAATTCAGAGACCAAGGCCTGCTGATTGGCGTTGAGAGTGACCATATTACCGTCAAACTTTTGAATGTTGTTGGCGACAACATGTGCATTCTGATTTACGACAGCAAGAGTATCAGTATTCTTTTTCAATCCGGCCATGAGAAGTGTGACAGCTTGGCCGGCCTCGGTGTACTTTTCTTCGAATTTCTTCTCCATCACGTCCAGTTTATGGTTGATCTCCAACATATTCTTAAGCATGAGATTTTCAGAAGTCTTAATCCTTTTCAGCAGTGTTTTCTGAGCTTTATCAAAAGAGGCTTTAAGTTCATTCACTATACCCTGAATGAAATTGACAGTGTGAGTGGCTAGCTCATCTCGTAACGGTATAGTCGGAGGCACTTCTTGGCCTTGCTCTTTAGCAGACGCATCTGTAGAGCTGGATACAATCACAGTCTCTAAAGGAGGAATACTGGCGGCCTCTGGAGATTTATCTGACTCCCCCTCCACTGGTGCATGCTTTTCAGATGGAGGTTCAACAAGATCCGGACCCTCCAACACTTCATATCCCTCATTCTCATCTTCCTCTCCGTCATCATCCAAGAAATCATCTATATCAGCAGCCTCTTCCAATTCTTGGTCAGCAGTCTCCAGTACAGTGTCACTTTCTTCTTGAATTTCGGCCACAGCATCCCTTGCCACCTTGGCGATTTCAGATACTACATCCGTATGAGGGGGTAGAGGCTCCCCCTCGATTCCTGCAGTCAAGGTATCAGGAATTTCACCGGGGGTGACTGCTGGAGATACTCCCTGTTGCTCTTCCACTGCAGGCTGCCCAATACACCTCTCCCATCGATCAAACACACTTGTATCCATCTTCTTCAAGTAGTGGAGAGGGACACCTTTGCTCATGTCGAACTTGTCTCCATTTAGCTGGTTTAGATATATACTTATGATGCGGCCAAAACTCGGAGTGCCCAAGGTGTCCTTGATCTTCTCGAACAGCAACTCCCCCCAGTTGAACCTCTTACAGCAGACAACAGCTATCAGGATCTTGAACATATCTCCTGAGATATGGTCATGAGAGCCAGGCTTGCAGATGAGAACCTTTCCAATAATGTCAGACAGGAGCTTCCCTTCTTCATTCATATCCTTTCTCTTTATTGACCGAGTTCCTCGTGCGAGACCGCAGAATAGGAGAGTTCTGGTTTTGTCCTCGTCCTCCAGATAGTCCTCCTACTCCCAGCTAGAAAGCTGCAGGTAGCGAGTCAACTTGCTGGCAGACAGCTTGACCTTTGCCCCAGCCACCTTGCTTTTGATTAGTGAGTCGCCTTTTCGGAGTCTTGCGGTGGCGAAGAACTCCAGTACCTCTTTGTCCAAAACTTTGCACGGGTGTTCCAAGATGAATGTTAGCCCAGCCTCTTCCAGCATCAGAATGATGTTGCGGAATTCGTCCGAGGCGTGAGAGAACCCAGTCCGAACAAGCTCGCAACCAGTGATCAACCCAGCAGTTGTTCGTGGAGCCATCGTAGATCTAGAGAGAGAAGCCCTACCCTAAGCGTTAATGAACATTCAAAAATAAAGCGTCACGAGTGAGAGTGTCCAAGTACGGGTGAGGAAGAGGTTACCTAAGGTCGTATACGGTGAGTTAGTTCGATTGGAGAAGAATCGAAACTTGAAGAGTTCGTCGGTGAAAGCATCGACGGGATTCTTGCTGGAGACCTTTGATGGAGACAGATTCGGCGAGCATTCCAGCAGGAGTCGGTGAGGTGTCCTTCCGGTAAGTGTCCCTTGCGGCGGTTAGTTGCCCCTCGGCGAGTGTCCAGCGGAGGAGAGTCGGCGAGGTTTGGCGTGCTTCCGCGAGTCGGTGGGAATGGGAAGAGTCGGCGTGATTCGACGGGATTTGGAGTAGGCGGTGCGACGAGCTTCCTGCGGATTGGCGGAAGAACCCTTGTGACTCGGCGTGATTTCTGCGAAGGTAGGCGGGATTCGTGTGGCTTGCCCCTTCGGCGGGATACTTAAGGAAGTTGAACGGTCGGCGAGCTCCTTCGGCGGGATTCAGCGGGATTCTTCGGTGGGATTCTTAACTAAGTATAAAAATGATACCAAGATTCCGAGTATATAATGGGTCGGCGGGATTTGTCTAATCCGAAATTGAAAGATTTCTCTACTGGGAATTTTCACGTTAGGAAGCATTGCAACATTTTCGAATTCTTCTGATGTCAAGTCAATATAAGAACGATAAATACATATTTATTGTACAGACAATCTATTTGGATTTGAGCGAGGCTTCTCCAAACACTACTTGATGTCAATTGTGAGTTGTCGAGATTCATAATGACATATCTTCGTTAATTTTTGAAGTATAAAGGTTTGCATGTATCGATTTAACCTATCCTTAGATGTGCATAGATACACTAATATACAAAGATGTATCTGAATATAAGGATATATATATATATATATATATATATATATATATATATATATATATATATATATATATATATATATATATATATATAGGTAATTGTCAATTGAAAACGACTCAAGTCTTGAAACTGATCATGAGTACCTGGGATTTTGAGAGTCATCGTTTTAGTCCCACAGGTAGAACATATTAGAAGCTCACTGTGAGTATTCTCAAATTGATATCATATCTGTTATTGCAGACGATTGTTCCAATTTAGTCTTGAGCCACCTGCTGTCTAGTTCCCATCATATTCACGGGAACCTAGACTACCCTGCAAGAAAGAATTACTTTACCTTAGGAACCCAAATCATATTGGGTCCTAGGTTCCTGTTAGCATAAGCACGCAACTGCCTTCCTTCAGAAAACCTGTCTGGAAGACTACTTCTGTCCCGAGAATGTGGATAAGCCCTTGCCGTGGGCACAGAGGGGTTGTGCCAATAGTCGATGGCAAAGTGCCCCACTTTGCCGCAGCACCAACATGGGTGAATGTTGTATCGCCGTTTCCGACCTGATCTAGTGACTGATGCAGTCACGGTCCTAGGTCTAAACGGGATAGGGCATGATCTTGTCACAAAAATTCCTCTTCCATCGTGACACGTGGAAGGGTGGAAAGAATGCATGTTGTGAGCGTTATGAGGCCGGGAAGGTGGTGCCATTCTTTCAGGCATCTCCCTTACTGAGGCCCCATGGAGCCTGACATCATGACCTCTATCCTCTCTATCCCTTGTCCTCGAGTGGTGAGAAGTCTTCTGTGAGCTGGGACATGCAGATCCACACTGTGTTGAGGCAGTGGCAGTGAATACAAAGGGCTCAGAATGAGCCTTAGGTATTCTCTCGTGGGTGGCCACGCCGACCCTTGCACTCCGGGTGTCTCCACATGGGGACAGATCACCCTTGCAGTGACCACGACTATGCCTGTGGTCATACCTGAAGGCATGATGAGTTGCCTTCCTGCTTGGAGTGGGGGGTCGGAATACCATTTCCCCATTTCTCCACGAATTGATAATCCGGGAGATCCACCCGTTTTCTTGCTTTCTCTTAATGGCATCAACCTTGGAGAAGTTTGATACTATTCTTTTCTCATTCTCTAGACTACTCTCTAGAGCTGAGATCTTAGAGTCCTTGGCCTTATTGGACGCCAATTGGAGAACCAACAAGATCTTCAGTCGAGCAATCTCTTGAGCTTGCTCCTCAGCAAGTAGGTTGCTTGACTGAAGGGCTCTCTTCAGGGAATCAGCATTTTCTGAAGGAGGGCAGTTCCTGTCTTCAGAAATTTCAAGAGATACGGGGCAGGATGAAGAAGTTACCTGCTCTTCTGTGTTATTGTCATTAGATCCAGTGACTATTGTTTCATCCACATCAGAGCTTCTTTCCTCACTGTCCTCTTCAGTCTCTGACACGGACACTGGAGCTCTGATGCAGTCCGAGGGATCCTTGCCTTCATCTTCAGAAGTGAGGACCCCCACATACGCCTTATCCTCTGATTGACAGCATATTCCAGCTTTCTCTGACCCTCCCATCAACTCTGAGATCATCATCCACAGAGATTTAGCCATTCTACATTTTTCCAATCTAGAGCGAGAGGCTCCAGACCAGATATCCATGATAATTTGACGAATCCTCTCGTCCAAGTGAAATAGTGATAGTTCCGTCTTTGACATCTCAGCAATGCCCATGGGCACTTGGATCCCAGAGTCGGAGGTCTTCATGGGAATAAACAGACCCTCTTCCAGGATGAAGGATGCTCGAGGATCGATAGCATCAAGGTGAAATGACACTCTCATTCTCTAGATGGGATAATAATCCTTTGTGCAGGCGGGGAGTTTGAGTGGCGGTATCTCATAATCCAGCTCCATGCTTCTGACACTGATGGCAGGATTCTACTCAAGGTGTTAACCTTTTTGATGAGCAACCTCGCTCTGATACCACTTGAAAGTCCACCTAGTGTCAACTATGTGCACCTATGGGGGGGGGGGGGAATAGGTGACGAGTAGCGCTTTTGCGGAATTTACGAATGTACCTGCACAATAAAAATAAAAAGCACAGCACACATGTTGAAGTTGGTGACCGGGCGGTCTGGCGGTTTGTCTTGGCGGGTTGAAGACCGCGCGGTCTGGCGGTTTGTCTCAGCCGGCTTGGAGGCCGGGCGGTCTGGCGGTCTGCTCTGGCGGTCTCTCTTCCTCTCTGGTGGTAGCCGTGCGGTTAGCTCTGCTATCTAACCGCGCGGCCTGTGCGGTTTGTTTTGTATAGTCCGCTTAGTCCTGTAAATTTTAGTCCCACATCTCTTATTTGTATTCTCTCATCTCTCCTCCATTCTATATAAAGGAGGGCATACCATTGTAATAGATACCTTTTTTGGATAATAAAGTTTCAATTATTCAAAAGCTTATCCGCTTGTTCTCTACTTTTCGCTTCTTTTCGCTACTTTCTAACATGGTATCAGAGGACACGGTCTTTTCCTCCTGATTCTGTGCGCTCTCTGCTTCTAGCAGCTTGTTTTCCGCTATCCGCGACCTCTTTCGCGACTTGCCTTCTCTTCTATCAGCGCGGCTTGTTTTCTGACCGCTGCCCTGTTCGCGCGGCTTGCCTCTTGTTCTCTTCTCCTGGTGCCTTTTCGCAGCGACCTGTTTCCTTGTCGCCGCGCTCCTTGCTCTTTCTTGCATCTCCTAGTCTTTGCGGCTTGTGTCTACCCGCTGCGGACTTCTTCTCCCTGTCCGCTTCTGCTTTCACCATATCCGCTTGCCCCTATACTAGCGGTTTGCTGCTGTGATCTGCCTGGCCGTGCGGGTTGTTCCTTTCTCACCCGCATCTTGGTCGCGGTCACCTACCCTTCTCCTCTCTTCTGTTCGCTCGGCCTTTTCAGTCCGCGCGACCTCTTCCCCGCTGTGCCTTTGACCTCTTGCTAGCCGCTGCTGTTCGCGCTCTTGTTATTCCCCTCTACCCGTTCCTGCTTGCTAGTCGCGCCGGCCTCATCTTTTGCCGTGCGACCTGTTCTCCTCTGTTCGCCCGACTTTATCAAGCCGTGCGACTTCTTTCCCTCTGCTTTGCTCTCCTTCTTGGTAGCGGCCTTCCTAGCCGCCCGACCTGTTGCTGTTCGCCCGGCTTGGTGCTCTTTTCTCTTCTTGCGGCTTGTTCTTATCGTCGCGGCTTGCTCCTCTCTTGCCTCCATGGCTTTTCCCTCCTCAGGCCTGTCCGCCTCCGTGGTCACTTCTTCTGGTAGTGCTCATGTTGTTACTCACGGCAGATGGCTCATTGACTCTGGTGCAACCAATCATATGACAGGAAATCCTCAATATTTCTCTCTTCTTGACACACATGCTCAGTTGCCCCCGGTCATTATTGCTGATGGATCTCCCTCCCCGGTCCATGGGACGGGCATGGTTCAAGTCACTCCCTCTCTCTGCCTGGCTGATACCTTCTATGTGCCCAAGTTTCCGTGCAACTTATTATCGGTTACTTCTTTATGCAAGCAACTACGGTGTTCTGTCATATTCACCCCTAGCTCTTGTACTTTTCAGGATCCGGTTTCCCAACGGACGATTGCTACCGGGACTGAGAGTGGTGGCCTCTACTTCCTCGACAACGTCTCTGCTTTCTCCGCCTTCTCCTCCTCCTCTACAGATCTTCTCCAATGGCATCTTCGCCTTGGACATGCTCCTCCCCGAATTCTCCGCCAGCTCTTGCCGGACCTCCCTCCTCATCATCCTCCTCTAAACTGTGATGCATGTCAACTTGGCAAACATCACCGCTCATCCTTCCCCCCAACGCAAAGTCCGGGGCTCTTCCCGTCCGTTCGACATCGTTCACTCTGACATATGGGGACCCGCTCCTAACCTCACCATCGGTCGGGGTAGTTCCTATTTTGTCACCTTCATTGATGATTTCTCTCGATGTACGTGGGTATATCTTCTCAAAGATCGCTCCGAGCTGTTCTCTGTTTGGACCTCCTTTTATTCTATGGTTAAGACTCAGTTTGATACGTCTATTAAACTTCTTCGTTCTGACAATGCTAAGGAGTATCTTAGCCACGACTTCTCCTCCTTTTGTCTTCACCATGGTGTTATTCGTCAAACAAGTTGTGTCTACACCTCCCAACAAAATGGGGTGGCGGAACGCAAAAACCGTCACCTCCTTGATGTCGCTCGTACTATGATGACTCAAATGCATGTTCCTCGCTCCTATTGGGGATATGCTATCCTCCTCTCCTGCTATCTCATCAATCGCCTTCCCTCCACAGTTCTCCACGGTGCTACCCCCTTCTCCATTCTTTATCCAGACAAGGATCCCTTTCCTCTTCCTCTACACATCTTTGGGTGCACCGCTTTTGTGCACTCTCCCGCTGCCACCCGTGACAAACTCTCACCACGTGCCACCAAATGTGTCTTTCTGGGCTACTCTCCCACTCAGAAAGGATATTGCTGCTTTGACCCTGTTACCCGCAAGCAATTTGTCTCTGCGGATGTCACCTTCTTTGCCAATGCCTCTTACTTCTCTCCCGCTTCCTCTTCTTCTCCTCCTGCCCCTACTTCTCATACCAACCCATCTATTCCCTCTGCTCCCACTTCTGTTCCGCCCTCTCCACCCCCTCCACCCTCTACTCCACCGTCTTCCCCATCCTCATCCTCTCCACCCTCTACTCCGCTTTCTCCCTCCACTCCGCTGCCATCTCTCTCTACTCCCGGGCCAGCTCTCTCCACCACGGATACTCCGGATACTGAGGCGCCTGCTGACCTGGATCTCCCGATTGCTCTTCGCAAAGGGGTTCGGGCCTGTACCCAACACCCGCTTGCTGCAGTTGTTTCCTATGATCGTCTTACCCCTGCTCGCCGAGCTTTTGCACTGGCTATCTCGGCCACTGCCACCCCCCGTTCCTACCAGGAGGCCCTTACTATTCCTCATTGGAAAGTTGCCATGGATGAGGAGATTGCTACTCTCACTGAACGGGGTACCTGGACCCTTGTTCCTCCTCCCTTCGGCACAGATGTTGTTGGCTGTCGCTGGGTCTTCGTGGTGAAGTTTCTACCGGATGGCAGTGTGGATCGTTATAAGGCTCGCCTGGTTGCCAAAGGTTTTACCCAAACTTATGGGATTGATTACTTTGACACTTTCTCTCCCGTGGCTCGTCTCAGCACTATTCGGGTTCTTCTCTCTGTGGCTGTCAACAGGGATTGGCCCATCTCGCAGCTAGATGTTAAGAATGACTTCCTCTATGGTGATCTGCAGGAGGATGTTTACATGGAGCAACCTCCTGGGTATGTTGCTCAGGGGGAGACACGGGTATGCCGGCTAAAGAAGGCTATCTATGGCCTCAAGCAGAGTCCTCGTGCCTGGTTTGACAAGTTCAGTGGCATTATTGCGGCCATTGGTTTTACAAGAAGCTCAGCAGATCACTCCCTGTTTGTTCGGAAAACCGCCTCTGGTCTTGTTGTTCTTGCGGTTTATGTTGATGACATTCTTCTTACTGGCGATGACCAGGATGGGATATTGATGACTAAGAAACACCTTCGTCAACATCTGGTCACAAAGGATATGGGCTCCCCGAAATACTTTCTGGGAATTGAAATCTCTAGAAAGCCCAACTCCATGGTCCTTTCACAACGGAAGTATGCTCTTGATCTTTTAAAGGAGGCAGGACTGACTGGTGCTAAACCTGCTCGTTGTCCTATGGCTGTTGGAGAAGACAAAACTTGGACAGATGACTCACCTCTTCTCTCCGATCCTACGAGATACCGGCATCTGGTGGGCAAGCTCATATATCTCACGGTAACCAGACCGGACATCTCTTATGCTGTTGGCAAGGTGAGCCAGTTCATGCAAGCTCCGAGGGAGTGTCATCTACAATCTGCTCTGAGGATATTAGAGTATATTAAAGCTGCTCCAGGGAAAGGACTCCTATTTCAGAAAAATGGTCACCTTAGGGTTGAAGCGTACTCTGATTCAAGCTATGCGGAGGACAAAGGGGACCGCAAATCGACTTCAGGTTTCTGCACATTTGTTGGAGGCAATCTTGTGAGTTGGAAGAGCAAGAAACAGTCTGTCGTTTCCAGGTCCAGTGCAGAGGCGGAATATCGCAGCATGGCATCGACTACATGTGAGTTGAAGTGGTTGCGGGCTCTCATGCTTGACTTAGGAGAGGTTTACAACTATCCTCTTCCTATGTTCTGTGACAATAAGGCCGCGATACACATTTCCAAAAATCTGGTCTTTCATGAGAGAACAAAACACATAGAAGTCGACTGTCATTTTATTCGGGAAGAAATATTGAAGAAACAGATTTGCACTCCATTTGTTACTTCTGACAACGAGTTGGCAAATGTCTTCACCAAGCCGGTGTCCGCTTCCTTTTTCCACATCTGCGACAAGCTGGGCATGATCGATATATATGCTCCAGCTTGAGGGGGAGTGTTGAAGTTGGTGACCGGGCGGTCTGGCGGTTTGTCTTGGCGGGTTGAAGACCGCGCGGTCTGGCAGTTTGTCTCAGCCGGCTTGGAGGCCGGGCGGTCTGGCGGTCTGCTCTGGCGGTCTCTCTTCCTCTCTGGTGGTAGCCGTGCGGTTAGCTCTGCTATCTAACCGCGCGGCCTGTGCGGTTTGTTTTGTATAGTCCGCTTAGTCCTGTAAATTTTAGTCCCACATCTCTTATTTGTATTCTCTCATCTCTCCTCCATTCTATATAAAGGATGGCATACCATTGTAATAGATACCTTTTTTGGATAATAAAGTTTCAATTATTCAAAATCTTATCCGCTTGTTCTCTACTTTTCGCTTCTTTTCGCTACTTTCTAACAACACAGAATACACAGGCAATTTATAGTGGTTCCCCGACTTGGGTACATCCACTTTCCCCCTTCGACCTATCTCCCAACAAGGGACGACTCGGTCACTTCTCCAACGGGATTGAAATCCAATCCCTGCACTAACGGAAGGAACCCTTCCACACGTGAGAGTCAACACTCCCACAAAACGGGTTGCACCCAACCCTTACAACACGGAACAAAAGTTCCTCTACAACAAAAGTAAATATAGAATGTACACGAGATACAAACTTCGTTTGGAGACTACTGTGTTCCTCTTCGTTTGACGACGTGTTCGTGAAGTCAACGAAAAGTCTACAACCTTGGTCTCTCTTGGAGAGGATCTCCCCGGAACCGGCGGCGGCAACACGAGCGGCGGATAGCTTCGGGATCGGCGGCTACGATGATGAGCGGCTGCTGAAAATAGAGATCCATTCTTCGTAGCTAAGCACACTAGGTCTACCAACGGTCACTCTAGGATCGGTCATCTCGATCGATTCAGACGGGGGAGTTTTTCCCGGTCAATAAATCGAGAGACAAGAGATCTCTGGATAGACACGTGAGACTCAAGCTTTGCTAAGCTTCTGTCGCCGGAGATCACGAAGGAATCCCGATCGTTGACGGCGACCAACTTGCCCGAGCGCGACGGCGGCGGCGGAGAGGAATCACGATTTTAGGGTTACGTCGTGGCTCGGTTTCTTTCTCTGTTTTTTTTACTGTTCAAAATACCCGAATATATATACTGTAGATAACTCCAATATGACCGTTTGTGGGACCCACAATAGAAATCCCTAAATCCGGTTCAAACTAGTCCAGCGGCAGAATCCGGTCCAGCAGCATCCCGAGAAAACGCTAAGTGAAAATCGGCGAGAATCGCAGGTGATTCTCGACGAATCGGCGAGAATCACTAAGTGATTCTCGACGATTCGTCGAGAATCGCTAGTGATTCTCGCCGAATCACTTATTGATTCTCAACGATTTTCACTTGGTATTCATGAACTGCTTAACCACTAGTTCGGCGAGAATCACTAGTGATTCTCGTCGAATCTTACTTGGCACCGTTTTGAGGTAGCCTGAAGGAGTCGGCGAGAATCACTAATGATTCTCGTCGAATCAGCGAGAATCACTTGGTGATTCTCGTCGAATTTTCCTTGGACGAATTTTCGTCTTCCACTCAGGAGCTGCTCCTTGACCCATCCATGCTCCTTGTCTTCTCTTGCATATGAACGGCCCTGTACTTGAAACTAAGTGCACTCCAATAGAGAGAGTACACGTAGGCCAACACACTGATCTGCTCAACGAGGGATTACGTCTTGCAGACCCGTGTATATTGACCTACTGCACCCTGACATTCGTGTGCACTTAGCGTGGAGGAGCTGCAAATACAACTTAAGATGTTTCATCAAATACATTGTGAATTCATCTTAGCTTGACAGGTGGCTTCCTCAAATCCAGGTAATTGTGGATACAATACCCAACACATACCCCCTCTTATATTTATTTCATTTCTTTTAAATGTATATGCATGAATGTATCTTCTCCCTCTTCCTTCATTTAATGCCATGCATGAACACTCTCCCCTACACATGGCCGGCCACCCCCCTTGCCTCCTTCTCTTCATTCCCATCTAGAATCTTCCCTCCTCATCTATAAAAGGCACCATGGTCTCATGCTTTAAGGGTTGGATTTTGGAGAGCAAGTGAAGTACTAGTTCAAGAGAGTGCTTTCTTCTATGTTGCTTACATGTTGTTAAGTCTTTATTAGTGTAACATTTTCTTTTGATAGTGTAATCTTTTCTTCGGTAGCATAAACTTGTCTCCTTATTATTTTGTACTTCTCCGTTTTATATATCAATGAAAATGAATTTCTTTTATCTTTCCGTGCTTTCTTTCTTAACTATGCGTAGCTAATCATTTTTTAGCATTTGATCATGAGGATCCAAGATTTGAGATAGGAATTATTTTTACTTCGTAATTTTATTTTTGCTAACTTTCGCTCGATCCCTCTTTGATTTATTTTGAGCCGACTCCGTATTTCCGGTATACGGTAGTAGGCCTTTGATCTCATTTCATAATAGTCGAGAGACTCATTGATTTGAAAGATGACTCAAAGAGGGAAGGAGTTGCACGCAATCCTAGAGATAGGACGACGTAAATCCTCCGGATTGGAGTCAAATCCAATAGTGCGGATCATCTCGATAATGCAACTTTAGGCCCCTTTGATTTGTAAAGAGATTTTGATCAAAGCGTCTATAAGTTAGGAGACTCAATGCTCTAGCGAGATTTTGTCTTATTTTCGGATCTGTCACGGTCGAGTTAAGTCGCAATTATAAAATATTATTTTTATTTCTCCTATCTCTTTTCATGGTGAATCATCGATCAAGTGCTATCTTTTAATTCATAGTTCCATTTTAGATTTCGTTTCAGTTTGATTTTTAAAATTCTCAAAACCCACTTTCTTCTGGTAGGATAATAGTTCAAGCGTGAGTAGCAGTACTTGACAACCCCGTGTTTTAATATGATCTTGATACTACAATTCGACAGGTACACTTGCATGTTCGGTTTTTAGCCCATCAGCGTGTCGCAGGCCGTGTGCGGCCCAGTTTTAGCATTTCAGGCTCGAATAAAGTCCGTTCGATTCTTTAATTTGGGATCCAACGTCTGGGGGTTGTTCCTGATGAGATATGCACGGGATTGGACCCTTAGAAACTCTTATTTCTTTTGATTGGTTCTCTTTCTAAGTTCTAGAGAGAAGGGAGAGCAAGGAAGAAGGTGAAGTAGAGATCCGGCTGTTGGAGAGGCTTCGGTGCTCCAAATCGCGAGCCAAGTCCAGATCTGTGGAGGCTAGACCGTTGTGAAGGTTTTCATCCGGCTATTTTTCCATGGCTAGTAAGAGGAGTCGGAAGGTAACGATACTTCTCCTCTCGGTTTTAGGATGCATGTTTTAGCATCTTTTCTTTTCTAGTTTTGGGGCACCAAACACTCAAATGAGAGGGGTTAGGTTCGCCAAGTTTCAAGAGGAACCTCCGGGTCGATTGAGTCCATCCTCGGCATGTTTTGCATTAGAGATCTGCTCCGTTAGTGGATTAAGCATGGTGTGTGAAGCCGTAGTCGCGACTGTTAGTCCGACTCGGTGATGTTGCATACGAGCTTTAAGGATTCGTAGAGATCTGTTGCGGCAAGATGTTGTTTGTGATGTGGTGATGTTTTCCCCTTTTTCTCGAGTGAGTACGTGTATTCGGAACTGGACAAGGTTAGATCCTCAATGGTGGTAGATGGTTTCCTTGGTGGATAAGGTTAGATCCGCATGAGTGGTAGATGGTTTCCTTGGTGCGCGGGAACGCTGCAGTACAAATGTGGGACTACGGTGGAATTGTCTTGGATTATTTGTGCCAAGGCGTGGCTGTGTCACCATGGTCGGCTGGCTCTCCCGTGACGTACACATCATGTGCGGAGAGTGTCCCGGCGAGACTAGTCCCCTTCTGTGAGACTGACGAGAATGCCAAGCATGGGGGCAAGCCCGGGCAATGAGGCCAAGAGCGGGTGGGGTCCAACAAGGCTTCTTAGAATCGGTCAGTTGTGTTTGTTGGAATCCTGACATGAGACGTCAGAGCTTGCAGGCAAGCACGAGTCTAAGACCTTGAGCGGGTGGGGCCTTGGCAAGAGTTCCATGTGGCGGCTTGTGTGTCGTTGGGGGGAATTGTGTTTCCCTTTTTATTTGTGGCTTTATGCCAATGGGGAAGTGATGAGTACCCAATTGATGTGATGGTGTGCTAGATGCATACGCTATAGGGTGCCTTGGGTGAAACTCTGGTGTTGCATTCATGTTGTATAGTAGGACCTAATATAAAATGCTCAACAGTAGAGAACATGTATGATGTTTGAGACATCCAAGCCTATTTATTTAGTTGCTTTTCTCGCTTAAGAATATTGCACACCTAGTGCTAACTTGCAGGTTGGAGGAGTACCCCGCGGTCCGTTACGGGCGGCCGGGAGGAGATGTGTTGGTTATACAGTTTGAGGTCAGCCTTTGCTGACCCACGTTACTAATCATTTTTACAGGGCAAGGATCGCAAGCAGGAACTAGCTTGCCGACCAGGAAGGCTTAAGCCTCATGAAGTGTTTCCCCTCTTTTGTAACTCTTCTTATATGATATTGCATGTTTGATACTCATGTTGTCCGGCTTGCATGCCGAGGTAGACTAGGAGTGCTTATGCACTTTCATGATTATTATATTATGTGAGGTTGGACTCTCTTATGTTGTAAGGCCATAAGGCCATTTTTATTACTCTTGTAGTGGTGGATAACTTCTAGTATTGCTTGTGTTTCTGCTGTTTTGTGCAAAGAGTTTTGAGTGTGGGTAGTTATATCATCTTATAATAGTAAAGCTGTGGCATCCGTATATTGTGGGGCCCCGGCCGGACCCATGTTATACGGTCATTACAGGGGAGGTGTTACACCGGGTCACCCGTGTGACAGGTGGGAATACTCACCACTATACTACAATGACATCGAAGAGCATTGGGACATTTAAAATGATTTGAAATAATTAAAGCTCTTTATTTTCACTTTAATTTAAGCACTTAAGGTTTACCCCGGGTTAATGACGCGTAGGACCAAAAATCGATGTGTGGGCCCTATTTCCGTTATCCATATGCTAGCTAGCCGAGAGGCCGTGCGTATGGACAGATCACCCCTAGGTAAAGAGAATTGCATGCATACCCTCGAGAGTGGACAAGCGTAATTCTATCGGATTGGGTTCCCCTGCCAATAGCGGGGTTCTTAGCGTAAAGCGGGCGTTAAGAGGAATCCTTCGTCGGACTAACGTTCGGTTGAATAGTCCTATCGTTCAGGTGAGCAATATTCCTAGAGATAAGTGCACTCACATTTGTGGAACCTCCACGACCAAGTTGCCTTTAATTAATTTGAAAACTAAGTCCTCTGATTATTAAAAGTTATTTTTGTTTTAATATGATTCGATGCCGAGCGTTAACCCTTCATCGAATTTTTCAAAATCATTTTTTCGCTCTTTTACTTTTTTCGTCTTTACTTAATTAAAATCTCCACCTTACTTTCAGTAAAATAATAGTCCTCCCGGAAGAGTAAGAATAGTCAACACGACCCCGAGAACAATACAACCTCAGTATTCCCCCGAATATCGAGTACTACTTACGATAGGTGCACTTGCCTACCCGAGAAAGCCCGCGACGATCGACTCACCGAACTAACCATAGTAAGAGTCTGTTCGCGGGCCATCAAGTTTTTGGCGCCGTTGCCGGGGATATCTTTGAGTTGCTATTTCGAATTCCGGACTCTATTACTTTTACTTACTTTCTATAAACTAAAAAAAACTAAAAACTTTATTTTAAATAAAATAAAAAAAAGAGTTTATTTTGTTTTATTTATTCTTTGGGTGTATGACCCGTGGACAACCCTCCGAGTCTGAAGATTTCGACTTCGACCCAGAGATCGAACTCTCCCTTGCGCGTATTCGATCTCAACGCCGAATTCCTTCTTTAGACCCCGAAGAATCTATCGGCGAACCCTCTTTCGAAGTTATGGTCGCCCCTAACCCTGCCCCGGCGGCCGAGCGTACTATGTCTTATTACGACTGACCTAACCTGGATGATACTGGGTCTAGTATTATTCGCCATACAGTGGCGAATAATAATTTTGAAATAAAATCGAGTGTCATTCAAATGGTCCAAAATGCCGTGTAGTTCGATGGACTGCCGGATGAGGACCCGAATGTCCACTTGTCCAACTTTTTGGAAATATGCGACACCTTCAAGATTAATGGCGTCACTGATGACATCATTCACTTGCGCTTATTTCCTTGTTCCCTTAAGTCCAAAGCCAAGGCGTGGTTGAATGCCCTCCCGCGAGGATGTATCACCACGTGGGCTGAGTTGACAGAATGGTTCCTAACGAAGTACTTTCCGCCCACAAAAACTGCAAAGTTACGGGCGGACATTTCTTCGTTTGTTCAAAAAGATCCTGAGTCTCTATACGAGACTTGGGAACGGTTTAAGGAATTCCTCCGCCGGTGCCCGCACCACGTGCTGCCAACATGGTTGCAAGTATAAATTTTTTATAATGGGCTTAATTTTCAGAGGCGTCAATTGATTGACGCGGCTGTCGGGGGCACACTAAACAACAAAACCCCCGAGGCCGCCCAAGCTTTATTCGAAGAGATGGCTATGAACGCCTATCAATGGAACATCCCGCGGGGACGCCCAATGCCGGCGGCTGGTCTTTTTGAAGTGGATGTCACTGCTCTCTTAACCCTTCAAGTTGAAAGGTTAACAAAGCAGGTAGCGGAGATATCTGCTGCCTCCTACACTCCGCCTTGTTTTATTCCCCCCAACGTATGCGTGGCCGAAGAGTTCGTGGACTTCGTTGGAAATTTGGGTCATCCTTCCTTCAACCCCAACAACAACCCTTATAGTAATAACTATAATCCGGGTTGGAGGAATCACCCAAATTTCTCTTGGAGAAACCCGAACAATGCGCAGCGTCCCCCTCTTTCTTATGTGCCCGGATTTCTGCCGCCTCCTCCTCTTCCAAAACCCTCCCTGATGGAGGAAAAGTTTTCTAAGTATATTGCGTCCAACGAGTAAAATATCTGGAACATCACCAGATCGCTAAAAACTCTCGAACAACAGGTTGGACAACTGGCGAGGATGATGTCCGAGCATGTGCTCAGGGCACTGTCTGGAAACACGGAGCCCAATCCGTGGGGGAACGCCAACGATATAACCCTCCATAGCGGAAAGGAGGTGGTCGATCCAAAACGGACCGACCCTCAGGTATATATTTCACCTCCGACCCCTCTTCCCCCTTCTTCGATTATGCCGCCTTTACCGATTTTAAATGAAAAAATTATTTTAAACAAGGCCTTACCTTATCCGCATAGATTAGATAATGAGCGTAAGGACGCACAATATGAAAAATTTATTTTATTATTAAAACAAATTCACATTAATGTTCTTTTTTGCGAGGCTATCTCGCAAATGCCCAAATATGCGAAATTTTTAAAAGTCTTACTTTCTAATAAACGTAAATTAGATGATATTTCACATGTATCTCTCAACGCTGTCTGCTCGGCGGCCCTTACTAATAAATTACCCCCAAAACAAAACGACCCGGGACGGTTTTCCATCCCGTGCCTTTTTGGAGATATATTAGTAAAGTATGTCTTTGCTGATTTAGGGGCTAGCATTAATCTGATGCCATTCTCACTCTTTCAACGTTTAGGTTTGGGTACTCCTAGTCCTACGAATATGCGCATCCAATTAACGGATCGCTCGGTTAAGTTCCTTATCGGGGTAGTGGAGGACGTCCTTGTCCGAGTAGACAAGTTTACCTTCCCAGTAGACTTCGTCATCTTAGACATCGAGGAGGACGCCGAGGTACCGATAATACTCGGTCGCCCTTTTCTCGCCACCTCCCACGCACTAATAAATGTTAGTAATGGTCGTCTTCTCCTCCGGGTAGGAGATGACCAAGTTACTTTCTCTATTAATCCCTCGATGGACAATTTGTCATCGAACGACGATTTCTGCTATTCTTTAGATACCTTTTTTGGAGATCGTTCTTCTCCCGTTTTCGAGTCTGTATTTTTAAACGACGATATTTATGCCCTCGAAAATTTTAAATGCGATGAGGATACCTCTTTATACTTTCCTTTCGAACCAATTGGTAAGAAAGACATAGGAATTAAAACCTCCCTAGAAGAACCGCCCATCCTAGACCTCAAACCCTTACCTGACTCACTCAAATACGTTTTTTTGGGAAAAGGCGATACGTTTCCCGTTATTATTTGTTCGGACTTGAGTGATTCGGAGACTTCCGATTTATTGCAAGTTTTATTTAAACATCGCCACACAATTGCGTGGCAAATCTCTGACTTAAAGGGGATTACCCCTCCTTTTGCACCCATAAGATATTTCTTAACGATAAATTCCGCAAAACGATTCAGCCGCAGTGTCGTCTTAACCCAAACATGAAAGACGTCGTTAAAGCCGAGATTATTAAGTTATTAGATTCAGGGATTATCTACCATATTTCCGACAGTGCATTGGTTAGTCCCATGCATGTGATGCCCAAGAAGGGCGGTCTAACCGTAGTGGCGAATGAGCATAACGAGCTCGTCCCAACTCGTACTGTTACGGGTTGGCGAGTATGCATCGATTATAACAAACTTAATGATGCCACCCACAAGGACCATTTCCCTATACTTTTTCTGCACCAGATTTTAGAGCGTTTCTCCGGTCATCCATATTATTGTTTTCTTGATGGTTTATCGGGGGTTTTCCAAATCCCCATTTCCCCCGATGATCAAGAGAAAATAATATTTACTTGCCCATTTGGCACCTTCGCATATCAAAGAATGTCATTTGGACTCTGCAATGCGCCAGCTACATTCCAAAGATGTATGCTAGCGATCTTTGGCGAGCTAGTAGAAGACATTATGGATGTCTTTATGGATGACTTTTCTGTTTTCGGACGCTCTTTTCCCGATTGCCTTCAAAATTTAGATCGTGTCCTTCAATGATGTGAGGACACAAGCCTTGTATTAAATTTGGAAAAATGCAACTTTATGGTTCGAGGATGTTTGGTCCTCGGTCATATGATTTCGTCTAAGGGGATGGAGGTGGATAAGGCCAAGATAGAAATCATAGAAAAACTAGTGCAACCAACAAACGTAAAATCTATTAGGAGTTTTTTAGGCTATGCGGGCTTTTACCGACGATTTATTCAAGATTTTTCAAAAATAGCAAAACCGCTTACTCACCTCTTGGAAAAGGAATCACATTTCATCTTTGGTAGCGAATGCGAGTCCTCCTTTATTTAATAAAACAAAAACTTATCACTTCATCAATTTTAGTGGCCCCTAAATGGTCCCTTCCGTTCGAAATAATGTGCGACGCTAGTGATATTGCCTTATGTGCCGTTCTTGGCCAACGTGTAGAAAAACATTTTCATCCAATTTATTACGCTAGCAATACGCTCACTTCCGCACAAGTAAATTACACGATAACGGAAAAGGAACTCTTTGCCGTCGTCTTCGCTTTTGATAAGTTTCGCTCGTATATAAAGCTTTCTAAAGTTATCGTATTTACCGATCACTCCGCGCTTAAATATTTATTAGCTAAAAATGATGCGAAGCCCCGCCTTCTTCGATGGATTCTCCTCCTACAAGAGTTTGATTTGGAGATCCACGATAAGCGGTGGGTGGAAAATCTAGCGGCAGACCACTTCTCCCGTTTAGAAAATCCGGGTGCGGAAGCGCTCGTCAAATCTGAAATAAATGACAGATTCGTTGAGGAACGCCTCCTTGCCATTCATAATTCTTCGTCATCTTCGCCTTGGTTCACAGATTTTGTAAATTACTTAGTAGCGCGAGTGCTTCCTAAAGAGTTTTCAAGTCATCAAAAGAAGGAATTCTTTTCTGACTTGAAAAATTTCTTTTGGGAGGACCCATTTCTTTTTCGTATCTGCGCGGACCAAGCGGTCTGAAGATGCGTTGCGGGTGTGGAGTGCTTACAAATTCTTAAGCACTGCCACGAGGGTCCAGCCGGTGGGCATTATCAAGCCAACCAGACCGCTCGGAAGACTCTTGAGGCGGGCTACTTTTGGCCGACTCTCTTCAAGGACGCGCATAATTTTGTGCCCGCATGCGATCGCTGTCAGCGGTCGGGTAACATCTCTCGTCGTGACGAGATCCCCCAAAACATGTTTTTAGAATGCGAAGTCTTCGATTTATGTGACATAAATTTTGTTGGCCCCCTACCTCCGTCTTTCGAAAATATGTATATTTTAGTGGCGGTCGACTACATATCAAGGTGGGTGGAAGCGCAAGCTCTCCCTACCAACGATGCACGAGTCATCGTTATATTTCTTAAAAGACTATTTTCTCGCTTCGGCACGCCTCGCACAATTGTTAGTGATAGGGGAACGCATTTCTGTAACGCTCTTATGGCTAAGACGTTAGCTAAATACGGAGTCACGCACAAGATTGCCACCCCCTACCACCCGCAAACAAGTGGCCAAGTTGATGTAGTAAATCGAGAGATTAAACGAATTTTAGAAAAAAAACTGTTTCACTAAATATTAAGGATTGGTCCGTTAAACTCGATGATGCGTTGTGGGCGTATCAGACGACATACAAAACTGCAATTGGTTGTACGCCGTTCCGGTTAGTCTACGACAAAGCGTGTCATTTACCCGTAGAACTAGAGCATCGCGCTCTTTGGGCTTTAAAACTCGTAAATCTCGACGTCAACTTAGCCGCCTAAAATAGAAAACTGCAACTAAACGAGCTCGATGAATGGCGTGCGAATGCTTACGAGAGCAATATGTTCTACAAGGAGCGTTCTAAGTTATATCACGATCGAAATTTAAAGTCCCCAAAAATATTTTCTCCGGGCAATCTTGTCCTTCTTTATAATTCACGTCTTAAGCTTTTTCCGGGTAAACTAAAATCTAGATGGTCCGGTCCCTTCTTAGTTGAAGAAGTCTTTCCCTATGGGACCATACTCGTCTCCCACCCGTAAAGAGGTTCATTTAAAGTAAATGGTCATCGGCTAAAGTTATAAATAGCAGGCGACCCAGTGATCGAGCATTACAAAACCATAACCCTCCTCGATCTATAACTCCGCCAAAATAGTCAAGCTACACGACTATAAACAAAGCGCTCCTGGGAGGCACCCCTCGCTTAACTTTTTCGATCTTTCCTTATTATCTTTGCTGCTTTTTCTAATAAATGCAGGGTTTCTAATGGACTTCCCCGAACGCGCATCAGGGACGTTTCTACCCCCTCTCTTTACTTTAGTACATATAGCATTTTATTTAGTTTTTGTTCCGCATACTTACGTTGCAATATTGAGGATAATGTTGGACTTAAGTATGAGGGTATTTTCGTGCTTTACTTTCTGCACTTCTATTTTTCTGCATTTCAAAAGTACAAAAATATATATATAACAACAAACAAAACAAAAAACCTTAAAATAAGAAAAAAAAAATAAAAAAAAATTTAAAATGAAAAATCCAAAAAAATATTTTCATTTTCTTTTTCTTTCTTTTTTCCAAAAACTCCAAAAAAATTATAAAAAAAATAAAACAAAAAAAATAATTAGTTTCACTTTGTAAATATTTTTATGTAAATAATCTTCTCTCTCTCCCCTTCCTTTTCCCTCTTATTCTTGTAAATAAATTTTCTTTTTCTCCCAATCTTTGTAAATACAATGAAAATTTTCTTAAAAAATACAAAAATATTTAAAATGAAAAATCCAAAAAATATTTTCATTTTCATTTTCTTTCTTTTTTCCAAAAACTCAAAAAAAATTCTAAAACAATAAAACAAAAAAAAATAATTAGTTTCACTTTGTAAATAGTTTTTTCTTTGTAAATATTTTTATGTAAATAATTTTCTCTATCTCCCCCTTTCTTTTCCCTCTTATTCTTGTAAATAAATTTTATTTTTCTCCCAATCTTTGTAAATACAATGAAAATTTTCTTAAAAAATACAAAATCTTTTTTTTATGTATATATTAAAGACATAAACTTAAAAACCAAAGAAAAGATAATAGTTCAAAAAAATTCAAAAAAATTGAGTAAAACAAAAAAAAATACAAAAAGATAATAAATGAAAAACACAAAAAAATGATGATAAAAACTATAAAAATAAAAAATTGTTTTGAAACAAATAAATCAAATATTCCATCCTTAACTTTCATGCTATCCAAAAGTTTTGTTTTGAGTTTATTTATATGTGAATTTTATTAATTCTCTGTTTGCTATTGGTTTGTTAATTATTGAGTGAAAAATTTCAATAGCCGGGGTTACGTTTTAAAGAATTCATTATGCTTTGTTAAAAGTAGCGAACTCGTTTTAGACACTACTTCTAATTTTTCATTGATAGGAGCACGTGTACTATGTTAGAAAATAACGACTATAGGATTCAATTATATTTACTTTTAGCTTTCTGAAAAATTGGAACGTACAATTTATTAAGGTTGCTCTCAAAATTGTTTTTAATTAAAAATCTAGTTTTCCTTTCTCCCCTCACCTATCATGACCTACTTGGCATGAACAAAATTTTTATCTATAAAAGATCCTATGTCAATGGGAATAAGATTTCGTTCCGTAAAAATAGGCACCTAATAATTTAAAAAGATTATATGTTATGGATTATGAGGACAAAATTCATTACTTATACACATATACATTGGGTTAGTTTTATTTTTATGAAGTTGTATAGAAAAAAATGATATTAGGAAAATAAGATTTCATTCTCCTAATAATCCAAAAAGAAAAAAAAATGGTGGTTCGAGAAAAAATTACCTCACCTCAAAATCAAAACCCTCTTCATAAACCAACATCAATCCCCTTAGCCATTTTCACGATTTTAGAATTAATTCAAAAATCTTTTTGAGAGCATAATTTATAAATTGCATTATTTCCGGTAAAACTCCTATAAGCTAAAAGTTCATATAACTCCAAACTATTTTTGTTAATCTAACCAATACAATTACTGCTTTCTATTTGATTACATCAAGAAGTCTTTTGGCCAAAACTTTTGCGCTATTTAAATTATATACATAATTTTAGCACTTAACTCTTACACCTTGTATATTTATTTAGATCTCTCTAATAATTGATTAAGCGGTAGCTAAACTTAGAGTTTTTTTTATTTCTTATAAGTTTACCTCAAACTTTTGCTCTGGAATAGCAAAAGCTTAAGTATGGGGGTATTTGATGAATTATAAATATACACATATTTTAGTACTTTATTTATATCATTTTAGTTCTTATTCATAATTTTTAGTTATTTTTTGTTTATAAATTTGCCTCTTTTTGTAAATATTTGCGTAACCTAACTTAATTTTGATTTCAGAAATTTTGCAGTAAATTGTCAAAAATTGGCATGTCACGCCCGTGTCCTATAGGTCACGCCCGTGACCAGGCCGTGATTCATCAAACCCGTGGAATCAGTGATTTTTAAAGCGAAATTTCCGATCGACGATTTTCGATCGTCTATTTCAGCTTGATGAATTCCGATCGACGATTTCAGCTCGACTTTTCGTTCGACGATCGTCGATACCTCCGCGACACGCCTAGAGTCACGCCCGTGACCTATGGCGTGACTCCTCTTCCCACTTGATGAAATTCTGCTCGACGATTTTGCCGCTCGACGACTTTCCGCTCAACGATCGTCAAACCCCCGACACGCCCAGCGTCACGCCGTGACCTGGGGCTTGACCACTCTACCTGGCTCGACAAGACCCGCGCGACGACTTTCGATGCGACCCGCGCCAAGTTCTACCTCCCTGACACGCCCACCGTCACACCATGACCTGGGGCGTGATCGCTGCGTGACCGACACGTGTCCAGCCCGAAGTCCACTTTCCCGTCAAATCGCCGGCCGCCTTCACAAACAGTAGTGACACGCCCGCCGACACGCCCGTGTCGGAGGGCGTGTACTTAGATTTTTTTCCTATAAATACCCCACTTCTGTAATGACCAAGGGTTCATACTTTTGAGCCACTTTAGTGTGTTTTGTGGGCTGCATCCGTGGATTCCTTTGCTATGTAAGGAGATTTCTCCCCCCTTCCTTTCATGTTTGTTTTTTGCTTTAGCTTTAGCTTTGTAATAGCTTTGTAATAGTCTATTTTAATCAATAAAAATGTTAGTATTTCTCTTCTCAAATGGCTTTGGAATGAACTTATGTGCCCACTTTTCTTCTCATTTTATCCTTAGTTTCTCCTTTGTTTTTCTCTTTATGAAAAGTGTGTGTGTGTATGAGTGTAACATGTTTATTATTCATGTTTTTAACTTGTCTTCACGTTAGGTTTTGTAGTAGATTTCATTTCCGATCATGGTATGATATGTTTATCTCTTCTTCAACATGTTCTTCCTTAATGTTTTTTTAAATTTCATTCTTATGTATTTATAAAAGAGTTTTGAAAGTGATTTTATTTTTTTTACTTAGTTTTTTTGCAATAATGTAAAACCTTTTTTGTTCTTTTCATTTTCTTTTCACCTTTTTATCACTTTTATGAAATCCTAAGAATGAAAATATTGAAATTATAATTTTTAAAGAACTTTGGTTTTTTGATTTTTTTTGAAAAACGTTTGTTCTCTTAAAATTTTATTTTGTTCTTTTTATTTGTTTTTGGTAAAACCTAAGTATAGAAAAGTAGTAGTTTTAAATTTTTGGTAACTTTCATTTTTTGCTTTTAATTTGTATGTGTTAGTGCAAGAGTTAGTTTTCATTTTGTCATTTCAACTTCCATGTAGAGTGTGTGTGTGTAGGAGATAAATTTTAATGCTTTCTTTGATTTATGTAGAGTGTGTGAGTGTACGAGATAGTTTTTCATGCTTTATTTTATCGCTTTCTTCAATTACGTAGAGTGCGTGTGTGTAGGAGATAGTTTTATTGCTTTCTTTCAATTATGTAGAGTGTGTGTGTTAGCGTTTATTTCCGCCTACTCGCGAGGAGTTAAATGACCAGATTTTGTTTACCGCCTACTCATATGAGTTAAATGACAGGTCTTTTATTTTTCTATAATTATTTTAGTAGGACTTGTACTTGCATTTATTTCCGCCTACTCGTTCAGAGTTAAATGGCGTGCCTTTAATTCCCGTCTACTCGTTTGAGTAGGACTTGTAATTTTCCTTTTTTGTAACTTAGTTTCTGTTTATTTATAATTTGAAGTGTGTGCGAGTTCTTGTTTTAGCTAACTTTTCTAGTTTCTAAATGTTTGTCATTTTCATGTCTTCTTTTTATAACCGTTTAGCGCTTAATTTCAAACTCGTGCCTCATCAAATTATAAAGCTATCCGCATACCGATGTGTGGCTAATCGTTATTAGCCTCAGCATCGAAGAGCATTGGGACATTTAAAATGATTTGAAATAATTAAAGCTCTTATTTTCACTTTAATTTAAGCACTTAAGGTTTACCCCGGGTTAACGACGCGTAGGACCACAAATCGATGTGTGGGCCCTATTTTCGTTATCCATACGCTAGCTAGCTGAGAGGCCGTGCATATGGATAGATCACCCCTGGGTAAAGAGAGTTGCGTGCATACCCTCGAGGAGGACAAGCGTAATTCTACCGGATTGGGTTCCCCACCCAATAGCGGGGTTCTTAGCGTAAAGCGGGTGTTAAGAGGAATCCTTCATCGGACTAATGTTCGGTCGAATAGTCTTAGCGTTCAGGTGAGCAATATTTCTAGAGATAAGTGCGCTCACATTTGTGGAACCTCCACGGCCAAGTTTCCTTTAATTAATTTGAAAACTATGTCCTCTAATTATTAAAAGTTATTTTGTCTTAATCCGATTCGATGCCGAGTCTTACCCCTTCATCGAATTTTTCTAAATCGTTTTTTCGCACTTTTACTTTTTCCGTTTTTACTTAATTAAAATCTCCACCTTACTTTCAGTAAAATAATAGTCCTCCCGGAGGAGTAAGAATAGTCAACACGACCCCGAGAACAATAGGACCTCGGTATTCCCCCGAATATCGAGTACTACTTGCGATAGGTGCACTTGCCTACCCGAGAAAGCCCGCGGCGATCGACTCACCGAACCAACCACAGTAATAGTCTGTTTCCAGACCATCAGCGAACGTCCAAAGTCCGAGAGGAAGACGAGAGCTACCTATGAGGAGAAGGGCAAGGCGGTGCAGTCAACCGCGCCCCACTATGCTCCGGCTCAACCTAGAGTCTATAATCTTGGCCAACAGGAGGACATCAAGCAAGTGGATGTGGTGACAGGTACGGTTTAAATTTATAGCAAGTAAATTTCTAAATACTTGTTATGCGCGTGTTACCTTACCACTTCTTATATAAGCTTTGTTTGGATTTGTGATAATCCGACGAGAGCACTCTTTGATACGGGAGCTTCACACTCCTTTTTGTATGAAGGATTTATATCACGCATCAGAGTACCTTCTTCAATGGAAAAGGACAAACTGGATGTGTTGTTGTCGAATGGGTGTTCGATGCACACAGATAGATTCTGTGGCGTAAAGATTCGTATTGGGAATCAGGAGTTTGATTTGCAAGCGTCGTTACTGCCACTGGTGGAGTTTGACGTGATATTTGGCAGGACTGGCGCTCGGAGCAGCAAGCACATATCGAATGCAGTCGCAAGGATGTCAAGGTGGGAACGGGTCATGAGACAACATTCTCAGGATTGAAAGGTTCGAGCAAGACTCTGATGTCTACTCTTTAGGTGGTGAAGGCGGTTCGTGCTGGAGCAGAGCTGTTCTTCATGCTAGTGGAGGTTGCAAATCCTAAGCCTACGTTGTACAGTATTTCAGTAGTATCCGAATACCCTGATGTGTTCCCTGACGATCTTCCTGGAGCCCCACCTCAGCTGGAGATAGATTTCACCATTGAGCTAGTGCCAGGTGATAAACATGTGTCACGCTCACCATATCGGCTAGCGCCTAAGGAGATGGCGGAGCTGAAGGTGAAACTTCAAGAGTTGCTGGAGCAGGGTTATGTGCATCCAAGTTCGTCGCCTTGGAGTGCACTGATCCTTTTTATTAAGAAGAAGGACGGAAGCTTGAGACTTTGTATCGATTATCAAGAATTGAATAAGCCAACAGAGAAGAACAAGTACCCGATCCCATGGATTGATGATATGTTCGATTATTTAGTAGGGTAAACAGTGTAATCAAAATTAGATCTTAAGTCCGGGTATTATCAGTTGAGGATAAGGGGAAGTGATATCCCCAAGACAGCTTTTAGTATGAGATACAGGCATTATGGGTTTACGATCATGCTGTTTAGGCTAACTAATGCGCCGTCAGTGTTCATGAATCTGATGAATAGGACTTTCATAGAGTACCTAGACCACTTTGTGATCGTCTTTATTGACGATATATTGGTGTACTCGCAGAGTGAGGAGGATCACTTTAAACATCTTCATTTGGTGTTGGAGACGCTGAGGAGGAATCAATGGTATGCCAAGTTCTCCAAATGCGAGTTTTGGTTGTCCTCAGTAGCGTTTCTTGGTCACATAGTTAGTGGAGAATGAATTGCGGTGGATTCGGTGAAGATTGTTGCGATACGAGAGTGGTCTGTGCTATCTACGGTAGCGAAATTCCAGAGTTTTCTGGGGATTGCTGGCTATTACAGGCACTTCGTGGAGAACTTCTCGCGGATAGCGTTACCCCTCACGACTCTGACGAGGAAAGATCAGAAGTTTGTTTGGACGCCGGAGTGCGCACGAGCTTTTGAGGAGTTGAAGAGTCAGTTGACCACGACGCCTGTGCTGAGTTTGCCATATGGGACCGAAGGTTTTGAGATCTATAGCAATGCTTCGGGCAGTGGATTTGGTTGTGTCCTACTGCAGCATGGAAGTGTGATCGCGTATGGCTCACATTAGCGGAAGGTGCATGAGAGGAATTATCCAGTCAATGACTTGGAGTTAGCGGCCGTGATATTTGCCCTGAAGCAGTGGAGGCACTACTTGTATGGGGTGAAGGTCGATATCTATACCAACCACAAAAGCCTGAAATACTTGTTGGATCAGAGGGATCTGAACATGCGACAACGGAGAAGGATGGAGTTCCTAGGGCACTATACATTCAAAATTCATTATGTGCCTGGGAAAGGCAATGTAGTTGCGGATTTATTAAGTTGCAGGGACCCAACTCAAGTCAACTGGCTATCAGTCCATGATGAGCGTTTGGTTCGGGAGTTGGAGGCATTGGAGATCTCTTGCGTAGACAAGCAGACAAGTGCCGAAGCGCTATTGAACTTGACAGGAGTTCAGTATGACCTGGCTGATCGGATTATGCAGTCTTTGGATATGGATGGCCGCATGAATCAGATCATGGTTGAGGCTTTGGATGGGTCAAATTCCCAATTTAAGTTTGTGGATGGATTGTTATGGAAGGACGGTCGTCTATGCATCCCAAATGTGGGCAAACTGCGGGTGGAATTGATGTATGAGGCGCATCATACCAAGTACTCGATTCACCCGGGGAGCACGAAGATGTACTGCGATATGAAGAAATTATTCTGGTGGCCAGGAATTAAGAAGGATGTGGCACTCTATGTGGCGATGTGTCAAACATGCGCCTTAGTGAAGGCGAAGATCCAAAAGCCTGGAGGATTCTTGAAGTCCTTGCCTATTCCGGAGTGGAAGTTCGACAACATTACTATGGACTTTGTGCATGGTTTGCCAAGGTCACAGAAGGGAAACAATGCCATCTGGGTGGTCGTAGATCATTTGACGAAAGTGTTGCACTTCATTCCGCATAGGAAGGATGATTCTGTGGAGAAATTGACAAAGTTATATGTGGATAATATTGTACGGCTTCACGGTGTGTCTCACAGTATCGTGAGTGACCGAGATGGGCAGTTCCCATCCAATGATTGGAGGTTGGTGCAGCAGATGTTGGGAACAAAGCTGAGTTTCAGTACAGCCTTTCATCCGCAGACGGATGGTCAGAACGAGAGGGTCAACAGGACGATAGAAGACATGCTTCACATGTGCATTCTGGATTTCGGGAAGTAGTGGGAAGATCACATATACTTGGTGGAATTCTCTTACAATAATAGCTACCAGGCGAGCATTCAAATGGTGCCCTTCGAGGCCCTTTATGGTAGAAGATGTCGCATGTCGTTGTCTTGGTTGGAAACGAGTGAGTCAAAGTTATACAAGCGACAAGAGGTGGAAGATGCAACGTCATTGGTTCGAACGATTCGAGAAAGCTAAGTACTATAACACCAAGCATATGAACGTGGAGTTCGCTGTCGGTGATTGAGTGTACTTGAAGATTAAGCCATTCAAGGGTGTCATGCGGGTACAGCGCTTGAAGAAGCTAAGCCCGAGGTACCTTGGACCGTTTGAGGTTCTGGAGCGGATTGGCGAAGTAGCTTATCGATTGAGGCTATCTTGGTTGCTGCTTCCTAAGTACTCTGTGCAAATTTTGGGGCGAAATTTATTGAAAGGAGGGGTGGATTGTAATACCCCAAATCAGTACATATGTTTTGTCGACCTGAGATCGACGATCGTCGAGCGGAGCTCGACGAAGATAAGATCGTCGAGCGGAGCTCGACGAAGATAAGATCGTCGAGCGGAGCTCGACGAAGATCGTCTAGCTGAGCTCGACGAGAAACATCGAGCGGAGATCATCGAGCTGTGTTCGACGATTTTGGCCTGTTATCAGCCCCGATGCGGAGCGGTGACCCGTGTCAGGCGAATAGCATGCGGCCTTTGAGCGGTGATTGACCTTTTCAACTCCAAACTGAGTCGTTGCTTGGTTTTGTTGATTGGATCAAGTGGCTGGGATAGAACCCAAGGCGTTATCTGTAGAGGAATGGAAAAAGGAAAGTATTATTTCCTTTTCTCTCTCTCTTCCTTGCTACCCGAGTTCTGGAGCAGAAACCTTCGGCTGCTGCAAGGGTTGCTTGCTGGAGAAGATCTTGAGGCCAAAAACAAGATCTAAAGCTATAATCATGAAGGGGAAAGTGAGGCGCTCATTTCTATCCGCACAGAAAAGCTTTTCCATGGCTATAAAGAGGTCATCAAGGGTAACGATCTTTCTTCCTTGGACATGTGAAGTCCTTAATTTGGCATGTGCAAGGATTTCCCCCACCAAAAGGTGGAATATTGAGGGATTTCTCTTGGGTTGATTCTGGATATCCCCAAGACGTCTTGTATATAGATCCGGAAAAGTGTTGTATGAAATAAGCATACTGTGTGAAGCCCATTTGGACAGGTTGGTCTATTTTGGTGATGTTTTATTTTCCGCACTGGAGAAGAATCCACGTTGAAACGAATATTTTATGGAGTCAGTGGGTTGTGCCTATGAAGGGTAGTAGCAGGAAGTACTGGTATGAAATTCCAGGAAAATACCCGCAACGTGCATGTGTTGTATGCTGTGAAATACTAGTGTTTCTGGCACTGCATGCAGCTGCAGGGATTTCTGGAGGTTAGTCCAGATAAGGTTAGGGCTGGGGACGGAAAGAGAGTTCTGTCGCTAACGTCGGGCGATAGTGAATGTCGCTGGCGATGGCTCCTAGCTAACCTGTGATTGTGAAGCCAGTCCTGAGGGGACAGTGTGGCTATTGTGAGCTATGTGAGCTCTAAATAAGGCTTTGTGCCAAACGAACAAGGGGATGCCGAACCGCGTTAGTCTAGTCATTGAACTAACGATTTGAGCAACAGGCATGTGATGAACTGTATACACGTGATGATTGTCTAACTTGAGTGCCTGAAAAAGTGGCTTCGTTAGGATCACATAATGAGAGTCTTAGGCCTGCACGCCATTAAGACTAAGGTCTCCGGCTGAAGGTTGTTGATCAAAATGCTCAAGTTTGCCATTGAGAACGGCAGTGGGACCCTAGTTCTCCGGTACACCGAGAATGTGCCCTGAGTGCACGGAACGTCGGGCAATGTGGTCGACGTTTGTGATATGTTGACGGTGCGTGAGTGCACATTTTGTGATATATCTGCTTGTAAAATGCTATGCCTGCAGGGAAGAAATGCCAGTACCCCGGGCAAGGGGTAGGTTCGTTATAAGTTGGTCAGCGGAACGTTGACCGTCGCCTTGTTTACCACCATTGCGGTGGCTTGTCCCCATGCAGGTGCTGGAGAGCCAAGTGGAAAATAGAGGGGCTGAAGTCCGTGCTACTATTGTTACTGCTGCTGGCCCTCGAAGGCCGAATGTAGAAATTTTTGATTTTCATGTGTGGCTGGCCTGCGTGGCGATGTATGAAATCCACAGTTGTAAAGCTTAACTGTAATGTCATAAAGCCAGACTTATTGTGTAGTTGGTGGACATTCCTTTGTGGTGATATATATAAAGGCGGGTTTATATATTGTGGACATTCAAACATGTTGAGTTCAAATAACTTAAAAGCTTCCGCTAGAATGCTCTGAGTTAGGATGCAAATAGTTTTTGATATTAACCTATAACCCCGCCGTCTGTTTGTGATATCTAGTGTGGGGCCCCGACCAGACCTTCTATTATATGTCATGTAACGGATGGAGGTGTTGCATTTAGCATGTCTATATGTTAACATATTTTAGTTCTTGATTGTGTTGGTGCGCTTCCATCCTTTGTGTTCTTGACAAAATAACTTCGTCCTAGCAATTGTTAGGAGCATGCGTGGCGAATAGGTGACTGCGACCATCAATAGTTTGTCCGTCCTCCTTATTACTCACTTGAGTAATCTACCCAAGCGACGCGATGAAGGGGAACCGCATTAGTTTTATTGGTGTTAAAATTAGGAAACCAAAAATCGAAATCCCTTGTTACGTTGGCCCTTGCAATTCCTCTTTCAATAGCGAAGTCACACTCCCTACCTGCACTCCTCGAGAGATCGATATCCGGGGATTCAACTCCTCAAATTTAATACTTGACTACTGTAACACCCCTAATCCCAAATTTGGGTTCAGGCTGGGCGACACTGCCTGGGACATGGGCGTAACCCAAGTCGTGTCCTGCTCTGTGCACTCGAGTGGATCTTGGGTGGGTATCGAGTGGGCCTTGAGTGTGCCTCGAGTAAGGTACACATCCTGGGACATGGGCGTATCCTAGGCCATGTCGTCCTCTGGTCGATGAACTTCACGGCCATGTTCTGGTTGACATAGGCGTGTTAACATCGACACGGGCGTGTCGGGAACCCGTGTCCTCTTTGGGTTGTTTTTGGTCCTGTGTCGATTAAGGAACATGCCATGCCACACGGGCGTGTACTGAGTGACACGGGTTTGTCAATGTTAATACGAGCGTGTTTAACCCCGTGTCCTGGTCGGGTTTAAGTCGGTTCCTTTGCCGCTTAAGGAACACGGCCTGTGACATGGGCGTGCCATAAGTCGTGTCAACCCAAAAATAGATATTGCTGGGCAAATCGTGGTCGTTCATTTCCTTACACTTGGATCTAAGGGTCCAAGATCTTCCCTGCTGTTATAAAACCGAGAATGGAAGGATAAATTCCATTCATCTTTGATTTACTTTTTCTCAATAGATAGGAACTGAGGAGAGCAAGGAAAGAAGGAAGCTGGATGCCGGAGGATCTTTATTATGCCGAATCGAGAGCCGAGTTCAGATTTGTGGAGGCAAGGCCGTGGCGGTGATTTCCATCTGGCTATATTTTCATGGCTCCAAAGCGATCGTCAAGGGTAACGATCTCCTCCTTGGATAAGTGAAGTCCTACTTTATGCATAAGCATGGAATCCTCCACCAAGAGGTGGACAGCGTAAGTGATTCCAGGTTGAGTCTGCATCTATAGCCGAAAATGTGTAGTACGGTATAGGCATGCTGTGTGAAGCCCTGCCAGACGGGTAGTCTAGATTGGTGATGTTTATATTGTGAACCGGAGAAGACTCTGTGTATTGTGTGGCTGATTATGGATTGTGAATACCTAGAAAGCTTTTGATGTGCCCTTGGGTTGGGTGTGCTGAATTGGAAAGCGGGTCGATGAGAGCTGTGTGCAGAGCAGGAAAGGGAAGGGCGACCCGCGTCAAGATCCGCGCTATTGACGAATTGAGCAACGGGGAAGGGCCAACCTGGACCTGTGTTGTGAGAGATCGATTGGTGGCAATGCAAATGGGAGGCTGCGGGACAGACCCGGGTTACTGCACCACTGTGGTGGGTTGATCGAATATGCTCAAGTTTGTTGTGAGGTTAGCACCTCTGAGTGGGATGGACGGAATGTGCCCAACATGCATGTTGGTAGATTAGGACCGCCTAACCAACAAGTTTAAAACCTCTGCTTGGTGGTGGTTCTAAGGAGTTCGACACACCGTAATGTGCCCTGAGTGCACGGAGCGTCTGGTGGAGTTGGGCACTTGTGATACCGCCTAACCAACAAGTTATATGCTTTGATTGCGATGCATACAGGGAAGGAACCACTGCCCCGGGTAAGGGGTAAGGTCGTTATAATTTTTCAGCTAATGCTGACTGTTTCTTTGTTTATCACTCTTGTGGTGGATGTCTAAATGCAGGAGCTGACGGGTTGAATTGGATTAAGCGGATTGAATCCCTTGTTGAATATACATGTAGAACGTGATTTTGATATTTATATGCGCTTCCGCCGTTTGTCTGTGAAATATGGCGTGGGGCCCCGGTCGGACCCACCATTATATTCTATGGGACAGATGGAGGCGTTACAACTATGATCGGCACACTTGCCGAAAGTTCCATCAATATCCTACATGAGTATAAACATCCCCAGAGGACAAAACCTCATGGTATGCAAGACTCTATATTTAAAAAAATAGTAAAAGTAGCTTTTACGTCCATTTAAATATAATGACTTAGGTTTCAAATATGGCATATATGGGGTAATAGTATTATCTTTTATACTTTAAAATACTTAACATGCAACCTAACACAAAACCTTCCCAAAGAGCAAGTAAAAACAACCACAAAGAGGTAAACTAGCGGTTAGAAAAGTACTCAATAATTCAAAAGAAAACTACCAGTGTTCGTCAATAACCTGACAAGAAGCCACTAAAATAACAAACTACCTCACCGTGGTGAGGAAAAACCACTTCAACATTACAGTCTACAAGCTACCACCCAACTCAACCGCTCCACCGACTACAACCCTAAACCTGAGGCATTCAAAAGAAGAACACCTCACCAAGAAAATACAAGTGACAATGAAATAATCAGGTAAAAGTACAAGATAAGAAAGATTTTACCAAACCCAACTAAAAGAAGTGCTGAAAACCACAACTGATAGTCAAATTAAATAGGTAAAGTAAAAAATCGGTAATAAAGGAGTTAAATAACAGTGTGCTCCAAGTGCGGAATGAAGCAATTCTTCGATAAAATCTCCAAGGATTAACATAAATAACAAAGACTGATCTAAGAAGCAAACTGAGCACAAAACAACTCCAAAATGTGAGGCACTAACACTTGGTAAAAACAACCGGGCCAAAGAAGGTGACCAAAACGTCTAAACCCGAACTACCATGCCCAAACGTCTCAAAAAGGGCACAGCGGTGTTGGCCACTTTTCCAACACAACCCAACAGTCTGCAAAACAAAGACCAAACCAAACCACCATGTGTAATGACCAATAAACCAGCGTCTAGTTGGTTGTCCTTTATCAACTCCTAACCTTCCTAGCCAGAGAAACCTCATACCCTAACCAAATCCCAAGTCTAAACCCAAAAGCAAACTTAAGTAAGTCCTAAAATCACCCAAAGGACCATATAAGATGAATCCTACATGGAATGACAAAAATATTCTAGGTCCTTGCCAAATTCGACGAGTATACCCGACGAGTTACAATGATACTCGACGAATTTGACAACACTTGGTGAATAAGACCAGCGATACTAGACGAATCAACCAACAATACTCGACAATTTTCCCTGATACATGCCAAAATTCCCTTGGCTTCTTTGGGAACTTGACACAAATGAGACTAGACTATACTTGACGATTCGTTGACTATACTCGATGAATCGGGATCCTCTCAACACCACACTGCCGCTACTCGACGAATTAACCTAGATACTCGTTGAATTGGACTTAAACTACTAAACTGATACACGACGAAAATGCCTTAAGGAATTTTGGCAATACTCGCCGAATCCTACTCTACCGATACTCGACGAATTAGGCTAGCGATACTCGCCGAATTCTACTTAAATACTTACGACGAATTCTTACTCGGGTAACCTACTATATTCAATGAACTGAAAGTTCTCTACACTTATACTCAGCGAAATGGACTTAATGATACTCGACGAATTCTTCTACGATATACGCCGAATTTCTCTTAACCCGAAATCTTACTCCATGCCTTGTCCGAAAATTTGCCCTAACCTACGGATTACTTTCATTGATCTAACTACACAACTCCTACTCTCTAAAGGAGGATGAAAGAAGGAAGAAAATAACAAGAAAATGGACATGTATGGGGGGGGGGGTGAATCCACTTGCCTCAAAAACTCCGAAAAAACATCGCCCGCTCGCACCGCGACATGGATCGGCCATGAAAAGGCCCTAACAACTATTCCTGAAACATTTGAAATGGAAAAGTGGTCAAAATCACTAACCCTAACTCCTTAAAGTCTGGGAAATTGGGAAGATCTTACCACGATCGCGTAGTTCTCACAAAGAGCTTTCCAAATATTTACTCCTTTGACGAAAGCGACCACCGAATCACTGGAAATCACCGGCCAAAACACGACCATCTGCCGCTCCTTCCATTTTCGCAAAAATAGTCCGCCACTCATTTCGGGATGACGACCAACAAGATATCGCGTGACCTAATAACCGGCCGTATATATACATACTTTATTAATTAATATATACATAAAACAATTTAATAATAGATAGTCCAAACATGACCCGAAATCCAAATTAACTCGAAATCTTACAAAAATCGAACCATTACTAAATAGCGACGCTATAAATCTAACGGTGAAGTTGAAATCAGAATACGACAAATCAAATCTGGTTAAAAAATCACCCGAAGGCAAAAATGCCACCACATCCCAATAAAAAGCTCCACTGAGTCACCAAAACAGACCTGACTCACAAGGGAAGGTGCACAACCAAACCAAAAGCCACCCACACAAGAAAACCCACTGAGCAAACCCATGCTCCAATAAACGACGCCCTGACATTAAAAATTTGTCACTACATGAATTAAAATAAACACCGAAAAATCAGGGGCGTTACAGCCACCCTCCTAAGAGGAAGTTTCGTCCTGAAACTTAACATAAATAGGATCCAATCTAAAATAGGATAAAAACAATCATAAGCTAACAAAGAAAACACTTACCAAAAACTTCAGGAGAATATATGAGGATGAGCCTTTCTCATAGCTGACTCCATTTCCCAAGTCGCGCTCTCTACATCTTTGTTATTCCACAACACTTTAACTATGAGTGTTATCTTCCTTCGCAACACACGATCCTGAGTATCCAAAACACGAACTGACACTTCTATATGTGAAAGATTAGTCTCCAACTGTGGCACAACATCAATAATATGCCTATGTCTTAGCACACACTTTAGCAATTGACTCACGTGGAAAATATCATGCACACCGGGATTTTTTTTGGCAAATCAAGTCTATAAGCTGATAAACCAATCCGCTCAACAACCTCGAAAGGTCCCACATACCTAGTGTCCAACTTATTGTTCTTACCAAACCTCTTCACACCGGACATCGGGAAAACTTTAAGAAATACCATGTACCCAACAACAAACTCTAAATAAGTACTACGCCGATTGGCGTTCTTTTCATAATGCTCTTGCGCTATCTGAAGCTTCTCTCAAATATGCCTAACAAAAATATCCATTTCTTCCAACACTTCTGGACTCAACAACGGTCTCTCAACAACCTCGGCCCAAAACAAGGGAGTTCTGCAATATCACCCATATAATGCCTCAAATGGGGCCATCTGGAAGCTCACTTGATAACTATTGTTGTATGCAAATTCCATCAATCTCAAACGCTCGTACCATGCTCCTCTGTGGTCCAAAATATAACATCTGATCATATCCTCCACGACCTGATTTACTCTCTTCATCTCACCATTTGTCTGCAGATGATAGGCGGTGGTATACCTCAAATCGTTACCCAACCCTTCCTGTAAACCTTTCCAAAAGCGAGATGTAAACCTGGAGTCTCGATCTGATACAATACTAACCGGTACTACATATAATCTGATGACCTCATCCAAGTATAACTCAGCTATTTTCTTCATGGAGTAGTCTATCTTGAACGACACGAAGTGAGCACATTTCATCAATCTGTCCACTATAACCCAAACTGAATCATGTCCTCGGGAAGATCTTGGCAATCCACTAATAAAATCCATTGAAATACTCTCTCACTTCCAACTTGAAATTTCTAAGGGCACCAACTTACCTCCAAGCCTACCATGATCAGCCTTAACTCACTTGCAAGTAAAACATTCTGATACATACTTAGCAATACCGCCCTTCATACCATACCACCAAATAAATTGCTTCAGATCCTTATACATTTTTGTAGAACCGGGGTGTTAGGCAACACTAGAACCATGCACCTCTTTGCACAACTTAACTCGGATATCCTCACCGACGGGAATGTAAAATCTGTCACGGTACTTCAAATTACCCACGTCATCAATCAAAAATTCCGGTAATTCCCCTTTCACAGTTCTATTATAAAGGCGCAACAAATCAGGATCATCCGTTTGATGTAGCCTCGTGAGTGAAATCTATGAAGGCTCTATTACTTCCAAACTGTTGGGCGAGTCGCTGCTCCCCACCAATATATCCATCAAAAGAAATTCTTCCCCCAGCGAATCCATAAAAAGATTAAAAATTTTCGCTGACTTCCTACTCAGGGCGTCGGCTACCACATTAGCTTTGCCCGGATGATATTGAATCTCCACATCATAGTCTGCAACATATTCTAACCATCTCCACTGGTGCAAATTCAATTACTTTTGAGTGAGGATGTACTTCAAGCTATTATGATCAGTATAAATCTTGCATAGAGGGCCATATAACAGATGTCTCCAAAACTTCAAGGCGTAGATCACAGCTATGAATTCCAAATCATGTGTATGGTAATTCCTTTCATGAGTCTTTAACTGCCTCGACCTATACGCTATCACTTTTCCTTCTTGCATCAACACGCAACGAAGTCCAACGTGCGATGCGTCCACATACACAACATACTCTATTCCTTCAGTAGGCAAGGCCAAAATCAGAGCAGTGTACAATCTCGTCTTCAGTTTCTATAAAATCATATACGCAACTAAGGGAACGAACGTCGAAACTACAACTACAAATTAAAAGCTAGAACTAGGTTAGGATCTAAACTAAAATTACTTGAAAATACATCTAAGCTTCCTCCAAAGATGCCACGTTCAGCTTGCCCTTCCCCTTGTCCAATGGCTGCAGTGGCGGCAAGGCCAGAAGTGGAACTGGTTGCAACAGGTGTTAAGCCTGCGGGCACTTCGACCTAAAATGTCCTTTCTATCCGCACTGGAAGCAGACTATCTCCTTTCCCTAATAATGGGAAGCCTTGTGACCACTCCACTTACATACAGAACAAACTAACTCTCCTTTAGGGGCACTCTGAATCACATGAACTTGCTCCTGTTTTTGAGCTCTTATCCTCTTGAAGCATTTCTCGAACGGATGGTCTGGCTGGCCACAAAAACTGCATATCTCCTTACTTCTTTTCCTCGAAGAAACGATGAATTCTTGGGAACTCTTAACCTCACCAGTCTTCCTCTTATCCTTTCACATTTGTTGACCTCCATTCTTGGTATTGTCAATCGCCTCAACCTTCAAAGCAGCCTCCACAACATCAGCATAGCTTTCAGATCAATAAGCACTAGCAAGATTTTGGATGTCATTCCTAAGACTACAAAGAAATCGTTTAACTCGATTAGACTCTGAAGATACCATTCCGGGGCAAAACGGCTCAGTTTGCTGAACTCCAACTCGTACTCGGTTACAGTAAGCTGCCTTTTCTTAAGGTGTAAGACCCCCCTCCCGGAACACAAAACACGGAATGAGGGAGTCTTATGCCCAGAACAGCAGCCTTGTGGTAGCGTTAGCATACGGGCTAACCTGTACTACAAGACACCTATCCTGCCGGCTAGTCATATCATTCATGCCAACCTAATATAAAGAATATAAAACAGAAGTCAAAATGTGTACTAGTATTTAAGTGCACAAGTACAATAAAAATAAGAAGCAACCAAGTCTTCTATAATATCAGAGTACATGTCCAAAAAGGCTGTAAAAGTGTCTCTCTAAAAACACTCACATCAGTCACTGACATCAATGACGGTACAGTCACATCAGGCCCTGCCGCCCTAGCCTGGATGTCTTCCTACGCAATCTACTGCTGCTCTATCTGCGGGGTTCCCTCCTAAAAAAGGAAGATGTAGCAACCATTAGTCATAAAGACTAAGTGGTTATCACATACGCTCCCCCGATGACTCCTCGTCACCATGCGGAGAAACGAACAAGGGTACAATATAAATATATAGATAGTAGTACAAATAGGTGGTATAGGAGTAAACAATATAAATCTATATAAGTAATTACGTCAAATGAGTATATCAAACAACTTAGTAGTTCTATTATCTATATTAGTATATAATATGAAATTACGACATGAAGTAACTCAACTTATATGAATGCCCGTACAAACATATAAGTTAAGGATCAGCTCAACAGTAAAGTAACTCATCGTATAAGAGTGCCGATACAAACTTATACGATAAGGAACTTATGTATGTAATGTAATATATTGATATGAATGCAATGAATCACCCATGCACAGACACATACATCTACTATATCGACACAGACTTGTAGTTCCCACTTTTCTAGCAGGTAGCTAACCTCTCAGGAACCATCCATCGTGGCTAGACAGAGACAGTAGAATGAGCTTTTCCACTACTAGGACGGCATCCAGACTACCAGGCCTAGGACTCCGTACTCCTCAATACTAAGAACACAAAAGCGGAGCTCACATGCCTACTACGGCTCAGAGGGGTCTAGGGTAGATGTGCACCAAAAACACAACCCAAACTGGCCAATTATCATGGCCCAGAAGGTGACTCTGTGAACATATCACCAAAGGACCAAGGCTAACCGTCCACTAGCATGGAAGGTGTAAGACCCCTTCCTCCCCCTTACCAAGGAGGGCTACCGGGCCTTATGCCTAGAACCGCCGTCTTACGGTGACACTAACGCACGGGTTAGTCAACACCGCAACACACCGATCCTGCCGGCAATTACGATCATATACATAGGCCAATATGAGAAAAGAAGTGTAACAATGTAACAAATCTACAAGTCCACAAGTCACAGAGTACATCATATATATATATATGAAATGAATAGTACAACATAGTCCACAGACGAGTACAAAATGAAAGAGTAATAAGGGCTTATGCCCGGTACATCAAAATCTACTCTCTCACTGTCAAATAAAAGCGGAAGCTATACTAGTACATCAGAACTCGTCCCACCTGAGGACGCACAGTAGAGGTAGTAGCCTGTTGCAGCGGTATCTACTCCTCACGTCCTGTCTCCTCGTCGTGCTGGTGCTCCATCTCCACGGGCTCCTAAAATAGTATCGTCACCGACCATTAGTCAAAAATACTAAGTCGTTTCCTTCGCACCTCGCCCCTCAACTCCTAGGCACCGAGCGAGAGGATGAAGCGGAGGACAACAAGGGGTAGCAAAAGTGGAAGCAGGTGACAAAAACTAACTAGCAGTTGTAATAAGTTTTATTGTTCTATTCTAGCAGTTCTATATATGGTACAAGAAGGTAAAGAGTAGTACAGTAAAGGAAGTAAAGAACAACAGTAAGATCATGTAAATAAACTATTCTACCACTATACTACCATCACAAAAGTACCCTAACTTATATAAATGCCCATACAAATATATAAGTTAGGATTTCCAGGAAATTTAACTTATCATATAAAAGAGCCCATACTAATCTATATGATAAGGATCTATGAAGCGTATGACCTAATATGAATGAATGTTATGATGCAATTTTATGAACAGGCAAGTGCAACTCACACACAACGACTCTGTGATCACAGACCTTTAGTTCCCACTTTTTGAGAGCTAGCATCACTCTTGGGTACCACCGCTGTGGCTACGGCAGCAGCGGAGCAGGCGTCTCCGCTTCTAGGCCGGTATGCACACTACCAAGCCTTAGAGCCCTCTCATACTCCTCTGTACACGTCCAAGGTGCACTCTAGAGTCTCGCGTACGTACTTTGCTGACAACTCGTCAGTCTTCTTGGCTCGGATGTGCGTTATCGGGGGTCGTCCTCCAGACCGCAGTGTAAAACAACCCACTGGCCCCTCTAACCCTCACAATCGCCTGGTGCACCGTACTACCATCGGTGTGACGAACGGCCAGTACCGCATGCCCCGCCACTATATTTATGCACATGCAAGTCTTCCATTCCAAGCCTTCCGCTCGCAGGACCAAACCCGTCCTAAAACCCTCAAACCCAACCCGGGTGAGAACGCAAAATAGTGCCTTTATACAAATTCCCTTAAACCCTACACGGGTGAGCATATATCATGAATCTCTCCAACCCTACACGAGTGAGAATGTATAACAAATGTCTTAACCTATTAGACTACTCTTGTCTACGGGTTATTATACTTAGTGATTTAAGGTTAATCCCAGGACTGCCCAAGGTATACCCGGTGAAGGGCTCTCGGGGGCACTAGGAACTACGATGGGATTACGCCCAATGTTCCCTTTCGCAAGGATATTTAATTTAGTTGATGACTACCCATGTTTCACCCCAGCTCTCATGGTTGCTCTAGAATAATCCTAGTGACTTAAGATATTTCCGGGAAACCGACGGTCTTCCGTCGACCTCCACTCCGGTTGCTACCTAAAGACTTGCACTTTTATTCTCGTCACTAAGACAATACTACCCACCAGGGATTATTCATTTTGCACTACCTTATTCATCCGATAATCAATCCTATGATAATCCCCTAAAGCATGACCTATTTATGTTATATGCAGACCATGACCTATTATCACCCCAAAAATGGAATCTTCCAATCCTTAGGGTCTCTTGCCCCTAACTATTTATCTTAGGGTGGTATGGGCTACTGGAACTATCATATGAATTCTCATAATTTTCCTCGGTCAAATAATCCCTTAATTAAATCTTTTAATTTAATTCCTAGGTCGCTTTACACATGAAGTAGTATGATTTAAAATTCTCTGACCTAGGTAATTTTTCCTGAGTTGTATATTGATAAAATATTTCTATCTATAGAGTTTCATAATTTTCATTTGAATATTTATGCCAATTCCATATTTAATACCAAATCTACATAATTTCCATTTTCCAAATGAGGTACAAGATATATATAATCCAAACTTCCAGGAAAATTACAGAACATATAAAACATTAATTTACGAATATGGGCAGAGTTTCATCAACCTTTATAGTGTAATGGCCTAACAATTCCCATTCTTACATAATTACCAAAATGTCATTATATTAATTTAAACTTTATCAGTACACCCATAAATTCTGAAATACATTTTCAAGATTAATAATACAATAATACAACACTAGAAATATTTCCAAATTTTTCTGAGGTGTTTATCCATCAATTCAAGAATAAAAGAAATAAGGGTAAAATGGGCATTTCAAGGTATTTCACTCCAACAGTTCTTCAAACAGAAAGATCAAATTTTCTTAAGTCAAATATAACCTTATTTGTAACTTGGTAAAGTTTGAGGATTTTTACTTGAGAAGAGCCTATTTTCCAAATTTATTTTCAAAAGAAGCTATATTTTTAAAAAATACAATTAATGGGATTTTTGATTCCAAAAATCCCATAATTAATCTGAGGGGTGAACTTTACCCTAATGAACCATAGGAATAAAATCCATGATTTTTGAGTGCCTCAATGGGCTGAATGCACCATATTTAATTTATTGCTATTGGCACACCAAGGCAATATATAAACCAACACATGCAAGTGGATTCTCCAACATGTAGTGATACAAATGTGCTGAAATTTTATCATGCACCACTGATGTCCCCAAGGACCTACCACCAAAAGTTGGGGCCATGAGGAGTCATATAACTCCAAATATTTCATTTATTCTGATTTTGATTTTATGACCAAAACTATAGGAGAAGGTGTTTCAAAAATTCCCCATTTTTGGCAAGGTCTAGGTATGCCCTAATCATGCATGTACCCCACATTTGGGACCATGGTGATTGCTGGTTTTACCTGGGCATCCAAATGAATTTCTGCCATTGTCTAGGACCAGTCGTAGGAGAAATGCCCTACAGGACTGTATACTACACCAAATCAAAATTTAAGGTGGCAAAATAACGGTAAGACCGTCAACTACATTTTTCATTTAGAGATCAGTTTATGGAAATGCCTCTAAGAGGCCTAAATATGACATGCAAAGTCACTGAATAAGTGTGACATTAATTTGATTTTACTTCATTTCATATATAACAATATTATTTGATTTTTAATTTAAGTCCGCGCGAATCTTAAAGCACAAACGAACGGAATCCGATTATCTCCTACCTACAGCTAATGGCTGAGATCAAGCCGACCTGGAGCAACTTTGCTGGCGATTTCCGGCCAGCTGAGCCACCACCTCCGCCGGCGGATGTCGCCACCACCTTCGCTAAGGTGGGGGCTAGCATTTCCCGGCGGTGGGGCCGCCAGAGTTGGCTCCTCTGATGAACCCGAGCAAGAAGAAAAAGCCCGGAATTTCTCATTTTCCACTCATGGCATCGGGCTTAATTGAGCCCGATATCTCCCTAAATGGATCTAGAATTCTAGTACAGGTAGAGGTGAGGTGAAACAGACCTGGATTGGGGCTTGACGGCGGGTCAGGCGGCGATTTTCCATGGTGGTGGTGCGCCGGCGAGCTCCTCCCCGATTTCTTGATTTTCTAACGTTTTCCATGTTCCAACACTCGATTTCAATTCTTTTTCTCTCTCTAAAGCTGATGGAGGGGTTAATTGGGGCTGGGGTGGTGTATATGGGGAGATAAAACCTATGTGAGCTCGGTTTGAGCTTTGGTTGCTCCGCCCATGCATGCCAGGTGGCTCTAAGCCCCTAATTTCTTCTAGAATGATGTGAGGAGGTCGGCCAGCAGGTGTTGGGCAGAGGATTGCAGCTGAAGGGGTGGCCATGTTGCCACCCTTCCTCTTCATCCCCATTTCTCTCTCCTCTTTCTCTCAAAATCCCATTTCTACCCCTTTGCATGAATTCTCTCTCCTCATTTAGAGGGGTAGGGCTGGTCTTGTTCACTTGGGCTGGCCATTGGCCAAATTTGGTGGGCTTGGTCCAAGGAGAGTGAGCTTAGCCTTCATTTTCTTCTTTAGGTCAATTGTGTTGACTATGTTGACTTTGAGTTGACTTGGACAACCATGGTGGGTGGGCTGACCCCATTTGATGGTCATGAGCTTAGTGGCACCACCCAACTTGGGTTGGGTCAAGGGGGTGCCCTACTTAGGCTAATTGGGCTTATGAGTGTGGGTTTGACCAAATTAGGCTCAAGGTTGACTTTGGTCAACTGGGGCCAAAGTGCTGACCTAATGCATGCCCTAGGGTGCACTTAGATTGTTTTTAGGGTTAGGGAAATGTGGTGGGGTCATGGTGTGGTTTGGGTCCGTATTTAGGCTAGTTTGACCTAGTTTGACTTGGTCCTATAGTGGGCCCCACATGGCTACAACCCACTACCTAGGGTCAAACCTAGCTAAAACCCCTGTCACCCATCCCATGCCTAACCCAATCTAAGTGGAAGGGGCCTAGAAGTAACATGGGATGTTACAAATTCCAACACCCAAGAAAAATAATTTCATCCTCGAAATTTAAGTTCGGGTTTACGGGGTTCTACTTGCAAGAATTTTTAAGAAACTTTAAAACATAAATTGAAAGTACGTGATGCAAATAGCTCCGGGTGTTGCTCCAGCATCAGATCCCTTGGCTCCCAGGTGTGCTCCTCCCGTCTATGGTTGGACCACAGCACCTTCACAAGAGGGACCTTCTTCTTCCGCAACACTCGGATAAATGTATCGTCAATCCGGATCAGCTCCAAGCTAACTGATCTGTCAGGCTCTACCGGTCCGGCTGTAGCAGTAATGTGCTGCTCCGGCCGAAGGAGACCTCTTCGCAAGGAAGAGACATGGAAGACGTCATGCAATGCACCCAACTCCGGTGGCAGCTGCAGTCGGTAAGCTAAGGGGCCGATCCGCTCCAGGATCAAGTATGGCCCCATGTATCGTGGACTGAGCTTCTTGTGCCTCCGCACCCGAGAGACACCGTGTACTGGACGTATATTCAAGAATACTCTGTCTCCAAACTGGAACTCCACCTTCCAGTGTCGAGCATCATAATACTTTGCGTGCCTGCTCTGGGTCTCTAGATGTCGATCCCTGATCAAACGAATCTGAACCTCAGTATCCTTTATATAATCAGATCCAAGAGCCCTGGTATCCACATCTTGAACCCATGATAGCGGTGTCCGGCACTTCCTCCCATAAAGTGCCTCATATAGAGCCATCCTAATGCTAGCCTGGTAGCTGTTATTGTACGAGAACTCAATCAGTGGCAGCAGCCTCTCCCAAGGCTTCCCCATATCCAATATGCATAGTCTGAGTAGGTCCTCCATGGTCCGGATGGTCCGCTCGGTCTGTCCGTCGGTCTGCGGGTGGAAGGCGGTACTAAAAGTAAGCCGAGAGCCTAAGTAAGCATGCAGGGCCCTCCACTCGCTTGAAGTGAACCGACCATCACGGTCCGAAACGATCGTCCTGGGAATGCCATGATATCTGACGAACTGCTCCACAAATAATCTCACCAGAACTGCAACTGGGGCATCCTTCCGAACTGGGATAAAGCGCTCTACCTTGGTCAGTCTGTCTACTATGACCCATATAGAATCATGCCCAGAGTGGGAGCGAGGTAGTCCGTGCACAAAATCCATAGCAATGTCCTCGAACTTCCACTCTAGTACTGGCAGTGGCTGTAGCAAACCTCCTGGGCTCTTACATTCCGTCTTCACGCGCTGACACGTCTCGCAGAATGTCACAGAATGAGTGATCTCCCTCTTCATCCCAGGCCAATACATAGACCTCCGCAAATCTACCCACATCTTGGTGATGCCGGGATGCACTGAAAATCTGGAGCAATGAGCCTCTCTGAGTATGTCCTCCCGGATACTGCCCCCTACTGGTATGTAAATGCGTCCATGGAATCGAAGAAGATCATCATGTATCGTGTAGTCCTCAACCTTGCCCCTTTCTAGGGCACTAAAAATCGGTTGTAATGTAGTATCCCGCCTCTGATGTGTTCGGATGCGCTCTCGTATGTCATCACCACTGATCACTGAGCTCAAATACTCTCGATATACCACTGGTTTGGCCTCAGATACCATGGTAATGTGCATGTCCTCCATCATCCGCAGCAGCTCTATAGACATCAATCGTGGCTCCGGTCCAGAAGTGTAGGGCCTCCTACTCAAAGCATCTGCTACTGTGTTCGCTTTCCCCGGATGGTAGTGGATCTTATAATCATAATCGAAGAGGAATTCCAGCCATCTCCTCTGTCGTAAGTTTAAGTCTTTCTGCATATCGACATATTTAAGATTATTGTGATCTGAATAAATATCATAATGAATCCCGTATAAGTAATGCCTCCATATCCTTAGGGCGAATACCACAGCCCCGAGCTCTAAGTCATGTACTGGATAGTTATGCTCATGCTTCTTCAACTGTCTCGAAGCATAAGCAATAACATGTTCATGTTGCATTAGGACAACACCCATCCCCTGGTAAGAGGCATCTGTGTAAATCTGAAATCCTTCACTCCCGGATGGAAGCGCAAGAATAGGGGATGAGATGAGTCGGCCCTTCAGCTCCTGAAATGCCGCCTCACACTGCTCTGTCCAGGTGAACTCAGTATCCTTCCTCGTCAAAGTCGTGAGGGGGAGAGCTATCCTTGAGGACCTCTCCACAAACTTCCGATAGTACCCTGCCAAACCCAGGAAACTGCTAATATCGGATGTTGTCTTTGGCCGTTGCCAATCCCTTACTGCCTCTATCTTGGCTAGGTCCACTGCTAATCCAGCCCCACTGATCGTGTGTCCCAGGAAAGCCACCTTCTGCAGCCAGAACTGTCACTTTGAAAACTTTGCGTACAACTGGGACTCCCTCAGCCTCTGCAAGACCAGCGTCAAATGCTATGTATGCTCTTCCTGAGTCCGAGAATATATCAAAATGTCGTCGATGAATATAATCACGAAGCGGTCTAAGAAGGGCTCGAACACACGGTTCATTAGACTCATGAATGCGGCAGGGGAATTCGTGAGCCTAAAAGGCATCACCGTGAACTCATATAATCCATAGCGTGAAATGAACGCCGTCTTCGGTATGTCCTCTTCCTGGATGCGGAGCTGGTAGTAATCGGATCGCAAATCTAGCTTAGAAAACCAGAAGGCTCCCTATAGCTGATCAAATAACTCATCTATCTGAAGTAGTGGGTAGGTATTGCGGACCGTTAACCGGTTCAGCTCCCGGTAATCTATGCATAGTCATAACGACCCATCCTTCTTCTTCACAAAGAGAACTGGCACTCCCCACGGCGATGAACTAGGCCGCACAAATCCCGACTCAACTAGCTCCTGAAGTTGAGTCCTGAACTCTGCTAACTCCCTGGGAGCCATCCTATAAGGTGCCCGGGACACCGGCGTCGCTCCCGGTACTAGCTGGATCCTAAAATCCATGACTCTGGCTGGTGGTAGCCCGGGCAATTTCTCCGGGAATACGTCGGAGAAATCCCAGACCACCGGAACATCTGAAATAGAAGTCTCTGTCCCCAACATCTCAAAGCAGATAAGGTAAACCTCTTCTCCCTGCTTGTGGGCCTTCACAGCCTGTACAGAAGATAACAATGTATGGAAGATAGGCTGAATACCTTCGATGATAACATGGGAGTCGCCATGCCTTAGTGTGATCCTTCTTGATGGACAATCTATCTGAGCATGGTTCTGATGTAACCATATCATGCCCAAAATCAAGTCAAAGTCTTACAGCTTCAGAATAGTTGCCGGCGCCTCAAATGCCTTGCCGCCAATCTCGGCCTCCATATCACTATGGGATGTGGTCCGTAGTTCTGACCCATCGGGTAGATGCACCCTCATCTCTGGTCCAGGAAATCTTTCCACGCCTTCGAGTCCGTCTATGAAGGCCTCGAATACGAACGAGTGCGAAGCACCCGTGTCGAAGAGAGTATGAGCGGGCTTGGCGCTGATCATAACTATGTCTGAGGTTTGTTTAAGTTAAAATTAATTGTTACCCTATAGTTCCAGGTACTATATAATTGAAAAATCAAGGAACTTAATAATTAATCTTAAGTACCTGTGATAACCTCTTCGGGGTTCCTCTACTCCGTGAGGTCCAAGGCATATATCTTCTCCTGATTGCGTCCCCTGCCGTGATATCCCCGGCCTCGTCCTCGTCCTCGGCCTCGGCCTCGGCCCTGCTGTACTGGGGCCACTGGAGGTGCAGGAGGAGGACGAGGATGGAATCGATGCGGGCACTCCGACCTAATGTGCCCGGGCTGGCAGCATCCGTAACAAACTACCTGTCGGTGGCCATGATCATCCGGTCTCCTCGGACCATACACCTGTAGATATGGGGGAGCCAATGCTGGAGGAGGCTCCTGCTCCTGCCTGAAGTTGGGACGACGACGTCCCCCACCCTTCTTGTATCCGATAGTCCTGCCTCCCTGAGAGCCCCTGCTTCCCTCTCCTGATGTGGACCCATAAAACGATCTCTTTCCTCTGCCTTGCACCATCAGCTGGTCAGCCTCCAGCCTTTTGCCATCTCAATGATCTGCCTAGTGCTGCCATGAGAAATGAATAGCAAGGCCTGCCTCAAATCGTCCCTGAGCCCCCGGTAGAACCTCTTGGCATACCTCCTATCATCGGTATCCTGAATCCCTGCGAACCTGGCCAAATTAGAGAACTCTCGCTGATACTCGATCACTGATCTAGTCCCGTGCCTGAGGTTCAAAAACCTCTCCTCCAAGGCATCTCTGTCTGTAGCAGAGACGAAGTGATCCAGAAATACATCGCCAATCTCCTCCCATGATATCCCTGATAGCTCGCAGTCTACATATGTAGACTCCCTCACTGATTTCCACCATCTCTTCGCATGAGCCTCTAGTGCGGAGGTGGCTAGAGGTACTGCCTCGCCGACCGGGCAACTGATGCCTGCAAAAATCTCGTGTATGGCCTCCAGCCATTCCTCCGTCTTTACCGCATCATCTGTCCTATGGTACACTAGTGGGGACAGGCTCTTGAAAGCACTCAGCCAGTTCGACCTCGGATTTGGCTGCAGAGCCGGGACTTGCTGGGATTTGAAGGCATCCAGAATCGCCGTCAAAGTCTGCCTTATCTCCGTATGTAGGGATGGAGTTGTAGCTGGAGGGGGAGAAGTCACATTTTGCGGCGCGGTGACCTGTGGAGGTTGCATAAAGGTAAGGTTAAAACAGAACTGGCCTAACTCATTGTACTTCGTGGACCATTTTATGTGACTTTTACACATGGTTCACCACTGCTTCCTCTGCATAGTTTGTCCGCAAACAAATGCTTGGGCGGGGGTGATCCGGTGTTGTGGACTTCTTTCTCATATGATCGTTGTTCAAGTGATACCAGTTTGTAAGACCCCTTCCCCCCCTTACCAAGGAGGGCTACCGAGCCTTATGCCCGGAACCGCCGTCTTACAGTGACACTAACTGTAACAGGCCAATTTTCTGAAAACAGGATTTTTGGGTGACACGGCCTGGGACACGGGCGTGTCCCAGGGCGTGTCAGCTGACACGGCCTGCGACACGGGCGTGTCGCAGGGCGTGTCGAGGTTGTGTCGACGATCGGCCTTGGTGTCGACGATTTTCGCTCGACATCGTCGAGAGGGGGCACACGGCCCAGGACACGGCCGTGTCGGATGCCGTGTCGTATGCTTGACGAGTGTTACGCGACGATCGTCGAGTATCGAGTTCTAGTGAGGACACGGCCTGTGACACGGGCGTGTCACAGGGCGTGTCAGTGGGCGTCGAACTCAGCTCGACGTCTCGGGTTAGGGCGTGTTTGCGGGACACGGGTGTGTCCTGGTGCAAACGGCCATGAACACGGGCGTGTGCCAAGCCGTGTGCCAGGCCGTGTGAAGTCTCGGGTTGTTTGGGATTATTTTCGTTGAGGCACACGGCCTCAGACACGGGCGTGTCTGAGGGCGTGTCGGGTACACGGTCGTGTCACGGGCGTGTCACACGGGCGTGTACTGGCTGGATTGAGTCGGTTGTCTGCCGCTTAGAGGGACACGGCCTGTGACACGGGCGTGTCACAGGGCGTGTCGGGCCGTGTTCAGGGTTTTCTGGCCAGATCTGAGCCGTTTGTTTCCCTCTTCCTGGATCCAAGGGCTGGGCTTTGTCCAGGTGTCTAGGAGGCCGAGAATTAGAAGATAAATTCTCTTATCTTCTCTTCTTCTTCTTCTTCATCTTCATTCCAAGAAAGAAAGGGGAAAGGCCTAAGGGAGAGAGAAGGGAGAAGTCTTCCAGCTGCTGTAGGAGCTGCGGAGTGCGGAGCGAAGATCTGAGAGCGGATTCGTGAAGGTAGAGCCGAGGCGGTGATTTCCATCCGGCTACATCATGGCGCCGAAGCGATCTTCAAGGGTAATGATCTCCTTCTTGGGCATCGAAGTCCTTTCTCTATATGTGCTTGGAATCCTACACCAAGAGGTGGGTCGCGGAAGTGATTCCTTTGTTGTGTCTGCATTTAGAGCCGGAAATATAGAGTACGACATAGGCATGCTGTGTGAAGCCCATGTGGACCGGTAGTCTGGATTGGTGATGTTCATGGGTAAACCGGAGAAGACTCCGTGGCTTTGATGATGTGCAAAACGGATATCTGTTGTGATGCATGTATGGATGTGATGATTGTGAGGAGGCTTTGGTGAAGCTCCTGGATATGAGATGATCAATTGGTAGCACGCCTGGTTAGTGCGAGATACGCCCGGTTTGTTACACCACTAGGGTGGGTTGATCCAGGTAAGGTAGGATCGATGGGTGGCAATGCTAGGGGAGCCGAGTTAAACCCGGGTTGCTGCACCACATAGTGTGGGTCGATCGGATTAGGAGGGGGATCGATGGGTAGACAATGCCTGGGGAGCTTAGATAAACCCGGCTTGCTACACCACATAGTGTGGGTCAGTTTGCTCTGTTTGTGATGCTGTGAGGATGGACCTCTGAGTGGCTTGGGCGGGATGTCGCCAGCCTGCGAGCTGGTGGACTAGGGCCGGTCAACCAACAAGTTAAAACCTCGAGAGACAGCGGTGTACGACGGTGGATTCCGGTACGCCAAGAAGGTGCCCTGAGTGCACAGAGCGTTGGTGGACTCCAGCGTTTGTGATGTGATGTGTTTGTTAGATAGTGGAATAAAGAGAATGATCTATCTATGATGTGATTTGGTGATGTTTGCTGAGGCTTGATGAGAAAGGAAGCACTGTTTACAGGGAAGGAACCACTACCCCGGGTAGGGGGTAGGGTCGTTATAATGGGTCAGCAATGCTTACCGTTACTTTGTTTTCTGTATTGGTTTGGATGATGAATTGCAGGTGCCGCGGTTTGGAAAGAATAAGTGGATTGGCTAGCCTGGTGTTCTTAGTCCTTGAAGGCTATGTGAAGAATCATGTTTGGATTTCATGTGTGGCCGGCCTGCGTGCCGATGTACGAAATTGTTGTTGTGTAAAGAGGAACTTGTAAGGCCATAAGACCAGGGTGTGTGAGTTGTATACATTCCTGGTGTTGTTCTATATAAATGTGGTATTTATATATTAGTGGACATTCTGGTTTGAGTTCATGTTAACAAGAAAAATACTGCGCTAGAATGGAATGAGTTAAGGATACGTATAGATTTTGATTTCCACACGTGATTCCTTTGCTTGTCTGTGCTATATGGCGTGGGGCCCCAGCCGAACCCACCGTTATATGTCATGTGACAGGTGGGGGCGTTACAAAGTGGTATCAGAGCCAGGTTTAGATTGTTTGGGAGGAGAGAACATAAATGAACTCATGAATGTCCACTAGGAATGTTTGTCATGCACATGCTGTGCGTGCCTGTGTAGTCAACGTACCAGTACCGTTATGATTTGGAAGGATTTAATGGTGTTCTGTACATTGATAGGTGGCGAGGGATGGAGCTGGGCCGTCTGAGCCCCAGCGGTCGGATGAAAGTGCAGCACCCGTGGAAGCGCCGATGCCTCCCTCGGCAGAGGCCATACGGGTGGTGGCGGAGACAGTGCTTGCAGTGTTACAAGCACAACCAACTGGACAGGAAAGACCTGGTGGAAGACAAGAGCATGCTGCCGAGGTGGTGGAAGTGCAAGCGAGGGACGACGCATTATCACGTTTTATGCACTTTCATCCACCTACGTTTGGTGGAGCGCTTTCACCAACGCAGGCAGAAGATTGGTTGGCAAGAGTAAAACGGATCCTAACCGCAATTAGGACGGTCGAAGAACAGAAAGTGATGTTGGCCACTTTTCTGTTGGAAGGAGATGCGAGATTGTGGTGGGATGAGATTGAAGTGCACCACTTGGCAGGTCGAGGGTTAACAGAGACTTCAATGGAGGAATTCTCCCAACTATTTTTAGCCAAGTATGTGCCAGTGTCGCAGAGGATTGCGATGGAAAATGAGTTTCTCCGTTTGGTGCAGGGTGAGCGAGATATTGATACCTACCTGCATGAATTTACAAGATTGAGGAGATATGCAGGATCTACCTTTGCGGAGGAAGCGCGAAAGACAAATCGGTTTTATGAAGGATTGCGGGATGAATTGAGGTTGGCACTTCCGAGTTCGGTGAGTCAAGGCTTCCAGGCGTTGGTCGATACAGCTCGTGTCTTGGAGAAGGATATGAAGCGAGTACGAGAGAATAAGAGACTGACAAGGGAAAAGTCAGAGGTTAAAATGTCACCACCAGATCAATCGGAGTTTCGCCGACAAGAGAAGAAAAGATTTAGACCGGTGGAATTAGCTCCGTCGACTGTTTCTTCGGGGGCGACGTATGGGCCAGGACGTGTGGATACACGTATATGTTATAAATGTGGGCAGCAAGGACATATCGCAAAATTCTGTTGGAATGCCCCTCCAGGGAGTGAGAAAAAGACAGGTGCGTCATATGAAGAAAAAGGGAAAGCGGTGGCCGAATCATCTGCACCCGGGACGCAACCTAGATTGCATGCGATGGAAGTACAAGAGCCGCAAAGCTCAATTGGTGAAATTCCGCCTCGAGCGTTTCATTTATCGTTCAATCATGAATTTCAAAATCGGGAAGCTGAGCGGAAGTGAACTGATGTGAATCATGTCGATGCTCTGAATGTTGTGTATGTAAACTATGTTTTGATATCAGGTGTGAGGAATAATAGCTGATGTGCATCACTTTTGACTGAATCGGGAATCGGAACTTGGTGAATCATCCATCGTGATGTATGTAAATGATGTTTCTATATAGTTGTAGATCTCTATAATAGCTTGGTGCACTTGTGATTGTGAGAAGATAAATCAATCATGTTGTTTTGTTTTGAGGTTTTATGTGGCTGAATGTGCACAAGTGGACGTTAGGGATGTTTGTTGTGTTGTCTGTTTGTTAGTGTGTACGGAGGCTTGGGGTGTACGATTTTGTGATGTTGTGACGGATTGGCTGCTTGGCGTCAAATTTCGAGGACGAAATTATTTGAAGGAGGGGACGATTGTAACAGGCCAATTTTCTGAAAACAGGATTTTTGGGTGACACGGCCTGGGACACGGGCGTGTCCCAGGGCGTGTCAGCTGACACGGCCTGCGACACGGGCGTGTCGCAGGGCGTGTCGAGGTTGTGTCGACGATCGGCCTTGGTGTCGACGATTTTCGCTCGACATCGTCGAGAGGGGGCACACGGCCCAGGACACGGTCGTGTCGGATGCCGTGTCGTATGCTCGACGAGTGTTACGCGACGATCGTCGAGTATCGAGTTCCAGTGAGGACACGGCCTGTGACACGGGCGTGTCAGTGGGCGTCGAACTCAGCTCGACGTCTCGGGTTAGGGCGTGTTTGCGGGACACGGGTGTGTCCTGGTGCACACGGCCATGAACACGGGCGTGTGCCAAGCCGTGTGCCAGGCCGTGTGAAGTCTCGGGTTGTTTGGGATTATTTTTGTTGAGGCACACGACCTCAGACACGGGCGTGTCTGAGGGCGTGTCGGGTACACGGCCGTGATACGGGCGTGTCACACGGGCGTGTACTGGCTGGATTGAGTCGGTTGTCTGCTGCTTAGAGGGACACGGTCTGTGACACGGGCGTGTAACAGGGCGTGTCGGGCCGTGTTCAGGGTTTTCTGGCCAGATCTGAGCCGTTTGTTTCCCTCTTCCTGGATCCAAGGGCTGGGCTTTGTCCAGGTGTCTAGGAGGCCGAGAATTAGAAAATAAATTCTCTTATCTTCTCTTCTTCTTCTTCTTCATCTTCATTCCAAGAAAGAAAGGGGAAAGGCCTAAGGGAGAGGGAAGGGAGGAGTCTTCCAGCTGCTGTAGGAGCTGCGGAGTGCGGAGCGAAGATCTGAGAGCGGATTTGTGAAGGTAGAGCCGAGGCGGTGATTTCCATCCGGCTACTTCATGGCGCCGAAGCGATCTTCAAGGGTAACGATCTCCTTCTTGGGCATCGAAGTCCTTTCTCAACATGTGCTTGGAATCCTCCACCAAGAGGTGGGTCGCGGAAGTGATTCCTTTGTTGTGTCTGCATTTAGAGCCGGAAATATAGAGTACGGCGTAGGCATGCTGTGTGAAGCCCATCTGGACCGGTAGTCTGGATTGGTGATGTTCATGGGTAAACCGGAGAAGACTCCGTGGCTTTGATGATGTGCAAAACGGATTTCTGTTGTGATGCATGTATGGATGTGATGATTGTGAGGAGGCTTTGGTGAAGCTCCTGGATATGAGATGATCAATTTGTAGCACGCCTGGTTAGTGCGAGATACGCCCGGTTTGTTACACCACTAGGGTGGGTTGATCCAGGTAAGGTAGGATCGATGGGTGGCAATGCTAGGGGAGCCGAGTTAAACCCGGGTTGCTGCACCACATAATGTGGGTCGATCGGATTAGGAGGGGGATCGATGGGTAGACAATGCCTGGGGAGCTTAGATAAACCCGGCTTGCTACACCACATAGTGTGAGTCGGTCTGCTCTGTTTGTGATGCTGTGAGGATGGACCTCTGAGTGGCTTGGGCGGGATGTCGCCAGCCTGCGAGCTGGTGGACTAGGGCCGGTCAACCAACAAGTTAAAACCTCGAGAGACAGCGGTGTACGACGGTGGATTCCGGTACGCCAAGAAGGTGCCCTGAGTGCACGGAGCGTTGGTGGACTCCAGCGTTTGTGATGTGATGTGTTTGTTAGATAGTGGAATAAAGAGAATGATCTATCTATGATGTGATTTGGTGATGTTTGCTGAGGCTTGATGAGAAAGGAAGCACTGTTTACAGGGAAGGAACCACTACCCCGGGTAGGGGGTAGGGTCGTTATAATGGGTCAGCAATGCTGATCGTTACTTTGTTTTCTGTATTGGTTTGGATGATGAATTGCAGGTGCCGCGGTTTGGAAAGAATAAGTGGATTGGCTAGCCTGGTGTTCTTAGTCCTTGAAGGCTATGTGAAGAATCATGTTTGGATTTCATGTGTGGCCGGCCTGCGTGTCGATGTACGAAATTGTTGTTGTGTAAAGAGGAACTTGTAAGGCCATTAGGCCAGGGTGTGTGAGTTGTATACATTCCTGGTGTTGTTCTATATAAATGTGGTATTTATATATTAGTGGACATTCTGGTTTGAGTTCATGTTAACAAGAAAAATGCTGCGCTAGAATGGAATGAGTTAAGAATACGCATAGATTTTGATTTCCACACGTGATTCCTTTGTTTGTCTGTGCTATATGGCGTGGGGCCCGGCCGGACCCACCGTTATATGTCATGTGACAGGTAGGGGCGTTACACTAACGCACGGGTTAGTCAACAAGAAAAAGGTGTCACTTGAACAATTCCCATTCTTACATAATTACCAAAATGCCATTATATTAATTTAAACTTTATCAGTACACCCATAAATTCTGAAATAAATTTGCAAGATTAATAATACAATAATACAACACTAGAAATATTTCCAAATTTTTCTGAGGTGTATATCCATCAATTCAAGAATAAATGAAATAAGGGTAAAATGGGCATTTCATGGTATTTCACTCCAAAGGTTCTTCAAACAGAAAGATCAAATTTTCTTAAGTCAAATATAACCTTATTTTTAACTTGGTAAAGTTTGAGGATTTTTATTTGAGAAGAGCCTATTTTCCAAATTTATTTTCAAAAGAAGTTATATTTTTAAAAATTCCAATTAATGGGATTTTTGATTCCAAAAATCTCATAATTAATCTGAGGGGTGAACTTTACCCTAATGAACCATAGGAATAAAATCCATGATTTTTGAGTGCCTCAATTAGGCTGAATGCACCATATTTAATTTATTGCTATTGGCACACCAAGGAAATATATAAACCAACACATGAAAGTGGATTCTCCAACATGCAGTGATCCAAATGTGTTGAAATTTTTATCTTGCACCACTGATGTCCCCAAGGACCTACCACCAAAATTTGGGGCCATGAGGAGTCATATAACTCCAAATATTTCATTTATTCAGATTTTGATTTTATGACCAAAACTATAGGAAACGTTGTTTCAAAAATTCCCCATTTTTGGCAGGGGCTAGGTATGCCCTAATCATGCATGTTCCCCAAATTTGGGACCATGGTAATTGTTGGTTTGACCTGGGCATCCAAATGAATTTCTGCCCTTGTCTAGGACCAATCCTAGGAGAAATGCCCTACAGGACTGTATACTACACCAAATCACAAATTTAAGGTGGCAAAATAAAGGTAAGATAGTCAACTACATTTTTCAATTAGATATCAGTTTCTGGAAATTCATCTAAGAGGCCTAAATATGACATGCAAGGTCACTGAATAAGTGTGACATTAATTTGATTTTACTTCATTTCATATATAACAATATTATTTGATTTTTAATTTAAGGACGCACGAATCTTAAAGCTCAAACCAACGGAATTCTGTTATCTCCTACGTCCAGCCAACGGCTGAGATCGAGCCGACCTGGAGCAACTTTGTTGGCGATTTCCGGCCAGCTGAGCTACCGCCTCCGCCGGCGGATGTCGCCACCACCTTCGCTAAGGTGGGGGCTAGCGTTTCCCGGCGGTGGGGCCGCCGGAGTTGGCTCCTCCGACGAACCCGAGCAAGAAGAAAAAGCCCGGAATTTCTCATTTTACTCTCATGGCATCGGGCTCAATTGAGCCCCATATCTCCCTAAATGGATCTAGAATTCTAGTACATGTAGAGGTGAGGTAAAACGGAGCTTGATTGGGGCTTGACGGCGGGTCAGGCGGCGGTTTTCCATGGTGGTGGTGCACAGAAGAGCTCCTCCCCGAATTATTGATTCTCCACCGTTTTTCATGTTCCAGCACTCGATTTCAATTCTTTTTCTCTCTCTGAAGCTGATGGAGGGGTTAATTGGGGCTGGGGTGGTGTATATGGTGAGATAAAACCTATGTGAGCTCGGTTTGAGCTTTGGTTGATCCGCCCATGCATGCCAGGTGGCTCTCAGCCCCTAATTTCTTCTGGAATGATGTGAGGAGGTCGGCCAGCAGGTGTTGGGCAGAGGATTGCAGCTGAAGGGGTGGCCATGTGGCCACCCTTCCTCTTCATCCCCATTTCTCTCTCCTCTTTCTCTCAAAATCCCATTTCTACCCCTTTGCATGCATTCTCTCTTCTGATTTAGAGGGCTAGGGCTGGTCTTGTTTACTTGTGCTGGCCATGGGCCAAATTTGGTGGGCTTGGTCCAAGGAGAGTGAGCTTAGCCTTCATTTTCTTCTTTAGGTCAATTGTGTTGACTATGTTGACTTTGAGTTGACCTGGTCAACCATGGTGGGTGGGCTGACCCCATTTGATGGTCATGAGCTTAATGGCACCACCCAACTTGGGTTGGGTCAAGGGGGTGTCTTACTTAGGCTAATTGGGCTTATGAGTGCGGGTTTGACCAAATTAGGCCCACAGTTGACTTTGGTCAACTGGGGTCAAAGTGTTGACCTAATGGCATGCCCTAGGGTGCAATTAGATTGTTTTTATGGTTAGGGCAATGTGGTGGGCTCATGGTGTGGTTTGGGTCCCTATTTAGGCTAGTTTGACCTAGTTTTACTCGGTCCTATAGTGGGCCCCACATGGCTACAACCCACTACCTAAGGTCAAACCTAGCTAAAACCCCTGTCACCCATCCCATGCCTAACCCAATCTAAGTGGAAGGGGCCTAGAAGTAACATGGGATGTTACAGAGGGTGCCTCAGGAAGTAAGCATCGAGGACCAAGGCCCAACCGTGCAAGTCTATCTGTCAAATTCCATCGGTATGATGACTGGCGAGCTCGTAGACCCACCACACTATCCTTAACCCAGGATTATGACACCGCATGCAATTTCACATCCAAGGGCTCCACGATGAGACCCTTATAATTCATATCCCATGCTCATCAGCATGAAAGGGCTCCACACCGAGTCCCTTATCAACATATCATTCAAGTGCAGTAAGCACACACACATGTCGAACCCTTCTGCATTTCCATACCACACATGGGTGGCAAGCCACCTTACACAACTCACTAATCTCACACTGCTTCCCGAAGAGATGCACGACTCCAAGCAGTAGACCACTTTACACCTTCCTTATTTAATACATCACATGGCCATGCATCAACCTCTTTTGATTACTTTTAAGGATCAAGCATCCACCAACCATTATGCTTTCATCACGACAATCATATCAGCGTAAAGATTGTTCACCCCTAGCTTTAACTTGAACACACAGTTTACTCGTTTAATTATCACGCGTCACATCTTCTTTCAAACCTATTCCATTTCACAAATTACATTCATGCTCTATTTTGTTTCCCAGCCATTTGTTTATCAAATTTACATAGGGCCAAGTTCGCTAAAACCTCAACATTTATTCTTATAATTTCTTCACTCAAACTAAGTGTTATACTTCACTAACTCGAAAACATTAAGTACACAGGATTTGACTGTACAACCACATTGACTGGATATTTATGAGTCTACAAGACTCGTATGAAGATATGTAACCATCCGTTGGAAAGGTATTTCCAAGGACTACAACTTTGGTAGTTGGTCCATCACACATATCAGAACATAACGTACCTGAAATCAGCCTCGAAGTCCGCTGCATTCAGAATTCAGATTTCTGCACATTTAACCTGTCAACCCAGAAAGTTTGACTGGACTTTCCTGAGGCTATAGACCTCATATGAACATGTGTAACCATCCGTTAGAAAGTTATTTCTGAGGACTACGATTTTCATGTTTAGTTGAAGGCCCAGATCTGGCCGTATCATGTCTGAAAACAGCCTCGAAGTTCAATACATGCAGAAAATAGATTTCTGTACACATTGTAAAGCGAAACGAAAGACATCAGTTCGTATTCCTCCTCTAACCGGTATTCCCGAAAATCGCATCTAGAATTCCTCCTCCCTTATTCACCCTCCAAAAGTCAACTCTCTTCACGAAATCAAGTCCTTGTCTTCACATAAAAGGAAGGAGTGGTCGAAGACGTCTTATCTCAAGGACACAAGTACTAGCATGGCCACTTCCTAGGAAACTTCTTCTCGCGAATCAAGATTATTTTGAGGCGATATCTCTCCTAAGAATAACTAGAGATCTAGCATCGAGGGAGAGGCTAGGAAGCTCATCTCGTTTCCGGCTGTTCTGATATTTCTGGCCATGGATATTGTCACTCTCCTTGGCAGCATAGTTTTCCTTCGTTGATGGTGATTCTCCGCGGAAAGAAGAGACAAGACGGCCTCCGAAAATCTGAACTCCTGTGACTTCATCGTTCTGCTTCTTCCACTCCCGTCCGGTTTTGTACAGCAGGGGTCGGAATGATCGGTAAGTCACGGCTAGGATTCAATCTTCCTTCTTTTATATTATGGTATTAGGTCAAGTCATTCGCCACATGTCGTCATGCCATTGGAGCGCCCATATTAAGTCTCATTTGAAGTTACCAGTCCAAGGAAAGTCAATCCGCACATATCCCGAGCCCGGTTCAACCCGTGCATATCAGGCAGCAGACTCAGCCAGTGCCACAAAATTACCGAAGGTAAATTCGTCTAGTAACCTTCTTGATACTCGACGAATCGGCGAGTCCCTTAGCGTAATATTGACGAATTGGATATAAGTCTCGACGAATCAGATTAAGCCATACTCATCAAATTTCTCCAAACTTGCCGAACTAGCTTGGTGATTTACGACGAATTCGTTGAATATCCATGGTGATATTCGACAAATTTTCCTTTGTTGAATTTCCAACTTCATCTCGCCGAATTGCCTCGCCATATTCGATGAATTCGTCGGATATCAAAAATGATATCCGACGAATTTCCCTTAACCAATTTATACATGTCCTGGTGTCGAACGTGCTGAGTATTATCCAGCGATACTCGACGAATTATCATCTCACTCGAGGAATTCGTCGGATATCATCAGCGATTTCTTAAGAATTTCACTTAATCGTTTCTCCACTCCTGGTGTCGAGTGCGTCGAGTATCACCCAGCGTGTTATCCCCGAAATCGGCGATCCTTCCCAAGGTAGCTAGCTCGCTAGTTGCCGCCTGCTCCGGGTTCCTCCTGGAGGTCGCGATATCTTAGGATGGGCAGACAGGCTTTTCTGTCCGCTCAGGCCGCACGGCTTGGGCGGTCTCAGCAGTCTGACCGCTCAGGCCGCGTGCTGTTTGGTCGGCAGGGGCCGCATACTGCTTCTGCAGTCTGCCCGTACAGGCCGCGCCCCTTGTCAGCTAAACCACAAGCCTCTCAATAGGTGCCCCTTTGCCGGACTCAGATGTCTATCCGCCCAGGCTGGCAACTAGCCGCTACTTAGCCCGCTCCTGACAGGTGACGTCCAATGTTTATGGACTCGGATGTCTATTCGTCCAGACTGCCACAACGACAAGTGGCCTTCCTCTAGGCTGCAGACCTTCACCAGCATCGACAACCCTCCAGGTTGCAGCATAGCCAGTTTGGCAACCTGATCCCAGGCAGCCAGCCAGCTACACCAGTTTCCACCTCGCCAACGCGCGCGACCTACCTCGCCATTCCGGCAGGTCGCGAATCCCTTGTCGCCTAGCAGGTGCGTCAAGTTCCATATGACAAAGTGGCGGACTCCAGCAGCATGGGCAACCTGCTTCTTCAGTCAGCCTAAGGAGAGCGGATGCTCCATGTTGGAACACCCTATTACTAATTTGGGACAGGATCACTATGTCTTTAGGAAACCTGTTGTTGACCTCCTGTATAGCTCTAAAGGTCAATTAGATTTGAGTCTAAGGGTTAGTACTTAGGTTTGGAAGCTGCCCTCAAGAACAAGGATTTTCTGTTTGAAGACTAAGTCATATCGTCGAGCTCAGTACGACGAATCGTCGAACTCCAATCGACGATCGTCTAGCTCAACTTCGACGGATCGTCGAACTCCTTTTAACGATCGCTGAGCTCAACTTCAACAAATCATCGAACTCCATTCGATGATCTTCGAGCTCAGTTCGACGATTTTGACTCAGTATTGATTCTCTATCTCTGAGCTCAGTTCGACGATCTTTGAGCTCAGATCGACGATCTCTGTTGCTGTCTAAGTCCAAATCGTTGTGCTCAGTTCGACGATAACAGAGCTCAGTTCGACGTTTTTTTATGAGTTAAAGGATTTTCAAGATTCAAATTCAGAACAGTTAAGGAGTTATTCAGCAATTAATTCAGAAGATTTTCTAGCCGTTTTCATTTATTCTGGACCAAGTTTCAAGGGATTATCAAGGAATGTTTCTTTGGACTTTCCTCCAGAAGACAAAGGCATTTAAGGATGCAATTAAGGACAGGCCAACGGCTATTCTTGATAGAGGATGATTTTCTATTCAGCACAAGAGAATAAAACTCAAGATTTTTGAATCTCTCCAACACTAAGAACAGACAACACAGATAAGCAGAAAAAGAAGAAGAACAAAACATTCTCTGCTACAATATTCTCTGAACAACATCTTTCTCAACATCAACTGTTCACAAGAGAAAGAGCTAGAAGAATTCACTCAAGAACACACATCCAAGGAGATTAAACCTTCTGAAACCTTCAGATCTCTTGTGATTCAAGTGTTCAAGGCCAACAAAATTCAAAGACTCCAGACACCTAACATTTCAGCTATTGCTGAAATTATCATTTGCTGGAGATCAACTTCTGAAGGCCTATCACCCTACAACAAAGCTTCATTTCCTGAACATTTCAAGAACTCAGGGGGAGCTTTGACAACATCAAAATCCACATAGTCTTCTCAGCTGCTTTGAGAAAGAGAAGACTTCCATCATTCTCTCATACCCATCTCTGTAAAGGGTTTTTCAAACTCCCTTCAAAAGTTTGTGCTTGGTTTTTGAGCACCTTGTCAAAAGCTCATTGGTGGCAAGACACCTGATCAAAAAATCTGATTTGGTTTTTGAGCACCTTATCAAAAGCTCATTGGTGCCTAGGACACCTGATCAACTCATCCTGCAGTGGATTCCTACCTAGGGTGGTAGAAGAGTGGATGTACCCAAATTTAGGGGAACCACTATAGCTCCTTGTGTCTTCTGGCTTGCCTGTCTTTATTTTTTGTTTTTGGATGTGGTTGATTGGTGATTAGTTTCTTTTGTAGGTTGTAATTAGTTATCTGCTGTGATTAGATTTAATATTTGCTTCCCTGTTCACTCAGATTACAACAACTGTTGTAAAAAGTTTTTAAGCACCATACTCTATTCACCCCCCCCCCCCCCTCTAGAGTATATCAGATCTAGCTGCACTTTCAATTGGTATCAGAGGAAGGTTAGTTAAAATACCACATCTTTCAGGTTGGTTAAAAATACCACATCTTCCAGGTTGGTTAAAAATACCACACCTTCCAGGATGGTTAAATATACCACACCTTGGTGGTTGCAAAGGCTAACACCTGAACCCAAAGATCCCTCTAGTTAGATCTGCTTTTGTAGATTTTATTATTAGATTTTGTTTTCACTAATCATGGCCCAAAACAAAGATTATGCTAGCACAAGACCTCCAGTGTGCAATCTTTCTAAGTTTGCACTTTGGAAAGCAAGGATTAGATTATACATGAATTCTATTGACGAGGACATCTTCAATTCTGTTTTGACAGTTTGTCCAAGACCTCTAGAGAACACAAGTATAAATGTTGTTCCACCTCCGTCAAGAACAGAGGCTGATATCAAGAAGTGGAAGGTAGCTGATGCAAAGGCTATGAACATCTTAGCCCAGACCATGTCTGATGAAATCTTTCAAAAGGTGGCTGAATGTAATTCAGCAAAGGAAATCTGGGATAAACTCTCTGAAATAGTCTCAGGTTCAGCTGATGAAAGAAAGGACAAGAGATCCCACCTCATATCTCAATATGAGAATTTCAAGAAGGGAGAAACTGAGTCAGTTGGAGATATATACAATAGACTCAGTCTGATAGTCAGTGAACTCAGGACTTTGGATATGGAGATATCACTAACTGAGCTTAATGACAAAATCCTAATGTGCTTCCCAAGCACTTGGGATTCAAGAATCTGGCCAATCAAGGATGCCAGAAGTCTGAATGAGATTATCACAGAAGCTCTTTTGGGCAAGCTCAAATCTTATGAGCTTCTCATTAAAAATAGAGAAGAAGAGCAGAAGGCTGTTTCACCAGCCACAAGAAAAGAGAAGACAATAGCCTTCAAAGCAACTGAAGATCAGCCTGAAGACAAAGTCACAGACAATGATGAACTGCTCAGTCTGTTGGCCAAAAGATTCTACAAGATGGCTAGAAAGGACTTCAAAAAGAGATCATACAAGGAGCATGATAAGCCAAAGTATGATAAGTCAAATAATAAGGAAATTGTTTGCTTTGGTTGCAGGAAACCTGGGCACATTGTACCTGACTGTCCAGAGAACAAAAATAAGGACAGAAGGGACAAGAAAGAAATAAGAAAGGAGAAAGACTTCAAGAGCAATGGCAATAGCAAACCCACCTCAAGCAAAAACAAACACACAAGAAAGGGATTTGTTGCTGAGTCCTGGAGTGAAACTGAAGAGAAATCAGAAGTCTCATCCAGCTCCAGTGATGATGAAGATGATGCAGAAGAGAAGGAGTTCTGCATGATGGCAATCAATGCCTCACAATATAATTCAGATGAAGAAGAGTCAGAGTCAGACTCAGATACTCAACTTGAAGAGGAGCAGGTAATTAGTTCATTTGATTTCAATTCAGAGGACTTTAAATCTGAGTTTAAAGCATTATGTTTAGACCTGCTAAAATCTGAGAAGGAAATTATTTCTCTCAGAAATCAATTATCTGAACATAATTCCTTAAAGTCAGAAAACCTCAAACTCTCTAAGGAGTTGGAGTGTTATAGGGAGCAGATAGCTTCACTGAAAGGTGAGCTATCAGAGGCCAAAAGGCTTGAAGAATCCCTTAATGGGAGAAGTATCAAGCTAATGGATATCACAAGCACAGTGAACTCCAGATTTAATAGTACACTGGGCATGGATGCCTCATCCAGCCAACCTATAGTTCTAACAACCCCAATCAAGTTCATTTCTGATAAAGGGAAGGGAGTTGTAGAGCTAGCTAGGAAAAATTTTGATCTGCCTAAGAAAACTAAGTCCCAGCAGAAATCGTCGAACGGAGCTCGACGATCGCCGAACGCAGATCGAAGATCTCAGGCAAAATTGTCGAACTCAGGTCGACGATCTCTAATTCCTGAACTCTACCACAGTCGACCGTCGAACGGAGCTCGACGATCTGACCCAAGATCGTCGAACGCAGCTCCACGATCGTCGAACAGAGGTCTGAGCTATGGAAATTCTTTCAAGGGCAATTCAAAATCCAATCCTAGGGGTCCTTCATCCCAAATCTTTAACCCTTATACTGAATCGATAATACCTCCGAGGAGATATCATCCTGAAGGATATAAGAGTCAACCTGGGATGTCTTTCATTTCTGAGTTTAAAGGTTATCAACCTAGGCCCAAGGTAAACTGGGTCAAAAACAAATGAATTATTTTATGTGCAGGTGAAGACCTATCCAACATCTAACCAACAATGGTACTTGGATAGTGGGTGCTCTAAGCACATGATAGGAAACAAGGATAACCTCACATCCTTTAAAGCTAAGCTTGGACCCAAAGTTATCTTTGGTGATTCAAACTTTGGAAAAACTAGAGGATATGGTGCAGTCTAGATTGGATCAGTAACATTCAAGAAGGTAGCTTATGTGGAAGGACTGAAGCACAATTTGATAAGCATCAGTCAGCTATGTGATAAAGTCTACCAGGTGACTTTCAGCAAAGCTTTATGCAAGATCAAGTCAGAGGACAACACAACTGTGCTGACAGGTAAAAGGAAAGGTAGCATATATCTAGTGGATTTTCTTTCAACAGATGAAGATATTTGCCTGTTCAATTCTGTCTGTAGACCAAATGTTTTATGACATAAGAGACTAGGACACTTAAACCTTAGAACTATTGCTAGGCTATCCAAGGACAACCTTGTTAGAGGACTACCTTCTGGCCCATACAAGAAGGAAGGACTCTGCAAGGCTTGTCAATTAGGCAAGCAAACTAAAAACATTTTCAAATCACTTAATAAGAGTGATTCACCTAGGATATTGTATCTGTTACACATGGATCTCTTTGGAGCCATCACAGTACAAAGCCTAGGAGGGAAATCTTACACCTTAGTAGTTGTAGATGACTTCTCTAGATTCACATGGGTGTTCATTCTGAGGAAGAAGTCTGATAACTTTAAGTGTTTGACAAAGTTTCTCAAATGCATACAGATTGAGTTCAATACTCACATTGCCTTGATCAGAAGTGATCATGGGACAGAGTTTGATTCTCTTCTTATGCAAGAGTTCTGTCAGAGTGAAGGGATCAGACATACTTTCTCAGCTCCTAGAACTCCTCAAAAAAATGGGGTAGCTGAAAGGAAAAATAGAACCCTTATTGAATTTGCCACTACATTGTTGTTAGATGCTCATCTTCCTCTATCCTTTTGGGCAGAGGCAGTGAACACCTCCAACTATGTGCTGAATAGAAGTTTAATACATAAACTAAAGGGAAAGACTCCCTATGAATTACTCAAAGGGAAGAAACATAAAATTGATTATTTTAGAATTTTTGGCTGTACTTGTTATATACATAATAATGACAAAAGATATTTAGCAAAATTTTAAGCTAAAGCTGATGAAGGAGTGTTTCTGGGATACTCCATGATCAGTAAGGCTAATAGGGTTTATAATAAATCATCTCTTAAAATTGAGGAATCTGTTCACATATCATTTGATGAATCTAACATGTCTTTCAAGGAGAAGAACACTTCTACCATAGAACCTTTGCAGGAACATTCTCTTGTTGAAGACTTGAACAAGTTACAGGTTACTCAAAAAAAGGAAAGCAGTGAAGATGAAAAAAACACTCAACATATTGAAGAAAAATAACTTGAAGAGCCAGTTGTTGTGCCACAAGAGGAAACAACAACACATGTTGGTGAACAATCAACACCCCCTGTTGATTTAGTAACATCAAGAGACCATCCAATTTCCCAAATAATTTGAGACATCTCATCTGGTGTGCAAACCAGAAATCAGGTCAACCAAAACCTGTTGCACACTTGCTTCCTATCTCAAATTGAACCTCATTCCATTCAAGATGTAGAGCAAGATCCACACTGGATCATTGCAATGCAAGAAGAGTTGCATCAATTTGAAAGGAACAAAGTTTGGGAACTAGTGCCAAAGCCTAAGGATCACTCCATTGTTGTAACAAAGTGGGTGTTCAGAAACAAATTGGATGATCAAGGAGTAATTGTAAGGAACAAGGCAAGGTAGTTGCTCAAGGATACTCTCAAGAAGAAGGAATAGACTATGACCAGACTTTTGCACTAGTTGCAAGATTGGAAGCCATCAGAATTTTCTTAGCCTATGCAGCACATAAAGGCTTCATGGTATATCAGATGGATGTCAAAAGTGCATTTCTAAATGGAGACATCAAAGAAGAAGTATATGTCAGACAACCTCCAGGTTTTATCTCTCCAACTTATCCTGATTATGTTTTTAAGTTGAACAAAGCATTATATGATCTCAAGCAAGCTCCTAGAGCATGGTATGAGACCCTAGCATGCTTCCTTCTGGAAAATTGATTTATAAGGGGTAGAGTAGACCAAACTCTTTTCATTAGAACCCATAAGTCCCATACCCTACTAGTACAGATTTATGTAGATGATATTATTTTTGGTTCTACTGATTCACATTTGTGCAGAAGGTTTTCCAACCTAATGCATTGTAAATTTGAAATGAGTAGCATGGGTGAGCTATCCTTCTTCCTAGGATTGCAAGTCAAACAACATTCTGAAGGCATCTTTATTTCTTAAACCAAGTATGCAAATGAATTGGTTAAGAAATTTGGCATGTCTGAAGCATCTTGTATGAAAACACCCATGCATACTAATGCTGTATTGGATGCTGATGAACATGGGAAACCTGTTGATCAGACAACATATAGAGCAATGATTGGCTCCTTACTGTACCTTACAGCTAGTAGACCTGATATAATGTTTGCTACATGCATATGTGCTAGATTCCAAGTAAGCCCTAGAGAGTCACACCTAACATTAGTAAAGAGGATTCTCAGGTATGTTAAAAGTTGTCCAAATCTAGGTCTCTGTTATCCAAAAGACTCAGCATTTGAATTAACTGGATTTTCTGATGCTGATTATGCTGGATGCATAATTGACAGGAAAAGCACCAGTAGAACTTGTCAGTTTCTTGGTGACAGACTTGTCTCTTGGTTTTGTAAGAAAGAAACTTCTGTGTCAACTTCAACTGCTGAAGCTGAATATATGGATGGAGGCAGTTGTTGTTCACAAATCTTGTGGATTCAAAACAAACTCCTATACTATGACTACAACTTAGAGAAGTCTAAAATCTTTTGTGATAACACCAGTGCTATTTCTATAGCTCAAAATCAAGTCCTCCATAGTAGGACAAAACATATAGAAATTAGGCATCACTTTTTAAGGGATAATGTTGAGAAGAATAAAATTGAACTTCAATATATCCCAACTGATTTGCAAAGGGGAGATATTTTCACCAAGCGCTTGGATGAAAAGAAACACACCTTCTTCCTAAATCAGTTAGGAATGTTAGATGGAGGAAGTCTAAAATAATATCCAAGATTTTCAAAGTTTAAAAATTGACCAAGACTAGGCAAACGTCTTGATTTTTCTTAGTGTCTAGAGTGCCTTTCTGGTCTCTGAACTGCGCTCGATGATTTTACCCAAGATCGTCGAACGGAGATCGACGATTTCTAAATCATCGACCTGAGTTCAGCACTTCTCAGATAGACTGAACTATCTCTTCCTGTCAACGATCGTCGAACGGCGCTCGACGATTATGTTCTCTGAACTATCGTCGAACAGAGCTCGACGCTCTCCAATATCGTCGAACGGAGATCGACGATATTGAAGACTCTTCAGATTCCTTTAGGAGCCCTGATCGTCGAACTGAGTTCAACGATCTTTCCTATTCTGCGTCGAACCCTAATATAAAATTCATTTTTCGCCGTCATTCTCCTTTTGCGCTTTCGATTTCTCTGCAAAAATTCTCTTTCCCTCCAAACATCTCTACACTTGGTCGTTTTGTTTGTTGAGTTTTGTAGGTAACCATGGCAGTCTCGGTTGCTGTTCTTGCCCCAATGAAATTTGATGTCGGGTTTGATATTGTCATGGAATCCTTCAGCACCACTGATCAAGTTTTCCAGGATATTTTGGAACTCTTCAAGGAGCAGAAACTTGCTACCATTATGACCACCAGAATCAAACTTGCTGCTGATGAGATCAAGGAGTGGGTCTACACTGCCCACAACCAGGATCAAAACACAATAGTTGGTTCAATTTCTGGAACCCAGGTACCCTTGACTCCAGCTATTCTGACAAAAGTTTTTGAGTAAAGCTCTGGAAGGGATTCTGCTGATTTATCTGGAGAGGAATTTGCTGATCTGCTTGCAAGAATGGGTCATTCTGATGCTAACCCTAGCAAGCTACTGAAGAAGAACCTAGCTGTGGAATATAGATTCTTGGCTGATGTAGTAGGCAAAGTTTTGTTGGCCAAGCACTCAGCACATGATACTATTTCTAGGTATCAGTTGTGCTTAATGGGAGCCATTGTGGACAAGAAGCAATTGAACTAGGGAGAGGTCTTCTTTGACCTGATTAAAAAGAAAATAAACAAGAACTTTGTGAATTTTGGGAGGATCCTAGGGCTCTTCCTTCATAACAGATGCCCTGCACTGCTTGTATCATCTGGTATACATATTAATGCTTTAAAGAGACTATCCTATGCCCTATTTGGCAAATGGGATAGGCAGATATCAAAGCCCAGCAGGCCCTCTTCAAGCACACCTTCAGGCACCAGGACTGTCACAGTCACTTCCCCTCAAGTCTCTGCCCCTGCAGGTGACTTGCCTGCTGCTGCTTCTCCTCCTACTCATATTCCATCTCCTCCAGTTCCATCCACCATTCCAGCTCCATCCACAATCATCACTTCCAGCCCATCTCCAACATCAATACCATCTCCAATTCCAACTCTACCAGTCACAGAAGAAATCTTCCATCCATTATATTCCTACCCTCAACCAGACATTACCACATCATCCACCATTCCATCCTTCAATCTTCTTGATGATTCCTTCATGGATGACTCACCCTCATTCCCTCCTGATCTGCCATCCTCATCAACATCTTACCAGGAACTTCTGCAAGAAATTATTGATCAACCCACCTTCACACCCTCTATCTCACTCCCACTGTCTTCCATCTCCACAATCCCCTCACCTCAACCATCACTTCTACCAACCACCAGCTCTCCATAACCATCACATGTTGCTCCACCTACATCCTCTACCTCTGTTCAATTACTTACTGAGCAAGTAGATCTTCCAGCCCTGGCTGACAAGATATATGAACTGCTAGCCCCCGGGCTATCTCTTCTATTGGAGACCTCTTTGGCTCCATTACTTCAGTCAGTGGCAGCACTTTCTGCCATTCTATCCTCCCTATTTCCTCAGGCAATCCCTTCATTAGTGTGCCTTGATCCAGCCTTATCTGAATCTAGGCAGGGGGAGATGCCCTATGAAGTTAGCTTGCCTGCTGTTTCTTCAGTTGTTGTTGCTGCTGATGCTGCTGTTGTTCCTCAAGCTCCAGTTCCACCTCAGGTTGCTGTCTTTTCAGTAGACCTCAGGTCTCTGCTCTCAGTGTTTGATTCAGTTTATTTCAGTTGTCTTCCAGAGAACATTGCAGTTCACCCATCAGAAGATCTTTCCAAGGCCATTGTGCCCTTCTAATGTTGTGACACCAGCATTATTCATTCTTTTGTCAGTTCAGTATATGCTGCTGCTACTCCTGCTGAGAGTATTGTTGATATTTCTGTTGCTGCTACAAATGTTCCAGTTTCTGATGATATGCAGACAGAGGCATATGAATTTGAGCCTGCTGCAATAACCTTTTGAATAAACTTGGAATTCTCTCTGGTTTCCTCTGTAGCTTCCTCTTCTGGATTGAGAACCCCTAGACTGGCTTCCCCTATGATAAGATCTTGCGTGAGGCTGATAGGGGGTTTGGATTTTAGCATGAGGTTGATCAGCTGAGCTTCCACCTGCACCTGCATCCGGAGGAGGTGGTGGAGGAGGATGAGAACGATGAAATTGAGAAGAACCTTTCTCATACTTCCTCTTCTTCTTCATAGCTTTAAGTTGGTTCTTGGAGTACTGCATCCAATGCTCAGTTATGGGGCAGTCATGAAGAATGTAATATGGTATGTCATTATTATCCTTTACTTTGGCTGGAGGCACTCTCTTCATAGCTTTGCTACTTGCCTTTCTCTTCCTGGCAATAGTGGCAGAGGAGTCATCAGAATCAGTCCTGAATTCATCACTTTCAGAACTTTGATCATCATACAAAGCATCAATCTTTTTCAAATATTCTTTATGTAGTTGAGTTGGAGCAGATGAAACAGTAGTGGTGACAGCAGCAGATACAGTACTAATAGCAACAGAAGTTGTAGCAGCAGTTGTAACAACAGACATAAAGATTTCTGGAGCAACACTCTTAGAAGGTACAACAGCAGTAATATCAGCAGTAGTTGGGGCAGCAGCAGTTTCAGATAAAACACTTTCAGATACAATAACATCAGCAACAGCAGTTTCAGATATAATAGGTTCAGTAGCATCAATATCATCAGCAACATCCTTACTCCAGGGAAGGACAAGCTTCATCAGACACAACCTCAGGTCCTTTTACCTATAAGCTGAAGGAAGTAGTCTCATCCAGAGCTCCTCCAGACAATCCATCCAACAGATATGAGCCACCTGTGCCCTTTGAAGATCCTGAAAATAACCCAACTGCATGGACTGCCAGGATGAAAGAGCTAGCTGCCCTGGATCAAATTAAGAAAGCTAAAGAGTAAGGCAGAGATTCTTCCAACATTACTACATTGTCTGAACAGATAAAGAAACAACTGGAAAGATATGCTTTAAGCAAATTCTTTGACTCTGATAGATATATGGAGCTGCATCCTGAAGCTGTAGTTCCAAGGCCCAAACAGTAAACTTCTCTAGGTGTAGCAGATAACATAAGGTCAAATAAAGAAGCTCTCAATCCTAATAGAGAAATCAAACTTATAAAGAGCAAGGAGAAAGAATAACTATGTAAGGTGACAATCATTCTGATTTCTGAATTTTGTCTGGGATAATATATATCTGTGGTTCTGCAATATCCTGCCTATTGCTTTTCTGTATTGTTGCTTTGTATACTATTGTTTAATTTTTGCAAGTTCTGTAAATAGTAATCCTAATCCAAATAGGGGGAGATTATTGGAACACCCTATTACTAATTTGGGTCAGGATCACTATGTCTTTAGGAAACCTGTTGTTGACCGTCTGTATAGATCTGAACGTCAATTAGATTTGAGTCTAAGGGTTAGTACTTAGGTTTGGAAGCTGCCCTCAAGACCAAGGATTTTCAGTTTGAAGACTAAGTCATATCATCGAGCTCAGTATGACGAATCGTCGAACTCCAATCGACGATCGTCTAGCTCAACTTCGACGGATCGTCGAACTCCTTTCGACGATCGCTGAGCTCAACTTCAATAAATCGTCGAACTCCATTCGACGATCTACGAGCTCAGTTCGACGATTTTGACTCAGTATTGATTCTCTATCTCTGAGCTCAGTTCGACGATCTTTGAGCTCAGATCGACGATCTCTGTTACTGTCTAAGTCCAAATCACTGAGCTCAGTTCGACGATAGCAGAGCTCAGTTCGACGTTTTTCTGATCAGTTAAAGGATTTTCAAGATTCAAATTCAGAATAGTTAAGGAGTTATTCACCAATTATTTCAGAAGATTTTCTAGCCGTTTTCATTTATTCTGGACCAAGTTTCAAGGGATTATCAAGGAATGTTTCTTTGGACTTTACTCCAGAAGACAAAGGCATTTAAGGATGCAATTAATGATAGGCCAACGGCTATTCTTGACAGAGGATGATTTTCTATTCAGCACTAGAGAATAAAACTCAAGATTTTTGAATCTCTCCAATACTAAGAACAGACAGCATAAATAAGCAGAACAAGAAGAAGAAGAACAAAACATTCTCTGCTACAATATTCTCTGAACAACATCTTTCTCAACATCAACTGTTCACAAGAGAAAGAGCTAGAAGAATTCACTCAAGAACACACATCCAAGGAGATCAAACCTTCTGAAACCTTTAGATCTTTTGTGATTCAAGTGTTCAAGGCCAACATAATTCAAAGACTCCAGACACCTAACATTTCAGCTGTTGCTGAAATTATCATTTGTTGGAGATCAACTTCTGAAGGCCTATCACCCTACAGCAAAGCTTCATTTCTTGAACATTTCAAGAACTCAAGGGAAGCTTTGACAACATCAAAATCCACATAGTCTTCTCAACTGCTTTGAGAAAGAGAAGACTTCCATCATTCTCTCATCCCCATTTCTGTAAAGGGTTTTTCAAACTCCCTTCAAAAGTTTGTGCTTGGTTTTTGAGCACCTTGTCAAAAGCTCATTGGTGGCAAGACACCTGATCAAAAAATCTGATTTGGTTTTGAGCACCTTATCAAAAGCTCATTGGTTCCCAGGACACCTGATCAACTCATCCTGTAGTGGATTACTACCTAGGGTGGTAGAAGAGTGGATGTACCCAAGATTAGGGGAACCACTATAGCTCCTTATGTCTTCTGGCCTGCCTGTCTTTATTTTTTGTTTCTGGCTGTGATTGATGTTGGGTATTGCATCCACAATTACCTGGATTTGAGGAAGCCACCTGTCAAGCTAAGATGAATTCACAATGTATTTGATGAAACCTCTCAAGTTGTGCTTGCAGTTATTCCACGCTAAGTGCACACCAATGTCAGGGTGCAGTAGGTCAATATACACGGGTCTGCACATCGTAATCCCTCGTTGAGCAGATCAGTGTGTTGGCCTACGTGTACTCTCTCTATTGGAGTGCACTTACTTTCAAGTATAGGGCCGTGTTTATACAAGAGCAGACAAGGAGCAAGGATGGGTCAAGGAGCAGCTCTTGGGTGGAAAGACGAAAATTCGTCTAAGTGTAATTCGACGAGAATCACCAAGTGATTCTCGCCGATTCGGCGAGAATCACTAGTGATTCTTGCCGAATCGTCGAGAATCATTAGTGATTCTCGCCGACTCTATCCGGCTAACTCAAAACGGTGCCAAGTAAGATTCGGCGAGAATCACTAGTGATTCTCGCCGAACCCATCATTGAGCAGATCATGAATACCAAGTTATATTCGTTGAGAATCAACAAGTGATTCGGCGAGAATCACTAGTGATTTTCGACGAATCGTCGAGAATCACTAACTGATTCTCGCCGATTCGTCGAGAATCACCTGCGATTCTCGCCGATTTTTACTTGGCGTTTTCTCTGGAAGCTGCTGGACCGGATTCTGCCGCTGGACTATGTTGAACCGGAAGTAGGGTTTCCTTCAGGTGGGACCCACAACGGTCACTTTGGAGTATACGTGTGTATAAATACACGGGTATTTTTGAACATGAAAGGTAGCGAAGAAGAAAAGAAAAACACGAGCCGCGACGTGACCTAGATCGCCGTTTCCGCTCCGCCGCCGCCGCCGCTCGCGCCTAGTTGTTCGCCGGTTGATCGTGGTTTCGCCCAGATCCTCCTGCGATAGAAGCCTAGCTAAGCTCAGCGTCTCACGTGTCTAACCGGAGATCTCTTGTCTCTTGATTTGTTGATCGGGAAAATCTTCCCCATCCGAATCGATCGAGACGATTGATCCTAGTCTGACTGTTGGTAGACCTAGCTAGCTTCGCTACGAAGTTTGGATATCCAAAGAACAGCCGCCGCACATCGTTGTTGCCGCCGATCCCGTGAACCTAGCCGACGCCCATCTTGCCGCCGCCGGTTCCGGGGAGATTCACTCCAAGAGAGATCTAGGGTTGTAGACTCTTCGTTGACTTCAAGAACACGTCGTCGAGCGAAGAGGAACGCCTTAGTCTCCAAACGTAGTTTGTATCTCTTATACATTCTAGTTTTACTTTTGTTGTAAAGGAACGTTGGTTCCTAGTTGTAAGGGTTGAGTGCAACCCGTTTTGTGGGAGTGTTGACTCCTACGTGTGAAAGGGTTCCTTCCGATAGTGCAGGGATTAGATTTCAATCCTGTTGGAGAAGAGACCGAGTCGTACCTTGGTGGGAAATAGGTCGAAGGGGGAAAGTGGATGTACCCAAGTCGGGGAACCACTATAAATTGCTTGTGTATTCTATGTGCTGTGTTGTTTATTTTTATTGTGCAGGTACATTCTTAAATTCCGCAAAAACGCTGCACGTCACCTATTCCCCCCCCCCCCCCCCCATAGGTGAAGATAGTTGACACTAGGTTGAGTTTCAAGTGGTATCAAAGGCAGGTTGCTCATCAAAAGGGTTTACACCTTGAGTAGTATCCTGCCACCAGTGTCAGAAGCATGGAGCTGGATTATGAGATATCGCCACTAAGACTCCCCGCATGTACAAAGGAGTATTATCCCGTCTGGAGGATGAGGGTGTCATATCACTTGGAGGCCATCGATCCTCGAGCATTTTTCATCCTGGAAGAGGGTCCTTTTATTCCTATGAAGACCTTCTGCTCTGGAAAGAATATCGAAGTGCCCAAGTGCATTGCAAAGATGTCAGAGACAGAACTGTCACTATTTAACTTGGACAAGAGGATTCGTCAAATTATCTTGGATATCTGGTCTGGAGCTTCTCGCTCTAGATTGGAAAAATGTAGGACGGCTAAATCTATGTGGGTGATGATCTCAGAGCTGATGGGGGGGTCAGAGAAAGCTGGAATCTGCTGTCAACCAGAGGATGAAGCCTATATGGGGGTCCTCACCTCTGAAGATGAATGCAAGGATCTCTCGGACAGCATCAGAGCTCCAGTGTCCGTGTTAGAGACTGAAGAGGCTAGTGAGGAAAGCAGCTCTGATGAGGATGACACAATGGTCACTGGCTCTAATGACAATAACACAGAAGAGCAGGTAACTTCTTCATCCTGCCCCGTATCTCTTGAAGTTTCTGAAGACAGGAACTGCTTTCCTTCAGAAAATTCTGATTCCCTGAAGAGAGCCCTTCAGAAAAGCAACCTACTTGCTGAGGAGCAAGCTCAAGAGATTGTTCGACTGAAGATCTTGTTGGTTCTCCAATTAGCGTCCAACAAGGTCAAGGACTCTAAAATCTCAGCTCTAGAGAGTAGTCTAGAGAATGAGAAAAGAATAGTATCAAACTTTTCCAAGGTTGATGCTATAAAGAGAAAGCAAGAAAATGGGTGGATCTCCCGAATTATCAATTCGTGGAGAAATGGGGAAACGGTATTCCGACCCCCCACTCCAAGCAGGAAGGCAACTCATCATGCCTTCAGGTATGACCACAGGAATAGTCGTGGTCACTGCAAGGGTGATCTGTCCCCATGTGGAGACACCCATGGTGCAAGGGCCGTCGTGGCCACTCATGAGAGAATACCTAAGGCTCATTCTGAGCCCTTTGTATTCACTGCCACTGCCTCAACTCGGTGTGAATCTGCATGTCCCAGCTCACAGAACACTTCCCCCCACTCGAGGACACAGGATAGGGAGGTTAGAAGTCATGGTGTAAGTTTTCATGGGGCATCTGGAAGGGGGATGCCTGAAAGGAAGGCACCACCTCCCCGGCCTCATGACGCTCGCAAGATGCATTCCTTCCATCCTTCCACGTGTCACGGTGGAAGAGGAAATTTTGTGAGGAGATCATGCCCTATCCCGTTTAGACCTAGGACCGTGACTACCTCAATCACTAGATCAGGTCAGAAACGGCGATACAACATTCACCCGTGTTGCTGCTGTGGCAAAGTGGGACACTTTGCCATCGACTGTTGGCACAACCCCTCTGTGCCAAAGGCAAGGGCTTATCCACATTCACGGGATAGAGGTAGTCTTCCTGACAGGTTTTCTGAAGGAAGGCAGTCGAGTGCTTATGCTAACAGGAACCTAGGACCCAATATGATTTGGGTTCCTAAGGTAAAGTAATTCCTTCTTGCAGGGTAGTCTAGGTTCCCGTAAATATGATGGGAACTAGACAGTTGATGGCTCAAGACTAAATTGGAACAGGCGTATGGAATACCAGATGTGAAATCTACATGGGCATACTCACATTGAGCTCCTAATATGTTTTACCTGAGGGACTAAATGATAACTCACATAATCCCAGGTATTTCTGTTCAGCTCATATACTTGAGTCATATTGTATTGACATATACATACATATATATTTATATATACATATATACACATATATGAGTGCACACCTAAGGATAGGTTAACACGATATATATAAACCTTTTATACATCAATAAAGATTTAACGAAGATATGTCATTGTAAATCTCGACAACTCACAATTGACATCAAGAAGTGTTTGGAAAAGCCCCGTTCAAACCCAAATAGATTGGCTTTAAGATATATATATATTTATAATTTTTAAATTGACTTGACATCAGAAGAATTCGAAAATGCTGCATGCCTCTTAACCTAAAGATTCCTATTAAAGAAACCCTTCGATTTCAACTTAGACAAATTCCCATCGATTCTTAGCAAAGGGATCCCGTTAAAACCTGTTAAACCCTTTTTAAAACCTGTCGTTAACGCAAATAAATCCCGCCGACCTTTCATTTCCACGGGAAACTTACCGCAAAATACTCGTCGAAACGCTGAAGGAATCTCGCCGACTCTTCCTCTTCCATCGGCATCCCGCAAGAATCCCACACCCCGTGAAGACTCTCGTCGAACTCGCCGACTCTTCCCTTTCCTTAGACATCCCGCGAGATTCACGCAAGCTTCTCACCGAAGGTCTCTCACCGAATCGTGAAGAACTCCATCGACTTCCCACAGGGAGCCCATCGAAGGTCTCCCGCCGAATCCCGCAGGAAACTCGCCGAATCACGCAGGAAACTCGTTGTTTCCCGCAAGTTTCTCACTGAAGGTCTCCCTCGTCTTCTTCGAACTAACTCACCGTCTACGCCTTTAGGTAACCACCTCCTCACCATTACTTGGACTTGATCTCTAGTGTCGCTTCCTTTTTGATTTTTGATTAAGCATAGAGTAGGGCTTCTCTCCCTAGATCTGCAATGGATCCAAGGACAACCGCTGGGCTGGTCACTGGATGCGAGCTGGTTCGCACAGGGTTCTCTCATGCCTCTGACGAATTCAGAAACATCATACTCATGCTGGAAGAGGATGGGCTCTCATTCATACTGGAGCACCCGTGTAAAATCTTGGACAAAGAGGTTCTGGAGTTCTTCGCTACCGCCAGACTCCGAAATGAAGACTCTTATCAAGAGCAAGGTGGCTGGGGCAAAGGTCAAGATGTCTGCCAGCAAGCTGACCCGCTTCCTGCAGCTCTCTAGCTCGGAGCACGAGCACTATCTTGAGGAAGAAGACAAAACCAGGACTCTCTTATTCTGTGGTCTCCCACGAGGAACTCGGTCGATAAAGAGAAAGGATATGAATGAAGAAGGGAAGCTTCTGTCAGACATAATTGGAAAGGTACTCATCTGCAAGACGGGCTCTCATGACCATATCTCTATGGATATGTTCAAGATCCTGGTGGCAATTGACTGCCGTAAAAGGTTCAACTGGGGGGCATTGCTGTTCGAGAAGATAAAGGACACCCTGAGATCTCTGAGCTTTGGACGAATCATCAGTCTGTATCTCAATCAGCTGAATGGAGATAAATATGACATGAGTAAAGGTATTCCTATACATTACCTCAAGAAAATGGACTCGAGTGTTTTTGACAGATGGGAGAGGCGAATTGGGCAGGCTCCCGTGGAAGAACAACAGGACGTATCTCCAGCAGTAACCCCCAATGAAATTCCTGATACTTTGACTGCAGGAATTGAGGTGGAGCCTCTACCCACTCATACTGATATCGTAGCTGACATCTCCCAAATGGCCAGAGATACTGTGGCAGATATACAAGAAGACAGTGAAGCTGTGCCGGAGAATGAGGAGGCCCTGAACCGGAATGATCAAGGAGCCGAAGCTGATGTACAGGAGACTGCTGACCAAGAGTTGGAAGAGGATGCTGATGAAGATGATTTCATGGATGATGAAGGAGAGGAAGATGGCAATGAGGGACAAGAAGCATTGGAGACTCAAGATCTCATTAAACCTCCATCTGACAAGCACGCACCTGAAATCGTTCCTGAAAACATTGGTGCACGAGTGGAGGGGGAGTCCGAGAAATCTACAGATGCTGCCAGTATTCCACCCTTAGAGGCTGTGCTCCTGTCCAGCTCTACAGGTGCATCTGATGAAGTGCAAGGCCAAGAAGTGCCTCCGGATCTTCTACTATGAGATAATCTAGCCACTCATACCGTGAATATCATTCAGGGCATAGTGAATGAGCTTAAAGCCTCCTTTGATAAAGCTCAGAATAAAATGCTGCAAAGGATTAAGAAGTCTGAAAATCTCATGCTCAAGAACATGGTGGAGATCAATCATAAACTTGACATGATGGACAAGAAATTTGAAGAAAAGTATACAGCGGCCGACCAAGCGGTCACTCTTCTTATGGCCGGATTGAAAAAGAACACCGATACTCTTGCCGTAGTGAATCAGAATGCTCATGTTGTAGCAAACAACATTCAAAAGTTTGACGGTAATATGGTAACTCTCAACGCCAACCAGCAGGCCTTGGTCACTGAATTCTCCAGGACTACCAAGCATATTGATGACTCACTGCGCTCCTATGCAAACTCCATCGCAGTCGAAGCCAAAAAGGGGGAGAAGGAATACATAGCTAAGATGGCTGAGCTTCGGGAAGTCATGATCAACAACTTCAAACAGTCCAACAAATATGTCTATGACAGTTGCTGGTGGATGCTCCAACAGGCGTTAGGCATCGTTTTGCCTGAAAATCTTGTCGGTATTCATGCTCCTGAGACTTCTACGGCTGCTGAGGGAGTAGGTGCTGCAGATGTTCCCAAGAGTGAAGCTGATGCTAGGGCTATTTCCAAAGCAAAACTGATGAGCATGTTTGACCAAGAGGCCCTAGCAAAATCCAGGGGCAAGAGAAAAGCTCAAGAAGGGACCTCCAAGGAGACACTAGCTGAGAAGAGAATCAGACTGAGTGAGGAGGAAGTACGAAACGAAAAGTGGAGTCCAGTTTCAAAGAATATCATCTTGGATACATTCTGGCTACAAGAAAAAGGAGAAATCAATCGAAACGAAGTATACAGCCAGTATGAGTGGGAAATGCACAAGACGTATGAAGCGAAAAGAAACATCTTCTTCAGGACCAACACGATAGCAGATAAAGCTCCTCCTCCCAGATATTATACGAAGCCCAAAGAGTATATGGAGAGGCAAAGAAAGAAGTATTTGGCGCAAAAACTCAAGGATGACTTAGCCAAAGAAAAATAGTCAAAACTTTATAGCTTGTCATTCTCTCTTAAGAACGATTAATGGTTATTGTTATTATTTGAACAATCTTGAGATTATGTATATATACATATATATATATATATGCATTTGAAATTATGAATGACTCAAGTCTTGATTTGTCTGCCTATATTATCTTGTGCTGCATATTTAAATTCTGAATGTTGTTTATATTATTTGATTGGTGTTATTCATCTTAGCTAGTAGGGTTTTGGCTTCGTCAAATAGGGGGAGATTGTTGGGTTTTGTATCCACAATTACCTGGATTTGAGGAAGCCACCTGTCAAGCTAAGATGTATTCACAATGTATTTGATGAAACCTCTCAAGTTGTGCTTGCAGTTATTCCACGCTAAGTGCACACCAATGTCAGGGTGCAGTAGGTCAATATACACGTGTCTGCACGTCGTAATCCCTCGTTGAGCAGATCAGTGTGTTGGCCTATGTGTACTCTCTCTATTGGAGTGCACTTACTTTCATGTACAGGGCCGTGTTTATACAAGAGCAGACAAGGAGCAAGGATGGGTCAAGGAGCAGCTCTTGGGTGGAAAGACGAAAATTCGTCTAACTGTAATTCGACAAGAATCACCAAGTGATTCTCGCCGACTCTATCCGGCTACCTCAAAATGGTGCCAAGTAAGATTCGGCGAGAATCACTAGTGATTCTTGCCGAACCCATTGTTGAGCAGATCATGAATACCAAGTTATATTCGTTGAGAATCAACAAGTGATTCGGCGAGAATCACTAGTGATTCTCGACGAATCGTCGAGAATCACTAACTGATTCTCGCCGATTCGTCGAGAATCACCTGCGATTCTCGCCGATTTTTACTTGGCGTTTTCTCTGGAAGCTGCTGGACCGGATTCTGCCGCTGGACTATGTTGAACCGGAAGTAGGGTTTCCTTTAGGTGGGACCCACAACGGCCACTTTGGAGTATACGTGTGTATAAATACACGGGTATTTTTGAACAGGAAAGGTAGCGAAGAAGAAAAGAAAAACACGAGCCGCGACGTGACCTAGATCGCCGTTTCCGCTCCGCCGCTCGCGCCTAGTTGTTCGCCGGTTGATCGTGGTTTCGCCCAGATGCTCTTGCGACAGAAGCCTAGCTAAGCTCAGCGTCTCACGTGTCTAACCGGAGATCTCTTGTCTCTTGATTTGTTGATCTGGAAAATCTTCCCCATCCGAATCGATCGAGACGATTGATCCTAGTGTGACCGTTGGTAGACCTAGCTAGCTTCGCTACGAAGTTTGGATCTCCAAAGAACAGCCGCCGCACATCGTTGTTGACGCCGATCCCATGAACCTAGCCGCCGCCCATCTTGCCGCCGCCGGTTCCGGGAAGATTCACTCCAAGAGAGATCTAGGGTTGTAGACTCTTCGTTGACTTCAAGAACACGTCGTCGAGCGAAGAGGAACGCCTTAGTCTCCAAACGTAGTTTGTATCTCTTATACATTCTAGTTTTACTTTTATTGTAAAGGAACGTTGGTTCCTAGTTGTAAGGGTTGAGTGCAACCCGTTTTGTGGGAGTGTTGACTCCTACGTGTGGAAGGGTTCCTTCTGATAGTGCAGGGATTGGATTTCAATCCTGTTGGAGAAGAGACCGAGTCGTCCCTTGGTGGGAGATAGGTCGAAGGGGGAAAGTGGATGTACCCAAGTCGGGGAACCACTATAAATTGCTTGTGTATTCTGTGTGCTGTGCTGTTTATTTTTATTGTGCAGGTACATTCTTAAATTCCGCAAAAACGCTGCACGTCACCTATTCCCCCCCCCCATAGGGGAAGATAGTTGACACTAGGTGGACTTTCAATTGATTTGTGATTAGTTTCTTTTGTAGGTTGTAATTATTTATCTGCTGTGATTAGATTTAATATTTGCTTCCCTATTCACTCAGATTACAACAACTGTTGCAAAAGTTTTTAAGCACCATACTCTATTCACCCCCCACTCTAGAGTATATCAGATCTAGCTGCACTTTCACTCCAGATCTCCGACTACTCGCAAAGATCAGTAGCCATGTCTAGTTCATCGCAAGCCGGGCAGACTCGAAGTGCGGTCAAGCCTTCCAGTCCGCCTACATTAATGAACCCCAGCAGTTTTAGCAGCCTACCGCCTCGCTCAACAGTATAGGAGAACTCAACTTGTCAGCAGCCCCGGACACTGTGGACTCAGCGAATTTATCTCTCAATCTGCCTCAGCCTCCAGCATTCGCTTCTCCCCAGCATGCTCAGACTCTTCCCAGTCCGCTAGGCAGCAAACCTCCTCAAGGCAGTCCCAGACTGGGCAGCCTCGTGCGGACTATGCAGATTCAGTAAATAATCTTCAGCTCGCACCCTTAGTGCATGCTCGCTCAGTCCAGCAGCGGTGGACTCCGCTAATTCTCCTTGCAGTCTGCCACTCAGCTTCCAGCTCCCGCCTTCTAGCAGCATGCGAACAACTCCCTTAGTCTGCACAACCCCGGCAGGGGCTCGATTAGCTCAGTTTGGGCGGACTCCTCGGAGTCCTCCAGTAGTAGGCGCGGACTCATCCTAGTCTTCCATCAATAGGACCAATTCCAGAAGCAATCCCCAGTCCGCGTGGCCAATTGCGGACTCCACGGATTCCATCCTCTACTCGCTCAAGTTACCGCCTCACCGGGGGTAATGTCACCAAAAGCCGTTACTTCCTCGGGCCTATAAATAGACCCTAATAACTCTTATTTAGGTCAGGTTGAGAGACCCCCAAGGTTCAGAGTTTCACTCAACGCTCACGCTCGAATAAAGAAACTCTTCACTTCCTACGGACTCCTCCTCTCAGTCCGCATCCCCTCTTGTAACCGTACATCCTGCCTGCCTCAGTCCCCACTCCATGCGGCCTTCCCATCTGGAACTTCTTCCTTAGCCTCCAGCTTCCCCTGTGTACCCTTTATTTTCTTTCTTGTAAAGGTGTACTGTAAGCTGTAATAACTCCATATTAATCAAAGGAAAGCCCGTCACAAGAGTGACATTTAAGCCGCGGTGGACGAAGTCTTCTATTGCCGCTACTAGCGGCCCCTTTCTTCTTCTCAGCTCAGCTTAACTCAATCGGCATCAACCTGCAAGAATAACCATCAAAGTAACCTTCTGCTCGACAGCTCCTGATCAACCTCCTCTGCTGATCATCGAACTCCTTTGCTGATCATCAGCCTTCCCGGTTGCTCTCAGAAACCCTCCCTCTATCCCTGCAATGCTTGGACAAGCATTTGCTCCACTTTCGAGCACTCAGAAGCTTCCTCTCCTCCTCTCCATCCCCACAACCTTCATCATCTTTTCACCTAGCTTGTGAGATCGAACACTTATCCGTGTTAACTAGGCGGTATCATTTTCGCGCATCAACAGTTAACACGCGTCCTTCAGATCCGAACAGATGGTGAAAACCAACAGTTAGCCATGTCAGATCATCATTCAGTCGAGAACCTTGCTCAATCAAGTCCCATATATGATCCTCTCTGGGTGGCCTTCGGGAAATCGTGCTGTGAAAATGCTCAGTAGTTCCAAGCGATCAACCAAATTCTTGATACAATCACCCAGCAGTTGAAGATACAACCTACAGTAGCTCCAGTTGCTCCAGTCAATCCAACACCAACATTGGAGCATCAACAAACTTATAATCCAGCTTGCCCTCCGGTCTATCCTCCTTACAAAGAAACCTTTCTGCAAGGGCCTGCATCACATTTGCGACCTCAAGATGATGAGTTTGCAGCTCATCAAAACTTATTCCAGGAAGCAGCCCGGGGAAGTCCTACAAGTTTTGTCAACTTTCAAGGAAGTCATCCTTACCCATCAGCTCCTGCCTTTGCTCCTCCTATAACAGCTTTTCCTTTCTATCCTCCTCCTCCTTTTGTAACTACAACTTTGCTCCCTTTTATACTTCTGCTGTAGGAGAGCAGAAATAGCCTTCGCCATTTGTAGAGAATGTTCGTCATGAACCTACTCCAGCTAACTTCAGAGAGCCATGGTTACCAATTTACACTGGAGAGACTGATCCAGTGAAACATCTTCAAGCCTTTGAATCAGTCATTGATCTCAAAACTCTTTCTGATGCAACCAAGTGCAAGCTCCTTGTGACAACCTTTGATGGACAAGTGAGGGATTATTTCTATGGTCTTCTTCGTCATTCCATCACTTCCTTTGTTGATCTACGAAGGGAGTTTTTGCTCAGATTCTCTACTTCAACTAAGAGAAAGGGCGGACCTCAAGCCATCCTTGAGATCAAGCAACGTGGGAATGAAACTTGGTCTCAGTTCGTTGATCGATTCCAAAGAGAATTCTTGGACATCGAGATTTTTGGTCAAGAAATGTACCGAGTGGCTCTTATCCACGATCTTCGTGAAGGGCCGCTCATGTTTGAAGCCAATGTCCGAGCACCAAGAATGTAAAGAAAATGTTGATTGCCTTAGCCAACTCATACATCCGAGGTGAAAAGAGCAACCTAGGCTCCGTCTCGAAGCTTATATCATAGAAAGATTCGTCTCACAATCAGCCTTCGTGGTCTCCTCACAAAGATTTCTCATCTCTCTCAAGGAAGGGAAGAAGGTTTCAGCATCATCGATATCCCTTCCAAGACCATGATCGTACTCAAGATCCATTGCTACCACGAGCACCACCTTCACAAATAGATGTGGTCCATCAACAACAAGACGATGACTTGCATGAGTCCGAACTAGATGAAGCCATGCTAGAAGTTAGCCAAGTCATGAAGGATAGGGTTAACTACAAAAGGCCTTATCGACCAGCGGATCAAAGGTCAAAAGACTCAGAACTATATTGCGAATTCCACAAAGAGCTAGGCCACCTGACTGAGAACTGCCGAGCACTCCGCCAACTAGTATAATGGATGCTCCGGCAGGGTAAGATGCGTGACCTATTTCACAAAGATGATCTACCTGATCCAGCAACCTCAAAGGGCAAAGAAGTGTCAGACATTCCTGGTAGTTCAAGAGGAGTGACCCTAGTCTAAGAGCACCCTGTCCTTATTGTTAACAATGTTGTTGAATGCTTCGATGCTGATGGAGAGGGCACACTTGGAAGAGTATTCTAAGCCGCCAAAAGACTTCATAGTTCTTCAAAGTTTTCTCTCAACCATTGACGGTTATCTCTAATTAATTTTTTTGAAACATTCTCTTTGCAAAGCACTTCTAAGTATTCCTTCTTGCATTTCAATAAAATTTACTTCAGGGATCTTGTACTGACACATTTCCCTTTTTGGAGTGATTCTTCCTCTATTTTCTCTTTTCCAAAGAGATCACTGAACCACTGAGATATCGCCGAGTCTTGCTATAGGCCCCCTCGAGATTGGATTGCGGCGTAAGGCCATAATGACCACATATCACGGGGAGTTTTCACATATATGTAGTGGGGGCTATCCAACTCTCATGTGGAGGAATACGAGACTTCGGATCCTAGCCAGCATCTAACACAGAGTGTGCGCCAGGGAGGACCCATGTGTTAGCTCTGCTATGCTCCGTTAAGGATACATTACAGTTATGGTGATATTTGCTTGACAATCAATGGCGATCAAGTGTAGCCTTGTCTCTTCGATCATCTCACAACTATAATGGTCGAACACTCTATGGTACTCTCAATCCATGCCTTCGTGGGATCCACAACTCCATTGATCTTTCCACAGACATGCAATGCTTTAGGCCACTTGGCACAACTAGTCTCATTGATGAGTGATGATTGTACCCAAGTCATGAGAGCAGTGTATCTAGTGATCCTTCTCAGGATTTCTCGTGCTTTTCTCTGTTGTGCCCTTCTAAAGGATGCGCGGCTAGCCCGCTCTTAGTAGGACTATACTCGCAATGACCTTTCTCAGGGAAGCAATGCATAAGGCCCACGAGTGTTCTCCCGTGGCAGCATCCAGTCTTTCTTGGTCATCTCCGAGTATAGACCTCTTTTTTATCAACTGCCTCTTTCACAGGTTAATATGTTAAATCCGCCCTACCAAAAGTATTAGCAAACATTCATTTTTCTTATGCTCATCTTATATGCATTGCCTGCATAATCTCTATCAGATGATGACTTACAAGCTCTCTACTTATATAAGCTCCATTACTCTTATTTGAGCTTCATTCATATCAACAGTCAACACTGGACTTATTGATCTGGACTTCACGTTAAAGATATCATCTCTAATATAGCAAGAAGATCACTACTCTAGTTTGAGCTTCATTCAATTATCGGCAGAGATCATCAGACATCTCCTCCGCTATTTGGTGATATCCATCCTATCTCATCAACAGTTAGCATTTGCAACTTCTGTCCAAGTACTTGCAGCTTAGCTTATTATTTTATGTCTGCTGCTCACTATTCTCTTTGTAGTGATTAGCAGGAACCTGCAAGCCTTATCCAGGTACTTGCAGCTTAGTTTTTTTATCATGTCTGCTTCTAACTCTCATTTTGCAGAGATCAGCAGATGCTTGCAAGTTTCTTCATAGGTACTTGCAACTTTCATAGATCATGTCTACTTCTAACGCTCATTTTGTAGAGATCAACAGATGCTTGCAAGTCTCTTCACAGGTACTTGCAACCTTCATATATCATGTCTGCTTCTAACTCTCATTTTGTAGAGATCAGCAGATGCTTGCAAGTCTCTTCACAGGTACTTGCAACCTTCATATATCATGTCTACTTCTAACACTTTTCTTGTAGAGACCAGTAGATACCTGCAAGTTGCCTTCAGGTATTTGCGGCTTTTTCTTTACTCCCATATTTGCTTCTAACTTCTCCTTCGCAGAAACTAGCAAATGCTTACAAGTCCCCCCTCAGGTACTTGCAACTTATTTTTCCTCTTCACGAATGTCACTTACTCTCCTTTTTGACAGAAGATAACAGGTGCTTGCAAGCCTCCATCAGGTACTTGCAAGTTGTTATTGAAAGAATTGGTTCCTAAACACCTAGGGGGCTGAATAGGTGCAATTCCTTTTTCTTCTAAGGCAGAATATTAATTCAGTTAATTAACAGAAACATATAGTTCTACAGCTATCACAGCAAAGAAATAACAATACCACACACAATCACAGGTGGCACACTGATTTATAGTGGTTCCCCAAGGTATTGGTACATCCACTTTCCCCCTTCTCCTATCTAGCAGTGTGCTAGATTTGGCCTAACTTCTTTCCTTCTCCTCAGATCCGCAGATCTTACAGCTTAGAACCCAAACAAGGCTCCTACAACTCAGAGTGAGTCCACACTCCTACAGCTCAGACAATCTGCCCTACCTCAGCCTTCTATAAGGCCTACAACTCAGAGATGAAAATCTTCTACAACTCAGGCTCTTAGCCCTACCTCAGCCTTCAATAAGGCCTACCACTCAGAGAACTTTATCTCCTACAACTCTGCCTTTATAAATCAGGCTTATAACTCAGATCTTAAAAATATCCTACAGAAAATAGATGTAAATTTGAACTTTACCACCACCCTGGTTGAGAGAGAAAGGATGGAAGGTTTCTTGATCAGTTCTTCAAAGAATCTGATGTTAGATATCAACCTGTCTTAGCTTTCTTCAAAGCTTCTTGAATCTGAACACAGTAGGGTTGATCTCCTTTGAAGTCGATCATCAATTAGCTTCTTTCTTGAAATTCAGAAATCAATCTGAATTCTTCTTGGCAGACTGGTTCAGAATCTGCACTTAAGAGACTTGTTGATGTAAGTCCCTTTCTTCACTTGAATAGATGGAGATCTCTCTCTCCAAATTCTTCTGAAGATTCTTCTAAATTCTTCTTTGAATTCTCTTGACAAACTCTGAGTAGATCAACACTTGAGAATGTCTTCTTAGATCTTCTGTTGAAAATCTTCTTATATTTTTCGTGTGTTGTTGGTTATCTCATCTATCATATATGTATATCTCTTCTTCTATTAATAGATAATATCTTTATATAGACTTCCACCATGGTAACCGGCTGATCCAGTTTCTAACGAACTTCTGACAGCTCTGACAGTTGTAGTGGACCGATTGGTTATGGCAGCTGTCAAGTCTTCCAGTCACTTCTTGAAACTCTATCTCTGTCAGCAAAGTATCGAGACTGAACTTCATCATGTGTCGACACAAGTAGACTAAGTGTCGACACAAGCCTTGGTGGTGTCGACACAGCTCCCTTGGTGTTGACACTGCTTCTCGATACAGCTTCTATAGAATGTGTTGACACTAGTTATGTGTGTCGACATAATCACTTCTTCTCTTCACAAAAATCAACTTTGTTGAAACTCTGCTATGTGTTGACACAAGTCCTGTGTGTCGACACAGTTGATGTCGACAAAGTCTTCTGTGTGTCGACACTGCCTCTATGTGTCGACACAGTTGATGTCGACTAAGCTTTTCTGTGTGTCGACACTGCCTCTGTGTATCGACATAGTTTCTTTTGGTGTCGACACAGCCTTTCCAAGTGTCGACATAATTGACTCTAGGTGTCAACACAGCTTTTCTCCAGTGTCGACACAATTGACTCCAGGTGTCGACACAACTTTTCTCCAGTGTCGACACAAGCCTTCATAAGTGTCGACACAGTTTCTTCTGCTGTTGACTGATGGACATAGAAACTTTTCCTACATTCCTGCATTTTCTTAACCTGCACATATAAACTTAAAACAACATTAAATACACCTTGATGCATATCATTGAGTAAGGTAAGGCTTCTTCAAATCTGATACACATTTTCCAATGTACCTTACAATCTCTCCCTATTTGGATAGGTTATAACCTTTAGACAATGATATACACCATTCATAAAAAACACACATTATGATGTATAAAAACATTACATGACAGAGTAACTTATAAACAATACATGTATAAAATGTCATCACAGAATAATGATGTAAACATAATGAGCATTAATAATTGTTTTGTTTAAACTATCAAAAGTTTCTTAACAATAGTTTCATAGATTTTTAAAACTAAAGATTACAATGTTGTAAAATCTAGTTATTCTATTCTATGGCTGATTAGGCTCCTTGAGGACTATGCCTTTGCCTGACTGGATCTTGGCTTGTACTAGAGCTTCAGTATCTTCAGCTGGCTTCTTGCCCTTCAGATCTTTCTTCTTTTGTTCTTCAGCCCTTATCCTTTGCCTTTTAAAATAGTGAAAAGGCCTTGGGAAGTACTTGCTAGGCTCCTGAGCATTAGGAGGTAGCTTCCCAGCTTATGCCTTTCTTCTATATTGTAGAATGGCTTCCTGCCTAGCTTCATGCTTGTTCCATTCTTGCTCAGTGTACCATTTTCCCCTTTCATGGGTCTGATCCTTTACAGCTTTCCAGGCAGTCAAGATAATATTCCTGGAAGTAGGACTCCACTGCTCAAAATTAGGCTTTAACTCAGCCTGTTCTCTGAAGCTTTTCTTTGAAAGTTGATCTTCTTGCTCCTTATTCAAAGCTGCCTCTGACATTTCTACTTTATCAATGATAACATTTTTAGTACCCTCTGGAGGGCTGTACATTGAATGTACTTCTTGCTGAATCATATCAAAATCTGCTGGAGGGTAAATGACCTGAGAAACTTCAGGTTGATCACCTTCAAAAGAAGCAGGTTGCACACCTGACTCAGCTACATTATCATCACACATAGGGGTGGATATCCAAGGGTGGCTCTAATGTTATTAGATATACATTTAGCATGATCTGAGCCTGCTTTGACTAAAACTCTCTCCACCTTTATGACTTCTCTCTCAATATGAGCTCTGAGGTCATCTTTCTGAAATCTTACTTGTTCATCTAGATAATTAACACCATCTTTATAAAATGACCTGCGTTTCAGTAGCTGATCAGAAATGATCTTTTGAGAATTCTTAATATCTGTTTGTACAACAACTAGTTCTTCGTGTAATTGATTCTCAAAATCTGACTTCTCTTTAGCCCTTGCCTCAGTCAGGGCAGTAGCAGTATTCTTTAATTTTGTAATAATCACATTATGTGATTCAGTCAAATTGTCATTCATCCTTAGTTGATTTTCTAGGACATAGCCTTGCTTAACAACAATATCATCAACTTGAGTCTTTATGCTTTCTTATTGTTTTACAAGGTAGACTACAACATTGCCACCTTTGTGGAAGCAATCTGTCATTTCCTTCTTGTTCTGATTTACTTCAAATCTTATGGATTTTATATCTTCAGCCAAGGAGAATTGCAGATCTTTATGGGTCACATCCATATATTTCTCCATGGCTATTCTTTGTTCATCTAACTTGACTTGCAAAGATACCAGTAAGGAGCTATAATCAGTGGCCGGGGCAGGTTGTGGAGCAGTTTGTAATGCCCTTTATAGCTTTGGCTTCTCCTTTTGAAAACCATCAGCTTTCTCTTTTTTGCTTGAATTTCTTCTTCATCTTCAGAAGCTGAGGTACTGGCTATATCAACTCTTTCCTTAGGACTAGGAGGCAGTTACTTTTCATTCCAAGGTTGCTCCCCCTCAATTTCAGCTTTCTCCCCCTCAGTTCTTGCTTTCTCCCCCCTAAGTACCTTGCTCCATATCAGTGAACAACTCTTTAAGGGTAAACTCTTGTTGAGTATGAACTGGAGATACTCTTAACTCTAGAGCATCAGCAGCTGTAGATGTATCCTCCATGATAATATCCTGTGCTTGATTGTTGAGTTGATTGGTCTAGTCAACATCAACCAAGGGCACAGTTAGTGTTTCATCCTCATTATTGAAAATTGATTGATTAACTTCTTGGATTACCTCAAGAATAGTTTGAGTAGCCATTTCACTTTCTAAGTGTGTTGGCTCTTCCTCAAAATGAGGCTCCCCTAGCACCTGAGCACCATCTGTAATGTCTTGTGCAGGAGATTTTTCAGCAATCTCTGGCCTCTTTTCATCTTGCATGTCCTTTGTTAGTACTCTATCCCATCTGGAGATTATCCTTATATCCATTCTTCTCATGTGGTTGATCTTAGAACCAGTAGTCTGTTCCATTACTTCTAGAATTGTTCCAACCAAGTAGAAACTCAAGATTCTTCCCAGATTTGGCTTCTTGATACCTTCCTTAATCTTTTCAAAGATTACTGCAGACCAATCTGTGTTCAGTCTGAAGATAATCTTGGTTATCAGGCTGAACATATAGGCTGAAACCCTATCATGCCCCCTGGCTTGCAGAGAATGACCTTTCCAACCACTTCAGAAAGGAATTTTCCTTGCAGATTCATCCCTTTCATGTTCATTGCAAATCCAATCTTCATGGTGAGATCGAATCCACACCACTGAAGTGCTTCTCTAGTCTTGAATGGGGTAACTTCTTCATCTTCTTGAGTTCTTGGTAGTTGAAGAGTTTTCCTCAAGCTCATCAAGGTAAGTTTAACTTTAGCTCCCTGAATTGTAGATTTGATCTTAAGTTCAGTCGAATCTAAATTAGCTGCACCATAGAATTCCAGTATTTCTTTCTTCCATATCTTTGTAGGTATGGATACCAGAAATTCCAAAGCATTTGCTGTAATGAGGGTAACTACTGTTTTAATCTCGGGTTCCGTATTATCAAAAGCATCGCGAACCAGCTCATAGCCTTCGTTGACATTATCTTCATGCTTTGGCGCCATTGGGGTTGAGAGAAATTGTGGATTGAGAAGAGAGAATTTGTCGACACAAGATTTGGTTCACGAAAATATGGAAAGTGTGTCGACAGAATATGTTGTTGACCTATTTATACCCTTCTAAATAATGAAGTTCAAAAGTCACGTAAAAATTTTCTTAATGCGTCAACACAGTTGAAATGTGTTGACACAAACTTCTAATATCTCCATAGAAGTGTTGACTTCTATGTGTCGACATCAATTGATGATGTGTCGACACAGATATACTTATCAGTTCGACAGAAACTCTGTATCGACTCTAATTCTAAGTGTCGACACAACTTCTAGATGTGTCGACACAACTGCTCTAAAGTGTCGACATAAATTTTCTAGATGTGTCGACATCACTTTCCTGGAGTGTCGACACCAACTACTATGTGTCGACACAGACAACTTTTTGTGTCGACACAATTTTACTTAGCCAAATTTGTTAAATTAATTTATGTTCAACATTCCTAATTCAATTTTGAAATTATTGAATTTAGTTTCATCTAAATGCTTAGTTAACATGTCAGCAATTTGTAAATCTGTATTAACAAATTCTAAAGAAATATCTTCTTTTTCCACATGATCTCTAAGAAAGGGGTATCTTATTTATATATGCTTTGTTCTAGTATAAGAAATAGGATTATGAGCAATAGAAATAGCACTAGTAGAATCACATAATAATGGAGTTCTACTTACCTAAATACCATAATCTTCTAACTGATGTTGTATCTACAACAGTTGTGCATAATAACTTCCTACAGCAACGTACTCAGACTCAGCTGTGGAAATTGTCACACTAGTCTGCTTTTTATAGCTCCATGACACCAGTCTTCCTCCTAGAAATTGATAGTTGCCTGTTGTGCTTTTCCTATCTACTTTGCATCCTGCAAAGTCTGCATCTGAATAGCCTATTAGCAGAAAATCTCTATTTCTTGGATACAAAAGGCCTAGATTAGGTTCTGCCCTTAAGATATCTCAAAATCCTTTTGATAGCAGTATAATGAGATTCTTTAGGACAGGATTGATACCCAGCACAAACACATATAGCATACATGATGTCTGGTCTACTAGCAGTCAGATAAAGGAGGGAGACAACTATCCCTCTATACAAAGATTCATCTACAGGTTTTTCTGCATCATCTTTGCTTAGAGACATACTTGTCCCCATTGGAGTTCTCATGGTTGTGGATGACTCCATACCATACTTCTTAATTAACTCCTGGGTGAGCTTAGACTGGGATATGGACAAGCCATCATCAGTCTGTCTTTCTTGGAGTACCAAGAAGAACTTAAGTTCTCCCATACTGCTCATCTCAAACTTCCCTTGCATGAGTTTTGCAAACTTTCTACAAAGGTTGTTTTCAGTAGAATCAAATATTATGTCATCAACATATATTTGGACTAGGATGATCTTTCCTTTGGATGCTCTAAGGAATAGAGTCTTGTCTATTTTCCCCCTTGAGAATTTGTTCTCAATGAGGAAAGTAGACAGAGTTTCATACCATGCCCTTGGGGCTTGTTTCAACCCATATAAAGCTTTCCTATGTTTATAAACATAACTAGGATTGAGTGGATCAATAAAACTTGAGGCCTGTTCGACATAGACCTCCTCTTTTAAGTCTCCATTTAAGAATGCTGACTTAACATCCATTTGGAACACTTTGAAGCCTTGATATGCTGCATAGGCAAGGAATTGCCTTATTGCTTCCAACCTTGCCACTGGAGCAAAAGTCTGATCAAAGTCTATGCCCTCTTCCTGCCTGTATCCTTTGGCAACTAGTCTTGCCGTGTTCTTCACTATGATCCCACTCTCATCAAGCTTGTTTCTATAAATCCACTTTGTCTCTATGACATTGTGGCCCTTTGGTTTTGGAACCAACTCGCAGACCTTGCACCTTTTGAATTGATGTAACTCCTCCTGCATAGCATCAATCCAGTGTGGGTCTTGAATAGCTTCTTCAAATCTCTTGGGTTCTAGTTGAGATAAGAAGCTTGAGCAAAGAACTGTGTTTACGTTCCTGCTTCTTGTTTGTACTCCATATCTTGGATCACCAATGATCTGGTGTGCAGGATGATCCTTTAAATGTCAAACTGCTGGAGGTAATCTATCAACAGTTTGACCTTCTTCAATCTCTTCATTATGCTGCACCTCATGGTCTTCATTTTCCTCTTGAGTGTCTTGTACTCCCCCTGGACAACAACTACCATTTTCCTCATCCTGCATTGCAGTTGGATCTTCTCTGATAGTAAGTTGGTCCATCTTCTGTTGTATACCTATAGAGCTACAAGAACTATTAGGCAACTCACTTTTAATAAGTCTAGATTCATCAAATATGACATGAACAGACTCTTCTACAACTTGAGTAGCCAAATTGTAGACCCTATAAGCCTTACTATTATTGTTGTACCCAACAAATATCCCATCTTGGGATTTGGCAGCAAACATAGTTAGGTGAGACTTGCCATTGTTAAGCACATAGCACTTGCAACCAAAATCCTAAAATAGGATAAGTTTGGTTTTCTGCCTTTCATAACCTCATAGGGTGTCTTTTTGTGGCCTTTGGTGATAGAAGCCCTATTGAGCACATGTCATGCAGTGTTTACTGCCTCAGCCCAGAAATATTCGAGGAGAGTAGTGTCACTCAATAGTGTTCTTCTAGCCTCAATTAATGTCCTATTCTTTCTTTCAACAATGCCATTTTGCTGAGGTGTTCTAGGTGAGGAGAATTCCTGATGAATCCCAAATTCTTCACATAACCTTATCATACTTTCAGATTGGAATTCAGTTTCATGGTCACTTCTGATTTTGACCACTGAACTATCTAATTCATTCTAAATTTGTTTGACAAAATTGTAGAAGATATTTGGGGTTTCAGATTTCTGACTCAGAAAGAATACCTATGAAAATCTAGAATAGTCATCTACAACCACAAAAGTGTAGACCTTCCTACCTAGACTATAAATTGGCATAGGACCAAATAAATCCATATGCAAGAGGTATAAGCACCTCACTGAGTCTTTGGTTTCTATGCTATGAAAGGAGGATCTGGTCTGCTTGTCTTTTTGACAAGCTGAGCATATTCCATCCTTAATGCACTTAACTTGAAGACCATTCCTCACTAACTCTTTACTAAAGAGTTGGCCAATAGTCTTGTAGTTAAGATGAGCTAGCCTGTTGTTCCATTTGACACAATGAGAGGCTTTCTCATCAGGCACAAGACAGATAGGAGAATTTTTATTCTCACTCTCAAAGTTTAGGCAATACACATTTCTTTTTCTATAACCAGTTAATATGACTTTTTGATCACTTGACCTCTTGATATGACACTCATTCTTGATAAATGAAATGTCATATCTAGGATCACTCAGCTGACTTATTCTTATTAGGTCGTATTTCAAACCCTTCACATAAGCCACTTGAGTGATAGTGATTAAGTTGTTAGAAATGTTACCAAACCCTTTGATGACTCCTTTTTCAGAACCACCAAAGATTACTTTAGGCCCATTCAATATTGGTGAGTAGTCCTTCAGCAATCCTCTTGTTCCAATCTTGTGCCTGGAACATCCACTGTCCAAGTACTATATAGGGGCATGGCAACTTAGACTCACCTGCAACATTGATTACTTAACCTTAGAACCCAAATAACTTTTGGTTCCTTGGTTCAAGTTAGCCTGAAACTTGACAAATCTGCCTGCAGCTCTTCTAACAGGTAGACTGTTATCCTTCCTGACACTGGTGCTGTGCCAACAGTCTAAGGCATAATGGCCTATCTTTCCACAGCACCAGCACTCATACTTATTATACCTCTTTTTAGGTACAATCTTTGTTGTATTGTTGGCAGCAGATCTTTTGTTTTGTTCTGGGGCTTTGCCTTTATTATTGGACTGGGCAGCACATGCAGTTCCCTTAAAGCCTAATCCTGCCTTACCCTTTTGAGACACAAAGTCATAAATTAAGGGTAGGACAGATTTTGGCTTAGAGAAACTAGCCATTATTTCCTTCTCTTTCTGAAGGCTGTCTTCCAGACTTTTAATCTGATCATTTTTGAATGTGATTGTACCCATCTGAATAACAATTATGTTTTTTCAGCTTGGCAATCTCATTCATCTTCTGATCCAGCAGCTTTTCTGAATCAGATGCAGCCAACTTAAGAGTTACAATTTCCCTAGCCAAATTTTTGGCCAGGTTTTTGCTTCTCTTGAGTGTCTGCAACAAATCCCCATATTCATTTATAAGCTGATGAATATCTCATTCAGATTCAGACCCATCCACATCACTTGATGCAGATGCATCTGATTCTAACCCAGTGTAGTAATCAGAATCTACAGATAAACTTTTTACCTTACTGGGACCAGGTTGATCCTGGCACTGGTCTTCTTCAGACATAGCCATCAGTCCTTTGCACTGATGATCTTCTTGCTCATTGATAGAGTCCAGTAATTTCAAGAACTCATCCTCTTCTTCTGTTGCAAACAAACCAATATAGGCCTTAGCCTCAGATTCAGACTCTGAAGTTGATTGATCTGTCCAACTTTCTCTTTCTTAGCTACCAAGGATTTCTCCTTCTTGCTCTAGTGCTGTGACTTCCTTTTATCAGCAGACTCCTTCCTTTTGTCTGGATAATCAGCCACAACATGTCCAGGTCTGTTGCAACAATAACAAATAATCTTTGATGTAGTTGACTTGCTAGGCTTTGTCCCACTCATGTCCTTCCTGGATAATTTCCTCTTCTGATAATAGTCATCCTTGGACTGAGATGAGGATGGCTTAGATTTCCACTGCTTCTTCTTTAAGAATCTCTGAAACTGCCTTGTGAAAGCATCAAAGTCTTCATCAGAAATACTGTTGTCTGAACTGTGATTATCTGAATTTTCTGAGATCACTTCTGCAACATTCTTATGAGAAGATGGAGACATCCTCCTATTCTTCCTTGTGGCTTCTACCTTGAAGGCCACTGAATTATCTCTATAGTCAGCCTTTGTATTTTTCTCTTCCTCCTTTCTGGCCAACAGCTGCATCTCATACGACAGTAATTTGTCAAACAATGTTGGAGGTGAAATTTCTGCCAGTCTGGCCACTTCCCTTATATCACAGATCTTTGTATCCCAATCCTTACTCAAAGACCTAAGGAATTTGTCATTCAGCTCATATGTATTGAAGATTTTACCATAGTACATTAGTTCATTTACAATTCTATAGAACTTCTTATAACATTCAGTTATGCTATCAGACTTGGCTTGTCTGAAACTCTCATATTCTTGATTAAGCATAGACTTTATATCTTACCTAACCTCTTCAGAACCCTCCATGTAGACAACCAATGTGTCCCACATCGCCTTGGAGGTTTTGCAGTGAATCAGATTCTGGAATGTTGAGTCATCTATGGCACTCACTATAATATTCTGTGCTCTTTTGTCCATTGTAGCCAAGATGATCTCATCCTTAGTCAATTCTGAAAAATCCTTAGGAATCCTTTGATTAGCATCAAGAACAGAAACCTTCATTGGAATATATGGTCCTTCCTTAACTATTATATAAATTCTGGGATCAGATGCCTCCATAAATAGTCTGACCCTTTGCTTCCATATTCCAAAGATTTCCTTCCTGCAGATCGGCAACTTCGTTGAACCAAGTTCTTTCTGGTTTTCTCCTGAACCCATCTTCTTTAACTTAATTCTGCCTTACAGATCTTACTCAAACTGTTAAGTCTTTCTTTGAGGAACCTCACTTTGATACCACTTGAAAGAATTGGTTCCTAAACACCTAGATGGGGGGGGGGGTGAATAGGTGCAATTCCTTTTTCTTTTAAGGCAGAATATTAATTCAGTTAATTAACAGAAACATATAGTTCTACCGCTATCACAACACATAAATAACAATACCACACACAATCACAGATGGCACACTGATTTATAGTGGTTCCCCAAGGTCTGGGTACATCCACTTTCCCCTGCGCCTATCTAGTAGTGTGCTAGATTCGGCCTAACTTCTTTCCTTCCCCTCAGATCTGCAGATCTTATAGCTCAGAACCCAAATAAGGCTCCTACAACTCAGAGTGAGTCCACACTCCTACAACTTAGGCAATCTGCCCTACCTCAGCCTTCTACAAGGCCTACAACTCAGAGATGAAAATCTCCTATAACTCAGGCTCTCAGCCCTACCTCAACCTTCAACAAGGCCTACCACCCAGTGAACTTTATCTCCTACAACTCAGCCTTTATAAATCAGGCTTACAACTCAGATCTTAAAAAGATCCTATAGAAAATAGATGTAAATTTGAACTTTACCACCACCCTGGTTAAGAGAGAAAGGATGGAAGGTTTCTTGATCAGTTCTTGAAAGAATCTGATGTTAGAGATCAACCTGTCTTAGCTTTCTTCAAAGCTTCTTGAATCTGAACATAGTAGGGTTGATCTCCTTTGAAGTCGATCTTCAATCAGCTTCTTTCTTGAAATTCAGAAATCAATTTGAATTCTTCTTGGCAGACTGGTTCAGAATCTGCACTTAAGAGACTTGTTGATGTAAGTCCCTTTCTTCACTAGAATAGATGGAGCTCTCTCTCTCCAAATTCTTCTGAAGATTCTTCTGAATTCTTCTTTGAATTCTCTTGACAAACTCTGAGTAGATCACAATATGAGAATGTCTCCTTAGATCTTCTGTTGAAAATCTTCTTCTATTTTTCGTGTGTTGTTGGTTATCTCATCTATCATATATGTATATCTCTTCTTCTGTTGATAGAGAATGTCTTTATTTAGACTTCCACCATGGTAACCAGCTGATCTGGTTTCTAACGAACTTCTGACAGCTCTGACAGTTGCAGTAGACCAGTTGGTTATGGAAGTTGTCAAGTCTTCCACTCACTTCTTAAAACCCTTGTCTCTGTCAGCAAAGTGTCGAGACTGAACTTCATCATGTGTCAACACAAGTAGACTAAGTGTCGACACAAGCCTTGGTGGTGTCGACACAGCTCCCTTGGTGTTGACACTGCTTCTGTAGAATGTGTCGACACTAGTTATGTGTGTCGACACAATCACTTCTTCTCTTCATAAAAATCAACTTTGTTGAAACTCTGCTATGTGTCGACACAAGTCCTGTGTGTCGACACAGTTGATGTCGACAAAGTCTTTTGTATGTCGACACTGCCTCTGTGTATAGACACAGTTGATGTCGACTAAGATTTTCTGTGTGTCGACACTGCCTCTGTGTGTCGACACAGTTTCTTCTGGTGTCGACACAGCCTTTCCAAGTGTCGACACAATTGACTTCAGGTGTCGACACAACTTTTATCCAATGTCGACACAATTGACTCCAGGTGTCGACACAGCTTTTCTCCAGTGTTGACACAAGGCTTCATAAGTGTCGACACAGTTTATTCTCGTGTCGACTCATGGACTTAGAAACTTTTCCTACATTCCTGCATTTTCTTAACCTACACATATAAACTCAAAACAACATCAAATACACCTTGATGCATATCATTGAGTAAGGTGAGGCTTCTTCAAATCTGGTACACATTTTCGAATGTACCCAACAGTTATACTCCTATGTTTTCCTCTCACCTTCATTTTGCAGAACTCAATAAAAGACACATATTCTTCGTTTTGCAAAGGAAAACCCAGGTACACAAGATGTACCTCCCATACATGCATACACTAACTTTTACTTTGCAGGAAAAAGACAGGCATTAGTAAACCCCTAAGGAGAGACATCAGGTTCTATCTCTCCTTGTCCCCTCCTCTTTCTTTGGGGTGGATCACGATTTTCGTGGGTCTCCAACTTTTTCGAAGCTCCCTTCTGAACTTAAAAAGTGCGGGGATTATGTTAAACTCGAAATCAGTGATCCTTCCCAAGACAGGCAGCTCGTTAGTCACGACATGCTCCAGGTTCCTCCTAGAGGTCGCGACATCTTAGGATAGGTGGACAGGCTTTTCTGTCTGCTCAGGCCGTATGGCTTGGGCAGTCTCAGCAGTCTGACCGCCCAGGACGTGTGCTAATTGCGTGGCAGGGGATGCGGATTGCTTTTGCAGTCTGCCCATATAGGTCGTGCCCCTTGTCAGCTAAACCACAATCCTCTCAACTGGTGCCCCTTTGTCAGACTTGGATGTCTATCCGCCCAGGCTGACAACTTGCCGCTACTTAGCCCGCTCCTGGGAGGTGACGTCCAATGTTGATGGACTCGGATGTCTATCAGCCCAGACCAACACATCGATAAGTGGCCTGCCTCTAGGCCACAGACCTTCACCAGCGTCGACAACCCTCCAGCTCGCCGCATAGCCAGTTTGGCGACCTGACCACAGGACGCCAGCCAGCTACACCAGTTTCCACCTCGCCAATGTGCGCGGCCTGCCTCACCAGTCCGACAGGTCGCGAATCCCTTGTCACCCAGCAGGTGCGGCAAGTTCCATACGACAAAGTGGCAGACTTCAGCAGCATGGGCAACCTGCTTCTTCAGTCCGCGTAAGGAGCGCGGATGCTTCAACTCTCCAGCTACCCGGAAAGATCAGCAGCCATGTCAAGTTCATCACGAGCCGAGCAGACTCGAAGTGCGGGCAAGCCTTCCAGTCTGCCTACATTGATGAACCATATTAGTTTCAGCAGCCAGCAATCTCGTTCAACAGCATAGGTGAACGCAGCTTGTCAGCAGGCACGGACGGTGTAGACGCAGCCGATTCCTCTCACAATCCTCCTCAGCCTCCAGCATTCGCTTCTGCCCAGCAGGCGGAGACTCTTCCCAGTCCGCCAGGCAACAAATCTCCTCAAGGCAGTCCCAGACTGCGCAGCCTCATGCGGACTCTGCAGATTCAGCAGATATGCTTCAGCTCGTACCCTTAGCGCGTGCTTGCTAAGTTCAGCAGCGGTGGACTCCGCGGATTCTCCTCGTAGTCCGCCATTCAGCTTCCAGCTCCCGCTTCCTAGCAGCAGGCAGACAAATCCGTCAGTCCGCACAATCATGGCGCAGGCTCGATCAGCTCAGTTCGGGCGGACTCCTCTTAGTCCACTAGCAGTAGGCGCAGACTACTCCTAGTCCTCCATGAGCAGCACCAGTTCCAGAGGCAAGCCCCAATCCGCGCGTCCTGTTGTAGACTCGGTGGATTCCATCCTCTACTCGCTCAAGTTACCGCCTCACCGGGGGTAACGCCACCAAAAGCCGTTACCTCCTCGGGCCTATAAATAGACCCCCATACCTCTTTTTGAGGTCAGGTTGAGAGACCCCAAGGTTCATAGCTTCACTCAACACTTATGCTCAAAGACAAAAACTCTTCACTTTCTGCGGACTCCTCTTAGTCTGTATCACCTCTTATAACCGCACGGCTTGCCGACCTCAGTCCCCAGTCCACGTGGCCTTCCCATCTGGCACTTCTTCCTTAGCCACCAGCTTTTCCTATGTACCCTTTATTTTCTTTCTTGTAAAGGTGTATTGCTAGCCATAATAACTCCATATTAATCAAAGGAAAGCCCGTCGCAAGAGTGACATTTAAGCCGCGGCGGGTGAAGTTTGTTGTTGCAGCTGCTAGCGGCCCCTGTCTTCTTCTCAGCTCAGCTTAACTCTCTCGACATCAACCTGTAAGAACAACTGTCAAAGTAACCGTCTGCTCGATAGCTCCTGATCAACCTCCTACACTGATCATCGACCTCCTTCGCTGATCATTAGCCTTCCCGACTGCTCTCAGCAACCCTCTCCTCTATCCCCGCAACCCTTGGACAAGCATTTGTTCCACTCTCGAGCACTCAGAAGCTTCCTCTCCTCCTTTCTGTAACAGGCCACTTTTATGAAAACAGGAAATTTTTGGGTGACACGGCCTGGGACACGGGCGTGTCCCAGGGCGTGTCAGGCGACACGGCCTGCGACACGGGCGTGTCGCAGGGCGTGTCGAGGTTGTGTCGACGATCGGCCTTGGTGTCGATGATTTTCGCTCGACATCGTCGAGAGGGGGCACACGGCCCAGGACACGGCCGTGTCGAAGACCGTGTCGTATGCTCAACGAATGTTACTCGACGATCGTCGAGTGTCGCGTTTCTAGTGAGGACACGGCCTGTGACACGGGCGTGTCACAGGGCGTGTCAGTGGTCATCGGACTCAGCTCGGCGTCTTGAGCCGGGGCGTGTTTGCAGGAGACGGGTGTATCCTGGTGCACAAGGCCAGGAACACGGGCGTGTGCTAGGCCGTGTGCTAGGCCGTGTGAAGTCTCGGGTTGTTTTGGGATTATTTTCGTTGAGGCCCACGGCCTCAGATACGGGCGTGTCTGAGGGCGTGTCGGGTACACGGCACGTGACACGGGCGTGTCACACGGCCGTGTACTGGCTAGATTGAGTCGGTTGTATGCCGCTTAGAGGGACACGGCCTGTGACACGGGCGTGTCACCGGGCGTGTCAGGCCGTGTTTTAGCTTTTCTGGCCAAATCTGAGCCGTTTGTTTCCCTCTTCCTGGATCCAGTGGCTGGGCTTTGTCCAGGTGTTGTGAAGGCCGAGAAAAAGGGGATTTAAACCCTCTTTTCTCTTCTTCTTCTTCTTCTTCATCTTTATTCCAAGAGAGAGAGGAGAAAGTCCTAAGGGAGAGAGAAGGGAGGAGTCTACCAGCTGCTGTAGGAGCTGTGGAGTGCGGAGCAAAGATCCGAGAGCGGATTCGTGAAGGCAGAGCCGAGGCGGTGATTCCCATCCGGCTACCTCATGGCGCCGAAGCGATCTTCAAGGGTAACGATCTCCTTCTTGGACATCGAAGTCCTTTCTTTATGCATGTGCTTGGAATCCTCCACCCAGAGGTGGATTTGCGGAAGAGATTCCTTTGTTGAGTCTGCAATTAGAGCCGGAAATATGGATTACGGCATAGGAATGCTGTGTGAAGCCCATCTGGACCGGTAGTCTAGATTGGTGATGTTCATGGGTAAACCGGAGAAGACTCCGTGGTTTTGATGCTATGTTAAATGGATTTCTATTGTGATGAATGTATGGATGTGATGTTGAGGAGGCTTTGGCAAAGCTCCTGGTTATGCAATGATCAATTGGTAGCACGCCTGGGGAGCTCGTGATAAAACCAGCCTGTTACACCACTAGGGTGGGTTGATCCAGTTTAGGTAGGGATCGATTGGTGGCAACGCCTGGGGAGCCGAGTTAAACCCAGCTTGTTGCAACACATGGGTGGGTCGATCGGATTAGGAGGGGATCGATGGGTAGACATTGCCTGGGGAGCTTGGATAAACCCGGCGTGCTACACCACATGGTGTGGGCCGACCTGCTCTGGTTGTTATTGGATGCTGTGAGGTTGGACCTCTGAGTGGTTTGGGCGGGATGTCGCCAGCTTGCGAGGCTGGTGGACTAGGTCCGGTCAACCAACAAGTTAACACCTCGGATCAGCGTTTGTACGACTGGTGGATTCCGGTACACCAAGAAGGTGCCCTGAGTGCACGGAGCATCTGGTGGATTCCAGCGTTTGTGATGGAATGTGTTTGCTAGCGGGATAAAGCAATTGATAGACATATGAGGCTTGATGATGCTTGATGATACTTGATGATAGATGATAAGCACTGCATACAGGGAAGGAACCACTACCCCGGGTAGGGGGTAGGGTCGTTATAATGGGTCAGCAATGCTGACCGTTACTTTGTTTTCTGTTTTGGCTTGGATATGGAATTACAGGTGCCGTGGCTTGAACGGAATAAGTGGAATGGCTAGCTTGCTGCTATAGGCCCTTGAAGGCCATGTGAAGAGCTGTGTTTGGATTTCATGTGTGGCCGGCCTGCGTGCCGATGTACGAAATTATTGCTGTGTAAAAGAGGAACCTGTAAGGCCATAAGGCTGGGGTGTGTGAGTTGTATACATTCCTGGTGTTGTTATATAAATGTGGTATTTATATATTGGTGGACATTCTGATTTGAGTTCATGCTAACATAAAAATGCTGCGCTAGAATGGAATGAGTTCAGGATACGCATAGATTTTGATTTCTACACGTAATTCCTTTGCTTGTCTATGCTATATGGCATGGGGCCCCAGCCGGACCCACTGTTATATGTCATGTGACGGGTGGGGGTGTTACAAAGTGGTATCAGAGCCAGGTTGAGATTGTTTGGGAGGAGAGAACATAATTGAACTCATGAATGTCCACTAGGAATGTATGGCAGGCACATGATGTGCATGAGTGTGTAGTCAATGTAGCAGTCCCGTTATGATTGGAAGTATTAATGGTGTTCTGTACATTGATAGGTGGCGAGGGATGGAGCTGGGCCGTCTGAGCCCCAGCGGTCTGATGAAGTAGTGCAGCACCCGTGGAAGCGCCCCCCGGTGCTTACTCCCTCGGCAGAGGCCATACGGGTGGTGAGGAGCACAGTGCTTGCAGTGTTACAAGCCCACAACTGTTGGGTACATTGGTCAAATGTACCTGATTTGAAGAAGCCTCACCTAACTCAATGATATACATCATAATGTATTTGATGTTTGTTTGAGTTACTTGTGCAGGCTAGGTATACACTGGACTGAAGCTAAAAGTTTCTAAGTCCATGTGTCGACACCCAGAGGTAAAGTGTCGACACTTGAGAAAGCTTGTGTCGACACCCAGACAAGCAGTGTCGACACTTGGAGTCATTGTGTCGACACCTGGGATGAAGAGTCGACACCAGACAGAAAGTGTCGACACTTGGAGCTGTGTCGACACTCAGTGAAGAAGTATGCAGAAAAGCTGTGTCGACACTTAGCAGAAGTGTCGACACCTAGAAGAGCTGTGTCTACACCAGAAAGTGTCGACACTTGGAGATGTGTCGACACTCAGCAAAATTCTGCAGAGACTAAGGACAAGTGTCGACACTCAACACAATGTGTCGACACTCAATCAGCAGAGTCAACATATGAAGAATGTGTCGACACTCACACAATGTGTCGACACACACTCAAAGGAGTCAACACTTGAAGTATGTGTCGACACTCAGCACAATGTGTCGACACACAACCAGAAGAGTCAACACTTGAAGAAAGTGTCGACACCCAGCACAATGTGTCGACACTTAGTTGAAGACTCTACACTTGAAGAAAGTGTCGACACAAGGAGCTGTGTCGACACTTAGCAAAGAACAGAAAAGTTTACAAAATATTCTAAGTACAAGTGTCGACACTAAGGGAATGTGTCGACACTCAGCTGAAGAAACAAAATTGAAGACTTGTGTCGACACCAAGAAGCAGTGTCGACACTTGACAGTTTCAACACATGAAGATGTGTCGACACAAAGGAGATGTGTCGACACTTAGAAGAATACAGTTAAAGAATGAAGATCAAGTACTTGTGTCGACACTCAATTTCAGTGTCGACACATGCAGAAGAATCTGTGTCGAGACATACAAGGAATTGTGTCGACACCTTGTAGACTTGTGTCGACACTTACACAACATGTGTCGACACTTGGTCTATAAGTGTCGACACTTAAGAACAGAAAGTCTCGACACTATCTGACAGTTAGAGAATTTCAAGAAGTGACTGGTTGACATGACAGCTGCCGATCCAGCCGGTCTACAGCAACTGTCAGAGAAATCAGAAGTCTGTTATGAACCGGACCAGCCGGTTACCATGAAGGAAGCCTATAAATAGGCACTCACAGTTTACAGAAGTGGTTGTTGATTGTAAGAATTGATTGTTGTTATTACAAGTAGTGAGAATAATTGAAGTGTTTTGATCAGATTAAATCAGAAAGTGATACACAGAGGATCAACACAAGAAGATCTGGCAGTCCAACTGCAGATCTAAGAAGTTGGAGAGAGAGAGCTCCAATCAAGAATTCAGTCTTTGGAACTAAGGCTGAGAAGAAGGATTCAGAATCATCTGGATCTCAAGAAGCAGAGGTCAAGGATCAACTGCAGAGGATTCAGACTAATTCAGTTCTAACTCAAGAAGCTTTGAAGGAAGCTAAGTCAGTTTGGATCTAGCTGAGTTCTTCCAAGAACTCTTCAAGAAACTCTCAACTCCTCTCTTATTTTCTGAGTTGTAGAGTTAATTATTGTATTTCAATTTTAACTTGTAGGATCCATTGGATCTGAGAGAATTGTAAGCCTATATTATAAAGGCTGAGGGTAGGGCTTGGTTGCCTGAGTGTAGGAGTTGAAGAACTCTGAGTGTAGGCCTTAATTGGCTGAGTGTAGGCCTGGGTGGCTGAGTGTAGGCCTTTGTGGCTGAGTGTAAGGCTTTGGGCCTGAGGTGTAGGAACCTAGTTGGGTTCTGAGATAGTGGAGAAGTTTGGCCGAATCTAGTACACTGCTAGATAGGCGAAGGGGGAAAGTGGATGTACCCAAAGATTGGGGAACCACTATAAATTTGTGTGTCTGCTGTGCTGTGCTGTGCTGTGGATTAACTGTTTATATTCTGTTGTTGCTGTTAACTGTAAAATCTGTGAGATAACTGTTTGCTGCCAACAAAGTTTTAAAAAGGTTTAGGTCACCTATTCACCCCCCCTCTAGGTGTTTAGGTACCATATCTTTCAAGTGGTATCAGAGCGAGGTTCCTCAAAAAGGACTAACTGTCTGAGGAGATCCAGTTTGGCAGATTCAGTGTAAGTCAGAACACAGTTTCAAGAAAATCAAGAAACATGGGTTCTTCAGAGAATCACAAGGAATTGGGTTCAATGAAACTGCCCATATGCAGAAAAGAGATTTTTGGAATCTGGAAAGAGAGGGTAAGGCTGTTCATGGAAGCCTCTGACCCTAGAATCTACATCACAGTCAAAGAGGGGCCATATGTGCCCATGAAGATCTCAGTATTGGATGCAAATCAGAGGACTCCAAAGGATTTCTCTGAGATGACCAAGGATGAAATTGTCCTAGCCACTATGGACAAAAGGGCACAAAACATAATAGTAAGTGCCATTGATGATGCAACTTTTCAGAACCTAATTCACTGTAAAACAGCAAAAGAAATGTGGGATACCCTCATTGTCTATATGGAAGGTTCTGAAGAAGTTAGGCAAGATAGAAAGTCCTTGCTTAATCAAGAGTATGAGAGCTTTAGGCAAGGAAGAGGAGATAGCATCACTGAATGCTACAAGAAGTTCTATAGAATTGTTAATGAACTCATGTCCTATGGAAGAGAGTTCACTAACTATGAATTGAATGATAAGTTCTTGAGGTCCCTAACCAAAGATTGGGACACTAAGATCTGTGCCATCAGAGAAATGGCAAAGTTGGGAGAAATTCCTCCTCCCACACTGTTTGGCAAGTTGTTGTCTTATGAGATGCAGCTGTCAGTGAGAAAAGAGGAGGAAAAATCAACAAGGACTGAGCACAGGGAAAGGACTGTTGCCTTCAAGTCAGAAGTACCTAGAAAGGGCAGGACTAAGTCATCAACTCCTCCTCCAGAGGTAGTTGAATCAGAATCTGATGAGTCTGTTAGCACAAAGTCTACAAGCAGTGAAAGTGATGAAGACTTTGCTGCATTCACCAGACATTTTCAGAAATTCCTGAAGAAGAAACAGTGGAGGTCCAGACCTTCATTTTCCAAAGGGAAAGAAGTTCAGTATCAGGAGAAGAAGCCTTCAAAGAAGGACAAGAAAAAGACAAAGACTAGCAAGGCAACTGGGTCTAAGATAGTGTGTTACTGCTGCAATAGACAGGGTCATGTTATTGCAGATTGTCCTGAGAGAAGAAAAGAATCCAGTGACAAAAAGAAGACTCACTTCAAAGGAAAGAAGGAGAAGTCCTTTGTTGCAAAGAATGAGAAGACTCTTTCAGACATTTCTTCTTCAGACACTGAGACAGATGCTGAAGCCTACATAGGGCTATTTGCTGAAGAAGAAGAAGAGTTTATGCAGATCATGGAATCAATCTATGAACAAGAAGAGTGTCAGTGCCAAGGACTGATGGCATTGACTGAAAGTACCAAAATCCTGGAGCAGCCAGGACCTAGTCAGGTACAAAGTCCAACTCAAAGTTCAGATTTCAGTTCTAGTTCAGAGTCAGATTCATCTTCATCAAGTGATGGAAGTGTTTCTGAATCTGAGGGAGATATTCATCAGCTCTTAGATGAATATAAAGTACTGTTGCAAGCCTATAAGAAAAGCAAGTCCCTTGCCAAAAGTCAGGCAAAGGAAATTGCTGATCTAAAGGCAGCTGCAACAGACTTTGAGAAGGAATTTGATCAAAAGCTCAATGAGGTAGCCAGGCTGAAACACATTACTGTGATTCAGATGGGAACTATCACTTATAAAAATGATCAAATTAAGTTACTGGAGATCAATCTCCAGAAGGAAAGAGAGCTAGTTGCTAGGTTTTCAAAACCTAAATCAGTGCTACCCTTGATTGATGAATTTGTTCATCATAAAGGAAAGGCTGGATTGGGTTTTATTAAACCAGCTAGGACTGTTCAGGATCAGTCCAAGTCCAAGGGCAAAGCCCCAACATTCAATAAGCCTGCTGTAGTCAAGACAGCCAAGTCTGTACCTAAGCAAAGGTACAACAAGTTTGAATGCTGGTGTTGTGGCAAGGTTGGCCACTTTGCCTTGGATTGTTGGCACAATGCCAGTGCCAAGTTGAGTAGCAAGTTACCTGGTGGAAAGCCAGCAGGTAGCTATGTCAAGTTGCAAACTAACAATCACCAAGGACCCAAGTTTACTTTGGGTTCTAAGGTTCATTAATTTGTTTTGCAGGTGAATCCAAGTGGCCATACCCCAACATGGTACTTGGATAGTGGATGTTCCAGACATATGACTGGAACAAGGGGACTACTGAAGGACTACATTCCAATCAAAAATGGTCCTAAAGTGACCTTTGGTGGTTCTGAAAAAGGAATCATCAAAGGGTTTGGTAACATCTCTTCAAACCTTGTTACCATTACTCAAGTGGCTTATGTTAAAGGGTTGAAACACAACCTCATTAGTATAAGTCAGTTAAGTGATGTAGGGTATGACATCTCATTTGTTAAAAATGGTTGTCATATCAAGAGGTCAAGTGATCAAGAGATCATTTTGACAGGATATAGAAAGAGGAATGTCTACTGCTTAGACATTATGATTGAGAACAATGGTTCTCCTGTTTGTCTTGTAGCTGATGAGACAGTCTCTCATTGTGTCAAATGGCACAAGAGGCTAGCTCATCTTAACTACAAGACTATTAGCAAACTCTTTAGCAAAGAGTTAGTGAGGAATGGTCCTCAAGTTAAGTGTGTCAAAGATGGCATTTGCTCAGCTTGTCAAAAGGGCAAGCAGACTAAATCCACCTTTAGAAGCTTAGACAACAAAGATGCTGTGAGGTGTTTATACCTCTTGCATATGGATCTATTTGGTCCAATGCCAGTTCACAGCTTAGGTAGGAAGGTCTATACCTTTGTAGTTGTTGATGACTACTCAAGGTTTTCCTGGGTGTTCTTCTTAAAGCAGAAATCTGAAACACCTAGTGTCTTCTATAGCTTTGTTAAGCAAATTCAGAATGAATTGAACTGTACAGTGGTCAAAATTAGAAGTGACCATGGTACTGAGTTTCAGTCTGAAAGCATGACAAAGCTGTGTGAAGACTATGGGATATTTCAAGAATTCTCTTCACCTAGAACACCTCAGCAAAATGGCATTGCTGAAAGGAAAAATAGGACCTTGATAGAGGCTGGTAGAACCCTATTAAGTGATTCATCACTGCCAGAGTATTTCTGGGCTGAAGCAGTTAACACTGCATGCCATGTGATAAATAGGGCTACCATCACTAAAAGGTTAAACAAGACCCCCTATGAAGTTGTGAAAGGCAGGAAACCAAATCTATCCTATTTCAGGATTTTTGGTTGCAAATGCTTCATACTTAACAATGGAAAGTCTTACCTAACTAAGTTTGCTGCCAAGTCCCAAGAGGGAGTGTTTGTTGGGTACAGCAATAATAGTAAGGCTTATAGAGTCTACAACTTGACTACACAAGTTGTAGAGGAGTCTGTGCATGTAGTTTTTGATGAGACACAACTAATTAACAATGAGTTGTCTAGCAATGTATGCAGCCCCACAGGTCTTACTAAGAAGATGGACAAGCTAACCATAGAAGATGTACCTGCTGCAAGACAGCAAGTAGAGAAGGAGATGGCTTATGTCCAGGGGGAGAACTACATGTACAGGAGCTGAAGAAGTACAAGGAACTCAGTTTGATGAAGATGCTGAAGAAGTTCAACCAGAAGTAAGGATGCCTCCAGCCAACAGGCATCTAAGAGATCATCCAGTAGAGCTGATATTGGAGATCCAAGACAAGGTGTTCAGACAAGGAGCAGAAATCAGAATGCTGTAGTATATTCAAGTTTTCTGTCTCAAATAGAACCAAAGAAATTTGAAGAAGCTATACAAGATCCACAGTGGACTGAAGCAATGCAGGAAGAGCTTAATCAGTTCAAAAGGTGCAAGGTTTGGGACTTGGTTCCTAACCTAAAGATCACAATGTGATAGGAACTAAGTGGATCTACAGGAATAAGTTAGATGAACAAGGGGTCATCATTAAGAATAAAGCAAGACTGGTTGCAAAAGGATATAGGCAAGAAGAAGGTATTGATTTTGATCAAACCTTTGCCCAGTAGCCAGACTGGAAGCCATAAGGATGTTCTTGGCCTATGCAACCTATCAAGGATTCAAGGTATACCAAATGGATGTGAAGTCAGCATTCCTAAATGGTAATTTGAAAGAAGAAGTCTATGTGGAGCAGCCTTCAGGTTTTGTTGATCCAACTCTTCCTCATTATGTCTATAGACTTAGGAAAGCATTATATGGGTTAAAACAAGCACCTAGAGCTTGGTATGAAACCCTATCTAGTTTCCTCATTGAGAACAAGTTCTCAAGGGGGAAAATAGATAAGACTCTATTCCTTAGGGAATCTAGAGGCAAAGTCATACTTGTCCAAATATATGTAGATGACATTATATTTGGGTCTACTGAAAGTAGCCTTTGCAAAAAGTTTGCAAAGCTTATGCAAAGTCAATTTGAGATGAGTAGTATGGGAGAACTGAAGTTTTTCTTGGGTCTCCAAGTTAAACAGACTGGAAGTGGTCTATCCATATGTCAGTCCAAGTTCACCCTAGAACTCATAAGGAAGTATGGTATGGATTCATCCAGTACCATGAAGACTCCTATGGGGTCAAGTATGTCTCTAAGCAAGGATGATGCAGGGAAACCTGTAGATGAAACCTTGTATAGAGGGATAGTTGGCTCCCTACTATACTTGACTGCAAGTAGGCCTGACATTATGTATGCTACATGTGTTTGTGCCAGGTATCAAGCCTGCCCTAAAGAGTCTCACTTGACTGCAGTCAAGAGAATCTTGAGATATCTAAAGGGCACTCCCTATCTAGGCCTCTGGTACCCTAGGAATGGAGATTTTGATCTAACAGGCTATTCAGATGCAGACTTTGCAGGATGCAAAGAAGATAGAAAGAGCACTACTGGATCCTGTCAATTCCTAGGTGGAAGACTCATTTCATGGAGTAGTAAGAAGCAAACCAGTGTGGCTATTTCCACAGCTGAGTCAGAATATGTAGCTGCAGGAAGTTGCTGTGCTCAACTTCTGTGGATTCAACATCAGCTAGAAGACTATGGATTTCAGGTAAGTAGAACTCCACTTTTCTGTGATTCTACAAGTGCTATTTCAATAGCTAATAATCCTGTATCACATAGTAGAACTAAACATATTGAGATTAAATATCACTTTCTTAGGGAGCATGTAGAAAGAAATGATATTGCACTTGAATATGTTAAAACTGATAATCAGATAGCTGATATGTTTACTAAGCCCTTAGAAGAAGCTAAGTTCAATAGGTTCAAAATTGAACTAGGTATGATAAACTTAGACTAAGTTTACAGAACTAAAAATTGGCTAAGTAAAAAGGTGTCGACACATAGACAAGTCTATGTCGACACAGAATAGTAAGTGTCGACACTTCAGGAAAATGGTGTCGACACATCTAGGAATTAGTGTCGACACTTCAGAATGTTAGTGTCGACACATGTCGAGTAGGTGTCGACACATCCAATAGTGTCGACACTTAAGTTTTACTCAGAATTTTCTAAGTAAAGTCTCGACTACATGTCGAGTATGTATGGTGTCGACACATAACCAAGTGTCGACACATAAAATCTGTTGACTAAACTTGTGTCGACACATGAGTGTCGAGACATTATAAGTCAGTGTCGACACTTATTGCCAGTGTCGACACATCTTTAGTAATCCATCCCGCCTGTTCGTCTTCAAACCAGAAAGGTATAAATAGGGTTCTGTCTTTGTTTGTCGACACGCTTTCAGAGTTTCGAGACCAAAACTACTGTGTCGACATTTCTCTCTTCTAAAGACTAATTCTACAAACCCTAATGGCTCCCAAGCTCGAGGAGAATGTTAACGAAGGCTATGAGCTGGTTCGTGGCGCATTCGACGATGGCGATCAAGAAATCAAATCGGTGGTAACCCTAGTCACCGATTCTGGATTGGAGTACTGGTTTCAGAACCAACCAAAATATGGAAGAAGGAAGTTCTTGAATTCCTTACTGGAGCTTCTGTAGATGACTCAGGTTACAGAATCAAATCAAGAGTGCATGGCACCAAGGTCAAGATTTCACCCAAATCTCTGAGAAAGGTACTTCAGCTACCTAAAGTTCAAGAAGAAGAGGAAGTGACTACATCTAAGACCAGAGAAGCACTTACCTGGTGTGGTCTAGATCCTAAGCTGAAGATAGGATCTGTATTCAACAGGAGAGGAATGAACACTCAAGGAAATTTCTGTCAGAAATAGTGGGAAAGGTTATACTCAGCAAGACTGGAGGGCATGACAGGGTGTCAGCCTCCATGTTCAGTGTTATGACCAGAATTATCTTCAACCTCAAAACAGACTGGTCAATGGTTGTCTTTGAGAAGATAAAGGAAAGTCTGAAGAAGCCCAATCTGGGCAGGATACTAAGTCTCTACCTGGCTGGTACAATACCAGAGGTAATGAGCACTGCTGCAGGTAGCAAAATCAACCACATGAGAAAGATGGACATGAGGATCTTCTCAAGGTGGGAAAGGGTGCTGTCAAAGGAACTGTCCACCCCTGAGAAACAAGTTTCTAAGAAAGATTCACCTCCTAAGAAGAAGAGGAAGATAGCTCCTGTGACACAGGAGTCCTCCAGCAGTTCAGGTAGTGAAGAACAGTTGTTTTCACTCCTGATAGTCATGAGGATGAGTGGCTGCAGAGAAGTCTCCTGCTCCTCAAGAGCCAGCTGAAATCCAGGGGGAGCTGCCTACAGCTAGCCCCATGCAAAAGGATCCAAGCCAGGGGGAGCCTCCAGCTGTAGAACAACCCTCTACACTGGAGAGTGAGCAAGCTACACTCATTATCCAAGAGGTACTTTCTGACCTCAATACTTTAGATTTTTCTATAATAGATTCTGATTTGTCTGATGTCCATCAGCAAACTCAGCAAGTAAATCAAGAACCAGATGTTGTTCCTGATAAAGTAGTGATGAAGAACCAAGTACATCTCCTGCACAGTCACCACCTGAATACACATGGAAGATCTATTTCTGAATCTAGATCAAGAGGATTTTGACATGGACAAGTTGCTGCTGCTGAAGAGAAAGGTGCTGCTGCTGAGGGGGAGACACTGCAAGTTCAGGAAGAGCCTATAAGGCAGAAAGTGAGAAGGCACTAGATGTGCAAGCTGAAAAACCATCAAGCCCTAAGGATAGGGTGAATATAGCCAGTACTTCAGAGTCTGAGGAAGATGAGGCTGCACAAGCTAAAAAGAAGAAACTCTTTGTCTTCAAAAGAAGGAGTCAGAGCTACAAGAAAGCCTACAAACTGTTGCCCCACAGCCATAGTTCAACAAGCTCCAACTGTTGACTATAGTGCTCTACTGATTGCACTGCAAATCAAGATGGATGAACAAAGGAAGGCTATAGAAACTTATGTTGATGAAGGGCACAAGACCCTACAATCTGATCTGGCACAGGAAATCAAGTCCATAAGGTTTGAAATGAACCTTAATAAAAGGAGATGACTGACTGTTTTACAAAGGGTGCTAATGCAGTGGTCTATCTGGCAACCCACCAAGAGAAAATAAAGTCTCAAGTAGATGATATAGCACTGAAGCAAGGCTATGTGCTGGAAAATCAATTGAGAATGAATGATAATTTGACTGCATCCCACAATGCTATAGTCACTGAACTGAAGAATAAGTCTGCTGAACCTTCCACATCTGCTGCTGCAAAGGCTGAATTTGATAAAGCATTTCAAGATGAAATTGCTGCTGTCAAGACTGCAATTAAGGATTCACAGAAGGTCATTTCTGAACAGCTTACCAAGCTTAGACCTTATTTTAAGGATGGCATCAGGTACTTGGACAGCCAAATCAGGTTCCAGAAAGATGATGTCAGAGATCATGTTGAACAAGAAGTCATAAAGGGGGAGAGGGTGTTAGTCAAAGCTAGCTCTGACCATGCCAAATGGATTTCTAACTCCATCAGAGCTACACTGGGCTATCCTCCCCTGTGTGATGATGATAATGTAGCTGAATCAGGTATTCAAAGTGCATATCTTGGAGGTGAGCAACAGGAAGTAGCTCAGGTGATCTATCCACCTCCAGATTTTGACATGGTTCATGCAGAAGTAAGCACAATGTATAGTCCAACTACTGGAAAGCCTAATGTTGTTCTGGAAAAGGTTGTTCAACCTATTACAGCAGCTATGCAAGAGGCTATGGACAAAGAAGAAGAGACAAGGCTGTCAAAGAAGAAGTTCAGGGAACTAGCTGAGCAAAAACCTGATTTTGAACAGTGGAGCCCTACTTCTAGGAACATCATTCTCACAGCCTGGAAAGCAGCCAAGGACAATGCACATGAGAGGAACAAATGGTTCTCAGAAGCAGAATGGAGGAAGCATGAGATTAGGCAGGAAGCCATTGTCCAGTATAGAAGGAAGGCTAAGTTAGGAAAGCTACCTCCTACAGCTGTGGAGCCTAGCAAGTACTTTCCTAAGCCCTATCATTACTTTGAGAGGACAGAAAATCAAGGCTGAAGAACTAAAGAAGAAGGACTCCAAAGGAAAGAAGATTGCTGATACTGAGCCTGCTGCTGCTGCTGCTGTAAAGCCAAAGTGCAAGCTGGGAAAGGCATAGTTATAAAGAACCTGATCAGAATTAGACTAGATTAGACTGAAGAATGTTGTAATCTGTTACATCTACATTTTTGTAAATCATTGAAAATGTATTAAAAACAATGTTTGAACAATTTTTGATAAATATATTTCATGATTGTTCAGAAGAATGTGTCTAATTCTGTTTGTTCTGTAATGCTGAATGAGTATACATGTGTGCTTTATTACATGTTTAAGTTTACCCTATTACCATATACCTGCTTTACATCATTCTCTAATTTTTAATTATGAGTGGTGTATATCATTGACTAAGGGTTATGACTTCTCCAAATAGGGGAGATTGTTGGGTACATTGGTCAAATGTACCTGATTTGAAGAAGCCTCACCTAACTCAATGATATACATCATAATGTATTTGATGTTTGTTTGAGTTACTTGTGCAGGTTAGGTATACACTGGACTGAAGCTAAAAGTTTCTAAGTCCATGTGTCGACACCCAGAGGGAAAGTGTCGACACTTGAGAAAGCTTGTGTCGACACCCAGACAAGCAGTGTCGACACTTGGAGTCATTGTGTCGACACCTGGGATGAAGAGTCGACACCAGACAGAAAGTGTCGACACTTGGAGCTGTGTCGACACTCAGTGAAGAAGTATGCAGAAAAGCTGTGTCGACACTTAGCAGAAGTGTCGACACCCAGAAGAGCTGTGTCTACACCAGAAAGTGTCGACACTTGGAGATGTGTCGACACTCAGCAAAATTCTGCAGAGACTAAGGACAAGTGTCGACACTCAACACAATGTGTCGACACTCAATCAGCAGAGTCAACATATGAAGAATGTGTCGACACTCAGCACAATGTGTCGACACACAGTCAAAGGAGTCAACACTTGAAGTATGTGTCGACACTCAGCACAATGTGTCGACACACAACCAGAAGAGTCAACACTTGAAGAAAGTGTCGACACCCAGCACAATGTGTCGACACTTAGTTGAAGACTCTACACTTGAAGAAAGTGTCGACACAAGGAGCTGTGTCGACACTTAGCAAAGAACAGAAAAGTTTACAAAATATTCTAAGTACAAGTGTCGACACTAAGGGAATGTGTCGACACTCAGCTGAAGAAATAAAATTGAAGACTTGTGTCGACACCAAGAAGCAGTGTCGACACTTGACAGTTTCAACACATGAAGATGTGTCGACACAAAGGAGATGTGTCGACACTTAGAAGAATACAGTTAAAGAATGAAGATCAAGTACTTGTGTCGACACTTAATTTCAGTGTCGACACTTGAAGAAGTATCTGTGTCGAGAGATACAAGGAATTGTGTCGACACCTTGTAGACTTGTGTCGACACTTACACAACATGTGTCGACACTTGGTCTATAAGTGTCGACACTTAAGAACAGAAAGTCTCGACACTATCTGACAGTTAGAGAATTTCAAGAAGTGACTGGTTGACATGACAGCTGCCGATCCAGCCGGTCTACAAGCAACTGTCAGAGAAATCAGAAGTCTGTTATGAACCGGACCAGCCGGTTACCATGAAGGAAGCCTATAAATAGGCACTCACAGTTTACAGAAGTGGTTGTTATTGTAAGAATTACTGATTGTTGTTATTACAAGCAGTGAAAATAATTGAAGTGTTTTGATCAGATTAAATCAGAAAAGTGATACACAGAGGATCAACACAAGAAGATCTGGAAGTCCAACTGCAGATCTATGAAGTTGGAGAGAGAGAGCTCCAATCAAGAAGTCAGTCTTTGGAACTAAGGCTGAGAAGAAGGATTCAGAATCATCTGGATCACAAGAAGCAGAGGTCAAGGATCAACTGCAGAGGATTCAGACTAATTCAGTTCTAACTCAAGAAGCTTTGAAGGAAGCTAAGTCAGTTTGGATCTAGCTGAGTTCTTCCAAGAACTCTTCAAGAAACTCTCAACTCCTCTCTTATTTTCTGAGTTGCAGAGTTAATTATTGTATTTCAATTTTAACTTGTAGGATCCATTGGATCTGAGAGAATTGTAAGCCTATATTATAAAGGCTGAGGGTAGGGCTTGGTTGCCTGAGTGTAGGAGTTGAAGAACTCTGAGTGTAGGCCTTAATTGGCTGAGTGTAGGCCTGGGTGGCTGAATGTAGGCTTTGTGGCTGAGTGTAAGGCTTTGGGCCTGAGGTGTAGGAACCTAGTTGGGTTCTGAGATAGTGGAGAAGATTGGCCGAATCTAGTACACTGCTAGATAGGCGAAGGGGGAAAGTGGATGTACCCAAAGATTGGGGAACCACTATAAATTTGTGTGTCTACTGTGCTGTGCTGTGCTGTGGATTAACTGTTTATATTCTGTTGTTGCTGTTAACTGTAAAACTCTGTGAGATAACTGTCTTGCTGCCAAGTAAGTTTTAAAAAAGGTTTAGGTCACCTATTCACCCCCCCCCCCTCTAGGTGTTTAGGTACCATATCTTTCAACAACCAATTGGACATGCAAGACCTGGTGGAAGGCAAGAGCATGCTGCAGTGGAGGTGGAAGCGCAAGCAAGTGACGACTCATTGTCACGTTTTATGCACTTTCATCCACCGACGTTTGGTGGAGCGCTTTCACCAACGCAGGCAGAAGATTGGTTGGCAAGAGTAAAAAGGATCCTAACCACAATCAGGATGGTCGAGGAGCAGAAAGTGATGTTGGCCACTTTTCTGTTAGAAGGCGATGCGAGATTATGGTGGGATGAAATTGAAGTGCACCACTTGGCAGGTCGAGGTTTAATGGAGGTTTCAATGGAGGAATTCTCCCAAATATTTTTAGCCAAGTATGTGCCAGTGTCGCAGCGGATTGCGATGGAAAATGAGTTTTTACGTATGGTGCAGGGTGAGCGAGATATTGATACCTACCGGTATGAGTTTACGAGATTGGGGCGATATGCGGGATCTACCTTTGCGGAGGAAGCGCGAAAGACAAATCGGTTTTATGAAGGATTGCGGGATGAATTGAGGTTGGCACTTCCGAGTTCAGTGAGCCAAGGCTTCCAAGCATTGGTCGATACGGCCCGTGCGTTGGAGAAGGATATGAAGCGAGTACAAGAGAATAAGAGACTGGCAAGGGAAAAGTCAGAATTTAAAGTGTCGCAATTGGATCAATCAGAGTTTCGACGACGAGAGAAGAAAAGATTTCGGCCGGTGGACTTAGCTCCGTCGACGGTTTCTTCGGGGGCGACGTATGGGCCAGGACGTGTGGATACACGTATATGCTATAAATGTGGGCAGCAAGGACATATCGCAAAATTTTGTTGGAATGCCCCTCCAGGGAGTGAGAAAAAGATAGGTGTGTCATATGCAGAAAAAGGGAAAGTAGTGGCCGAATCATCTGCACCCCGGACGCAACCTCGTTTGCATGCTATGGAACTGCAAGAGCCGCAAAGCTCAGTTGGTGAAATTCAGCCTCGGGTGTTTAATTAATCTTTAAATCGCGAATTTCAAAATCGGGAGGCTGAGCGGAAGTGAATTGTGATGTGCCTTACTTTTGACTGAATCAGAACTTGATGGATCATCCATAGTGGTGTATGTAAATGATGTTTATATATAGTTGTAGATCTCTATAACAGCTTGGTGCACTTGTGATTGTGTGAAGATACATCAATCATGTTGTTTTGTTTTGAGGTCTTATGTGGCTGAATGTGCACAAGTGGTAGTTAGGGATGTTTGTTGTGCTGTCTGTTTGTTAATGTGTGCAGAGGCTTGGGGTGTACGCTTTTGTGATGTTATGACTGATTGGCTGCTTGGAGTCAAATTTCAAGGACAAAATTATTTGAAGAAGGGGAGGATTGTAACATGCCACCTTTCTGAAAACTGGAAATTTTTGGGTGACACGGCCTGTGACACGGGCGTGTCCCAGGGCGTGTCAGGCGACACAGCCTGCGACACGGGCGTGTCGCAGGGCGTGTCGTGGTTGTGTCGACGATCGGCCTTGGTGTCGACGATTTTCGCTCGACATCGTCGAGAGGGGGCACACGGCCCAGGACACGGCCGTGTCGAAGGCCGTGTCGTATGCTCGACGAATGTTACTCGACGATCGTCGAGTGTCGCGTTTCCAGTAAGGACACGGCCTGTGACACGGGCGTGTCACAGGGCGTGTCAGTGGTCGTCGAACTCAGCTCGGCGTCTTGAGCCGGGGCGTGTTTGCGGGAGACGGGTGTGTCCTGGTGCACACGGCCAGGAACACGGGCGTGCGCCAGGCCGTGTGCCAGGCCGTGTGAAGTCTTGGGTTGTTTTGGGATTATTTTCGTTGAGGCCCACGGCCTCAGACACGGGCATGTCTGAGGGCGTGTCGGGTACACGGCACGTGACACAGGCGTGTCACACGGCCGTGTACTGGCTGGATTGAGTCGGTTGTCTGCCGCTTAGAGGGACACGGCCTGTGACACGGGCGTGTCACAGGGCATGTCAGGCCGTGTTTTAGCTTTTCTGGCCAAATCTGAGCCGTTTGTTTCCCTCTTCCTGGATCCAGTGGCTGGGCTTTGTCCAGGTGTTGTGAAGGCCGAGAAAAAGGGGATTTAAACCCTCTTTTCTCTTCTTCTTCTTCTTCATCTTTATTCCAAGAGAGAGAGGAGAAAGGCCTAAGGGAGAGAGAAGGGAGGAGTGTACCAGCTGCTGTAGGAGCTGCGGAGTGCGGAGCGAAGATCCGAGAGCGGATTCGTGAAGGCAGAGCCGAGGCGGTGATTCCCATCCGGCTACTTCATGGCGCCGAAGCGATCTTCAAGGGTAACGATATCCTTCTTGGACATCGAAGTCCTTTCTTTATGCATGTGCTTGGAATCCTCCACCAAGAGGTGGATTTGCGGAAGAGATTCCTTTGTTGAGTCTGCAATTAGAGCCGGAAATATGGATTACGGCATAGGCATGCTGTGTGAAGCCCATCTGGACCGGTAGTCTAGATTGGTGATGTTCATGGGTAAACCGGAGAAGACTCCGTGGTTTTTATGCTATGTTAAATGGATTTCTATTGCGATGAATGTATGGATGTGATGTTGAGGAGGCTTTGGCAAAGCTCCTGGTTATGCAATGATCATTTGGTAGCACGCCTGGGGAGCTCGTGATAAACCCGGCCTGTTACACCACTAGGGTGGGTTGATCTAGTTTAGGTAGGGATCGATTGGTGGCAACGCCTGGGGAGCCGAGTTAAACCCGGCTTGCTGCACCACATGGGTGGGTCGATCGGATTAGGAGGGGGGTCGATGGGTAGACATTGCCTGAGGAGCTTGGATAAACCCGGCGTGCTACACCACATGGTGTGGGTCGACCTGCTCTGGTTGTTATTGGATACTGTGAGGTTGGACCTCTGAGTGGTTTGGGCGGGATGTCGCCAGCTTGCGAGGCTGGTGGACTAGGTCCGGTCAACCAACAAGTTAAAACCTCGGATCGGCGGTGTACGACTGGTGGATTCCGGTACACCAAGAAGGTGCCCTGAGTGCACGGAGCGTCTGGTGGATTCCAGCATTTGTGATGGAATGTGTTTGCTAGCGGGATAAAGCAATTGATAGACATATGAGGCTTGATGATGCTTGATGATACTTGATGATAGATGATAAGCACTGCATACAGGGAAGGAACCACTACCCCGGGTAGGGGGTAGGGTCGTTATAATGGGTCAGCAATGCTGACCGTTACTTTGTTTTCTGTGTTGGCTTGGATATGGAATTGCAGGTGCCGCGGCTTGAACGGAATAAGTGGAATGGCTAGCTTGCTGCTATAGGCCATTGAAGGCCATGTGAAGAGCTGTGTTTGGATTTCATGTATGGCCGGCCTGCGTGCCGATGTACAAAATTATTGCTGTGTAAAAGAGGAACCTGTAAGGCCATAAGGCCAGGGTGTGTGAGTTGTATACATTCCTGGTGTTGTTATATAAATGTGGTATTTATATATTGGTGGACATTCTGGTTTGAGTTCATGCTAACATAAAAATGCTGCGCTAGAATGGAATGAGTTCAGGATACGCATAGATTTTGATTTCCACACGTAATTCCTTTGCTTGTCTGTGCTATATGGCGTGGGGCCCCGGCCGGACCCACTATTATATGTCATGTGACGGGTGGGGGTGTGACACTTTCTATCCAAGCAACCTTCATCCTCTTCTTCACGTAGCTTGTGAGATTGAACACTCCTCCATGTTAGCTAGGCGGTGCCATTTTCGCGCATCAACACAGCGGTACTCGATGAATTCGTTGGATATCCTCGACGATATCCGACGAATTTCCCTGGGTTCATTTTATCTAAGGTTCATTTCCTCATTATTCGTTGAGTGTCATTCAACCCTTGCCCTTCGGTCAATGCACCCCGAGCTTGAGTGAAGTCCCTTGATGAAGAATGCATGCGAGGGGCCTAGCACGAAACAGGATATTACAAATCCTATAAACAAAATAAAAGATTTCGTCCCCAAAATTAGGTTAAGGCTATGAGGAAGTAAAGCATGAAATTAAAATAAAATATGCTTTTAAAGTTACCTTGGGGAAACAACTCCGGGTAGTGCTTTTGCATCAAGTCCATCGGCTCCCAAGTATACTCCTCCTTCCCATGATTAGACCACAAATTTTTAGCAACGGAATAGTTTTCCACCGCAAGCTCCTCGTCTCACTTTCCACAATCCGCATCGGCTCGAGTCGAACAGATTTATCAGTTGCTACTGCTCCATCTGTGGTGAGGACATGTTGTTCTGGCTGTAACAACGCCTTTCAAAGTGACAAGACATGGAATACATCGTGTAAATTCTCTAGCTCTAGTGGTACCTCCAACCAATAGGCCAAAGGGCCAATCCTTTTCAATATAGCATAAGTCCCAACGTATCTTGGACTGTGCTTTTTCATACAACGCACCCGTGATACTCCATGCATCGGCATGATCTTCAAAAATACTTTCTCACGCACTTGAAATTCCACCTTCTGGTGCTTTGCATTATAATACTTAGCCTGCCGACCTTGATCCTCAAGCATGCGGTCCCGTATTAACCTAACAACAACATCTGTGTCGTCAGTATACACAATTCCCAATAACTTCGGATCTTCATCTTGCACCCATGACAAGGGAGTTCTACACCTTCTTCCATAAAGGGCTTTATGGGGTGCCATCCCGATACTATCCTGATGACTGTTGTTATATGAAAATTCTACTAGGGGTAAAAGCCATTCCTACCGCTCTCCTCTATCTAGCACACACAATCTTAATAGATCTTCCAAGGTTCTAATGGTCATCTCAGACTGCCCGTCCATCTGGGGATGAAATGTTGTGCTGAAGTTAAGAAGTGAACCCAAATACACCTGTACTGCCTTCCATTCTTTAGAGGTGAAACGACCATCCCAGTCAGAAATAATTGTCTTTGGCATACCATGGTACCGTACAAACTGCTCCACAAAGAGGCACACCAAAATGTCCACACGTGCCACTTTCTTCATAGGACTAAACCTGGCTACCTTTGTCAGGCGATCCACGATTACCCAAACTGAATCATTCCCAGAGTGTGAGCGAGGCAAACCGTGAATGAAGTCCATGGAAATATCCTCGAACTTCTAATCGGGGATGTGTAATGACTGTAATAATCCTCTGGGGATCTTGTATTCCGCCTTCACCATTTGAGAAGCCTCACAGTGCATAACAAAATATCTGACGTCTCTCTTCATTCCTCGCCAACACATGGTCCTTCGCAAGTCAACGTACATTTTGGCAATCCCAGATGCTTTGAATACTGAAAGTAATGTGCCTCTCTTAAGATATCTTCCCGAATTTTACTGCCTTGGGAAATGTAGAGACTGCCACAGAAATGAACAAGGTCATCTTTTAGGGAATATTAATCAGTAGACCGCCCCCCCTTTGATTTACTTAAACACTAGGGCTAGAGTAGCATCCTTCCCTTGCTCTGCCCGGATTCGGTCCCAAATATCACAAACTATGCTCATTGCAGTTAGGTACTCCGTATACCCCTCAGAATGATCTTTATACACCAGGGTGATCTCCATCTCTTCAAGCATCCAAGGTAATTTCATACTCATCAACCGAGACTCGGGGCTCGATTCCGGTACCTTCCTGCTCAAAGCATCAGCTACAGAGTTTGCTTTTCTGGGGTGGTAGTTCAATGTAAATTTATAATCACATAAAAATTCTTACCACCGCCACTGTCTCAGGTTCAACTCCTTCTGAGTGTGAACAAACTTTAAATTCTTGTGAACCAAAAATATCTCACAGTGGACGACATATAGATAGTGTCTCCAAACCTTCAAGGTGAACACCACTTCCCCCAACTCCAAATCATGACCTGAGTAATTAGCTTCATGCTTCTTCAGTTACCTAGAAGCATAAGTGATCACCTGCCCGTGATGCATCAGTACTGCTCCCATTCCTTGGTATGATGCATTAGTGTAGACTTGGAATCCGTCCTTCCCAGATGGGAGGGATAGGATGGGTACAGAGGTAAGTCTATCCTTCAGCGTTTGGAATGGGGCTTCACACTGGGGTGTCCACTAGTACGACACACCTTTCTTTGTCAGAGTTGTGAGTGGGAGGGCTAACTTAGATAATCCCTTCACGAACTTGCGATAATACCCAGCAAGTCCAAGGAAACTCCGCACATCAGCTGCTGACTTTAGAGGAGACCATTCCTTCACAGCACACACCTTGGCTAGATCCACAGCTAGTCCAGCTCCACTGATCACATTGCCTAAGAGGGCAACTTCTCGAAGCAAAAATTCACACTTGCTGAACTTAGCAAACAAGGTATGCTCCTTTAACTTTTTCAGCACCAAGGTCAAGTGTTCAACATTCTCTTCTTCTATTTCGAATAGAAAAAAATGTCATCGATGAAGATGATGACGAACACATCTAGGTATGCCTCAAACACTTTGTTCATCAGGCTGATGAACGCTGAAGGGGCATTCATGAGCCCAAATGGCATCACGGTGAACTCATATAGCTCATACCTTGAGCTAAATATCATTTTATGGATATCCTCCTCTTGTATCCTCAATTGGTAATACCTCGAGCGCAGATCCAACTTGGAAAACCAATACGCTCCTACCAGCTGATCGAATAACTCATCGATCCAGGGTAGAGTATAGGTGTTCCGATCATTAATCGGTTGAGCTCTCGGTAGTCTATACACAATCGTAAGGTTCCATCCTTCTTAATGAATAGAATAGGGGCTCCCCAAGGTAATGAACTGGGGCGAACGAACCCTGATTCTACTAGTTATTGCAACTGAACTCTAAACTCTGCGAGTTCCTTCAGGGCCATTCGGTAAGGGGTCCTAGAGATGGGCTTGGCACCCAATACTAACTTAATTTGAAATTCCAACTATCGATGTGGGGGTAGTCACAGCAACTTCTCGGGAAATACCTCGGGAAAAGCCCGCACCACAAGCACATTTTTCATATCCATTATCATCACTTTCAACTCGAAACAAATCATGTAGACTTCATCCCCCTTCATGCGGGATTTTAAGGCCCGAATTGAATATAACAACATTCTAGGTGCAAATCTAATACCTTGAAAGGTGACTTCAGAGTCCCCATGTCTTAAGAAAATTCATTTCTCCGCATAATCGATTCTGGCGCGGTGCCAATCAACCAATCCATGCCCAGAATGAGGTCGAATTCTGGCATTCTCAATACTGTGGCAGAGGTTTCAAAGATCTTTTGTAATGCCCCCATCCATCGCATAGCATATGACAGAAGGTCTGGCCGGGGCCGATGCCATATACCACAAACAGGTAAGGAGATTACAAGTTGTTTCCAAAACCAAGTTCAAGTAGACATACGTCCTACCACAAAGCATTCTAGCAGAAGTATTTTAAGTTATGAACCGAAAATGAACAAGTATGTATACTATACAACATGAATGATATAAATACATCTCACACATGTTTCGGCTGTAGCCTTATTACAACTGTTTCATATACAACAAGTGATTTCATACATCGGCACCCAGGCCGGCCACACATAAAAACAATAAACATTCTCTTTTGGGCCTTCGAGGGCCAGATAACTGCAGCACATGGGCTTCAACCCGCTACTTTCCATTTGGCTCTCCAGCACCTACACAAAAGGGCACACCAAAATGTGGTAAACAAAGCAACAATCAACATTTTACTAACCCATTTATAACGATCCCACCCCTTACTCAGGACAGCGTTTCTCCATCACTACAAACAATGCATAACACACACACACACATATATAATGGCAACAAGAAAGTGCATTTAAGCACCATTCACCACAGACGTTAGCCCAACGACCACACAACCCGTGCACACAGGGAACATTTTCGGTGTACCGGGCTCCACCGTGTAACACCACCGTTCAGAGGTCCATGACTTAATAGTAACTTTGTCTTTCAGAGGTACTTAACTTAATGACTATGTCGTTCAGAGGTAATTAACTTAAGAACGAACTGTTCATTTAGAGGTACCTAAAAACTCTGTCGTTCAGAGGTACTTAAGTTGATGGCACAATAATTGCCGATTTCGGCACAATTCATTACAAGCAACACGACTCTTTCCCACTTCAGGCTGGTACAGACCATTTCTGGGCCATTTCGGCTCACAGCTTCACATACAATGACCCCCAAGTTTCTTCGAGACAGGCTACTGATGTGTTGGACGGCAAGTGTACCGGTCGCACAAGTAATATAAAATGGGCGAATTTCCCCAAGTATCGATCTTAAGGGAACACAGTAAGGGGGGAGTTAATATCTAGGAGGACTTGAGATTGAAGTCCTTTGGTCTGAGTTAACTAAGGGGCGTTTTGGTATGTTGCAAAAAAGGAAAATAAAACACTATCAACTACTAATATGCAACGCCACTATGCGATGCTTCTCAAGGCGGGATGGAAGACTAGACAGGCCGCTATGCACCGAATCTCTTGGCAGATGGCCCAGTAGGCTTGTAGAATGATGGTCGAGAGCACCTCTTCACTACGCTCACACCTAGCACTTGCTAGTGTGACAAAAACAAACATTCACACCATAAGTAACTTAAGCCAACAAACCACCGCATCGGTCACAAGCATGAATAATAGTAAATAGCATTAAGCCCAAGGTTCATCAAAGTTCTTGCATCAAATAATAATGAAAATCCAATACAAAAACCTATAAATGTGGAAGAGAAAGGTACAAATACAAACCACGAACGCGTCTTTGCCGTAGACGTGGGAGGAAGCACCGTGTTATCAATCTGTGTCCAGTGAGACACTCATCGGTTGCATTCGGGGTCAGGGAAGTCTGTCACCGCTTCCTAAGCGCCTGTCTTCTCCTTGGTATACGTTGTCCACGTCAAACCTTCACTTCTTCCTTACTTTGCGGAGATCGTGGAGTGGAAACTCACTTCTTTATGCTACGGATGCAAGGGAACTTCATAAGTAGCAAAGCCCTAGCTTAGTGGATGAAGAATGGGGCAAAACACCCTTCCGGCGGAAGAAAACGGCTGCAAAATCCCGTCCCCGAAATCCTGAAAAACATTGGTTTAAATATAAATCATGCAGAATTTTCTTAACACACGAGCAAAATGCACGGACGCAGACCGTGCGTGAAGAAAAATGCACGGGCATAAACAGAACTGATTATTTTGTGAAATGATCGCGCATGACCGGCCCAAAGCATGCGTGAAGGAAACACACGACCGTGCGATCAGGAATAAGTAATAAAAGCGTGTGAAAAATGGTCACACATGGTTGGAATCAACCGTGCGAGGCCAAAATGCATGGGTAACCACAGAGCAGCCACAACAAGGCCAAAACAGGCAGGACGTGCGATTCCTTCTCGCACGGTTTGGAGCAAACCGTACGAGGACCAAACGCACGGGCGGATCAGAAATCCTAGGAAACCACCCAGTAAAAGACATGATTACACTGAAACAGTGCGCGAAGAAAACGCATGACCGTGTGTTTTACACAGGAGACAATCTGTAGGCTGGTGTTGAAGCCGATTTCTCGGTCTCCTGTGGAGTTCGCCCTCGGGGAAGGGGTGGTCGCGCGCCTACTTAGCTCCTGCAAGCAAAACAACAAAAGAAAAAAGAGGAACCGACCCAAGGGATCGGCGGGGAGGACCCACCACACCCGGAAGATCTGAGAGCGCTTCCCCTCCTTAGCTAGAGGCCGAGCTAAGGTACCCTCAGAAAGCACTTGAAAACTGGAGCCGGAGAGCACAAAAAGCATGCCTTCTGGTGTACCCCTTTGGTCCTATTTATAGTTTTTAGAATCCGGACTGCCAATAACAAAATAAAACTGACCTGAAGTTACCAAGATACCCTTGGTTGGGTCTGCCAAAAGCCTAACTCTGCTGTTTTGAAGGGCTATGGGCAGACCAGCGGAGGAAAAATAGTAAAAAGTACCTCGTTGATCTGGGCGAGCTGGGGAGCCTGGCCACCTCGGCAGATCCTGCTCGCCTGCTATTATCGGGCTCTTTAGCGCGAGCTCGAGCTAGGACGGAGAGCTCGCCCATCCGTCGGTCTCCATTAGTCTATCTCAGCTCGATGATTCTTAGATTAGCTTGTCGAATGCCGAGCTCGCGGTCGACTAATGCCGATCTCCCGTTCGACGAATGTCAAGCTCCCGGTCGACGAATGCCGAGCTCGGGCTCAACTTCTCTACTGCCGAGCTCGCCAACTATCTTCAGTCCTTTGCTGGGCTTTCCTGTTGGACGACCTGGACCGCCTAGCAACCTCACTCGCCAGACACGGGGTTGTACACAATCCCCGCTCTTTTTGAGCTTGGCAAAGCTCGGAAAGAAACATCCAACCCCCAGTGTTTGGCGAGTGCGCGGTGGGCTGGAGGGAATCTTTGGGTGGGGTCCACCTGTGGCTATATATATGCACCTGCCTACCTGCCTGAGTTTTGTCATTCCCTTTGCTCTAACCCTGCCGAGATGCCGCTCCCCAAGGAGATTCAAGAGCGTCTAGACCGAGCTCGCCAGGCTTCTGTAGCTCGCGTAGCGGCCCTGACGGCAGTCCCTGCAACTGTGCCGCAAGGTGGCTCTGCCGAGCCCAGCTCTAAGATGATGAAACCATTCCCCCACGCGGCCGAGCCCATCTATAACGATCTGAGGGCCACCTTGGAGCACGAGACCGGCTCCTCCACCTTTCCTGCCTCTGAAAGAGGGATGGCAGTCCCTCCAACGATGGCCCAGACCGCCCCCCTGATGGTGAAGAAGTCATCGCACCGCGAGACGCCACCCCGCGGGCCAAGACCACTCTTGGGGACTCGAGGTTCATGACTCCGGAAAACCGCCACCGGTAGCCGTACCCTCCCTTTGGGACCTTGGGGTTGAGTTTGTAGAAGCCGAGCTCGCCGGTGCGCGCCCCGGGATTCGAGCTTCTCTCTCCAGGGGCTTGTGGCCCAGGTCACGGGAAGGATCTGAGGTTCATCCCATCCCGCATCTCCTTCGAGTTGCCGAGCTTGTCAGGTCAATTTTGCTTGGATTCTTGCCCCATGAGCTTTTCCTGCATTCCCCTTTTTGCTGATGTTTGACTCCACAGTTCCACCCAGCCAATCAGCTGCCGATGAGTCTTTGCGGGCAGCCTACTACTCTCTGCTCCACTCCCCGAGCACGCTGGACTTTTACCTGGGCCCGAAGTGGATTAGGGCGAGCTGACGAGGACGGAGGTTAAGCTTCTCAAGAAGCTGGTGTGCGGGCTGCGTGAGGTACAGGGGGTCAACGAGATGCTACAACGCGACTATGCGCGTCTTGCCGATGAGGTGCGAAGCGGCCAGGGTGGCGAGCTGATGTCTCCTTCCCGGCTTTTGGACGAGATAGACGATGGCCTCTCAGTGGTGCAGAAGAATTCGTGGAGGATCCGCGAGCTTCTCCGCACGCGGCAGTCTGGGGTGCGGGAGCCGTGAGACCGGGGTAGATAAGACGGCGGCTCCTTTGCCGAGCCGACCGGTACTCGCCTCCTGATGCTCCCCCTGCTCGCGCGCCCCGCTATTTTATTCCTGAACCTGGTCTCTGTAATAAGTAATTCTATAATATTTTTGGACATACGTTATTCAAATAATATATTGCGATGTTTGACTTAGCCTTGGTTGGGACGTGCTGGAAGTCGGCGAGCTGGGGTGGCGAGTTGGGGTCGCGAGCTGGGGCGGTGAGCTGAGGTGATTGGACGGCCTGACCCTAGATTTCTTTTTCTATAAATAGCCCCCACCAACCCCCGCACTGTGCTTTTATTGCTTTCTCTCTCTCTGCGCTTCTTTCTTCTTCTTACTCGTGCCTCGTCTTCTTTCGCGAGCATAAGCAAGACCAACCCCGACGCTGTTGGCCGCAACAAGTGCGCCTAGCACTTCACAGACTACTGCTTCTTCAAGGGGCATACCAGCGAGGAGGAGTTTGCGGAGTTCGAGACGGAGTACGTGCCGCTAGACTTCAAGGCGCACCGGCCGAGGCAGGGGGAGACCATCAACACCTTCTACGAAGACGAGCTCGCCTTCCCCATTTCTCATTTCGAGGTGGGGTTGCGCCTCCCCCCGTGGCCGGAGGTCCGACAAATTCTGAAGTACTACGGCGCGGTACCCGCGCAGCTGAACTCCAACGCCATCGCCATGATGGTGGCATTCGCGAGCTACCTGCGGCGAGAGAGGATAGAGTTCAACCTAACAGTGTTCAGGAAGCTTTTCTGTTACAAGGTGACGCCGAATGGGGTCGCTTACTTCGGCGGCTTGTCGATCAAAGTTCGCGAGATCGCGAACAAGCACCACAACTGGATGACCAGGATCGCCTTTATCAAGGGCGATCTCGGCAACATCCCGTACTCGTTGCAGTAAAAAGGCGAGGAGGTCTATCGCCCGCCGGCAGTATACGACAATGATGCCGAGCTCCACAAATACTTCCTCCACAAGGATTTCGAGGTCGCTTTCCTGCGAAGGGGCCTCGACGCGCTTCTCCCCATCCTACCTGGCGAAGGTATTGTTCTCCCCACCTTGCCGAGCTCACCCATTTGCCGAGCTCGCCATATTGCTACTGAAATTTTTCTAACTTTTTTCCAAGTTTTTCCTTGCAGGGGAGCGGTTGATTCCCGCAAACACGTCGTTTGCGGACCCGGGGTCACACCGGGACCCCCTTGCTCGCGAAAGAGGCGGCGGAGGCCTGCCGAGATGAGGCGGCCCTCTCCCAACCCTCTTCCAGCAAGAGGCGGCCTGAGGATGTGGGGTCGAACCAGCCACACCGCCAGCCATTAGCAAAAAATATGAAGAAGGTCGTGCTCGCCTCACGAGGAAAACAACATCAACAACATCAATCCAGCCCCAAATACATAAGCTCGACTGAGACCCCTCCCGACGCATCGCCGGGGTGCCCACTAAAGGAGACCACCAGCAAAGGCCGGAAGGGCAGCGAGGCTCCTTCTTCTGTGACGGCGATCTCCCCACCTCCTTCGGCGAAGAGGGCGGCGCGCCAGCGCGGGGCGCCGAAACAACATCCCCTCTTCAACTTCGGGGGGGGGGGGGGGGGGGTGGAGGGACTCGCCGGGGGAGCCCATGGTGCAGTGGGATGAGCTGTCCCATCGAGTCTTCATCTCCACTCTGCATCCGTCCTGGCATGGCCGCGAGCCCTCCACTGGCCATGCTTATGCCCTCGACTTCGGCCTCTTTGGTCGCGAGGATGCTGAGGCCTACAAGAACATGACCCTACAGCAGCTCGGCCATGAGGGTCTGAAGTCCCACCTGAGGACCATGGAGCTCCACCACATGCTGACTCGCCGCAGCTTTGCCCTCAACAATCAACTCCTAAAAGCCGAGCAGGCTCGCGATGTCGCTAAGGACAAGGTCACTGACCATACGAGGCAGCTCGGCATCGCCTAGGGTCTCCTCGCCCAGGCCGCCGGCGGGTTAGTGAGTATCAGGCCCCTTCCCTATTTTACTTGAATTATTTTGCGGTGCTGATGAATTCTCTCTTTCATCAGGATGCTAAGGCTGCCGGGGAGCTGCGGGCTCGCAATGCCGAGCAGGAGGAGGAGATCAGCCAGCTACACGCCCGGCTTGGCGAGATGGAGGAGGCGAACACGAGGCTGAAGGAGGAGAACCAGAACCTCAGCCGCGAGGCCCGCCGCCAGGCAGAAATCTTCTTCCCGACGAGCGACGTTGACCCTACCCTCACCTATAAAGGTCGTGGTTCTTTGGCGAGGCCAACCTTGCTGAGAGGCTGCGGATCAACTCCGTCCAAGCGGCCGAGTGCACCCTCCAAATTATGAAGGACACGAGGGTGCTGGTGCAGGGGTGCGAGGAGATCTCTGCCAGGGACTTGATGCCGAGCTTGTTCCCGGCGACGCCGCCCAATGAGAAGGAGGATAGCCTGGACGCAATGTTCCGGAAGGGCTTCCAGGATCAATCGGGCGGAGGGGAGGACCGGTCCGGCGGGGGGGGGGGGGGGGGGGGGGGGGGGGGGGGTGGGGGGGGGGAGGCCTGAATTTGGATATTCTTCTTTTGAAAGTACAGCTAGATCTGATATACTCTAGAGGGGGGTGAATAGAGTATATGGTGCTTGAAAACGTTTTACAACAATTGTTGTAATCTGAGTGAACATGGAAGCAACTATTAAATCTAATCACAAAATAACCTACAACAGAAATTAATCACAGATCTAAACTAATCACAAAACAATCACAGCCAGAAACAAAAGATAAAGACAAGCAATCCAGAAGACACAAGGAGCTATAGTGGTTCCCCTAAACTTTGGTACATCAACTCTTCTACCACCCTAGGTAGGAATCCACTGCAGGATGAGTTGATCAGGTGTCCTGGGCACCAATGAGCTTTTGATAAGGTGCTCAAAAACCAAATCAGATTTTTTGATCAGGTGTCTTGCCACCAATGAGATTTTGATAAGGTACTCAAAAACCAAGCTCAAACTTTTGAAGGGAGTTTGAAAAACCCTTTATAGAGATGGGGATGAGAGAGTTATGGAAGTCTTCTCTTTCTCAAAGCAGCTAAGAAGACTATGTGGATTTGATGTTGTCAAAGCTCCCCCTGAGTTCTGGAGATGTTCAGGAAATGAAGCTTTGTTGTAGGGTGATAGGCCTTCAGAGGTTGATCTCCAGCAAAAGATGATTTCAGCAACAGCTGAAATGTTAGGTGTCTGGAGTCTTTGAGAGATGTTGGCCATGAACACTTGAATCACAAGAGATCAGAAGATTTCAGAAGGTTTGATCTCCTTGGATGTGTTCTTGAGAGAATTCTTTGAGACAGAGAATGTCTACAGCTATTTCTCCTTTTCTCTTGTGAACAGAAAGATGTTTGAGAAAGATGTTGTCCAGACAAGTATAGCAGAGAATGTTCTTTTTCTTCTTGTTCTATGTTGTCTCTCTTCTGCTCTGTGTTCTGAGTGATGGAGAGATTCAAAAAAAACTTGTCTTTTATTCTCTGGTACTGAATAGAAAGTCATCCTCTGTTAAGAATAGCCATTGGCCTGACATTAATTGCATCCTTAATTGCAAATGTCTTCTGGTGCAAAGTCCAAAGAAACATTCCTTGATAATCCCTTGAAACTTGGTCCAGAAAAAAATGAAAATGGATAGAAAATCTTCTGAATTAATTGCTGAATAACTCCTTAACTGTTCTGAATTTGAATCTTGAAAAATCCTTTAACTCATCAGAAAAATGTCGAACTGAGCTCTGCTATCTTCGAACTGAGCTCTGCGATTTGGACTTATACAACAACAGAGATCGTCGATCTGAGCTCAACTATCGTCGAACTGAGCTCAGAGATAGAGAATCAATACTGAGTCAAGATCGTCGAACTGAGCTCGCAGATCGTCGAACGGAGTTCAACGATTTGATGAAGTTGAGCTCAGCGATCGTCGAATAGAGCTCGACGATCTGTCGAAGTTAAGCTAGACGATCGAAGACTGGAGTTCGACGATTCGTCGTACTGAGCTCGACGATAAGACTTGGTCTCCAAACAGAAAATCCTTGGTCTTGAGGGAAGCTACCAAACCTAAGTACTATCCCTTAGACTCAATTCTAATTGACCTTTAGATCTATACAGGAGGTCAAAAACAGGTTTCCTAGATACATAGTGATCCTGACCCAAATTAGTAATAGGGTGTTCCAACAATCTCCCCTATTTGGGTTAGGATTACTATTTACAGAACTTGGAAAAATTAAATAACAACATACACAACAACAATACAGAAAATCAATAAGCAGGACATAGCAGAATCACAGATATATATCATCTCAGACAAAATTCAGAATTCAGAATGATTGTCACCTTACATAGTTATTTCTTCTCCTTGCTCTTTATAAGTTTGATTTCTTTATTGGGGTTAAAAGTTTCCTTTTTGGATCTTGTGTCATCTGCTGCACCTAAAGAGGTTTGTTGTTTGGGCCTTGGAACTACAACTTCAAGATGCAGCTCCATATATCTATCAGAATCAAAGAATTTGCTTGAAGCATATCTTTCCAATTCTTTCTTTCTCTGTTCAGACAATGTAGTGATGTTGGAGAAGTCTCTGCCTTACTCTTTAGCTTTCTTAATTTGGTCCAGTGCATCAAGCTCTTTCATCCTGGCACTCCAAGCAGTTGGATTATTTTCAGGATCTTCAAAGGGCACTGGTGGCTCATATCTATTTGATGGATTATCCTGAGGAGGTCTGGATGAAACTACTTCCTTTAGCTTATAGGGAAAAGGACCTGAGGTTCTGTCTGATGAGGTTTGTCCTTCCCTGGAGTAAGGATATTGCCTTGAATAACCTTTTGAATAAACCTGGACTTCCCTTTGATTTCCTCTATAGTTTCCTCTTTTGGATTGAGAACCTCTAGACTGGCTTCCCCTATGATAAGATCTTGCATGTGGCTGATAGGGTGTTTGGATTTTAGCATGAGGTTGAGCAGCTGAGCTTCCACCTGCACCTGCATCAGGAGGAGGTGGTGGAGGAGGATGAGAATGATGAAACTGGGAAGATCCTTTTTCATACTTCCTCTTTTTCTTCATGGCTTTAAGTTGGTTCTTTGAATACTGCATCCAGTGCTCAGTTATGGGGCAGTCATTAAGAATGTAATATGGAATGTCATTATTGTCCTTGACTTTGGCTGGAGGTATTCTTTTCATGGCTTTGCTCCTTGCCTTCCTCTTTCTGGCAATAGTGGCAGAGGAGTCATCAGAGTCAGTCCTGAATTCATCACTGTCAGAACTTTGCTCATCATATAGAGCATCAATCTTTTTCATGTAATCCTTCTGAAGTTGAGTTGAAGCAGATGTAGCAGCAGTGGTTAGAGTAGCAGTAGATACAGCACTAGTAACAGAAGTTGAAGGAGTAATAACAACAAACACAAAAAGTTATGGAGCAGCACTCTTAGAAGGTATAGCAGCAGTAATATCAGCAGTTGGGACAGCAACAGTTTCAGATACAATAATATCAGCAACATCAGGAATATCATCAGCAAACACAGAGGGCTCAAAATCACGTGCCTCTGTCATATGTATATCATCAGAAACTGGAACAACAGTAGCATCATTATTGACAGCAGCAGCATATACTGAATTGACAAAAGAAGTTATAATGCTGGTGTCACAGCATGAGAAGGGCACAAGGGCCTTGGAGAGATCCTCTGGGGGCTGGACAATAACTCTCTCTGGAATACAACTGAAGTAGGCTGAATCAAATACTGAAAGCAAGGACCTGATGTCCACTGGGAAGACTGCAACTGGAGGGGGAACTGGATCTTGAAGAACAACAATAGCAACAGCAACAATAACTGATGAAACATTAGGCAAGCTTACTTCATAAGGCATCTCCCCCTGCCTAGATTCAGATAAGGCTGGATCAAGGCACACTGATGAAGGGATTGCCTGAGGGAAGAGGGAGGATAGCCTGGAAGAAAGAGCTGCCACTAACTCAAGTAATGGAGCCAAGGAGGTCTCCAATAGAAGAGATAGCCTGGGGGCTAGCAATTCATATATCTTGTCAGCTAGGGCTGGAAGATCTACTTGCTCAGTAGTGACTGGAGCAGAGGTAGAGGATGGAGGTGGAGCTACTGGTGATGGTGATGGAGAGCTGGTGTATGGTAGGAGTGATGGTTGAGGTGTGGGTATAGTGGAGATGGAAGACAGAGGGATTGAGATAGAGGGTGTGAAGATGGGTTGATCAATGATCTCTTGTAGAAGTTGTTTGTATGATGTTGATGAGGATGGCAACTCAGGAGGAGATGAGGGACAGTCATCCATGAAGGAATCATCAAGAAGATTGAAGGAGGGAATGGATGGTGATATGGCAATGTCTGGTTGAGGGTAGGAATATAATGGATGGAAGATTTCTTCTGTTGCTGGTAGAGTTGGAATTGGAGATGGTATTGATGTTGGAGAAGGGATTGAGATGATGATAGTGGATGGAGTTTGAATGGTGGATGGAATTTGAATGGTGGATGGAACTGGAGAAGATGGAATTGGAGGAGGAGGAGAGGCAGCAACAGGCAAGTCATCTGCAGGGGCAAAGACTTGAGGGGAAGTGACTATTACAGTCCTGGTGCCTGAAGGTGTGCTTGAAGAGGGCCTGCTGGGCTTGGTGATCTGCCTGTCCCATTTGCCAAATAGGGCACAGGACAATCTCTTAGATGCATTAATATGTATCCCAGATGATACAAGCAGAGTAGGGCATCTGTTCTGCAGAAAGAGGCCTAGAATCCTCCCAAAATTCACAAAATTCTTATTTATTTTCTTTTTAATTAGGTCAAAGAAGACCTCTCCCCAGTTCAAATTCTTCTTGTCCACTATGGCTCCCATTAAGCATAGCTGATACCTAGAAATGGTATCATGTGCTGAGTGTTTAGCCAACAAAACCTTCCCAACTACATCAGCGAAGAACCTGTACTCCACAGCTAGGTTCTTCTTCATCATCTTGCTAGGTTAGCTTCACAGTGACCTATTCTTGCAAGTAGATCATCAAATTCCTCTACAGACAGATCAGCAGAATCTCTACCAGAACTTAACTCAAAAACTTCTGTCAGAATGGTTAGAGTCAAGGGTACCTGGGTGCCAGAAATTGATCCAATGATTGTGTTTTGATCCTGGTTGTGGGCAGTGTAGACCCATTCCTTAATCTCATCAGCAGCAAGTTTAATCCTGGTGGTCATGATTATAGCAAGTTTCTGCTCCTTGAAAAACTCCAAAATGTCCTGGAAAACTTGATCTGTTGTGCTGAAGGACTCCATGTCAATGTCAAAGCCAGCATCGAATTTCATTGCGGCGAGAACAGCAACAGAAATTGCCATGGTTACCTGCAAAAGAAATCAACAAACAAAACGACCAAGTGTATAAATGTTTGGAGGGAAAGAGAATTTTTGCAGAGAAATCGAAAGCGCAAAAGGAGAACGACGGCGAAAAAAGAATTTTATATTAGGGTTCGACGCGGAAAATGAAAGATCGTTGAACTCAGTTCGACGATCGGGGCTTCTAAAGGAATCTGAAGAGTCTTCAATATCATCGATCTCCTTTCGACGATATTGGAGAGCGTCGAGCTCTGTTCGACGATCGTTCAGAGAATAAAATCGTCGAGCGCCATTCGACGATCGTTGACCAAAGAGATAGTTCATACTATCAGAGAAGCGCTGAACTCAGGTCGACGATTTCGGAAATCGTCGATCTCCGTTCGACGATCTGGGGGAAAATCGTCGAGCGCAGTTCAGAGACTAGAAAAACACTCTAGACAATAAGAAAAATCAAGATGTTTGCCTAGTTTTGGTCAATTTTTAAACTTTTTAAAATCTTGGATATTATTTTAGACTTCCTTCATCTAACATTCCTAACTGATTTAGGAAGAAGGTGTGTTTCTTTTCATCCAAGGGCTTGGTGAAAATATCTCCCCTTTATAAATCAGTTGGGATATATTGAAGTTCAATTTTATTCTTCTCAAAATTATCCCTCAAGAAGTGATGCCTAATCTCTATGTGTTTTGTCCTACTATGGAGGACTGGATTTTGAGCTATAGAAATAGCACTGGTGTTATCACAAAAGATTTTAGACTTCCCTAAGTTGTAGCTATAGTCTAGGAGTTGGTTTTGAATCGACAGGATTTGTGAACAACAACTGCCTGCAGCCATATATTCAGCTTCAGTAGTTGAAGTTGACACAGAAGTTTGTTTCTTACAAAACCAAGAGACAAGTCTGTCACCAAGGAACTGACAAGTTCCACTGGTGCTTTTCCAGTCAATTCTGCATCCAGCATAATCATCATCAAAAAATCCAGTTAAATCAAATGCTGAATCTTTTGGATACCAGAGACCTAGATTTGGACAACTTTTAACATACCTGAGAATCCTCTTTATTAGTGTTAGGTGTGACTCTCTATGGCTTACTTGGAACCTAGCATATATACATGTATCAAATATTATATCTGGTCTACTAGTTGTAAGGTACAGTAAAGAGCCAATCATTGCTCTATATGTTGTCTGATCAACAGGTTTCCCATGTTCATCAGCATCCAATACAGCATTAGTTGGCATGGGTGTTTTCATGCAAGATGCTTCAGACATACCAAATTTCTTAACCAATTCATTTGCATACTTGGTTTGAGAAATAAAGATGTCTTCAGCAAGTTGTTTGACTTGCAATCCTAGAATGAAGGATAGCTCACCCATTCTACTCATTTCAAATTTAGAATACATTAGGTTGGAAAACCTTCTGCACAATTTTGAATTAGTAGAACCAAAAATAATATCATCTACATAAATCTGTACTAGCAGGGTATGAGACTTATGGGTTCTAATGAAAAGAGTTTGGTCTACTCTACCCCTCATAAATCCATTTTCCAAAAGGAAGCATGCTAGGGTCTCATACCATGCTCTAGGAGCTTGCTTGAGACCATATAATGCTTTGTTCAACTTAAAAACATAATCAGGATAAGTTGGAGAGATAAAACCTGGAGGTTGTCTGACATATACTTCTTCTTTGATGTCTCCATTTAAAAATACACTTTTCACATCCATCTGATATACCTTGAATCCTTTATGTGCTGCATAAGCTAGGAAGATTCTGATGGCTTCCAATCTTGCAATTGGTGCAAAAGTCTGGTCATAGTCTATGCCTTCTTCTTGAGAATATCCTTGAGCAACTAGCCTTGCCTTGTTCCTTACAATTACTCCTTGATCATCCAGTTTGTTTCTGAACACCCACTTTGTTCCAACAATGGAGTGATCCTTAGGCTTTGGCACTAGTTCCCACACTTTGTTTCTTTCAAATTGATGCAGCTCTTCTTGCATTGCAATAATCCAGTGTGGATCTTGCTCTGCATCTTGAATGGACTGAGGTTCAATTTGAGATAGGAAGCAAGTGTGCAACAAGTTTTGGTTGACCTGATTTCTAGTTTGCATACCAGGTGAGATGTCTCCAATTATTTGGGAAATTGGATGGTCTCTTGATGTTACTAAATCAACAGGGGTTGTTGATTGTTCACCAACCTATGTTGTTGTTTCCTCTTGTGGTACAATAACTGGCTCTTCAAGTTATTTTTCTTCAATATGTTGAATACTTTCTTCATCTTCACTACTGTCATCCTTTTGAGTGACCTGTAACTTGTTCAAATCTTCAACAAGAGAGTGTTCCTGCAAAGGTTCTATGGTAGAAGTGTTCTTCTCCTTGAAAGACATGTTAGATTCATCAAATGATATGTGAACAGATTCCTCAATTTTAAGAGATGATTTATTATAAACCCTATAAGCCTTGCTGATCATGGAGTATCCCAGAAACACTCCTTCATCAGCTTTAGCTTGAAATTTTGCTAAATATTTCTTGTCATTATTATGTATATAACAAATGCAGTCAAAAACTCTAAAATAATCAACTTTAGATTTCTTCCCTTTGAGTAATTCATAGGGAGTCTTTCCCTTTAGTTTATGTATCAAACTTCTATTCAACACATAGTTGGAGGTGTTCACTGCCTCTGCCCAAAAGGATAGAGGAAGATGAGCATCTGACAATAATGTAGTGACAGATTCAATAAGAGTTCTATTTTTCCTTTCTGCTACCCCATTTTGTTGAGGAGTTCTAGGAGCTGAGAAAGTATGCCTGATCCCTTCACTCTGACAGAACTCTTGCATAAGAAGAGAATCAAACTCTGTCCCATGATCACTTCTGATCAGGGCAATGTGAGTATTGAACTCAATCTGTATACATTTGAGAAACTCTGTCAAACACTTAAAGTTATCAGAGTTCCTCCTTAGAAAGAACACCCATGTGAATCTAGAGAAGTCATCTATAACCACTAAGGTGTAAGATTTCCCTCCTAGGCTTTGTACTGTAATGGGTCCAAAAAGATCCATGTGTAACAGATACAAGATCTTAGGTGAATCACTCTTATTAAGTGACTTAAAACTATTTTTAGTTTGCTTGCCTAATTGACAAGCCCTGCAGAGTCCTTCCTTCTTGTATGGGCCAGAAGGTAGTCCTCTAACAAGGTTGTCCTTGGATAGCCTAACAATAGTTCTAAGGTTTAAGTGTCCTAGTCTCTTATGCCATAAAATATTAGGTCTACAGACAGAATTGAACATGCAAATATCTACATCTGTTGAAAAAAATCTACTAGATAGATATTACCTTTCCTTTTACCTGTCAACACAGTTGTGTTGTCCTCTGACTTGATCTTGCATAATGCTTTGTTGAAGGTCACCTGGTAGCCTTCATCACACAGCTGACTGATGCTTATTAAGTTGTGCTTCAGTCCTTCCACATAAGCTACCTTCTTGAATGTTACTGATCCAATCCGTACTGCACCATATCCTTTAGTTTGTCCAAAATTTGAATCACCAAAGATAACTTTGGGTCCAAGCTTGGCTTTAAAGGATGTGAGGTTGTCCTTGTTTCCTATCATGTGCTTAGAGCAACCACTATCCAAGTACCATTGCTGGTTAGATGTTGGATAGGTCTTCACCTGCACATAAAATAATTCATTTGTTTTTGACCCAGTTTACCTTGGGCCTAGGTCGATAACCTTTAAACTCGGAAATAAATGACATCCCAGTTTGACTCTTATAACCTTCAGGATGATATCTCCTTGGAGGTATTATCCATTCAGTATAAGGGTTAAAGATTTGGGATGTAGGACCCCTAGGATTGGATTTTGATTTGCCCTTGAAAGAATTTTCAGAGCTCTGACCTCTGTTCGACAATCGTGGAGCTGCGTTCGACGATCTTGGGTCATATCGTCGAGCTCCGTTCGACGGTCGACTATGGCTGAGTTCAGGAATTAGAGATCATCGACTTGAGTTCGACGATTTTGCCTGAGATCGTCGATCTGCGTTCGGCGATCGTCGAGCTCCGTTCGACGATTTCCGCTGGGACTTAGTTTTCTTAGGCAGATCAGAAATTTTCCTAGCTACCTCTACAACTCCCTTTCCTTTATCAGAAATGAACTTGATTGGAGTTGTTAGAACTATGGGTTGGCTGGATGAAGCACCCAAGCCCAGTGTACTATTAAATTTGGAGTTCACTGTGCTTGTGATGTCCATCAGCTTGATACTTCTCCCATTTAGGGATTCTTCAAGTTTCTTGGCCTCAGATAGCTCACCCTTCAGTGAAGCTATCTACTCCCTACAGCACTCCAACTCTAGAGAGAGTTTGAGGTTTTCTGAGTTTAAGGTATTATGTTCAGATAAATGATTTCTGAGAGAGATAATTTCTTTCTCAGATTTTAGTAAGTCTAAACATAATGCTTTAAACTCAGATTTAAAGTCCTTGAATTGAAATCAAAAGAACTGATTACCTGGTCCTCTTCAAGGGTAGTCTCTGAGTCTAACTCTGACTCTTCTTCATCTGAATTATGTTGAGAGGCATTGATTGCCATCATGCAGAACTCCTTCTCTTCTGCATCATCTTCATCATCACTAGAGCTGGATGAGGCTTCTGATTCCTCTTCAGTTTCACTCCAGGATTCAGCAACAAATCCCTTTCTTGTGTGTTTGTTTCTGCTTGAGGATGGTTTGCTATTGCCATTCCTCTTGAAGTCTTTCTCCTTTCTTCTTTCTTTATTGTCCCTTCTGTCCTTGTTTTTATTTTCTGGACAGTCAGGTACAATGTGCCCTGGTTTCCTGCAACCAAAGCAGACAATTTCCTTATTATTAATTGACTTATCATACCTTGGCTTATCATGCTCCTTGTATGATCTCTTTCTGAAGTCCTTTCTGGCCATCTTGTAAAATCTTTTGGCCAACAGCCTGAGCAGTTCATCATTGCCTATGAATTTGTCTTCAGGCTGATCTTCAGTTGCTTTAAAGGCTATTGTCTTCTCTTTTCTTGTGGTTGGTGAAGCAGCCTTCTGATCTTCTTCTCTATTCTTAATGAGCAGCTCATAAGATTTGAGATTGCCCAAAAGACCTTCTGTGGTGATCTCATTTAAACTTCTGGCATCCTTGATTGGCGAGATTCTTGAATCCCAAGTGCTTGGGAAGCACATTAGGATTTTATCATTAAGTTTAGTTAGTGAGATCTCTTTATCCAAGGTCTTGAGTTCATTAACTATCAGACTGAGTCTGTTATACATATCTCCAACTGACTCAGTTTCTCCCTTCTTGAAATTCTCATATTGAGATATGAGGTGAGATCTCCTGTCCTTTCTCTCATCAGCTGATCTTGACACTATTTCAGTGAGCTTATCCCAAATTTCCTTTGCTGAATTGCATTCAGCCACCTTTTGAAAGATGTCATCAGACATGGTCTGGGCTAAGATGTTCATAGCCTTTGCATCAGCTACCTTCCATTTCTTGATATCAGCATCTGTTCCTGATGGAGGTGGAATAACATTTGTACTTGAGTTCTCTGGAGGTCTTTGACAAACTGTCAAAACAGAATTAAAAATATTCTCGTCAATAGAATTCATGTATAATCTAATCCTTGCTTTCCAAAGTGCAAACTTGGATAGATTGCACACTAGAGGTCTGGTGCTAGCATAATCTTTGTTTTGGGCCACGATTTGTGAACACAAAATCTAATAATAAAATCTACAGCAAGTAGATCTAACTAGGGATCTTTGGGTTCAGGTGTTAGCCTGTGCAACCAAGGGGTGGTATGTTTAACCAACCTCGCTTTGATACCAATTGAAAGTGCAGCTAGATCTGATATACTCTAGAGGGAGGCGGGGGGTGAATAGAGTATATGGTGCTTGAAAACTTTTTACAACAATTGTTGTAATCTGAGTGAACAGGGAAGCAACTATTAAATCTAATCACAAAATAACCTACAACAGAAATTAATCACAGATCTAAACTAATCACAAAACAATCACAGCCAGAAACAAAAGATAAAGACAAGCAAGCCAGAAGACACAAGGAGCTATAGTGGTTCCCCTAAACTTGGGTACATCCACTCTTCTACCACCCTAGGTAGGAATCCACTGCAGGATGAGTTGATCAGGTGTCCTGCGCACCAATGAGCTTTTGATAAGGTGCTCAAAAACCAAATCAGATTTTTTGATCAGGTGTCTTGCCACCAATGATCTTTTGATAAGGTGCTCAAAAACCAAGCTCAAACTTTTGAAGGGAGTTTGAAAAACCCTTTACAGAGATGGGGATGAGAGAGTTATGGAAGTCTTCTCTTTCTCAAAGCAGCTAAGAAGACTATGTGGATTTGATGTTGTCAAAGCTCCCCCTGAGTTCTTGAGATGTTCAGGAAATGAAGCTTTGTTGTAGGGTGATAGGCCTTTAGAGGTTGATCTCCAGCAAAAGATGATTTCAGCAACAGCTGAAATGTTAGGTGTCTGGAGTCTTTGAGAGATGTTGGCCTTGAACACTTGAATCACAATAGATCAGAAGATTTCAGAAGGTTTGATCTCCTTGGATGTGTTCTTGAGAGAATTCTTTGAGACAGAGAATGTCTACAGCTCTTTCTCCTTTTCTCTTGTGAACAGAAAGATGTTTGAGAAAGATGTTGTCCAGAGAAGTGTAGCATAGAATGTTCTTTTTCTTCTTGTTCTATGTTGTCTCTCTTTTGATCTGTATTCTGAGTGATGGAGAGATTCAAAAAAAAACTTGTCTTTTATTCTCTGGTCTTGAATAGAAAGTCATCCTCTGTCAAGAATTGTCGTTGGCCTGATATTAATTGCATCCTTAATTGCAAATGTCTTCTGGTGGAAAGTCCAAAGAAACATTCCTTTATAATCCCTTGAAACTTGGTCCAGAAATAAATGAAAACGGCTAGAAAATCTTCTGAATTAATTGCTGAATAACTCCTTAACTGTTCTGAATTTGAATCTTGAAAAATCCTTTAACTCATCAGAAAAACGTCGAACTGAGCTCTGCTGTCGTCGAACTGAGCTCAGCGATTTGGACTTATACAACAACAGAGATCGTCGATCTGAGCTCAACTATCGTCGAACTGAGCTTAGAGATAGAGAATCAATACTGAGTCAAGATCGTCGAACTGAGCTCGCAGATCGTCGAACGGAGTTTAACGATTTGATGAAGTTGAGCTTAGCGATCGTCGAATGGAGTTCGACGATCTGTCGAAGTTGAGCTAGATGATCGTCGACTGGAGTTCGACGATTCGTCGTACTGAGCTCGACGATAAGACTTGGTCTCCAAATAGAAAATCCTTGGCCTTGAGGGCAGCTACCCAACCTAAGTACTATCCCTTAGACTCAATTCTAATTGACCGTTAGATCTATACAGGAGGTCAAAAACAGGTTTCCTAGAGACATAGTGATCCTGACCCAAATTAGTAATAGGGTGTTCCAACATCTCCTCTCTTTTTTGCATACTCGTCGAGGCTAGCCCCTGTAAACACCTTTATTTAATGAAAAAGGATTTTTTATCATACCCGTGACATTTTTTTCTCTTTCTGCTGTGTTCTGCATATCCACGAGTACTTCCCCAGGCGACCTCACACACAGGTACTGTGAGTAGGATAGCCATTAGTACGCGCCCGCGAGAGAGTGTCTTGAGTGCTCGACAATTCCCAGGGCTTCGGCGCAGCTCGCTCGCGAGCTGTCCTTGGCCTTCTCAATCAAAAATAAAACTGAATTTTCCCAAGTAAAATAAGGCAGGGGCGGGGCCTTTCGGAGGGATCGGCCTCCCTTTGGCGAGGTCCCAGGGCCTGGCTTGCCAATTCTCAGGATTCGCCCCAGCTTGCTCGCGAGCTGTCCGTCATCTCATTGATGTGAGACCAACCTTTCTAAATCTTCCCAAGTAAAACACAGCGGGGGGACGAGGCGGCCCGGGGGTGCCCGCCTCCTCTTGGCGAGGTCCAAGGCTCTAGCTTGCCGATCTTCTGCCGAGCCCGAGCTGGGGAAGTCAGCTCGAACTCGCCCATGCCGAGCTCTCCTCCCTTGGAAAGGCCAAGTTTGTTAGGCACTACCTGGGGGGGAGGACTTCTTTGGGTGACCTTCAGCCTGTCAGCTTGGTGAGAGCCTGACAGCAGGATCCACTCGAGGCCTAAGGATGACACCGAGTGACTTTCAACCCTACCATCTAGGTGAGAGTCTAACAGCGGGATCTGCTCAGGGCCCACTTCCAATACCATCGAGTGACTTACAACCCTGCCAGCTAGGTGAGAGCCTGATAGCGGCATCTGCTCGAGGACCAAGGATGACACCGAGTGACTTCCAGCCCTACCAGCTAGGTGAGAGCCTGACAGCGGGATCTGCTCGGGGTCCACTACCAATACCATCGAGTGACTTCCAGCCCTGCTAGCTAGGTGAGAGCCTGACAGCGGGATCTGCTGGAGGCCCAAGGATGACACCGAGTGACTTCCAGCCCTGCCAGCTAGGTGAGAGCCTGACAGCGGGATCTGCTCGGGGTCTACTACCAATACCATCGAGTGACTTCCAGCCCTACCATCTAGGTGAGAGCCTGACAGCGGGATCTGCTCGAGGCCCAAGGGTGACACCGAGTGACTTCCAGCCCTGCCAGCTAGGTGAGAGCCTGACAGTGGGATCTTCTCGGGGTCCACTACCAATACCATCGAGTGACTTCCAGCCCTGCAAGCTAGGTGAGAGCCTGACAGCGGGATTTGCTCGAGGCCCAAGGATGACACCGAGTGACTTCCAGTCCTGCAAGCTAGGTGAGAGCCTGACAGCGGGATCTGCTCGGGGTCCACTACCAACACCATCGAGTGACTTCCAGCCTTGCCAGCTAGGTGAGAGCCAGACAGCGGGATCTGCTTGAGGCCCAAGGATGACACCGAGTGACTTCCAGCCCTGCCAGCTAGGTGTGAGCCTGATAGCGGGATCTGCTCGGGGTCCAAATTCACCTCACTCCTTCATACAGACTCATAGCGACATATTGGTATATTAGAGAATTTTCATTAAAAATCAAGGCAAAACTTATACGCTTCAAGGAAAAAAGCATTTCAAGTCATCACCACTCCAGGTGAGACTTATGGTCTCGCCCTCCACATTTTCGAGCCGATACCCCCTGATCTCAAAACCTCTTTTACAATAAATGGACCTTCCCAGCTGGGGTTGAGCTTCTCCATGGTTGCCGACCTCCCTGCTGCATCCACCTTCTTCAGTACTAGGTCCCCCTCCACAAATTGCTTGACTCTGACGTGCTTGTCAAAGTACTTGGCCATCTGCCTCTTCACCTCTTCCTGCCGAAGGGCGGAAAGATCCCGCAGTTCTTCCACCATTCAAGGGAGAGCCGCAGCTCCTCCCCGTTCTCATCCCGCCATTCTTCCCTGCCTTCCTTGGCCGCAACAACTCGACGCGTCTGAACTTCAAATTTTACGGGGAGCACTGCCTCACACCCATAAGAGAGTTTGAAGTGGGTCTCTCTGATGGCTGTGTTGGGGGTGATCCTCAGGTCACAGAGAACCGCGGGGAGCTGCTCCACCCAGTTTCCCTTCAGATTTTCCACTTTATTTTTCAGGAGGTTGACAATGATCATGTTCGCAGCCTGCACCTGCCCGTTGCTCCTGGGGTGATGGACCGAGGCGAACCGGAGGTCGATCCCAAGCTGGTCGCAAAAACTGGTGAACTCAACACTAGCGAACTGGGGCCCATTGTCCGTGACAATGGCCTGGGGCAGCCCATGGCGGCAGATGATCTCCCACAAAACAAAGTTTCTGATAACCTGGGAGGTCACCTTGGCCAGTGCCTTCACTTCTAACCACTTGGAGAAGTAATCGATCATTACTAGAAGGAACCTCCTCTGCCCACTGGCTTAGGGGAACAACCCGACCAAATCCATTCCCCAAATGGAGAAGGGCCAGGGGGCCGTGATACTTTTGAGCCGCTGGGCCGACTGTAGCTGGCGGGGGAAAACAACTGGCATTTGTGGAACCTTCTTGCGAACTCCGCTGCATCGCGGCCTAGGGTGGGCCAGAAGTACCCCTGCCTGACAATCCTCCCTTCCAGGGTCTGAATCCCGGATTGGCTCCCACATTCTCCGGTGTGGAATTCCTCCTAGATTCTTTTCACCTCCCCCTCGGCCATGCAACGAGCCAACATCCTCAAGAGTGTCTTCCAGTACAGCTTCCCATCTTGGAGGAGGTAGTACGCTGACCTATGCCTGAGCTTCTTATTATCTGCCCCCTCCGGATACTCTCCCGTGGAAAGGAAAGTTACAACTGGTTCCGTCCATGAAGGTCGCTGATCTATCTCCATGAGATCCCCTTCTTCGATGGTAGGGCGGAATAGGTCGGTGATGGTACCCCCCATCCGAGGATCGTGCTTTGTGAGCTGATCAACCTGCTCATTTTCCACCCGGGGCACATGCTGGATGGAAAAAGTTGGAACGTGCCGATGACCCCCTTTACCTTGGCTAAGTACAACGCAGGGTAGGCTCTCTTGCTTCAAACTCCCCGTTAATCTGGGAAGCTACCACAATGGAGTCGGTAAGGACGTCCACGTCCAGCACCACCAACTCCTTGGCCAGGTACAGCCCTACTATCACGGCCTCATACTCGGCCTGATTATTTGTAATGGGGAAGTGCACCACCATCGTCTGCTCAATTCTAGTTCCTTGAGGGCTCTCCAAGATCACCCCCACTCCTAGGGAATGCCTCCCCGAGGCGCCATCCACCTTCACCTTCCAAGGGCTCAGATGAGTGAGCTCTTCCTCTACCACCTTGACCGCATAATCGGCCAAGAAATCGACCATCGCTTGAGCTTTGATCGAGAGGCGGGGGGGGGGGGGGGGAGTCCGGCCTGTTAGATCCCTGTCCTCCTATCATTGGGCTCGCTGAAGCTTTTCTACACTGACCACGCTCCATGCTCACCGCACCAAAATATTGAAACTGATTTCTCGGTCTCCTGTGGAGTTCGCCCTCAAGGAAGGGGTGGTCGCGCTCCTACTTCGCTCCTACAAGCAAAACAACAAAAGAAACAAGAGGAACCGAACTAAGGGCTCAGTGAGGAGGACCCACCACACACCCGGAAGATCTGAGAGCGCTTCTCCTCCTTAACCAGAGGCCGAGCTAAGGTACCCTTAGAAAGCACATGAAAACTGGAGCTGGAGAGCACAAAAAGCATGCCTTCTAGGGTACCCCTCGGGTCCTATTTATAGTTTTTAGAATCCGGACTGCCAATAACAAAACAGAACTGACCTGAAGTTACCAAGATACCCTTGGTTGGGTCTGCCAACAGCCAAACTCCGCTGTTTTGAAGGGCTATGGGCAGACCAGCGGTGACAAAATATTAAAAACTACCTCGTTAATCTGGGCGAGCTGGGGAGCCTGGCCACCTCGGCAGATCCTGCTCGCCTGCTGTTGCCGGGCTGTTTAGCGCGAGCTTGAGCTGGGATGACGAGCTCGCCCATCCGTCGGTCTCCATTAGTCGATCTCAGCTCGACGATTCTTGGACTATCTCCGCGAATGCCGAGCTCGCGGTCGACGAATGCTGATCTCTCGTTCGACGAATGTCGAGATCCCGGTCGACAAATGTCGGGCTCGAGCCTGGCTTCTCTACTGCCGAGCTCGCACACTATCTTCAGTCCTTTGTTGGGCTTTCCTGTTGGATGACCTGGACCGCCTGGCAACCTCACTCGCCAGACACGGGGTTGTACAGCTTGGTTTTTTGAGAACTGCACAACAAACCTCACAATGGGGGCACAAGCCACCAACATACAGAACAAAAATAAAAAACTAAAAGAGAGACTTGGGGATCACCATGTGCTTACCCCCAATAGAATAGTGCACAATTGCACACCACAACGAGCCAAAATGTGCACTTTATGTCGAAATAAAGCTAGAAGAAATATGAATGATATAGAAATAAAAGTGAAGTGCAAACGCGTGAAAACTAACCCAGATGAATCCGAAAAACCATATATAAATCGAACTCATTACACCCATAGACTTACCTGTTTGTGCGTCCCGAGCAAACAAAATCTACGAAGATAGGGAAAATGATTTAGCTAACAAGAAAATTGATATACGGAGTACCATGCGAAGTCGCATGCTCATACGCGTACAAATATAATAGAAGAAATTTCTAAGTGTACAAAATAATTTATACTTTTCACAATGTGTATCAAAATTTTATTATTACTAAAAAATGGAAACACAGTGAATCATCTGGTAACGCATTGGAAGAAAGTAGGCAGACCACTAAGGTGAGTTTTGCCAAAGACCAGGGCTCAGTATCACCTCCAAAGGAATCCACCAATGTCAGGGACCATACTCTTGCCCTTTTACACTCTCTCCGCGGCACTAGTTCGACCCAAGCGTGAATCCGTAGGACTTTAGGATAATGGTGGGGCTTGCGTTACAGTGAGGTAAACAAAGATAAACAGGAAGGCTATGCACCTAACCCAAATGAGCTATCATAAAAAAAGAATCCATCCGCTAATCCAAAATACATGTGGGTACACCACACCCCAAGACTTAACTTTTAACATATGGGAATGTGCACTGCCTACGCCAAATATAATCACACCTCCAAAAGGATTTTCAATCAAACATTTTTTTTAACTTTACTTTTTCACATATATTTTTTTATCTTTTTATTTCTATAATTTCTGCAAATATAAACCTTGGAACACATCCACATATTCACATGTAATATCACCACATCAACACCCCAGAATGATAATATAAAACATTAAAGGCCGACTTGGGTGTGCGACTAGGATCGGCTATGAGACTTCGGTGAAATAATGGTGGAGCTAAATCAAAAGAATGGTTATGTACAACGGGGCTTAGCGAGGATACGATGTTAGGAACAGTACAAAGCTCAACCGGGCCAAAATGATGGCCTACATCACACTCACGCTAGACTAACCATGCACCATTACTTCGAGAGTAGCTTGGGGTAAGTTCTTAGCCACCGAGAAAGATAATCCTTCCTCCCGACTCGAGAAAAATGAGAATAGTGACGGCTACACACATCCCTACACTACCGTTTGATTCACACCGGATTCACCAACGTTTGAGTAGAATAAAAAGTATTTTACGCACATAGAAAAATATAAAACTATAAGCATACAAAAAATTAATTCTATTCAAATTTCTACACGAGACGAGGCCAATTGACTAGGAGCACAACAAGGTCAACATTTTACTCCATCTCACAATCCTAAGCCAACACCATAATTTTCCCGAATCTAACAAAGAAACGAGTTTAACTCGCAGCACGCAAAAAGCTAAGCATGCGCTCATGTGGGTGCAGTGGTGTTCAATACAATGAACTAATTAAAATAAAAATATAAAAGCTTCTAGTATGCACATGAAATGTGTGCGTGCAAAAAGTAACTAATAATGGCTCTCCCCCAGACTTAAACTAAGCTACACAGCATATGATATGGAAATTTAAATCAAATAGAGACAAGGGAAGAGGTTACCCAATGCTCAGCTGGTGAGCATACGAAAAGATACTTGAAAAATAGAAGCAGCTCCGCCATACGAAGAATCACAACCCCGCCAAAACGAGTTGCCATGAATACCTGCAGGGGTGAGCTCTGCAAAAACAAAAGAAAATATACAAAAAGAAATACTAAAACTAAAATAGTCGTGAAAATAAAAGCATAGAAAATGAAAGATGCGTTGGACGACAAGTCTACCAGTCGCACAAGTAATATAAAATGGGCGAATTTCCGCTAGTATCGATGTCGAGGGAACACAGTAAGGGGGGAGTTAATATCAAGGAGGACTTGAGATTGAAGTCCTTTGGTCGAAGTTAACTAAGGGGGGTTTTGGTATGTTGCAGCAAAGGAAAATAAAACACTATCAACTACTCCTATGCAATGTCGGTATGCGATGCTTCGCCAGGCGGGATGGAAGACTACACGGGCCGCTATGCACCGAATCCCTGGGTGGATGGCTGAGTAGGCTTGCGGAATGAGGATCAAGAGCACCTCTTTACTACGCTCACACCTAGCACTTGCTAGTGTGATAAACACAAACATTCACACCACAAGTAATTTAAGCCAACAAACCACTGCATCGCTCACAAGCATGAACAATAGTAAATAACATTAAGCCCAAGGTTCATCAAAGTTCTTGCATCTAATAATAATGAAAATCCAATACAAAAACCTAGAAATGTGGAAGAGAAAGTTAGAAATACAAACAACGAATGAGTCTTTGCCGTAGACGTGGGAGGAAGCACCAGGTTGTCAATCCGTGTCCAGCGAGCCACTCATCGGTTGCATCCGGGGTCGGGGAAGGCTGTCACCGCTTCCTAAGCACTCGTCTTCTCATTGGTCTACGTTGTCCACGTCAATCCTTCACTTCTTCTACACTTTTTGGACATCGTGGAGTGGAAACTCACTTCTTTATGTTATAGATGCAAGGGAACTTCATATGGAGCAAAGCCCTAGCTTGGAGGATGAAGAATTGGGCAAAACCCCCTTCAGGCGGAAGAAAACGGCTGCAAAATCATGTCCCTGAAACCGTGAAAAATAGCGGTTTAAATAGAAATCGCGCAGAATTTTCTTAACACACAGGAAAAACGCACGGGCGCAGACCATGCGTGAACAAAACTGAGTATTTTGTGAAATGATCGCGGATGACCGGCCCAAAACATGCGTGAAGGAAACGTACGACCGTGCGATCAGGAATAAGTAATAAAAGCGTGCAAAAATGGTCACACACATTTGGAATCAACCGTGCGAGGCCAAAATGCACGGGTAACCACAGAGCACCCACAACAAGGCCAAAATAGGAAGGACGTACGATTCCTTCTCACATGGTTTGGAGCAAACTGTGCGGGAACCAAACACATGAGCGCATCAAAAATCCCAGGAAACCACCAAGTAAAATGCACAATTACACTGAAACAGTGCGCGAAGAAAATGCACGACCGTGCGTTTTACACAGGAGAAAATCTGTAGGCTGGGCTTTCTAACCACCTGCATAGCAAACCTCACAATGGGGGCACAAGCCATCAACATACATAATAGAAAGAAAAAACTAAAAGAGAGACTTGGGGATCACCATGTGCTTACCCCAACAGAATATTGCACAATTGCACACCACAATGAGCCAAAATGTGCACTTCATGTGGAAAGAAAGCTAGAAGAAATATGAATGATATAGAACTAAAAGTGAAGTGCAAACCCGTGAAAACTAACCCAGATGCGTCCGAAAAACCCTATATAAATCAGACTCATCACACCCCAAGACTTACCTGTTTGCACGTCCCGAGCAAACAAAATCTACACAGATAGGGAAAATGATTTAGCTTAAAAGAAAATTGTGATATGGAGTACCATGCGAAGTCGCATGTTCATACGCGTACAAATATAATAGAAGAAATTTCTAAGTATACAAAATAGTTTATATTTTTCACAAGGACTATCAATATTTTATTATTACTCAAAAATGGAATCACGGTGAATCATCCGGTCATGCATAGGAAGAAAGTAGGCAGGCCACTAAGGTGAGCTTTGCCAAAGACCAGGGCTCAGGATCACCTCCAAAGGAATCCACCAATGTCGGGGACCATATGCTTGCCCGTTCAAACTCTCTCCGCGGCACTAGTTCGACCCAAGCGTGAATCAGTAGGACTTTAGGATATTCGTGGGGCTTGGGTTACGTTGAGGTAAACAAAGATAAACAGGAAGGCTATGCACCTAACCCAAATGAGCTATCATAAAAAGAGAATCCATCCGCTAATCCAAAATACATGTGGGTACACCACACCCCAGACTTAACTTTTAACATATGGGAATGTGCACCGCCTACTCCAAATATAATCACACCTCCAAAATGATTTTCAATCAAACTTTTTTCTTTTCACTTATCTTTTTCACATATATATTTTTTATCTTTTTATTCCTACAACTTCAGCAAATATAAACCTTGGAGCACATCCACATATTCACATGTAATATCACCAAATCAACACCCCAAAATGATAATATATAACACTAAAGCTCGACTTGGGTTGCGACTAGGATCAGCTATAAGGCTTTGGTGAAATAATGGTGGAGCTGAATTAAAAGAATGGGTAGGTACAATGGGGTTTAGCGAGGACACGACGTTTAGAACGGTAAAAAGCTCAACCGGGCCAAAATGATGTCCTACATCACATTCACGCTAGACTAACCATGCACCAATGCTTCGAGAGTAGCTTGGGGCAAGTTCTTAGCCACCAAGAAAGATAATCCTTCCTCCTGACTCGAGCAAAACGAGTCTAGTGACGGCTACACGCATCCCTACACTACCATTTGATTCACATCGGATTCACCAACGTTTGAGTAGAATAAAAAGTATTTTATGCACATAGAAAAATATAAAACAATAAGCATACAAAAAAATTAATTCTATTCAAATTTCTACACGAAACAAGGCCAATTGACTAGGAGCACAGCAAGGTCAACATTTTACTCCATCTCACAATTCTAAGCCAGCACCATAATTTTCCCAAATCTAACAAAGAAATGACTTTAACTTGCAGCACGCAAAAAGCTAAGCACGCGCTCATGTGGGTGCAGTGGTGTGCAATGCAATGAACTAATTAAAATAAAAATATAGAAGCTTCTAGTATGCACAGGAAATGTGCGCGTGCAAAAGGTAACTAATAATGGCTCTCCCCCAGACTTAAACTAAGCTACACAGCATATGATATTTAAATTTAAATCAAATAGAGATAAGGGGAGAGGTTACCCAATGCTCAACTGGTGAGCATACCGGAAGACGCTTGAAAAACAGAAGCAGCTCCGCCAAACGAAGAATCACATCCCCGCCAAAACGAGTTGCCATGAATACCTGCAGGGGTGAGATTCGCAAAAACAAAAGAAAAATATACAAAAAGAAATGCTAAAACTAAAATAGACATGAAAATAAAAGCTCAAAAAATAAAACATGCGTTGGACGACAAGTGTACCGTTCGTATAAATAATATAAAATGGGTGAATTTCCCCAAATATTGATCTCGAGGGAACACAGTAATGGGGGAGTTAATATCGAGGAGGACTTGAGATTGAAGTCCTTTGGTCGGAGTTAACTAGGGGCGGTTTTGGCATGTTGCGAAAAAGGAAAATAAAACACTATCAACTACTCCTATGCAACGCCGCTATGCGATGCTTCCCCAGGCGGGTTAGAAGACCACACAAGCCGCTATGCACCGAATATCTGAGCGGATAGCCGTGTAGGCATGCAGAATGAGGGTCGAGAGAACCTCTTCACTACGCTCACACCTATCACTTACTAGTATGACAAACACAAACATTCACACCATAAGTAACTTAAGCCAACAAACCACCGCATCGCTCACAAGCATAAACAATAGTAAATATCATTAAGCCCAAGGTTCATCAAAGTTCTTGCATCAATAATAATGAAAATCCAATACAAAGACCTAGAAATGTGGAAGAGAAAGGTAGAAATAAAAACAATGAACGAGTCTTTGCCATAGACGTGGGAGGAAGTACCTGGTTGTCAATCCGTGTCCAACGAGCCACTCATCGGTTGGGTCCTGGGTCGGGGAAAGCTGCCACCTGCTTCCTAAGTGCCCGTCTTCTCGTTGGTCTACATTGTCCACGTCAAACCTTCACTTCTTCCTTACTTCGCGAAGATCGTGGAGTGGAAACTCACTTCTTTACGCTATGGATGCAAGGGAACTTCATAGGGAGCAAAGCCCTAGCTTAGAGGATGAAGAATGGGGAACAACCCCCTAACGGCGGAAGAAAACGGCTGCAAAATCCCATCCCCGAAACCCTGAAAAACAACGGTTTAAATAGAAATCGCACAGAATTTTCTTAACACACGGGCAAAATGCACGGGCGCAGACCGTGCGTGTAGAAAAATGCAAGGGCAAAGACAGAACTGAGTATTTTGTGAAATGATCGCGCACAACCGACCCAAAACATGCGTGAAGGAAACGCACGACCGTGCGATCAGGAATAAGTAATAAAAGCGTGCGAAAATGGTCACACATGGTTGGAATCAACCGTGCGAGGCCAAAACACATGGGTAACCACGGAGCACCCACAACAAGGCCAAAACAGGCAGGACGTGTGATTCCTTCTCGCATGGTTTGGAGCAAACCGTGCGGGAACCAAACGCACGGGCGGATCAGAAATCCCAGGAAACCACCGAGTAAAATGCACGATTACACTGAAACAGTGCGCGAAGAAAAACGCACGACCGTTTGTTTTACACAGGAGAAAATCTATAGGCTAGGCTTTCTGACCACCTGCACAGCAAACCTGACAATGGGGGAACAAGCCACCAACATACAGAACAGAAAGAAAAAAACTAAAAGAGAGACTTGGGGATCACCACGTGCTTACCCGCAACAGAATAGTGCGCAATTGCACACCACAACGAGCAAAAATGTGCACTTCATGTGGAAATAAAGCTAGAAGAAATATGAATGATATAGAACTAAAAGTGAAGTGCAAACGTGTGAAAACTAACCCAGATGATTCTGAAAAAACCTATATAAATCTGGCTCATCAGCCACAAAAAATTCCAGCTCACTCGAAGCTATCGCCTGGCGACACTCACTATCGCCCGACGACATCAACAGTTCACAAAACTTTAATTATTCCTGGGTATTTTCCTGGAAATTCTTCCTTTACTTTGTTGCAGCGGCTTGCATATCCCGTGACCCCGGATTTCACACATACTTTACACGCCTATCTGTGGAGTCTTCTCCGACATGCAAACACAAAACATCACCAATCGAGACTAACCTGTCCAGATGGGCTTCACACATCATGCTTATTCATTACTCTACATTTTCAGATCTAAATGCAGGAATATATGGGGATCAAGCCGATCTTCCCATTGGAATCTACCTGTTTTCATCTTTTGGTGAGGTGATCCATGCAAATATGCATATTGAGGACTTCATTTATCCGGGATAAACTCGTTGCCCTTGTAGTTCTCTTTGGAGCCATGACAAAGCGTTTCTCCGCGGATGGAAAGAAGCATGTCGTTCTCCTTTTTGTCGATATATCCTCGGATCTGGCCTCTGACCACAAGATCATCTTCAGCGAACTCACAAAGCTCAACCCAGCCGTTCCTTAGCTTCTTCTTCCTTTTCACTCAAGGGAAATCAAGAAATGAAGAGAGAGAGAGAGAGAGAGAGAGAGAGAGAGAATGAAACCTCCTTCCTAGTCTTCTTTGGTTAAGTGGATTCGGGATTAATCTCAGCCACATGATCTCTCATTCAGAACAAAGCAAAGGCCAGGATTTGAGTAGACTGGTCAACTTTGGCGATATCACCTTGCGATATCAACTGTCGCCACTTGGTGATATCGTTCACCGATTTCACCGCTTTGACCCAGGTAAACCACCGCTTATTGGTCGCTTAATAGCCAATCCGGTACATGTCATACGCCATATGGTACTATCGCCCAGTGACACCCACTATCACCCACAATATCACACCACTCAACGCTTTCAGGCGTAGAGTGTGTTGAGAGCGTCAAGTGCCGACTCAATGCTTTATTGCTATCGCCATCCGACGATACCCACTATCGACCGACATTAACAAAGCAAGTAACTCACTCAACGCTTCTAGGAGTCGGGTGCCTCGAGCTCACTCAATGTTTTATGGCGTTGAGTGTCATCACCATCGCTGTTTGGCGATACCTGCTGTCGCCACTCGACGATATCAGTTCGACGATTTGTCGAAACAATTGTGTTCATCGAGCGCGGATCGATGAATGCACTATCACCATCAGGCGATACCCAATGTCGCCCGACAATTATGAAAAAATTTCTACTATCAATTTTAGGGTGTTACAACCCTCCCCTCCTTACAGAAATTTTGACCCGAAATTTGCTTACAGTTATAAGAACAACAACAACTTAACAGTTACAACAACTTTTTATTCATGCAAACAATGTTATATCAAATTACACAAACAACTCGGGATATTCATCACGCATGGTATGCTCATGATCCCATGTTAGCTCTTTGCGGCCACAGTTGTCCCACCTAACTTTGACTATCCCAATTGTCTTATTACGCAACTGCTTAACCGCTTTATCCTCGATCCGAATGGGTCTAACCTTCATCGTTAACCCAGATTCGACCTGTATGCGATCATTCGTAATTGCTTGAGCTGGATCTTTCACGACTTTTCGAAGCACGGATTGTGTAACACATCATGCAATCCACTCAATTCTACCGAAAGAGCTAGTCGATAGGCGGCTTCTCCAACTCCTTTCGAGTAAAGATGTGGACAGTCAAAGCCCAATAGTATGCAAAGCAATTCTGTGGCTAAGTCCACAAGCGTTGAGTGAAGGTAGTTCACTCAATTCCACACGACAAGAAGTGTCGTGTGATGTCAATTCTTCAGCATTGGCATGGAGAAAATTTGACCAGGTCCAGAAGCGTCGAGCGAAGATAGCTCACGCAATGCCCCGAGAAGAATCGTTGAGTGATGAAGGCTCATTCGATGCCTAAACTGTTTAGAATACAAAAGTCTAAATGGCATAGAGTGATGAAGACTCACTCAATTCCTGGTGATAAAATCTGTCTAAGTATTTTACCGTTGAGTGATGAAGGCTCACTCAATGCCTGGTGACAAAAAACTGTCTAAGTACATTGACATTGTAAGACCCCCCTCCCGGAACACAAAACATGACATGAGGGGAGCCTTATGCCCAGAACAGCTGCCTTGCGGTAGCATTAGCACACGAGCTAACCTATAACACAAGACGCCTATCCTGCCAGCTATAATCTATATCAAATATTTCCAACCCAACCAAGATTATAAAACAGAAGTCAAATCCACACATAATAAAATAGTACAAAAGTACATCAAACAAAAGAAGCAATCAACAAGCTTCTATAATATCACAGTACGAGAAAATCTTGCACAAAGGGGCTACATAATGAGTCACTCGAAACTCACTTCTGTCACTGAAGGTAGCGACGACACCGTCCATTCAGGCCCTATCATCCTGGCCTGGATGTCCTGCTGCATTATCTGTTGCTGCTCTATCTGCGGGGTTTCCTCCTAAAAAGGAAGACGTAGCAACCGTTAGTCATAAGACTAATTGGCTATCACATCCGCTCCCCCGACGACTCCTCGGCACCGGACGAAGAAAAGAACAAGGGTACAATATATATAATTAAAACACTAGTACAAACATGTGGTATAGTGTGAGCAATATCAAGTATATCATAAGTATAATAAAAATGTAAAACTACAACAAAAAGTAACTCAACTTATATGAATGCCCATACAGACATATAAGTTGAGGGTCGGCTCAGCAGAAAAGTAACCCATCGTATAAGAGTGCTCATACAAACTTATACGATGAGGACATTGTGTACGCAATGAAATGCAATGCCATGAATGCAATGCAATGACTCACCCATGATCACGCACAAGCAACTGCTATGTCGACACAGACTTGAAGTTCCCACTTTTCGAGCAGGTAGCTAACCTCTCATGCGCTAACTGTCGTGTCCAGATGGTGACAGTGGAGCAGGCTTCTCCACTATTAAGCTGGCATATACACTACCAAGCCTAGGCCTCCGTACGCCTAAATGCTAAGAACATAACAGTGGAGCTCACATGTGTAACATCCCATTTCCAAATAGACCCCTAGGAGTGGTTTTGTCCATGGCCAGGTCATGACAAACCCTAGGAAGCCAGAAATGGGCCAAGAGATTGGAGATAAGTGTGGAAAATCAGCATGGTCTGCAAATAGTAGAACTCTGAACAATGGTTTAGGATGACCATGGGGCTACACCTTGACCCGAAGACCCTACCACAACACCCCCTAATACCTTGGGAGGCCCATTAGAGCCATAAGGACCCATTGGGGTCAACCAAAGAGGCTCAGTTGGCCAAGGTCAACCCTAGCCCTAAATGGGTCAAACTAGCCTACTTAGGGTCAATTGACCTTCCCCTAGCCAAGTGGACACCACTTATGCCCACCTAACCCTAAAGTGAGGTCAATGGATCACCAAGGACCCACTGGGGTCAACCCAAATGGTCATGTTGACCCAAGTCAACTCAAGCACCTAATCTGGTCAAAGTACCCTTACCAAGGGTATGTGACCTCCAAAGGGCAAGGTAACCCTACATAACCCTACCTAGACCTTAGGGGAAGCCAATGGGTCACCCAGGACCCAATGGGGTCAACCCCAATGGTTATGTTGACCCAAGTCAACTCTAGCCCTAAAAACGTCAAAGTGCCCTTACCAAGGGACATGTGACCCCCAAGATGCCCAACCAACCCTACTCAAGTCTTCCTAGACCTTAAGGGAGTCTAATGGGTCACTTGGTGACCCATTGGGGTCAACACAAATGATCATGTTGACCAGGTCAACTCTATTCTAGTGTTAGGTCAAATTAGCCTAAATGGGCTAACCAAGCTCAAACCCATTCCCCCCACTTAGGCTAACCCCATTTCCATGTTCATCATAACCAAGTGGGCTGCACTTAGCTTATGGGGTTGACCAGTCAACCAGGGGTGACTAGTAGAGATAAGGAAGCCTCCCTCCATGTTAATGGAGGAGAGAGAAGATGGGGGAGAGGAAGGGAGACAGTGGAGTCGGCCAAGGGAGGCTAACAGCCACCTTTAATGGCTTCAATCAACTCCTCTAGGGAAGAGGAGTTGATTCCAGCCATTTCCCGGCCACCAAAGGGTGGATTCAGCCCCCCTCCACTCTACCCGAGCCACACCATAAATTGGTGTTGATGGCTATTGAAGAACCAGCCACCCCCCTTCCCCAATTGCCATTTAAACACCATCAGTGGGCAAAGGGGAACATTTTCGAGCGTTTACCTGGAGGATATGGGCCATCCCACTATACTGTTGTAGAAGCCGAGTGCCGCCGCCGTCAACAATGGCATCCCGCCGCTCTTCCCGCATCCAGGCCGCCAGGAAGGTCCTCCCCCTCTCCTTAACTCTCGGGTAGATCTTAGGACTCCTTAGGTTCAAGGTTCGGGCTCAATTGAGCCCGATCGAATCCAAGTTTTCATGGTTTTCTGGCAAGAAACTCTCCTGCTATAACCGCCGGGAAAACGGCTTCCGGCGGCCAAGCCGCCGCCTGGCGACGGCCACCACCTCAACGGAGGTGGTGGTGGCGGTGGCCGGCCAGGGAGGCGGCCGGATCGCCGGCGGTGGAGTTTGAAAAATGATCCAGGCGGGATCAATCGGAACCGTTGGCTGAACGGGGAAGATGAATGGATCCCGTCCATAACCGCGCCAAGATTCGTGCTCCATCAGAAATTAAACAATAGGATATTAAATGTGATAATTTTATTTATGTCACAGATTTTAGTATTATTTGGTTTTAAATTTTCAAAATAACTAGGCTCACCTGGTGGGAAAACCTCCAACATGAAAGTTGTAGACCTTGGGGTCTACTTTATTTTCAAATTTGTGTGAACCAATTTGGGTGCATGGTCTGACCAGGGCACCCATTTTGGTGGGACCTACCCTTAGGGATAGACAGCCATTAAACTGAGTGCCCACACTTCATCCCTAGCCCAAATCAATTGAAATTATGGCAGGGAGCCTAACCTAGTTATACCTAGGGCCTGCCCAAAACTCAGAATTTGTGGACACGCTTTTCCTAAAGTTTTTGATTTTATTTAATAAAGCTAGGGTAATTTAATTAAGTGGTCAAATGACATCCAAACCCTCCCAAATTTTGGGGAGTGGTCCCTGGCCTCAAGACCTAGTTCTGTACAAAATTTGAGTTCATTTGGATAAGTTTTGTTTAGGATATCACCAAACCCTAGTTTGGCCTTAAGAGGGTATTTTTGCCACAAGTGCACTATGGACTTAGGGTGGTCCCCTCCCCTCAACAGAGGCAGAGGTTTTGGACACTGATTTGTCATGGACAATGTCACCCCCTTGAGCAAAATGGGATGGCTTGGAATTGATTTGCCCTAAGTTCCTAGGCCAAACCCTAAGGAAGGACCTTTGTGCCTTGTGAAGGGCATGAGTCCTAATCACCTTGGATGAACATCAAACTTTGCATGGAGGGTCCTAGGGTATACAAAACCCTATGGTAAAAATATTAATTAATTTTGTAAAGGGTAGGGACCACAAAACCATAGCCCTAGCTTAGGCCATAAAACTTGTAGTGCTAGTTTAGGTTAGCTAAACTCCTTGAAATAAAACCAAACTTGGGTAGTGTGGGAATAAGGATGTGATGAGCCTCTGGTAATGTATTTGGGAAATTTTGATCAATATTTGTAGCACTTCATTTGTAACCAATAGGATTGCCCTAATTAATAATTTGACTATTGTGATCTCACTGCCCATTGAAGGGTCATGAAACTTTGGCAGAGGTAGTTTTAGACCTTACTGATCATATATGATTTTTGATAAAATTTTTGGATACAAAATTAGGGCATCTACTTCACAAGTGCATTACTTTGGTTACATACTAAATAATTCTTACAAGAGCCGAATACTTGTTGAACAATTATGAAACTTGATACATAGTGTTTTTAGTTCATTATTATCATATGGGAATTTATTTGGAAATTTTTGATGGATAATTAGTATACTTTGTTCATTAACCCATAAACTTGAAATTCCATGAGAAAATTAAGTATAGCCTTTTTATTAAAGTATAAATTATGAAACTTTATCTAGAGTATTTATATTCCATCATAACCATCCCTGAATTTTCTCTGAATTTTTGGAGGTATTATTGCTGTAAAATCTTTTAAAATGACTTATTATGAGATAAATTTGAAATTAAATTAAAGGGCCTAAACCTTGCTGAAAAATTGGAAGGCTTAGGATTTAGGGTTGAATATGCATTATGTAATTATCATAAATTTAGTGGATTATTATCTTGTCTAAAATTGGTACTTCATGTTCAAACTTGGGCTTCTTGGATACTAGAATAAATAAATAAATTATCAGACAAATTAGGAAAATTATGAATTTCTGGATTTATGCTAAAAATGCATTTTAGCCCTCTAATAATTTTCATAGGGGTACTTGGTGATTATTTGATGTACCTCCCATTTTTCGAGTCATATAACTTAAGTGGTCTGCATTTAGCAAAATTGCAGGAAATCATTTTGGATATGAGTTAGAGCACGTGTGATGGGTCTTGTTGGGTTGCTGGGAGGGTAATTAGAATTAGGTGCATCTTTTGAAGACAAGTGAGTAGGGTGTTGTTTTGTCTAGGGTTTAGAGGTGCACGGGTCCGACGAAAGATCGTCCTACCCAAGGAGAGTTGGAGTCAAATCACCCTAGGATTAGCCTATTGTAATATGAGCAAGTAATGGGTAAGAGAATCAACCAATAACAATGATAAGTACCTTGAGAAAGGGAACGCTGGGCATAATCCCAACATAGTTCCTAGTGCCCCTTGAGAGCCCTTCACAGGGAATACCGGGGGCAGTCCTGGGTTAACGTAAACTGTTTTAACAAGCTGAAAAGAGTAACTTAGTAATTAGGGTTCCACCTTTCACAAACACTGATAGCACTGGTAGGTAGCTGGGAGCTTCGGCTCGGATAGTTAAAAGGCGTACTTTGGGTCCGGGGAGCTTAGGCTCGATTGTTTGAGACGGACGTGTTGGTCCGGGGAGCGTCGGCTCGGTTCTTGATTACGCTAAATTTGCATGTGCATAAAAGGAAAGGAAATTAAGGTGGTGGGTCTTCGGTATTGGTGGGTCGATGCACCGACGCCAATACGTTGACTCGGCAAGTTTGGTTAGCACTTCGCCAATAGAAGTCCGGTGCGCCAGCCGGCAAGAGTACGCAGGAGTCCGCTTCATGCACCAAGCGTTGAGGCGTACGATAGGTCTGACCGGTAGTGCTTTACTGGTTTAGAGGTGGGCGAGGCCCAACCCACCGCTTCTGTCTGCCACTACGAAGGTATCCTGGGAGGTTACGGCTCCAGAAAGAGGGAACTAAAGGTCTGTGTGCATAGAGTCGTGTGTGTGTGTTGCACTTGCATATTCCATCATACCCACTTGCATGTCATAGCATAATCGATTCTTGTAACCCCTGACACCTAATGTATAAGTGGAATGAGACGCTTATACATTAGGACCTGCAAAATGACCCCTTGTTCTATAAGCTTGTGTGGGCAAGTTTATAAATTAAGGTTAATTTCGATATATATATATTGTTGTTTGACAACCGACACCCCGACGTATAAATTGGTATGGGACTCTTTATACGATGGGAGCCTTGCAGAAGACCCCTTGGCTTATGTGCTCTCACATAAGTGAAGGTTACCTTTTATATTTCATCTTATTGTCAATATTTAATTATAGAAATGCTAGTATAGGTCTGCTGCCATCTGTTTTGAAATTCTCCACCTTCAAGTCCTCCCCTTTCTCCCTCTCCGCTCGGTGCCTAGGAGTCGTGGGGGAAGGGGCGGGGGATGATAGGACTTAGTATTTTAGACTAACAGTTTTCGAACCGCATCATTTAGGGGATCGTGGAGACCAGCATGGAGGAGCATCCCCGGAGACCGGTACGCTTGGAGGTGGGGCAGTCTAGCTCCGGAGTTCATACAGCCGGGACCGTGAGTCTCGACCTTGAGTAGTTTTTCAGCTTTTGCTTCCGCTTGAGTGATTTTGTAGTGAGGATATGTTGTACCGGACTGTTGGGTGTTGTATCCACGATTACCTAGATTTGAGGAAGCCACCTGTCAAGCTAAGATGAATTCACAATGTATTTGATGAAACATCTTAAGTTGTACTTGCAGCTCCTCCACGCTAAGTGCACACCAACGTCAGGGTGCAGTAGGTCAATATACACGGGTCTGCACGACGTATTCCCTCGTTGAGCAGATCAGTGTGTTGGCCTACGTGTACTCTCTCTATTGGAGTGCACTTACTTTCAAGTACAGGGCCGTTCATAAGCAAGAGAAGACAAGGAGCATGGATGGATCAAGGAGCAGCTCCTGGGTGGAAGACGAAAACTCGTCTAAGGAAAAATCGACGAGAATCACCAAGTGATTCTCGCCGATTCGGCGAGAATCACTAGTGATTCTCGCTGAATCGACGAGAATCACTAGTGATTCTCGCCGACTCCTTCTGGCTACCTCAAAACGGTGCCAAGTAAGATTCGGCGAGAATCACTAGTGATTCTCGCCGAACTAGTGGCCAAGCAGCTCATGTATACAAAGTGAAATTCGTTGAGAATCAATAAGTGATTCGGCGAGAATCACTAACGATTCTCGACGAATCGTCGAGAATCACTTGGGGATTCTCGACGATTCGTCGAGAATCGCCTGGGATTCTCGCCGATTTTCACTTGGCGTTTTCTCAGGATGCTGCTGGACGGGATTCTGCCTCAGGACTAGTTTGAACCGGACTTAGGGATTTCTAGTGTGGGTCCCACAAACGGTCATATTGGAATTATCTACAGTATATATATTCCAGTATTTTGAACAGTAAACATACGGAGAAAGAAAAAGAAACCTAGCAGCGACGTAACCCTAATATCGCGAACTCTCTCCGCCGCCGCCGTCGCGCTCGGGCAAATAGGTCGCCGTCAACGATCGTTCTTCTTCCCGATCTCCGGCGACAGAAGCTTAGCAAAGCTTGAGTCTCACGTGTCTATCCAAAGATCTCTTGTCTCTCGATTTGGTGACCGGGAAAAACTCCCCCGTCTGAATCAATCGAGACAACCGATCCTAGAGTGACCGTTGGTAGACCTAGTTTGCTTCGCTACGAAGTTTGGATCTCCAAGTTCAGCAGCCGCTTATCATTGTAGCCGGCGATCCCGAAGCTAGCCGCCGCTCGTGTTGCCGCCGCCGGTTCCGGGGAGATCCTCTCCAAGAGAGACCAAGGTTGTAGACTTCTCGTTGACTTCACGAACACGTCGTCGAACGAAGAGGAACACCGTAGTCTCCAAACGAAGTTTGTATCTCATGTACACTCTATATTTAATTTCGTTGTAAAGGAACTTTTGTTCCGTGTTGTAAGGGTTGGGTGCAACCCGTTTTGTGGGAGTGTTGACTCTCACGTGTGGAAGGGCTTCTTTCGTTAGTGCAGGGATTGGATTTCAATCTCGTTGGAGAAGTGACCGAGTCGTCCCTTGTTGGGGAGATAGGTCGAAGGGGGAAAGTGGACGTACCCAAGTCGGGGAACCACTATAAATTTCCTGTGTTTTCTATGTGCTGTGTTGTTTATCTTTATTGTGCAGGTACTATTATAAATTCCGCAAAAGCGCTACACGTCACTTATCCCCCCCCCCATAGGTGCACATAGTTGACACTAGGTGGACTTTCAAGTGGTATCAGAGGGAGGTTACTCATCAAAAAGGTTAACACCTTGAGTAGAATCCTTCCACCAGTGTCAGAAGCATGGAGCTAGAGTATGAGATGCTGCCACTCAAACTCCCCGCCTGCACAAAGGATTATTATCCCATCTGGCGAATGAGAGTGTCATGTCACCTTGATGCTATCGATCCTCGAGCATCCTTCATCCTGGAAGAGGGTCCGTTTATTCCCATGAAGACCTCTGACTCTGGGATCCAAGTGCCCATGTGCATTGCTGAGATGTCAGAGATGGAACTCTCATTTTTTCAATTGGACCAGAGGATTCGTCAAACTATCTTGGATATCTGGTTTGGAGCCTCTCGCTCTAGATTGGAAAAATGCAGAACAGCTAAATCTCTGTGGATGATGATCTCAGAGCTGATGGGGGGGGGGGGGGGGGGTCAGAGAAAGCTGGAATATACTGTCAATCAGAGGATGAAGCGTATGTGGGGGTCCTCACTTCTGAAGATGAAGGCCAGGATCCCTCGGATTGCATCAGAGCTCCAGTATCCTTGTCAGAGACTGAAGAAGATAGTGAGGAAAGCAGCTCTGATGTGGATGAAACAATAGTCACTGGATCAAATGACCATAGCGCTGAAGAGCAGGTAACTTCTTCCTCATGCCCCGTATCTCTTGAAATATTTGAAGACAGGAACTGCCCTCCTTCAGAAAATTCTGACTCCCTGAAGAGAGCCCTTCAGGAAAGCAACCTACTTGCTGAGGAGCAATCTCGAGAAATTGCTCGACTGAAGATCTTGTTGGTTCTCCAATTGGCATCCAACAAGGCCAAGGACTCTAAGATCTTAGCTCTAGAGAGTAGTCTAGAGAATGAGAAAAGAATAGTATCAAACATCTCCAAGGTTGATGCTATTAAGAGAAAGCAAGAAAACGGGTGGATCTCCCGGATTATCAATTCATGGAGAAATGGGGAAACGGTTTTCCGACCCCCCACTCCAAGCAGGAAGGCAACTCATCATGCCTTCAAGTATGACATCAGGAATAGTCGTGGTCACTTCAAGGGTGATCTGTCCCCATGTGGAGACACCCGGAGTGCAAGGGCCGGCATGGCCACCCACGAGAGAATACCTAAGGCTCATACTGAGCCCTTTGTATTCACTGCCACTGCCTCAACACAGTGTGGATCAGCATGTCCCAGCTCACAGAAGACTTCTCACCACTCGAGGACACGGGATAGAGAGGATAGAAGTCATGATGTCAGGCTCCATGGGGCCTCTGTAAGGGAGATGCCTAAAAGAATGGCACCACCTTCCCGGCCTCATAACGCTCACACCATGTATTCTTTCCACCCTTCCACGTGTCTCGATGGAAGAGGAATTTGTTTGACAAGAACATGCCCTATCCCGTTTAGACCTAGGACCGTGACTACATCAGTCACTAGATCAGGTCGAAAACGGCGATACAACATACACCCTTGTTGGTGCTGCGGCAAAGTGGGGCACTTTGCCATCGACTATTGGCATAACCCCTATGTGCCCACAGCAAGGGCTTATCCACATTCTCGGGACAGAGGTAGTCCTCCAGACAGGTTTTCTGAAGGAAGGCAGTTGTGTGCTTATGCTAACAGGAACCTAGGACCCAAAATGATTTGGGTTCCTAAGGTAAAGTAATTCTCTCTTGCAGGGTAGTCTAGGTCCCCGTGAATATGATGGGAACTAGACAGTAGGTGGCTCGAGACTAAATTGGAACAAGCATCTGCAATAACAGATATGCTATCTGTTTGAGCATACTCACACTGAGCATCTAATGTGTTCTACCTGTGGGACTAAGACGATGACTCTCAAAATCCCAGGTAATTTTGATCAGTTCAAGGACTTGTGTCATGTTGCATCCTCATTCAAAATATATATATATATATATATTTCTAACCATGTGTATATTTATACTTATGCTTATCATATATGTGTGCACCTCTACGGAGAGATTAACTCGATGCATGCAAACCATTACACATCAATAAAGGGTTAACGAAGTTATGTCATCGTGAATCTCGATAACTCACAATTGACATCAAGAAGTCTTTGAAAAAGCCTAGTTAAAATCCCAATAGATTGACTGTAAAATATACATGTATTTATCATGTGTATATAGACGTGACATCAGAAAATCTCAAAAATGTTGCAAGCTTCTCAACGTGAAAATTTCTAGTCAAGGGACCTCTCAAATTCGAATTAGACAAATGGTATCAGAAACCGAACTAACCAAATCTCCGGACATACAAATCCCGCCGACCCTTCGCATTCACCCAGAATCCCGACGATTTAGATAAATCCCGCCGAAAGAGTCCTTCCGCCTATTCGCCTTCTTCACTCCAGCCTCAATTAAGAGTTCTTCCGCCTATTCGCCGAAACCCGCAGGAGCTCTCCCTCCGACTCGTCGACTCGCTATACATCCCGCCCTAAGGACAACTGCTGGGTGTCCATCTTCTTCCCATAAGCTCTCGTCGAATCGCGAAGTGTCCCTGTGACCGCAAGGTTCTCGCAAGGTCCATCGTCAAATCGAGAAGGTTCTCGCACCGTTCTAGCAAGGCCAAACCTCACAGGAAACTCTTCCATCCACTGAAGGTCCTTCCGAAGCTCCTCAACTCACTTCCATATAAGTCCTTAGGTAACCTCTCCCTCACCCGAAGCATCCACTAATGGAGTTTTCTTTTTGAAAGTTCATTAACGTTTTGAGTAGGGCTTCTCTCTAGATCTACAATGGCTCCAAGGACGACTGCAGGGTTGGTCTCTGGCTGCGAGCTGGTTCGAACTGGATTTTCTCATGCCTCGGACAAATTCCGCAATATCATTCTAATGCTGGAAGAGGCTGGGCTAACCTTCGTCCTGGAGCACCCTTGCAAAATTCTGGACAAAGAGGTGCTGTAATTCTTCTCTACCGCAAGACTCCGAGATAGAGACTCCATAATCAAGAGCAAGGTGGCTGGGACAAAAGTAAAGATGTCTGCCAGCAAGCTGACTCGCTACCTGCAGCTTTCTAGTTCGGAGCAGGAGGACTATCTGGAGGACGAGGACAAAACCAGAACTCTCTTGTTCTGCGGTCTTCCTCGAGGAACTCGATCAATAAAGAGAAAGGAGATGAATGAAGAAGGAAAGATCCTATCTGACATTATTGGAAAAGTGCTCATCTGCAAGTCGGGCTCGCATGACCATATCTCAGGAGATATGTTCAAGATCCTCATAGCTGTTGTCTGCCGCAAGAGGTTCAGCTGGGGGGAGTTACTGTTCGAGAAGATCAAGGACACTCTGGGCACTCCTAGTTTCGGCCGCATTATAAGTCTATATCTCAACCAGCTCAACGGAGACAAGTTCGACATGAGCAAAGGCGTCCCTCTCCACTACTTGAAGAAGATGGATGCAAGTGTGTTTGATCGATGGGAGCGGCGTATCGGGCAGCCTGCTGTGGAAGAGCAACAGGAAATATCTCCAGCAGTCACCCCCGGTGAAATTCCTGATACCGTAACTGCAGGAATCGAGGGGGAGACTCTACCCCCTCATACGGATGTAGTATCTGAAATCGCCCAGGTGGCCAGGGATGCTGTGGCCGACATTCAAGAAGAATGTGACGCTGTGCTGGAGACTGCTGACCGAGAATTGGAAGAAGCTGCTGATATAGATGAATTCTTGGATGAGGACGGAGAGGAAGATGAGAATGAGGGCCATGAAGTATTTGAGACTCCGGATCCTATTGAACCTCCATCTGACAAGTCTGCACCAGTGGAGGGGGAGTTAGATAAATCTACAGAGGCCGCCAACATTCCTCCTTTAGAGCCTGTGATTGTATCCAGCTCTACCGATGCGTCTGCTGAAGAGCAAGAGCAAGGCCAAGAAGTGCCTCCGACTATACCGTTACGAGATGAGCTGGCCACTCACACTGTCAATGTCATTCAAGGTATAGTGAATGAACTTAAAGCTTCTTTTGATAACGCTCAGAAAACACTGCTGAAAAGAATTAAGACTTCTGAAAATCTCATGCTTAAGAATATGGTGGAGATCAACCATAAATTGGACGTAATGGAGAAGAGATTTGAAGAAAAGTACACCGAGGTCGGACAGGCTGTCACCCTTCTAATGGCCGGTTTGAAAAAGAATACTGATACTCTTGCCGTCGTCAATCAGAATGCATATGTTGTAGCCAACAACATTCAGAAGTTTGATGGTAATATGGTCACTCTAAACGCAAATCAGCAGGCCCTGATCACTGAATTCTCCAAGACCACGAAGCATATTGATGACTCCCTACACTCATATGCAAACTGCATCGCTATCGAAGCCAAAAAGGGGGAGAAAGAGTATATAGCTAAGTTGGCCGAGCTTCAAGAAAGCATGAGCACACACTTTGCACAATCAAGCAAGTATGTCTATGAGAGCTGCTGGTGGATGCTCCAACAGGCGCTAGGTACGTTAGGCGTCGTTCTGCCTGACAACCCTGCTGGTATACATGTCCCTGAGACATCTAAGGCCACTGAGGAAGTAAGTGTTGCTGAGGATGCAAGTGCAAGTGCTGCAGATATTCCCACAACTGACGCTGATGCTAGGGCTCTCTCCAAAGCTAAATTGAGCAGCATGTTTGACCAAGAGGCCTTAGCAAAAGCCAGGGGAAAGAGAAAAGTTCAAGAAGGGACCTCCAAGGAGACACAGGCTGCAAAGAGAACTCGAATGAGTGAGGAGGATGTACGAAACGAAAGGTGGAGTCCAGTTTCAAGGAACATTATCTTAGACACCTTCTGGCTGCAAGAAAAAGGAGAGATCAATCGAAACGAAGTATATAGCCAGTATGAGTGGGAAACGCACAAAACGTTTGAAGCGAAACGCAACATCTTTTTCAGAAATAACAAGGATGCAGATAAAGTTCCTCCTCCTAGGTACTACCCGAAGCCCAAAGAATACATGGAGAGGCAAAGCAAGAAGTACTTGGCTCAAAATCTTAAGGGTGACGTTGCTAAGGACAAATAGTCAATATTTTATAGCTTGTCACTGTGTCTTAAGAACATTTAATGATTATTATTGTCATATAAACAATTCTGGATTATATGTGCATTTATTTATATTAGTATATACATTTGAATTTGTGAATGACTCAAGTCCTGATCTGATTGCATATATTCTCTTGTGCTGCATGTTTAATTTCTGAATGCTATGTTTATTATTTGATAGGTGTTATTCATCTTAGCTAGTTGGGTTTTGGCTTTGTCAAATAGGGGGAGATTGTTGGGTGTTGTATCCACGATTACCTAGATTTGAGGAAGCCACCTGTCAAGCTAAGATGAATTCACAATGTATTTGATGAAACATCTTAAGTTGTACTTGCAGCTCCTCCACGCTAAGTGCACACCAACGTCAGGGTGCAGTAGGTCAATATACACGGGTCTGCACGACGTAATCCCTCGTTGAGCAAATTAGTGTGTTGGCCTACGTGTACTCTCTCTATTGGAGTGCACTTACTTTCAAGTACAGGGTCGTTCATAAGCAAGAGAAGACAAGGAGCATGGATGGATCAAGGAGCAGCTCCTGGGTGGAAGACGAAAACTCGTCTAAGGAAAAATCGACGAGAATCACCAAGTGATTCTCGCCGATTCGGCGAGAATCACTAGTGATTCTCGCCGAATCGACGAGAATCATTAGTGATTCTCGCCGACTCCTTCTGGCTACCTCAAAACGGTGCCAAGTAAGATTCGGTGAGAATCACTAGTGATTCTCGCCGAACCAGTGGCCAAGCAGCTCATGTATACAAAGTGAAATTCGTTGAGAATCAATAAGTGATTCTGCGAGAATCACTAACGATTCTCGACGAATCGTCGAGAATCACTTGGTGATTCTCGACGATTCGTCGAGAATCGCCTGGGATTCTCGCCGATTTTCACTTGGCGTTTTCTCAGGATGCTGCTGGACGGGATTCTGCCTTAGGACTAGTTTGAACCGGACTTAGGGATTTCTAGTGTGGGTCCCACAAACGGTCATATTGGAATTATCTACAGTATATATATTCCAGTATTTTGAACAGTAAACATACGGAGAAAGAAAAAGAAACCTAGCAGTGACGTAACCCTAATATCGCGAACTCTCTCCGCCGCCGCCGTCGCGCTCGGGCAAATAGGTCGCCGTCAACGATCGTTCTTCTTCCCGATCTCCGGCGACAGAAGCTTAGCAAAGCTTGAGTCTCACGTGTCTATCCAGAGATCTCTTGTCTCTCGATTTGGTGACCGGGAAAAACTCCCCCGTCCGAATCGATCGAGACGACCGATCCTAGAGTGACCGTTGGTAGACCTAGTTTGCTTCGCTACGAAGTTTGGATCTCCAAGTTCAGCAGCCGCTTATCATTGTAGCCGCCGATCCCGAAGCTAGCCGCCGCTCGTGTTGCCGCCGCCGGTTCCGGGGAGATCCTCTCCAAGAGAGACCAAGGTTGTAGACTTCTCGTTGACTTCACGAACACGTCGTCGAACGAAGAGGAACACCGTAGTCTCCAAACGAAGTTTGTATCTCGTGTACACTCTATATTTAATTTCGTTGTAAAGGAACTTTTGTTCCGTGTTGTAAGGGTTGGGTGCAACCCGTTTTGTGGGAGTGTTGACTCTCACGTGTGGAAGGGCTTCTTCCGTTAGTGCAGGGATTGGATTTCAATCCCGTTGGAGAAGTGACCGAGTCGTCCCTTGTTGGGGAGATAGGTCGAAGGGGGAAAGTGGACGTACCCAAGTCGGGGAACCACTATAAATTTCCTGTGTTTTCTGTGTGTTGTGTTGATTATCTTTATTGTGCAGGTACTATTATAAATTCCGCAAAAGCGCTACACGTCACCTATCCCCCCCATAGGTGCACATAGTTGACACTAGGTGGACTTTCACGGACATAAGCCCATATTTTGCTACTATGTTGTATTCTCTGTGGACACTCCCTTCGTGGAGATTTATTACTATGTTATGTGATTTGATGTGGACAGTTAGTTTCCATGACTTCATTATGCTACTTTTCTGTGATCGAATTGGCCGGCAGAATCAGCGCTTTGTGGTGATGTCCCTTCAGGGTGTGAAGGAGTCACCGCAAAACGGCGGTTCTGGGCCTAAGACCCCAGTGTTTTAAAAAAAGGGGGGTCTTACAACATGCGTACTACGGCTCAGCAGGAGTCTTATGTAGATGTGCACTGAGAACCAAGCCCTGAACCGGCCTATATTGTGACCCGGAAGGAGCCTCAAAAAAAGTACGAGGACTAACCTTAACCATCCACTTGGCATGGAAGGAGCCTCAGGAATGAACACCGAGGACCAAGCCTAACTGGCCAAAGTCTATCTGTCAACTCCCATCGATGTGACGACAGGCGAGCCCGTAGACCTACCAAACTATCCTTAACCCATGATTATGACACCACGTGCCAACTCACACCACATGTATTTCACAAACGAGGTTCCACATTGAGCCCCCTTTTCATTATTCGCATTTTGTGCTCAACAACACACAAGAGCTCCACACCGAGTCTCTTACCATTATATAATTCTAGTGCTGAAATGTAACGCCACAAAACTCAAAAGAGCGACTGGAGGTGTTTTGAGCCAAGTTTGGAATTTGGTAGGGGTCACACGGCCTGGGACACGGGCGTATCATAGGTCGTGTCCTTCGGGAGTTGTGGCGTGTTTGACATAGTCTACTATGTTAACACAGGGCCTGCTGTGTCGATACAGGGCTTGCTGTGTCGACACAGGGCCTGCTGTGTCGACACAGGGCCTGCTGTGTCGACACAGGGCCTGCTGTGTCGACACATGGCCTGCTGTGTCGACACAGGGCCTGCTGTGTCGACACAGGGCCTGCTGTTTCGACACAGGGCCTGCTGTGTCGACACAGGGCCTGCTGTTTCGACACATGGCCTGCTGTGTCGATACAGGGCCTGTTGTGTCGACACAGGACCTGCTGCGTCGACACAGCCAGGCTGTGCTGTGTCCACACAGAGTGTCGACATAGGTTATGTTATGTCGACACAGAGTGTCGACGCAGATTGTTGACACAGAATGTCGACACAGGGTGTACTGTGTCAACACAGAGTGTCGACACATGGGTCTTGGCAGGGTCTCGACTAAATGTCCCGACACAGTTTGAGTTTGTCGAGGATGTGTCCTTCTCCGGTTTGTGAACCATGCGGTGTTCGACCCAGTTTTTCCATGTTAGACCTCGATCGTAGCCGTACATTTCTTTATGATTTGGATCCGACGGCTGGAGGTTATTCCTATTGGGATATACCCGAGTGTAGGGTTTCAAAACCCTCATCTTCTATTTGCCGGTTCTCTGTCTAAGTTCTAGAGAGAGGGGAGAGCAACGAGGAAGAAGAAGTCTAGATCCGGTCACCGCCGGAGCTTCGGAGCTCCAAATCGCGAACCGACTTTGGATCTATGGAGGCAAGGAGAGGGAGGTGCTTTTCATCCGCTTACTTTTCCATGGCACCAAGGAAAAATTCTAGGGTAACGATTCTCTACTTGAGCATGTGAAGCTCTTCTTTTCCCTTGCATAGGAAGCCCTCTCTCGCGAGTTTGCGGTGAGTTGAGGCATTCCTTCAGGTAGACATGAATAGTTCCTGTTGTGTAGATGTAGAGTCCGTAATCGAGAATGAATCTAGGCATAATGTGTGAAGCCTACCCGGACAAGTTGGTCTCGATCGGTGATGTTGCATTGCATAAATGGTCGGAGAAAACTCTGTTCGAATGTTTGTTTTTCGGGTATTCTACGTGGTAGATTGCAACAATTTTTAATTGCTTCCGCTAGAATGCTCTGTGTAGTACGTTGGTATTAGTTGGATGGTTTCTATTGAGTAACTACCCGGTCTGTCTATGGTATATGGCGTCGGGCCATGGCCGGACCAACTGCTATATGCTATACGACGGGTAGGGGGTGTTACAGGAAACACACACACACTTTCAACCCTTCCACATTTTCGTGCATCCAAGCACACCAAGGGTTCACCATCAACATATTGGTAGTCCACACATATTCACCAACCATTTGGTTATCATAATTAGTAGAAGTTATGTACAACAAACTTCAAGTCAACTTCATCATTATTCAATGTGTTACCATTATCAAATACATCCCTATCGATTCACGTATTTAAATCATTCCTACCATCACAACACGTCAATCCATTCGTTCACTAACCTCCACCAATTTGCCTCGATCAAGTACACTTTACTACACCATTTGTTCATTAGGGATCTATCCAACAAATGTTATTAACATATTTTATCTCAATTACTTATAGGCTAAATTCAACAAAACATTAACGTTACTATACTACAATCTTTCTACAAAACCCAAGCCGGTACAGAACAAACATGAGAATTATATATGCAGGAATGATTACTGTACAAAAAATTCGATCGGGGATTCCTGAGGCTACAGGGATCCGGTGGAGGAGTGTAACCCCTCGTTGGAAAATTATTTCCAAGGGCTATGACTTTCGAGTGTAGTTGAAAGCCCAGATCTGGCAGCATCATGTCTGAAAATGGCCTCGAAGGTTGCTACGCGCAGAAAACAGATTTACACGCGCATCTTACAGCAGATCGAACGTCATCAGTTCGTCTTCTTCCTCTAACCAAACCTTCCAAATAACATCCAACGTTTTTCCTCCCTTATTCACCATAATGTGGCCACTTCTCTTCATGAAACCAGTCCACAAACTTCATTTGAAGTAAGGAGAGGTTGAAGACTCTAATTCCTAGGACATAAGTCCTAACATGGCCTCTTCCAAGAAACCTTCTTCTCACAAATCAAGACACTTTTGAGTCGATATCTCTCCTAGGAATAACTAGAGATCTAACACCAAGAGAGAGGGTAGGAATATCACCTCATTTTCGACGTTTCCACCATTTCCAGCCATGGATCTTGTCACCCTTCTTGGCGGCATCTTCTTCTCCTTGGTGGTGTTCATTCTTCACAGAAAAGAAGATCGGCTCCAGCAGTCTCTTCCTCTCCGACGGTTCCTTATAGCGACAGTTTGGCAAATGAGATAAAATGAAGAAGGCTAGGGTTTTATCCCATTTGTATAGTGAGAAATTAGGGTAACTGCCTTGCAACGTGTCGGCCTGACATTGGACCGCCAAACATTGTTTTAAATGAGTCATTTTGAAAAGACGCGACCCATCTAAGTCCATTTTGCGCAATTCCCAAAAAATCCGGGAAAATAGGGCAGAAAATTCGCCAAGGCAGAACTATGGCGTTCGACAAATTCTACTTGACTTTCATCGAGCTCTGCTTGACGATTTTCGTTGAGCTCTGCTCAACGATTTTCGTGGAGCTCTACTCGACATTTCGTCGAGCTTTGCTCGATGATTTTGGCCGAGCTCTGCTAAACATTTCGTCGGGCTCTACTCGATATTTCGTCAAGATCTTCTCGATGATTTTCATCGAGCTCTGCTCGACGATTTTCGCCGAGCTCTGGTCAGTACCCATGTCACGGGTGGTCTTGGATTGGGCACACGTGGGTAGGGACACTCCCGTGTCACTACCCGTGCCCTTCTATGGACAAATCACAAAGATGGCACAAACTTTACAAGAGTATCACACGTGTAGGGACACGCTCGTGCCACTACCTGTGTCCTTCTCTGGGTTCAACGAAGATTCCTCAGCTATGGCCGAAAACATTCTAAGTCATATGGCTTCAAGAGAGTTGAGTGCACTCACGCAACGCTCTCCACGCATCAACCCAGACAGAATAAATTCTAAGTTATATAGCATCGAAAGCATTGAGTCCACTCAACCCTCTCAACGCCTCAACCCAGCCAGAATAAATTCTAAGTTATATGAGTCCACTCAATGCTCTCAACGCCTCAACCCAGCCAGAATAAATTCTAAGTTATATGGCATCAAGAGCATTGAGTCCACTCAATGCTCTCAATGCCTTAACCTAGATAAAATAAATTCTAAGTTATATGGCGTCGAGAGCGTTGAGTCCACTGACTCAATGCTCTCAATGCCTCAATCCGGCCATAATAAACTCTAAGTTATATGACGTAGAGAGTGTTGAGTCAACTCAACGCTCTCAATGCCTAAACTACCAGAACATAAACTAAGTTAAATGGCATCGAGTGTGTTGAGTCCACTAAATGCTCTCAACACCTAACCCGTTAATTGGCGTTGAGAGCGTTGAGTCCACTCAACGCTCCGTCGAGAGCATTGAGTCCACTCAATGCTCTCAACGCGTTAGCCCACCCGAAACTTTCTAAGTTGGATGGCATTGACTGTGTTGAGTCCACTTAACGCACTCGATGCCCATAAACCTGAGTCAGTCTTCTTGACTCAGAACACGTGCGAGGGCTCTGGCACGAAATGGGACGTTACAGGAGTTGAGTGATGAAAGCTCACTAAACACCTAGTGGTACAGAAAGATTGGATAAGGCCAAAAGCATTAAGTGAAGCTTGTTCACTTAGCACTCTTAATACCTAAGATGTAGAAAGATAGGCTAAGGCCAAAAGCGTTGAGTGAACCTTGTTCACTCAACGCTCTCAACACCGGAGTAAGACAGAAATCTGGCTAAGTATTTTATTTTTGAGTGAAGCTTATTAACTAAACGCCTATACTAAAGTGTTTGAATTTGAATAAGTCCACTGATGCTGATGTCAGCAAAAGTCAACAAAAGTCAACTGAGTTCAAAATGTGGTGGGATAGCTACAGAACAGGACAAATAACATCACAGGTCTATATGATGAATTTTCATATAAAAGATAAGTTACAGCTGTCAATTTCAGCGTGGCCCAGGAGTCAAAATATTTGTTGATTGGCAGAATAGAAAATATGAAGATCAGATCAAAGAAATTAACTTTTGGAAAAAGCTCTGGACTTTGTCTTCTTCCTCTCGCCATTGTTGCATATGTTGAAGGTCTGGTCCAAGTCGCTGATCTAAAGTTCAGCAAGTTAGTTGTTGCAATATTCATCTGCTACAACAAAATCAAAGATTTCTCTGAGGAAGACGAAGAGGCCAAGGAAAAACACTAGCTACAGCTGATCTGAAAGCTGATACAAGTTAGCTGTAGTATCTTCACCTACTACAGCAAGTTCAGAAGAAATTTTTGAAGTAAAAGAAGAAGCAAAAGGGTTTTACCCTAGCTGCAGCAACTAGAAGTAAAGAAAAGTTAGTTGTTGTCATCTTCGCCGTCAACAATAAGAATAGACATGATGTGTGAAGAGGATCGTTACCCTACAAGTACGTTTCAGCGCCATAGGAGAGATTTTAGTTGGATGGAAATGATGGCTTCGGCTTTAACTCCGTAGATTTGAACTCGCCTCGCGAATCCGAAATGTAAAACTCCAACAGTGGTGAAATATCCTCTGTCTGGCATTGTTGCTCCTCCTCCAGTCGTTCAGCCCAAGTTCTCAAAATAAATGATGAGAAAACGACCATTCTAATGCTATAAACTGAGCTACCGCCACGCGGTAACTAGCTACCACAGCGCGGTATCTAGTAAAATGGCTCGATTCGTGTGACACCGCCCACGCCCTCCAATCACAGGCCGACACATGGCTATGCCAATACAGTTTTGGCTATCGCCCTGCGATAGGTTAATAATGCCACATAGTAACTAACGTCAGTTATGACATGACCGCTACCACTACTACCGTGAGATAACCACTACCTCCGGGCGGTAACAACCCGCTAATAAAATTCACCCTACTACAGACAGCGGTATCACTACCACTGGGCGGTAACTTCCCGTAATCTCTACCAAACTAATTCTAGAGCTATCATTGCATATAACCATACCATCGGGTGGTATCTCCGAGATACCATTTTCCAGTTTCAAGAACTCGGGGTGTTACATCATGTTGGGAATACTGTCGTCAATATTTCCTAGATTTAATTTGAAGAGGAATCGGCAACAACACTAAGAGCATAGCTGTATTGGGTCTCTGTTATGCTCATCATTTACAGGATGTTCCTTGGAATAAGGATTGACAGGCTTTCTAAGTGATGGTGACAAGGGGTCATATGGTAGGCAGGTGGAGAGACAGAAAATCTATTTATGTCGACAAGCATTGAGTGAGGACAGCTCACTCAACACTAGAAGTAAATAAATGTGGTTAAGTCCACAGGACTTGAGTGAGGATAGCTCACTCAATGCCAGATACAAAGAAATGTAGTTAAGTCCACATGCGTTGAGTGAGGACAGCTCACTCAATGCTAGATGCAAAGAAATATGGTCAAGTCCACAGGCATTGAGTGAAGCAAGCTCACTCAATGCTAGCTGCCAATGAAGGATGTTGGAAACGCTGAAAATCGCCTAAGCCCACAGGCGTTGGGTGAAGCCAGTTCACTCAATAACATACAACAAAAAGCATCGAGTAAAGATGTGGACAGTCAAAGCCCAATAGTCTGCAAAGCAATTGTGCGGCCAAGTCCACAGGCGTTGAGTGAAGACAGTTCACTCAACGACACACAACAAGAAGTGCTGTGTGATGTCAATTCTTCAGGATTGGCAAGCAAAAAATTTGACCAAGTCCAGAAGCGTCGAGTGAAGACATCTCACGTGATTCCCTGAGAAGAATCCGCCGAGTGTTGAAGGCTCACTCGATGCCTAAACTGTTAATACTACAAAAGTCTATATGGCATTGAGTGATGAAGGCTCACTCAATGCCTAGTGATAAAATCTATCTAAGTATTTTGGCGTTGAGTGATGAAGGCTCGCTCAATGCCTAGTGACATAAAACTGTTTACGTGCTTTGGCGTTGAGTGATGAAAGGTCACTTAAGACCTAGTGGTAAAAAAAGATTGGCAAAGGCCAAAAGCATTGAGTGAAGCTTGTTCACTCAACACTCTTAATGCCTGAGATTCAGAAAGATTGGCTAAAGACAAAAGCATTGAGTCAAGCTTGTTCACTCAACGCTCTCAACCCCTGAGTAAGACATAAATTGTTCTAAGTATTTTGGCGTTGAGTGAAGCTTATTAACTCAACACCTATATTAAAGTGTTTGAATTTGATTAAGTCCACTAATGTTGTCGTCAGCAAAAGTCAACAAAAGTCAACTGAGTTCAAAATGTGGTGGGATAGCTACAGAACATGACAAATAGCATCACAGGTCTATATGATGGCTTTTCCTATAAAAGATAAGTTGCATATGTCAATTTCAGTGGGGCCCATGAGTCAAAATAGTTGTTTATCGGTGGAATAGAAAATGCGGAGATTAGATCGAAGAAATTAACTTTTGGAAAAAGCTTTGGATTTTATCTTCTTCCTCTCGCCATTGTTGCATAGGTTGAAGTTCTGGTCCAAGTCGCTGATCTAAAGTTCAGCAAGTTAGCTGTTGCGATATTCATCTGCTACAGCAAGATCAAAGATTTCTCTAAGGAATAAGAAGTGGCCAAGGCGAAATGCTAGCTACAATTGATCTAAAAGCTGATACATGTTAGTTGTAGTATCTTCACCTGCTACAACAAGTTCAAAAGAAATTTCTTAAGTAAAAGAAGAAGAATTAGGGTTTTACCCAAGCTGCTACAACTAGAAGAAGAGAAAATTTAGTTGTTGTCATCTTCACCATCAACAGCAAGTTCAGAGTGAATCTCTGAGAACGAAGGTGTGGCAATGGCTAATCCTAACTACAACTACTTCACAGTTCCAGATGAACATTTCTGGACACCATTTTCTATAAGCTATGAAGAAGAAGAAGACAGGACTGAATCAACTCATTCCAAGAAGGAAATAAGAAGCAGAGCAAGTTCAAAGCTGCAACTCTGCAAGATACTTCCAACACAATCCAAATAAAACTGAAGATCAGTTACATGTTGATGTGAAGAAGGTAGGGCTGAGTTTGTCTCGGCTCAGGAAGTCATGTTCAGAGAACATATTCTCTATAGTCAAATCATCAACAACTAACCACTTCCATCTTATATTATCCTTCTTGGATCTGAGTTCTAGGATAATTTTCGATCTGAGTTGTAAGACTGAAGTTATAAAGGCTAAGAGTAGGATCCTTTGGATCTGAGGTAGGTCTTTTGAGCCTGAGATAGGAGAGGCATTCTCTCTAAATGTTGGACCTTTGGGTTTGAGGTAGGATCCAACTTTATATCTTAGATATGGCCTTTGTGCTTGAGCTATAGGAGAGTCATTCTCTTTAAGGTAGGGCTGTCCTCCCAGCCTGAGTTATAGGTCCTTTAGGCTTGAGATAGGTGATCTTTGGATCACTGAGTTATAGGGCTTTGTTACCAAGTTGTAGGTCTTGGAGGAGACTGATTGGTCCTGCGAGATCGTGTTGTAAGCTCTTAGGAGATGAGATTGAAGAAATTCCTTGTCTAATAAGATGTAAGAAAGGTGGCAAGGAAAGTGGATGTACCCATAATCTGAGGAACCACTATAAATTCTGTGTGTGCTCTTTGTGGTGTGTCTTGAAAGTAGAAAACTACTAACTCAGAAAGCACTTAAAGAAGGAAAAAAAGATATTCACAAAGACTAAGAAACCTATTCACCCCCCTCCAGGTTATTTAACTATCCTTGAAATTAAAGACTTTCAAGTGCTATCAGAGGGAGGTTGCCCAAAAAAGGACATAACAGTCTAAGTAGATCCCCAAGGATAGCTAAAAGGTTTGCACTTATAGGTTTAAGAGTGGAGCTCAATGGAGCTTCAAGTCTATAGAAAGGACAACTTTTGGATTTTGAAAGAGAGGGTCATACAGTTTATGGAAGCCTCTAATCCTAGGACCTTTATAATAGTTCAATAATGATCCTTCATCCCCATGAAGGTCACTGTCTTAGATGCAGATATCAAGACTCCAAAGGGTTATTTTGAAATGATTGGAGATGAAGTCATCTTGGCAACTAAGGACAAGAGGGCACAAAATATCATTTTAGGTATCATAGATGACTCTACCTTCCAATAATTGGTCCACTGCAAGTCAGCCAAAGAAATGTGGGACACATTGACTATCTACATGTAAGGCATAGAGGAGGATAACAATGTAGAAGATGCCAACTTCTGCTATGGGTTGATGGCTATGTTAGTTGAAGAATCCTTCAAGGATCAGCCAAGTACAAAAAAAGTACTTAAAATGTTTAAGTTGTCTACCTAAATGACCTAGAGGGGGTGAATAGGTGAGTTCTGCATCTTTTTGCGGAATATGAATTTGTGCTAGCGATGCACAGAAAATAAACAAGCATACACAGACGACCGCAAGAGTTATAGTGGTTCCCCAACCTTAGGTACATCCACTTTCCACCTCACCAATCTAGCAACGCATTAGACTTGGCTAATCCACTATTCTCGGATTGAAAACAATCCTAACACTCGGAACAAAGTTCCTACAACTCGATCCCTCAAAATAGTATTGACACTCGGAAGAGAAACTTCCTACAAAAATCTCAGAGAACAAATCTCCTACTACTCGAAGAAGAATCTCCTACAAGAACAAAATTATTTACAGAGAAAAATATACAAATAGTATTATTCCAGATCTGAATCTTCAGCCCTTCTTCCTTCTTAAACATTGAAGCTCTGTTAGAAATAGATCGAAGAAGGCAAGGATAAATCTCTAGATCTGAAAATTTTGGACTCAGCACGATCAAGAAAAGAATCTGTCGATGTAGAAAATATTGATCTATTGAATCTCTTGTTCTGAATCTCTGGATCAAAAGTAGATCTGTGATGAAGGCGATGAACAACGGCGGCTCCCGATTTAGAAAGAGAATTTGCGATTCAGAATACTTACGTTTTTCTTCGCAGGGTTGATCGATTATAATGAGACCTTTTATAGGAGTTGCCTAACAGTCATAATCACATTAAATACATGCCACATGGACCAATCAACTGCTAATCATGTTTGAAATTACTTTTGTCGGGACTTAAGAAAATTTAGAAATTTGAACTGCATTTCTCGAGAGAGTTACTTGTACTCAAGAATAAGTTTTCTATTTCTTGAGAAAAATTATGAGGTTATCGAGAAAAGTACTTAGGAAAAATATAGAGGTGGAATCCAACTATCTTGAGAATGAGAGAAAGTACTCGAGAAGAATAGCATTTTATTCTTGAGAACAGGTATCCTAGTACTCGAGAACAAGGAAGCATCTCGAGAAAAGAGTTCTGACTCTCAAGAAGAGTATTCAAGGTCTCGAGAAAAAGTTTCTGGTTCTCGAGAACTATACATGGCAATATCGAGAAAAATCTTTTTCTTCTCGAGAAAAAGACTTTGTAAAAATGTAAAGATGGAATTTAGGTATCTTGAGAAAGAGAAGAAGTACTCGAGAAAAATGAGCTTCTGTTCTCGAGAAAATTATTCAGTTACTCGAGAAAATAAGCTTGTTACTCGAGAAGAGAATCTGTTACTCGAGAAATAACTTCTGGTTCTCGAGAAGTAATACTGACCTTCTCGAGAAATAACATGTGACTTCTCGAGAAAAGGACTTAAAAAAATATTGACTGAAAATGAGGTAACTTAAGAAGGAGAGTCATGGAGTACTCGAGTAAACATGTCTTTCTCGAGATCAGCACTAAGCTTTCTCGAGAACTGCTTCCGCAACTCTATTACATGACAGATTTTACTCGAGCATAAACATAAGTTCTACTCTGGTAAAAAAGATTCTACTCGAGTAAAAGACTTAGCAATTCTCCTGAAAGTCTGAAAACTTATTTTCTTCAATAAATTCAGCAACCATCCATTTCCCCCATGTCTTTAGTACTTGAAAAATAAGTATGCCCCAATAGAGAGGCTACACATGAGTCAACACCATGGATCACAGAATGAGAGATTACATTGTGTGGTCCTGTGTTTGGAGACTTATTGTAGACTGACATTGGTCTACACTTGGCAAATATATCCTACAAACACTTAACTAGAAAATACATTAAATACAAACTTAATTCATCCTAGTTCAAGGGTGACTTCATACAAATCTGGGTTATTGTGAATGCAATACCCAACAATCTTCCCCTATTTGTAGAAGTCAGAACCGTCTACACTAAGGCGAATTACATCAAGATAAATAAATAAAGAAACTAATAACCATAATAAAATAGAAGAAATACAGTGATATATAAAAATCAGATCATCAAAACTAAAGGTTTATATTAATAGATATTGTCAAAGAGAAAATTTAATTCCACAAGTTCTCAAAACTGAATTTTTTGAACATCTTCAATTTCTACAAGTTCTACTGTTGTTGCTTTCTGTCCTGCTTCTCGTGTTGCCTCTTTTGATAACTGTAAGGTTTAGGAAAATATTTGGGATGTCTTGGTGGAGCCTTGTTTTTGTTCTTTTCATACTCTCTATCATACAATCTCTTCTTGGTAAGAGATTTCTCACATAAATCTCATTCATAGGAGCTATAATGAATGTTCCTGTCTTCATTAAAATCAACAACAAGTTTAAGTGTTTCAAGGATTAAGAATTTGGAGGTTGGACTCCATACTTCAGAAAATTCTCGAGCTCTTCTTATTTCAGCTTCAGGATAAGTAGTTGATCTGCTTGCAGAGGCACAATCACCATATTTTCTTCTTTTAGCTTTCTGAATCTTAGGATGTACTTGAGGAGGCACATTTGCTTATTTAGACTCCCATACTTGTTCATAGGTTTCAAGAGGTGATCCTTCAAAATATTCAGGAGGTGGAGAGAATGTTGGCCTATTCACATCCATGCAGGCAGGAGGGAGTGCAGAAGTGTCCATTGATAAATCAGGGAAGAGCTGGTTATGCATCCAAATTGTAGTATCATATGTGTAAAGCTTTGTACTTTTAACTTCTTTGAGCATTGATGCTTGGATCTCTTTCATTTGATCATCCCAATGATTTTTCATTATTTGAACTTGTTTTTCTAGCTGTTCTTTAACTTTATCCTCCCCCTTTCTGACTTCTAGAGATAGGGTGCAAATGACTTCCTCTTTGAACTGCCCAACTTCTTCACAAGTCTTAAAGTTGCGTTCTTGGGCTTTCTTTTCTAAGTGAATTTGATTGTTTGTAAGAGTAACTGACTATTCCATTACTGTATCAATGCTGGTAATAGTGTGATCTATTGTTTTTCCTCCAATTTGTAAAAGTCTTTTAAATTCATCAGTATTATTTTGGATTTCAGCAAATCCTCGGCTTATCTCTTTTTCCAAAGCTATTACTTTCAGTTACAGCTTTAATAGAATTATCAAAATAATTTCTTTGTTCAGCTAGTATAGCTTCAATCCTACTTAAGATAGTACCTTCAGGAAATACTTCAGTTTGAAGAGGTGCAGTAGGTAGAATTGGAGCAGTCTATGTGGCAAGTTCTTCAATGAGGACTATGGAGGTAGAGTTTTGTTTTCTGCTGACTGTACTTACTTCATCTTCAGCATCTTTGGCTAGTTGGGAGGGAATGTTGAAATGAAGACTGGGAAGAGGAGGTTCAGCATCTTCAACAGGTGTTTCATATTCAGAGTCTGGAATAGAAACAACATCTTCATCATGTACATCTTCAAGTGGAGATTTTTATGGTTTAGGTTCAGGAGATTTTTCAGGTTCTGGGAAGTTTCCTGAGGAGACTTTACTGGAGAAGAGGGATGCTCTTCAGTTACAGTGAATAGGTGCTCTTAAGAAGAGATTTCCTCTATCATCCTGTTGATATCATCATCTATAGACATGATCAGTTCATGAACCTGAGCATCAGATAGGGTTTCTGCATCTGGTAGATCTTCAGCAATTAAATCTGAATTGTCTGTATGAAGCAAAGTGGTTATGGCAGTGGTGGCCCGACCGACGCTTAATAAAAGAGAGCAGCCGAACTAGCAATCTAACTAGGCAAGTATACCTATCGAACTGTAGTAAGGGAACACAAGTGTCGTATTAAAATCCTGGAACTGTTGAGTAAACCTACTCACATGAAGGCTATTATTTTATCGACGGAAGATCTAGGGTTAAAAGAAAGTTAAATGCACTAAAGGAAATATTGCATAAAAAAGAGGACTACTTGCAATAAAAATAAAGAGAGCATAAAATAAATGATTACACTAAAGGTTTAGAGCAATGAGATGGAAATGCACTCGATCAAGAATCACCTCGGCAAGAGTCGATTAAAAACACGATAAATAAACCTAAGCTTAATAGGGTAAAGGTCCTTGACCGTGGAGGTTCCTAAATCTTGAACATGCTTCTCTCGAAGTCATGCCCAACTGAGTTTAGGAAGGTCCGACAGACTCTCGTCTAAATCAGAGGCCTAAAGCTCACTTTACGAGGTGAACCCCACTATTGTATTTTACTCCAATCCGGGAGATTTGGACGTCTTCCTCTCTCGAGGGGTACATACAACTCCCTTTACTCTTGAGTGCTCACTTAAAACTATCGGCCTCTCGGCTAGCCAAGAATGAAAGCAAAGGTGGAGAATATATATAGATAATATATCTCCAACCCATGATAAATGAAGAGTAATTCAAGGACTAAAACCTAAAAAAAGAAGGTGAACTCAAAACATAATAACTTAATCCCTCGAACCTCGGATCATCAAGATCGAGTACAAGGAGGATTAGTTACTCATGGTGAAGTGGAGGAGGAGGGGATGAGTAGTGAAGCATAAAGAACACAAAGTAGAAAGGGAAGATAAAACAACACTTCTTTATTAATGAAAACAAGGATCTTACAACGTGAAAATAAAAGATTACAAGTGCATGAAAAGTAAAATCCTATTCTAGCCCTAATATTACCAACTAAAGCAATTACAAAAGCTAATACGAAAGCTTAAATTAAACAAGAATTAAACTAAACTAAAGTGAGAAAGAGAGAGAGGGAGAAAAAGCATGAAAAACTTCAGAAAACAAAAGGGCAGCACTTCCTTACACACTCTAGGACTCTCTTTGAAACAAGGGGGAGGGGCTGAATTTATAGAAATTCAAGAAGGGATGACACGACCGACATAGCCGTATTGGTGGTCGTGTCCCGTGCTGGTTGACTTTGGGCTCTGGTTCTGGTGGGAAATGATCATTGCAACCTCGAATCAGCGGGCACGCCCATGCTGACACGGCCAACGTGTAACACCCCGTATCCGTCGCATAGCATATAACATTAGGTCCGGCCGGGGCCCGATGCCATATACCACATACAGACCGGTTGGTTACTCAATGGAAACCATTCAACCAATCATAACATCCTACACAGAGCATTCTAACAGAAGCAGTTTTTAAGTTGCAAAGAAAAGAACCCAGCACCAAGCATGAATGTCCACTAAAAACCAAAAAGGAATGTAGTACATACACAAGTACTGGCCTTAAGTCCTTACAAATTGTTTACTCTTAATACATGTTTTCCATACCACGGCACGCAGGCCGGTCATACATGAACAAAAGCAAGTAAACACTTCAGTTAGGCCTTCGAGGGCCGGCTTCGCAATTTGGGACTTTAGCCCGCTATTGACCGTTTGGTCCAGCAGCACCTGCAAGCAACAAACCATCGCACGGTGGCAAACAAAAGCAACGGTCAGCAATGCTGACCAATTTATAACGATCCTGCCCCTAACTCGGGGCGGCGATGCTCCTTCCCTGCAATTATTAGCATAATCTAGCTGTGTATAAATATTCATTTCATCACAGGCGTAGGCTCACACGGCCACACACCCCGTGCACTCAGGGCACATTCTCGGTGAACACAGTCAAAGTCTGCCGACTCACCACCGTCCCCGGGACGGCAATCTCTCGTGAGCATTTGGTCTTTCTGGCCACTGCCTAATACCCTCCATCTATGCCAACGGTAAGTGCCAAGTAACTTTATGTCTCTTTAACCGAATGACATAGAGCGGGTACAGTTCCGCCTGACCCGTTGCTCACACCGCAACATTAATTTAAAACATATGCGCGGGTCAAACTTTCCCGAGTCCCAAATCGTTTACACACAACACATAACCCAGTTATGTTAAAGTTGTCTCCCAAGCCCACATATTTGGCAGAATCACGCATCTGCCCAGTTTTTCCGGTGCACCTTTGGGTTAATCCCCAAGGCTCCCTATTGCAATCTACCACGTAGAAAAACCCGAAAACAAACATTCGCACGGAGTCTTCTCCAGCCATTTATGCAATGCAACATCACCGATCCAGACCAACATGTCCGGATAGGCTTCACAAATCATGCCTATATCCATTCTCGATTACGGACTCTACACAATGGGGACTTTACATATCTACCCGGAGGAACGCCTCCAACTCACCGCAAACTCACGAGAGCGGGCTTCATATGCAAAAGAAGGAGATCTTCACATGCTCAAGAAGAGAATCGTTACCCTAGCGTTCCTCCTTGGCGCCATGGAAATGTAAGCGGATGAAAAGAACCACACTCTCCTTGCCTCCGTAGATCCAAAGTCGGTTCGTGATTTGGAGTTTCAAAGCTCCTCAAATGGCCGGATCTAAGCTTCTTCTTCCTCCTTTGCTCTCAACTCTCTCTTGACTTAGAAAGAAAACCAGTCAAGTAAAAATGAGGGTTTAAAGGTCCAATCCCGGGTATATCCCATCAGGAATAACCCCCAGCCGTTGGATCCCAAATTAAAGAAACAAACGGCCTTGATTCGGGCCTAAAATCGTAAAACTGGGCCGAACACGGCCTCCGACACGCCTGTGTCTAGGGCCGTGTCCCTCATTCGCCGTCAAAATCGATGCGTCTGGAAAAACACACGGGCATCCAACACGCCCGTGTTCTACCTGACACGCCCGTGTTCCACCAGACACGGCCGTGTGGTCGGCCATGTGCCCCCATCAACACAGCCCCAAAAACAACCCGAGACTCACACGGGTATTGGACACGCCTGTGTCCTAGACCGTGTCTAACTCGAACATGCCTGGGCTCCAGGCCGTGTTCACTGTCTTGACACTTCATCGAGCGAAGTTCGTCAACTACCTGACATGGCCTTGGACACGCTCGTATCCTAGGCTGTGTGCCTTGTCTCGACACATCGTCGAGCGAAAATGCCGACTTTGCGGGCCGTTTATCTACACGGGCTCGACACGCCCTGAGACATGCCCGTGTCTCAGGCCGTGTGCACTGTCTCGACACATCGTCGAGAGCAAAATTGTCGACTTCGCGACCAAATCGTCAACTCCAGCCTGACACGCCCTGGGACACTCCCATGTCCCAGGCCGTGTGCCTCCTGACAAATACCAGATTTGGCCCAAAACGCCTCCCGTCGCTCTTTTTAGTTTCGGGGCGTTACAACTCTCCCCCTCTTAAAAGAATTTTGTCCTCGAAATTTAATAAAGGAAAGATAAGCACAAAACTAAAATTGTACCTGAGCGGAACAACTCCGGATATTCTTCAAGCATAATATGCTCTCGCTCCCAAGAGAGCTCCTCATGACCGCAATTGTCCCATCGGACCTTGACCATCCGGATCTCTTTAATGCGTAGACGCTTGACCTCCGAGTCCTCAATCCGCACGGGTTTGACCTTTGTCATCAAACCACTATCCACCGGCACTTGATCAACCGTGATCACTTGCGAAGGCTCTTCCACCGCCTTCCGTAACACTGATATATGGAATACATCATGTAAACCACTAAGCTCCACTAAAAGCTTCAACTGATAGGCTGCTTCACCAGCTCGCTCCAGAACCTCAAATGACCCAAGGTACCTCGGGCTTAGCTTTTTCAATCGCCGCACCCGCGAGACACCCTTGAACGGCTTGATCTTTAAGTACACCCAGTCGCCCACAGGGAACTCCACGTTCCTGTGCTTGGCATTATAGTACTTCACTTGCTGGTCCTGAGTGATAAGCAACCTCTCCTGAATGGTTCGCAACAACAAAGTAGCATCCTCCACTTCTAATCGCTTATACAACTTTGACTCACCCGTTTCTAGCCAAGACAACGACGTGCGACATCTTCTACCATATACGGCCTCGAAGGGCGCCATTTGAATACTCGCCTGGTAGCTATTGTTGTACGCAAACTCCACCAAATAAAGATGGTCTTCCCATTGCTTTCCAAAGTGCAAGACACACATGCGGATCATGTCTTACATAGTTCTATTGACCCTCTCGGTCTACCCATCCGTTTGCGGATGGAAGGATGTACTGAATTTTAACTTTGTTCCCAACATTTGCTGCACTAGCCTCCAATCATTGGACATGAACCGCCCATCTCGGTCACTTACGATACTGTGGGGCAAACCGTGAAGCCGTACTATATTATGCACATATAGTTTTGCGAACTTTTCCACCGGATCATCCTTCCTATGCGGAATGAAATGCGACACATTCATTAACCGATCCACGACCACCCAAATGGCGTCGTTCCCCTTTTGCGATCTTGGCAAACCGTGCACAAAGTCCATAGAGATGTCGTAGAATTTCCACTCTGGAATAGGCAAGGAATTCAGAAATCCTCCCGGATTTTGGCATTCCGCCTTCACCAAGGCGCAAGTTTGGCACTTCTCCACGTAGAGTGCCACATCCTTCTTCAAACCTGGCCCCCAAAACCGTTTCTTAACATCGCGGTACATCGTCATGCTCCCCGGGTGAATCGAAAACTTGGTATGGTGTGCCTCGTACAACAATTCCACCCGTAAATTACCCACACTGGGGATGCACAGCCGACCGTCTTTCCAAAGCAATCCGTCCTCCACAACGAATTGGGAATTTGACCGACCCAGAGCCTCTACCATGAACTGCTTCATATGGTCATCCAAATCCAATGCCTGCCGAATCCGATCAGCCAGGTAATATTTTACTTCAGTCCAATTCAGTACTACTTCAGCACTTGATTGCTTATCTACGCAAACAATCTCCAACGCCTCCAACTCCCGAACCAACCGCTCATCATGCACCGATAGCCAATTGGCTTGAGCTGGGGCTAGGCGACTCAACACGTCCGCAACCGCATTGCCCTTACCAGGAACGTAGTGGATCTTGAATGTATAGTACCACAGGAACTCCATCCATCTACGCTCACGCATATTCAGATCTTTCTGATCAATCAAATACTTCAGGATCTTATGATCGGTGTAGATATCAATCTTCACACTGTACAAATAGTGTCTCCATAGCTTCAAGGCAAAAATCACGAACGCTAACTCCAAGTCATGGACCGGATAATTCCTCTCGTGCACTTTCAGCTGTCTCGAGCCATAAGCTATCACACTTCCGTGTTGCAGTAGCACGTAACTCAAACCGCTGCCCGAAGCATTGCTATAAATCTCATAACCTTCGGTCCCACTCTGCGAACTCAGCACAGGCGCCGTGGTCAACCGACATTTCAACTCCTCAAAAGCTTGCGTTCACTCCGGCGTCCAAACAAACTTCTACTCCTTCCTCATCAAAGTAGTGAGAGGTAACGCTATCCCCGAGAAGTTCTCTACGAAGCGACTATAAGAGCCGGCAAGCCCTCGAAAGCTCCGGACTTCTGCTACCGTAGAAAGCTCAGGCCACTCCTGTATCGCAATAATATTCAATGGATCCACTGCAATACCCTCCCCACTGACTATATGACCGAGGAATGCCACTGAGGATAACCAAAACTCGCACTTCGAGAACTTTGCATACAATTGATTCCTCCTTAGTGTCTCCAAAACCAAATGAAGATGCTTGAAGTGATCTTCCTCACTCAGCGAGTACACCAAAATATCGTCGATGAAGACGATCACAAAATGGTCCAAGTACTCCCTGAAGGTCCTGTTCATCAAATCCATGAACACTGACGGCGCATTAGTCAGCCCAAATGGCATGACCGTAAACTCGTAATGCCCGTATTTCGTACCGAACGCTGTCTTCGGGATATCACTCTCCCTTATTCGCAGCTGATAGTACCCGGACTTGAGATCCAACTTTGAGTACACCGTTGAACCGACCAACTGATCAAAAAGATTATCGATCCAGGGGATCAGGTACTTGTTCTTTTTCGTCAACTTGTTGAGCTCCCGATAATCAATATATAGCCTCAAGCTTCCGTCCTTCTTAACAAAGAGGACCATCGCGCTCTAAGGCGAAGAACTTGGGCGCACATACCCTTGCTCCAACAACTCTTGTAGTTGAACCTTCAGCTCCGCCATTTCCTTAGGCGCTAGCCGATATTGAGATCGTGACACAGGCTTTGCACCTGGCACTAACTCAATCGTGAAATCTATCTCTTGCTGCAGTGGGGCACTAGGAAGATTTACAGGGAACACATCAGGGTACTCAGCTACCACTAATATACTATCCAACGTAGACTTTGGCTTTGCAACCTCCACTAGTGTAAAGAACAGTTCTGTACCGGCACGAACCGCCTTCACCACCTGAAGAGCAGACATCAACGTCTTGCTCGACCCCCTTCAAGCCCATGAAATTCATCTCACGACCTTCTCCCATCTTGACTTCCTTGATATCACAATCAATATAGGCTTGCTGCTCCGAGAGCCAGTCCACGCCAAACATAACGTCGAAATCCAATAGCGGTAGTAACGACACTTGTCAGTCAAAGTCTTGACTCCCTGACCACACCTAAGCGCAACAGATTCTACCCGCGCGCATTGAGCACCATCGGACCATAGCGCATCCAATTTGTCTCTAACCATCGAAGGAGGTAATCCGACGCGTAATATAATTCCTAAATAAAGGAATGCGAAGCTTCGTTTACACGAACGGTGCTCTCGCTGGATAAGCGAAAATCAGAACAAAGCTTAGCATAAGTAGTTCTAAGCTAACATGCACAAGGGTGACAAGTATTTAAGGCTAAACTATCTTTAAACCTTACCTGTCCTCACGACGGCGTGCTTTCTCCCGGACTTTAGGCACCCACGGTCATAATGCCCTGACTCCCCACAGTTATAACATGCGCCCGGGGTTTGTCCTGTAGATGCCCCCGAAGCACCAAAAGGAGGGACTAGACCCAAAGTCCTAGCCTTCTTATACCACCTACGATATCCAGACTTTGAGGTGTTCGACAATTTGAATGCCATTTCTTTTGCACTAAAGTCCTCAACTGCTCCTGACATAGCTTTCTTAGTCTTCTGAGCACCATTCCAACACCTTCGGGCAAAGTGCCCTTTCTTTCCACAAGTATGACAAGTGGAAGTAGCTTTGCTAGTCGATGTCGTAGCCCCCTTCTCCCGCATTCTGCTGGAGACAGCTCTTATGGGGCTTGCATAGTTCGATACCATGGTCGCTAGCATCGGGTGAGTCTTCCTAAAATCTGCCTCCAAAGATCTAGCTGATTCCACCAAGGCTCGGAATCCCAATAACTTTGGTCCTAGCAGTAGAACTTATAACTCGGCGCGCAGGCCATTATAAAATCTATCGACTGTAGCTTGCTTATTATCCAACTCGAAGCATGGGTAGCGGCTTATCATAAGAAATGCTTGCAAATATTCATCAACTGTGTGCGCTCCCTGCACTAAATGCATATTCAGCTGCTGCCCTGATGGTCTACCAAAAGTCATCTGCTCCATCACGCCACCCGACGTTGAAACCACAACAGGGGCACAGGGTTGTACATTTCTTCCATGATGTGCACTCGTCACAGCGAACACTGCTTCAACGATCCTTCTTACGGTTTCATACGAAGGAGGAGTCTCAAACACCTCACCGGGTGCACCATATTCCTCAGAAACCGGACATTCTGGCGGCCCAGTACCGCTTTTGGTCACCTATAGTGATACATAACACCGTTAAGCGACCTAATAAAATTGCAAACAACAATTATAGGAACACGCAGGTTCCCCAAACACGTGTATGTTCATTCCAAAGTGGACATTCATGGGTTCTTTTCTTGTTATAATGATGACGCACACACATGTGCTCACCACCCCTTAAAAAGAATTCGGCCACGAATTCATCATAAGTCTGACCAAAACCAGTAGTCTGATACCAAATTGTAACACCCCCTATCCGTCACATAGCATATAGCAGTAGGTCCGGCCGGGGCCCGACGCCACATACCACAGACAGACCGGGTGGTTACTCAATGGAAACCATTCAACCAATCATAACGTCCTACACAGAGCATTCTAGCGGAAGCAGTTTTTATGTTGCAAAGAAAAGAACCCAGCACCAAGCATGAATGTCCACTAAAAACCGATTAGGAATGTCGTACATACATAAGTACAGGCCTTAAGGCCTTACAAATGGTTTACTCTTAATACATGTTTTCCATACCACGACACGGAGGTCGGTCATACATGAACAAAAGCAAGTAAACACTTCAATTACGCATTCGAGGGCCGGCTTCGCAATTTGGGGCTTTAGCCCGCTACTGACCGCTTGGTGCAGCAGCACCTGCAAGCAACAAACCATCGCACGGTAGCAAACAAAAGCAACAGTCAGCAATGCTGACCAAATTATAACGATCCCGCCCCAAACTAGGGGCGACGATGCTCCTTCCCTGCAATTATTAGCATAATCTAGCAGTGTATAAATATTCATTTCATCACAGGCGTGGGCTCACACGGCCACACACCCCATGCACTCAGGGCACATTCTTGGTGAACACAGTAAAAGTCTGCCGACTCACCACCGTCCCCGGGACGGCAATCTCTCGTGAGTATTTGGTCTTTATGGCCACTGCCTAAGACCCTCCATTTATGTCAGCGGTAAGTGCCACGTAACTTTAGGTCTCTTTAACCGAACGACATAGAGCGGGTACAGTTCTGCCTGACCCGTTGCTCACACCGTAACGTTAATTTAAAATATATGCGCGGGTCTAACTTTCCTGAGTCCCAAATCGTTATACACAACACATAACCCAGTTATGTTCAAGTTGGCTCCCAGGCCCACATATTTGGCAGAATCACGCATCTACCCAGTTTTCCGGGTGCACCTTTGGGTTAATCCCCAAGGCTCCCTGTTGCAATCTACCACGTAGAAAAACACGAAAACAAACATTCGCACGGAGTCTTCTCCGGCCATTTATGCAATGCAACATCACCGATCCAGACCAACATGTCCGGATAGGCTTCACACATCATGCTTATATCTGTTCTCGATTACAGACTCAACACAACGGGGACTTTACATATCTACTCGAAGGAACGCCTCCAACTCACCACAAAGTCGCGAGAGCGGGCTTCCTATGCAAAAGAAGGAGAGCTTCACATGCTCAAGAAGAGAATCGTTACCCTAGCATTCCTCCTTGGCGCCATGGAAATGTAAGCGGATGAAAAGCACCGCACTCTCCTTGCCTCCATAGATCCGAAGTCGGTTCGCGATTTGGAGCTTCGAAGCTCCTCCAATGGCCGGATTTAAGATTCTTCTTCCTCCTTTGCTCTCACCTCTCTCTTGACTTAGAAAGAGAACCACTCAAGTAAAAATGAGGGTTTCAAAGGTCTAATCCCGGTTATATCCCATCAGGAATAACCCCCAGCCGTTGGATCCCAAATTAAAGAAATGAACGGCCTTGATTCGGGCCTGAAATACTAAAACTGGGCTGAACACGGCCTGCGACAAGCCTGTGTCCAGGGCCATGTCCCTCATTCGCCGTCAAAATCGACGTGTCTGGAAAAACACACGAGCATCCAACACGCCCGTGTTCGACCTGACACGACCGTGTTCCACCTGACACGGCCGTGTGGTCGGCCGTGTGCCCCCATCGACACAGCCTTGAAAACAACCCAAGACTCACACGGGTATTGGTCACGCCCGTGTCCTAGCCCGTATCTAACTCGAACACGCTTGGGATCTAGGCTGTGTTCACTACCTCGACACTTCGTCGAGATAAGTTCGTCGACTACCTGACACAGCCTTGGACACGCCCGTGTCCTAGGCCATGTGCCTTGTCTCGACACATCATCGAGCGAAAATGTCGACTTCGTGGGCCGATTATCGACACGGGCTCGACACGCCCTGAGACACGCCCGTGTCTCAGGACGTGTGCCCTGTCTCGACACATCGTCGAGCACAAAATGTCGAATTCACGAACAAATCGTCGACTCAAGCCTGACACGGCCTGGGACACGCTCGTGTCCCCGGCCGTGTTCCTCCATCCAAATACCAGATTTGGCCCAAAACGCCTCCCGTCTCTCTTTTGAGTTTCGGGGCGTTACACAACGACACGGCCATGTTGGTGGACATGTCCTCTGCGGTTGATGGGCTTCGACGGGGGCACATTAATGGCGGGCTGCATGCGTTGATGAGGTAGCGACATGCCTGGTGACACAGCTGTATTGGTGGCCGTGTCCTTCGCTAGAAAGTCTTCGACTCCTGGTGACACGACCCATATTGACACGGCCAGCGACACGGCCAGCGACACGGCCGTGTTGGAGGCCGTGTCCTAGTCGGGATGAACTCTGGACTTTCCTCTGGTGGTCGATTCTTTGGTAATAGGTGACATGCCCCATGATACAGACATGTTGGTGGACGTGCCAGGTCATTTTGGCTGAAAATTGAGAAAACCTGCAAAAGAGCACAAAAATATTAGTGACATAAATAAATACAAGAGGAGGGGACATATAATCTTATAAGACAAGATTTGCACAATAAAGACCTAAACAAACTCTAATAACTTAAATACAAAACAAACTATTAGGCAGCTGCAAATGGAGTTGAACTATCATCTAAAATAGTATTGACAACAGCATATTGTTTGTACTCCTTAATGTGATTGCCTGGAATGTCTGTACATATCAGTGATTTGTTTTTCCTATTGGTACAGGGGTCGTGTACATGTTCTGGGAGTGTTTGGAAACAGGAATACTGTGCACGATCATCGGATCTAATGCGCACGACCACCGGTCGTGCGTCAATGATCATATGCACTTGCCTTCCTTTTCCAAGTTTTGTCTGGGAATTCGCATGACGACTGGACATAGTGCGCATGACCACTGGTCATGTGCCACTGATCGTCTGCATGATTCCTCTTTTCCTGGAGTTCTATCTGGGGTAATCGCATGACCATTGGACATAGTGCGCACGACCACTGTTCGTGCACCATTTCTCGTGCACAGTACCCCAGTTCTTCTTCCTAATCTGCCATGCCAGTGCGTACGATCACTGGACATAGTGCGCACGACCACTAGTCGTGCGCCCGTGATTGTGCGCATTATTCAATTTTGCTTTCTATAAATATGCAGGTGCCGCCCTAATTCCGGGATCGCTCATTTTTCCTCCGCTGTTTTTGTCTCCGAGGAGGGATTCTGATGTCCTCCTTCAATCTCCACCCTAGGGAGGTGCTCCGGGCAAGCTTTCACCACCAAATCCAAGCCGGAGCTTCCTCTCGGCCACCTCCATCATCTCTTGGGCTCATTTCAAGCTTCAACGCCATAGCCATCAAGCAAAGGGAAGCTTGCAACTTTCGTCCGCTATTGTGACACGAAGAAGACGGGCCATTGGAAGGTGGTGACAACCCTTCTCTACCCCGGACGCTGTTGAGGACCGAGCTTGGATGCAGATTGACAACCCGACGATTCCAACCGTGAATCCTCAACAAGACTTCAGATTTGGTCGATCTCTTGCCTTGTTCTTCCTTTATTGTTGTTTATGCGTTGTTGTAAACTTTATTTATATATTATGTGCGCTTAGTTGTAAAACGCTTATATTATATCATGTCTTTGTGATTTATATTGTCGTTATATTTGCTTGAGGTGCACCATATTCCATCCAACACCATCCACCATTGCCGCACTAGCAATTGCTAGTGGCGTGCGTAGCGAAGAGGTGCTTTCAACCCTCATTCCGCCGTTCTAACCACCTCATCCGCAAGAATACTCGTCCATCTGCCCAGCGATTCGGTGCATAGCGGCCTGACTAGTCTTCCATCCCGCCTGGCGAAGCATCGCTTAGCTACGTTGTATCGGAGTAGTTGTTAGATTTTTACTTTCTTTTTCCACAAATATCAAAACCCCCTTAGTTAACTCTGACCTAAGGACTTCAATCTCAATTCTTCCTCGAAATTAACTCCATCTTATTATGTTCCTTGAGAGATCGATACTTGGGAAAACTCGCCCATTTTATATTACTTGTGCGACCGGTTCACTGCCGTGATTTTTAGCATCATGAAGCACCTAAGCCCAGCTTGTCATTTTGCTTGGCATTCACTATGATTGTGATGTCCATTGTAATATCCCATTTCCAACTAGATGCCTAAGAGTGGTTTTGGTCATGACTAGGTCATGACAAAACCCTAGGAAGCCAGAAATGGGTCAAGAGATAGAAGGCCAAGGTGAGGATCACCATGGTCTGCCTATGGCACAACCTTATTACCAAACCTAGGGTTTGACCTTAGGGATTCACCATGACTCCATGACCCCACCACAACATCACTAACCCATTAGAGGGTCCACTAGAGCCTTAAGGGTCCATTGGAGTCAACCCCAAGTGGCCAATTTGACCTAGGACCACCATAAGCCTAAATAGGGCAAGGTGCCCTAATCAAGGGCAGTTGACCTCTAATGTTCCCAACCAACCTTACTCAGGGATTCCTAAACCTAAAGTGAGGTCAATAGGTAACTAGGGACCCATTGGAGTCAAACCTAGTGGCTATGTTGACCCAAGTCAACTCAAGCCCCAAAGTGGTCAAAGTGCCCTTACCAAGGGTCAAGTGACCTCCAAGATGCCAGGTTAACCCTACCCAACCATACATAGACCTTAGGGGAGGGTAATGGGTCACCAAGGACCCATTGGGGTCAACCAAAGAGGCTAAGTTGACCCAAGTCAACCCTAGCTTCAAAAAGGGTCAAAGTGCCCTAACTAAGGGTCAAGTGACCCCCAATATGCCCAACCAACCATACTCAAGTCTTCCTAGACCTTAGGGGAGGCAAATGGGTCACGAAGGACCCATTGGGGTCAACCCAAATGGTCATGTTGATCAAGGTCAACTTTATTCTAGTGTTAGGTCAAATTAGCCCAAATGGGCTCACCCAAGCTCAAACCCATTTCCCCCATATGGGGTAACCTCACTTTTATTATTAATATGAGTTAATGGGCTGCCAATAGGCTAGGTAGATGAGAAAATTCGGCCATGGTGAGTAGGAGAGAGAAAGCTCCATTTTTCCCTTTAATGGAGGAGAGAGAAAGTGAGAAAATGAGGTCATTCATGGCCAAGGGAGATCAAAGGCCTCTCCAATTGATTCCAAAGGCTGAATGCATTCCCCCTCATCAGTTTTAAGGGGTTGAATAGACATGGCCAGCCACTAAAGGTGGCTGAATTCAATTCCTCCAATAGGGAAGAGAGAGAAAGAAGAAAGAGAAGGTCATTCATGGTGGGGAAGGTGAATCACCCCTCCATTCTTCACCAATTAATTATTATTCATCTCCCCTATCAGTTTTGAGGAGTTTCCAAATGAATTGGGACCAAGGGGAGGTGTATTTCCATGGATTTTCTCCATGTCCGAAATTCCCTTTCATGGCCATTAATGGTTTTGAAGCCATGCCCCTTCCCATACCTCCACTGACCCCTTTATCATCTTTAGAGCATCATAAGCAGTGGATTTAAGCCTTTCCATCGCTGCTTTTGTTTTAGGATAGAGATCTGGAGGTGGAAGCTTTTGGAGCTCGGCGGCCATGGCGCACCACCACCAAACACGTCAGCAAGCACGGTTGAAGGTCCTCCTCTACTCCTCTCTTCGTGGGCTAGAATCCTAGATCAATTAGGAGAGAAATCGGGCTCAATTGTGCCGGATCGGGTGAGGAAAATTTCTATTTTTCATGGCTTTTTATACCTCGTGAGTTCGCCGGAAACCGCCCCTACAGCGGTCGAGCCGCCGCCCGGCGATAGCCCCCACCTCAACAAAGGTTGTGGCAGTGGTGGACGGCCAGGGAGGTAGCCGGGTGGCCGGGAAAATGGCTTGGAAGAAGCTCCAGGTCGGGCTGATCACAGCCCTTGGCTCGAGGAGGAAGATGACCAGGATCCGTCGGATTTGCTGAACTTTGCATATAAATGATTCTCCCGCAGTCTCTGTAGGGTCAGTGCCAGATGGAGAGTTTGCTCCTCCTCCGTTCTCGAGTAGTTAAGGATGTCATCGATAAACACAATGACAAACACATCTAGATACTCCTGGAAATCCTGGTTCATGAGGGTCATGATCATCGATGGTGCATTCGTGATCCCAAAGGGCATCACCGTAAAATCAAACAATCCATATCTGCTACTAAAAGCAGTCTTCTGAATATCCTCCTATCGAATCCGAAGCTGCTAGTAGCCCGACCTCAAATATAATTTTGAAAAGAAGTGCGCCCCCTGCAGCTGGTTGAACAACTCGTCTATCCTTGGCAGTGGATAGGTATTCCGGACCGTCAGCCGATTTAGTGCTTGGTAGTCGATGCACAACCTGAGTGTCCCGTCTTTCTTTTTGACGAACAATACCAGAGCTCCCCATGGTGAAGAGCTTGGTCGGACAAATCCGACTTCAACTAGCTCCTGAAGCTGGCTTCGAAACTCTGTCTATTCCCTTGGGGCCATCTGTTAAGGGGCCTTAGATGCCGGCTTGGCCCCCGATACCAGCAGTATCTGGAAATCCTGCTCCCTGTGCGGGGGTAATCCTGGTAATTTTTTTGGGAAGACGTCCGCAAAATCCCGCAACACCGGGATATCCGATATAGAATCTGTGGCTTCCGCCATTTCAAACAGCAACTCGTAGACCTCCTCCCCCTATAAATAGGCCTTAACGGCCTGTACTGAAGATAAGGGTATACGAGAGGCAGTTCTTATACCTTCGATGATAATGACAGAGTCCCCATGCCTCACGGTGATCCTCTTTGCTTGACAATCAATCTGGGCATGGTTCCAGTGTAACCAAGAAAAGCCCAGGATTAGCTCAAAGACTGGCATCCTTACGATCGTTGCCGGTACTTCGAATGACTTCCCTCCAATCTCCGCCTCCATGTTGTAGTGGGCAGAGGTGAGTATCTCCGATCCGTTAGGTAGATGCACCCACCTCATCAGGCCTGTGAACCGCTCCACTCTTTCCAGCCCTTCCAGAAAGGCCTCCGACACAAATGAGTGCGAGCCACCCGTGTCGAACAGAGTGTAGGCGGGCTTGCCGCTGATGAAGACTATACCTGGGATGGTTAAATGTCTTAGTATTTTATAACGAGTTTTCTTACCTATTTATTCTACTTAGGGTAGTTCTACTTGTTGGGCAATTGAGAAAGGGAACTCTATTTAAACAATTTAAATATCTTGGCCTACCTGCTATGACCTGCTCTGGGTTCCGAGGCTGCGCCAGGTCCAAAGCATACACCTGCTCCCTTTCTTGTCTATGATCCCCTCCCTGGTAACCACGTCCTCGGCCGCATCCTTGGCCTCCGAAATGGTGAGTGGGTGGGCCACCCTGTGGTGCTGGAGGTGGTGCCCCCCTCATGGGGCAGTTTCTCCGAAGGTGTCCAACCTGATGACAATGGAAGCAATCTGGTGGGGGATACGCCATACCCCTGGGTCTCAACATCTCCTGCATCCGAAGTGGTTGAGGGGCCAATATCACCTGCTCCCTCGGCTACTGCCTCACTACCTGATGAGGCTGGTCGTCTGTCCTTCTCCCATCTGGTATAACACCTCGCCGCTGATCATTCATGACTCTCTAGCCCTGATCCTCCGCTTGCTGCTTCCGACCCTGAGTGGTGTGCCAATCAGCCTCAATCCTCCTTGCCATCTCCAAAATCCGGGAGATAGCACCGTCAGATACAAACAACAAGGCCTCCCTCAACTCCTCTTTCAGACCCTTATAGAACCTCTTGATGTATCCTGCTTCGTCTAGCTAGTAAGAACCTGCATATTGATCCAAATGGTCAAACTCCCGATGATACTCCACCACAGTTCTGGTGCCCTGCTTCAGTTGTAAGATCCGCTCCTCCAACTCATCCATGGCCGAATGCGGAACAAAATGCTCCAGCAGCATGGCCCTGAACTCTTCCTAGGTAATTTCTGCAATCTCCCTATCGGCAAACATCGTGTCCTGCAGCGTCTTGCACCACCTCTTGGCATGGGACTACAGGCAAGATACCACCAAATCCACCCTCTCCTGCCAGGGGCACCGTATCCCGTTCAACATTTTGTACATAATATCCAGCCACTCTTCCGTCCGAACTGCCGACTCTGTCCCCAAGTAGGACGGGGGAGAAAGTCCTCGGAAGATGCTCAACCAGTTGGACCCCGGGTTCGGCTGCGGAGCCGGAACCTGTTGGGCCCTAAAAGCTTCCAAAATGGTTTTCAGAGTTTGTCCCATTTCTGACTGTAGGAATGGAGTGGGGACCGGGGGAGGTGGTACAATGTCCAGAGTCTGCTGAGCTCCGCCTTGTGGGGTGGGCTGAGCTGGGGGCTACAAAACGAACTACATTAGTAGGTAATCGTCTCAATACTTAATAAGAAGTGGACAATTTACATGTGATCCCTCATATGGGCACACCACTACTTCCGTTGATTAGTTTGTCCTCAAACTAAACTCACGCGGGGGTGACCCAGGGGTTGTGGACTGTTACTTCCCATACCTCCACTGACCCCTTTATCATCTTCAGAGCATCATAAGAAGTGGATTTAGGCCTTTACATCGCTGCGTTTTTTTAAGGATAGAGATCCGGAGGTGGAAGCTTTTGGAGCTCGGAGGCCATGGCGCACCACCACCAAACAAGTCAGCAAGCACGGTTGAAGGTCCTCCTCTACTCCTCTCTTCGTGGCTAGAGTCCTACATCAATTAGGAGAGAAATCGAGCTCAATTGAGCAGGATCGGGTGAGGAAAATTTCAGTTTTTCATGACTTTTTGTACCTCACGAGTTCGTCGGAAACCGCCCCTCCTGCGGCCGTGCCGCCGCCCAGCGATAGCCCCCACCTCAACGAAGGTGGTGGCGGTGGTGGTCGGCCAGGGATGTGGCCGTATGGCCGGGAAATGCTCTTGGAATAGGCTCCAGGCTCGACCAATCATGGCCCTTGGCTGGAGGAAGAAGATGACCAGGAGTCACTGGATATGCTTTAAGATTCGTGCTTTATCCCTTTTCCAAATGGATGCCCACCCTTCATCCCTTTTCCAAATGTGCTGAATTTTGGACAGAGGATCAGTCTTAACTATACCTACGGTCTGTCCAAAATTGGGATTCTTTGGAGACACTTTGCCTAAAGTTTTTACATTTATTTAATAATGCTAGTGTATTTTAATTAAGTGGTTTAATGACCTCCAAATCCTCCCAAATTTTGGTGAGTGATCCCTGGCATAAATACCTAGCTCTGGACAACATTTCAACTCATTTGGATGGGTTTTGGTTAGGGAATCACCAAACCCTAGTTTGGCCTTAAGGAGGTATTTTTGATTAAAAGTGCACCATGGGCTTAGGGTGGCCACCTCCCCTCAACAGAGGCTGAGGTTTTGGACACCGACTTAGTATGTCCAAGCTCACCCTCTTAAGGAAAATGGGGTGATTTAGGCTTGATTTACCCTAGGATTCAACCTCAAACCCTAAGGAAGGACTTTTGGGGGTTGTGAAGTACATGGGGGCTAATGACTTTGTATGACCTTGAAAACTCATTAGAATTGAAGGTAGTGTAACCTACGGTCTCTGGAAGGAATCTTAGAGGACTTGGAGGAAGGTAGACACCTCAAAACCCTAACCCTAGTTTTAGGGTAGAAGCACAATTTTGTATATTCAGCGACTAAACCTTATTTAAAGGTTGAGAAACTTGGGTAGAGTAAGTTTTAGACCATCTAGAACCCCTAGTAATTTTATTAGAATTTTATGGATTATATTTATAGTACTTTATTTGTTAAATATCAATAGGCCCAACATGGTGTTTTAATTAATTTGATTATTATGTTCATTTGAAACTGATGAAACTTGGTCAGTACATGATCTAGGTCTACGTGAATATCCCTGAATTTTGTTACAATTTTTAATTGAAGATATTTAGTACTTCCTTCACTAGTTTCAAAAGGGGGCTTTGGCGGTATAAAATTATTTATAGATGATATATCTGTTGACAAATCATGAGACTTAGGTACTGATGATTTTAGGCCAAAATATGCCTGTAGGAATTTATTCATAATTTTTAGAGGGTTGATTACAGTACTTTCTTTACAAGTACATAATATGGAGATTTTTGATCATTAATTTATTCAGAGATTAATACTTGCTGAAAAATTATGCAACTTGGCCAATGCTACTTTTAAGGTTGTATCTGCATAGTATAATTAATTTATAATTTTTGGATGGATATTTTCTATACTTGATTCATAATCAATGGAAGATAGTAAATATTGCTAAAATAGTTTTAGTGCCCTTTCGATGATAGAAAAATTCTGATACTTTGGATTTACCATATTGAGATAACCTAATATTTATCATAATTTTGTTAGGCATCTTGCATGAGAAATTATGGTAGTTCATGTTCAAACTGGTAGCCTTTGGAAGCTTTAAGGGAATTAATTAAATGCCAGATAAATTAAGAAAATTATAATTTCCTGGATTTAGTCTATTTGTGTCATGATAAGTCTCCGGTAAATAAGGTAGACCATTTGGATGAGTATTTGGATTATCTCATGTCCGGTCCGACATATAGCCTAGGATGGTCTGCATTTGGCAAGATGGGTAAGTTGCAATAAGATACAATGACACTCTTATACATTAGGACTTGCAAAACGACCCCTTGGTCTATAAGCTTGTGTGGGCAAGTTTATAAATTAAGGTTAATTTGGATATATATATATATATATATATATATATATATATATATATATATATATATATATATATATATATATATATATATTACTGTTTGATAACCGACACCCCAACGTATAATTTAGTATGAGACTTTTTATACGATGGGAGCTGTGCAGAAGACCACTTGGCTTATGTGTTCTCACATAAGTGAAGGTTACTTTTCATATTTCATCTTATTGTCAATATCTATTATAGAATTGCTAGTATAGGTCTGCTGCCATCTGTTTTTGATTATTCTCCACCTTCAAGTCCTCCACTTTCTTCCTCTCCGCTCGGTGCCTAGGAGCCATGGGGGAAGGGTGGGGGATAATAGGGCTTATTCTTTTAGACTAAAAGTTTTCGAACCGCATTATTTTTGGGAATCGTGGAGCCCAGCACGGGGGAGCAGCCCCAGAGACCGGTGCGCTTGGAGATGCGGCAGTCTAGCTCTAGAGTTCATACAGCCGGGACCATGAGTCTCGACCTTGAGTAGATGTTCTGTTTTTGCTTCCGCATGAGTGATTTATAGTGAGGGGATGATGTACCGGGCATAAGCCCGTATTTTAGTACTCTGATATATTATTTTGTGGACACTCCCTTCGTGGAGATTATCTATATGATATGTGATTTTCTGTGGACTGCTAGTTTACGTTTACTTTATTTTGCTACTTTTCTGTGATCGAATTGGCCGGCAGAATCAGCGCTTTGTGGTGATGACCCTTCAGGGAATGAAGGAGTCACCGCAAAACGGCGGTTCTGGGCCTAAGACTCCGATGTTTTAAAAAGAATAAAAAGGGGGGGGGTCTTACATCCATCAACTTGATGCTTCTCCCATTTAGGGAATCTTCAAGTTGCCTTGCCTCACCGAACTCAGTTTTTAATGATATGATTTGTTCATTAGCTAAAGTTAATTCATCTTTTAACTTAATGTTTTCAGAAATAAAGTTATCTTGTTCAGTCAGTTTTTCTATAAGTGTTTTAATTTCTTTTTCAGAATTGATTAAATCAATACATAATGATTTGAATTCAGTTTTAAAATTATCTGAATTATAATCAAAAGAGGATAGTACCTGATCTGCCTCAGATTCTGATGATTCTTCATTATCTGACTGCTCAGCTTCAGATGGGCTACATGAGGCATTGATAGCCATAAGGCAAACTTCCCTTGACTTTGCCTCCTCTTCATCTTCACTAGAGCTAGAGGATGAAGATTCATCTTCAGTGTCACTCCAGGTCTCAGCAATGAATCCTTTCTCCTTCCTTTTATTCTTGCTGGAGGAGGGCTTGTTGTAGTGCTATTTTCTGGAGTCTTTTTCTCTTCTTCTCTCCCTCTTTTGGATTTCTGGACACTCTGATATGAAGTGTCCTGGTTTCCTGCAACCAAAACTGAAGGATCAAGCGCATACCCAACTGCACCAAAAGCCCGGACTGTTGGAAAGGGTGCTACTTAATTTCTTAAATAAGTAGAAGAGCGCCACGGGTCAAGTGAAGGAACGCCGGACCCAACAATCCCCCCCCCCGGCGTCCAGCACAACCCGTCGGCTCAGAGGTGGAGTTACCACATGGCCCACATGGCTTAGAGGTGGGGTTACCACATGGCCCACACGGCTTATAGGTGGGGTTACCACATGTCCACGGTTTCACGGCTCAGAGGTGAGGTTACCACATGTCCACGGTTGCCTGACCCGCCGGACCCACACAGGTAGAAGGGAAAAATCAGGATTTAAATAGCGCTCCCCCGGTCTTGAACCCGTGACCTACTCTGATACCAATTGAAGGATCAAGCGCATACCCAACTGCACCAAAAGCCCGGACTGTTGGAAAGGGTGCTACTTAATTTCTTAAATAAGTAGAAGAGCATCACGGGTCAACTGAAGGAACGTCGGACCCAACAAAAACAAATAATTTCTTTAGTGGGTGTCTTGTCATACCTTGGTTTGTTATCTTACCTAGTTGGCTTTCTTCTGAAGCCCTTCTTTGCCATCTTGTAGAATCTCTTGGCTAAGAGACTCAGAAGTTCTTCACTTGCTGTTGGAGCTTCTGATTCTTCTGAAGCTTTGAAGGCTATGTTTTGCTCCTTTCTTGCTGCTGGAGGAGTCTTTTGCTCTACAACTTCTCTTGACTTTATAAGCTGCTCATAAGATTTTAGCTTTCCCGGAAGAGATTAAGTGAAAATCTTATTTAAGCTTCTGTCCTCCTTGATTGGCCATATTCGAAAATCCCATGAGCTTGGGAAGCACATGAGAATTTTGTCATTTACCTTTGTGAGGGTGATGTCTTTGCCCAGAGTCTTCGACGCATTGATAATTGAGCTTAATCTGTAATACATATCACTCAAAGAATCAGATTCTTCTTTCTTGAAGTTTTCATACTGGGAGATAAGATTTGATCTCCAATCCTTTCTCTCATCTGCTGATCCAGCAACTATCTGGTTGAGAGAATGCCAGATAGATTTGGCAGATATGCACTCAACCACTTTTTGGAAGATGTCATCTGACATAGTTTGAGCCAGTATAATCATGGCATTAGCATCTGCTATCTTTGCCTTCTTTTGAGCATCTGTCCACTCAGGTGGTGGAACAATATGTGTGCTGGTAGATGTTATAACAGCTGTAGGTTGAGGGGGACCTGTCAAAATAGAGTTATATATTTCTTCATCAATAGAATCCATGCAAAGCCTAATTCTTTCCTTCCAGATTGCAAACTTATTCAAGTTGCAAACTGGAGGTCTGGTGCTTGCATAATCCTTGTTCTGTTCCATGCTATGAAATAAACTGAAAACCTAAGGAAAAAGAAAATCAGATCTGATAAGGATCTTTTGGTTCAAGTATTAGCTTGTACAACAAAAGGAACACCCCTCTGGTACCAATTAAAATAAGGGGATAGATCTGATTTACTCTAGAGGGGGGTGAATAGAGTAATTAACTCTTTTTGCTGTTTTTTCTAAATATATCAGAGTAATAAAATAGGTGATACTATAGTAGTAATAGAAAAAGAAATGCAGCCTAAGGAAAACTACCACAACACAGCAAACTATCACAGTAAAGCAAACTATCACAACAAAGCAAGAACAAAAAGAAAATAGGCAACCAGACAACACAAGAATTTTATAGTGGTTCCCCAAACTGGGTACATCCACTCTTATACCACCCTGGTAGGAATCCACTAGCAGATTTTTGATTAGGTGAGTGCCACCATAAGAACTATTTCCAGGGAGATCTCACAACCTTTTGAGCTTTTGATCAGGTGCCCAAAAACCAAGAATAAACTTTTGAAGTGGGTTAATAAACACTTTGTACATGAGGTGAGAGAGGTGATGTTGTCTTCTCTTTTCTCTATACAACATAGAAGACTAGTGGATTGTTGTTGTCAAAGCTCCTTCTGAAATCACTTGGAGCCTTGCTCAGTGTGTAGGTCTTCAGCCTTATCTTAAAATAATGTCCAGGATCTTTTTGACTAATTTAAAGTTGTTGTCCTTGAATGTTCCTGGAGTAGAAGTTGTAGAAGACTCTTGATATTTATTTGTTGTTCTTCTTCTGGGGAAAACAGGTTGCTTTCTACACAGAGAAGAGTTCTGAATATTTTTCTATATTATGTGTATTACTTGTATTGCTCGTTATTTGACAAAAGAAAATCTCTTTTATATTCTCTGTCAAAATTCTCCTTTGAAAATTTGAATTCTCAGTATTGATTGCTGATTGCCTAGAGAATGAAAAACAGAACGAGAATATTTTCTTTAATGAGTTTCCCCAACTGTCCCAATAAATTAAGCAAGTAATTAAATCAGATGAAGATCATAATTAATGTTGTCAATAACTGCTATATTCAAGAGAATATGTTCATTAATTACTCAGGAAATCACTGCTAAATAATATATGGAATAAAGATAAAAGTGAGGAAAAACTCTAAATATGGGACTTGATAGAAATCGTCGAGCTTTGAACAGATTTCGTTGACTGGAGATACAAGTTTGTCCAGCTGAGAAATCTTGTTCGTCAACCTGAGCTCAGCGAACTGCATTCTAGAAATATCTTGCCAATTCTACGGTCCAAGTTTGTCGTGTAGAGAATCTATCTTCGTCTAGCTGAGTTCAGCAAAAATAAACTGGAAGGAATATGTTGAAGCTGGACTATAGATTTCGTCGATCTGAGCTCGAATATCATCGAGCTCAACTCAGAGAATTAACTCTGAGTTCGTCGATCTGCAATCGATGATCGTCGAGCTGATTTCGAAGAATTTTGAACTGATAATTGGATCCTGAATTCTTCTAATTCTTGAGTCTCCAAAAGTCTTCTACTGGCTGGTCCATGATGGTTGAACCTAATGACTAGCTTAAACTCTAGGACTCCAAGACTTGCCCCTGGCTATATAATGTGGGTCAAAACTTTACCTAATTCGTGAACCTAGCCAAAATCAAACTATGGATCCAACAGTGTCTCAGTGAATTCTCTATGTTTATTTTCTGTATCAATTCTCTGTATGATCTTCTGAAAACAGTCCTTTTATATTCCTTCTAGAACAAATAGCATTTGAATGTGAATTCTACCCTTGAATTATTGTTGGAATCCTGATACTTGAGCGGCTGGAATTTTGTCTTAAATGTATTTCCTCAACTATCTTTAGTAAATAAGTCAAATAATTACTCTGTGAAATCCATAATTAATGCTGCCAAGCAACGACTATATTCTTGAGAATATGAGCATTAATTATAATAGAATTACATCCATAGAATAATCGAAACTGAGAAAAACTTAGAGAAAACGTCGAATTGAAAGAAATCGTAGAACTCAGAACAGATTTCATCGACCTGAATATCAAGTTCGTCGAGCTGAGAAAACATCTTCATCGAGCTGAGAAGATGTCTTTGTTGAGCTGAGCTCCAAGTTCGTCGAGCTGAGAAGGAATTTCATCGACCGGATAACTTGAGAAAGAGGGAAGATTGTCGACCTGAGCTCTAAGTTTGTCGGGCACAACTCAGAGTAGGGACTCTGAGTTCTTCGATCAACGATCAACGATCGTCGAGCTGAGTTCGAAGAACTTTGAACTGAATCTCTGAACTGTTAAAGACTGTCATTCTTCTAAGTTTGGATCTCTGATTTCTTGAGGGCTGGATCAATGTCTGTCTAACCTAGTCAAACTGACCTAGACCTAGAACTAACAACTTGACCCTAGGCTATACATGGAGGGTCAATATCCTAATAGTGAATCTTGCCTAAATCCAAACTAGGGATACAACAACATCCATCTGGCAAAATCTAAATCCTTGGAATACAACATATACAAGGAACAGTCTGATGGCTTCGAGTCTTGCCACATGGGTGAAGGTTTGATCAAAGTCAATACCTTCTTCCTGACTATACCCTTGAGCTACCATTATAGCTTTGTTCTTGGTTATAATGTCATTTTCATCAAGTTTATTCCTATAGATTGACTTAGTTCAAATGACATTATGTCATTGTGGTCTTGGAACCAGCTTCTAGACCTTACAATCCAGAACTGATCCATATTTTCCTCTTCAAACTTTTTGGGCTCTACTTGTCACAAGAAACTGTAGTATATTGATTTGTTGAGACATCTACTCCTTGTCACTACACCTTGACTTGCATCACCAATAATTTGGTGTCCTGGATGATCCTTCAAATGCCTGACTACTGGAGGGAGTCTTCCTTAGGCATTCTATGCTTAAAAGTCTCCAACATGTTGAATATCATTCATTTCTGTGAGCCTTGTGCTTCCTCTGGAATCCACACACTTTCATCTTTATCTTGAACTATAGGTTCAGCTTCCTTAATAGTCACTTTGTCTATGATCACTTTTGTGCTGCGAGACTAGAAAAGGAGCTTGATAGCTCATTATTAATCATGTTTTATTCATCAAACACTACAATAACTGACTCCTCTACAACTTGACTTTTCAAGTTGTAGATCCTATATGTCTTAATATGATTGTTGTACCCAACAAAGATCTCTTCAAAGGACTTGGATGCAAACTTAGTTATATATGATTTCCCATTGTTAAGCACATAGCATTTGCTCCCAAAAATTTTGAGATATGCAAGGTTTGGTTTTTTGCCCTTCAATTTCTCATAAGGAGTCCTTTTATGGCTCTTGGTGATAGAACCCATGTTGAGGACATGACAAGCAGTATTTACTGACTCAGCCAAGAAATATTTTGGGAGTGTTGTGTCGTTCAGTAATGTCCTACCAGCTTCTATGAGAGTTATATTCTTCCTCTCAGCAATCCCATTTTGCTGGGGTGTTCTTGGAGACGAAAACTCTTAATGAATCACAAGTTGTTCATAAAATTTGTCATGCATTCAGATTCAAACTCAATTCCATGATCACTTCTAATTCTGACCACAGAACTGTTCAATTCATTCTGTATTTGTTTGACAAATGTCTTGAAGACATCCGGGATTTCAGACTTTTTCCTTAAAAAGAAAACCCATGTAAATCTAGAAAAGTCATCAACAATCACAAAGGTGTAGACTTTCCTACCAAGACTATGAACTGACATAAGACCAAACAAGTCCATGTGCACTAGGTATAAACACCTCACAGAGTCTTTAGTTTCAATTCTTTTTGAAAGAAACTTTGGTGTGCTTAACTTTTTGACATACAAAGCAAATGCTTTCTTTAGTGCATACCATTTTAGGTCCATTTTTAACTAGCTTTTTACTAATGAGCTTGCATATGGTCTTATAGTTTAAATGAGCTAGCAATTTGTGCCATTTGACATAGTGTGCGGCTTTCTTATTTGCAACTAGGCATATGGGAGAGTCTGAATTTAAACAAAGAAATTTTAAACAATACACATTTGATAAAGCATAATTTAGCTTAGTTTATTAGGGCAAAAATATGTTTATTCTCGTTTAAATCTTATGCCTTTTGTTTTTTTTAGTTTCTTTTCTCAATTATTGTTCTAACTTAGTTTTTTTTATATTTTTTAGGTTATGGGTTTTCTCCTGTTACACGCCCCCAGGTCACACCATCCTAGGGTGTGTACTTAGGGCGTGTAACCCAAGTGGAATGAATTTATGGTATGAAGTAAAAATCTAGGAAAAGTCAGCCTACACGCCCTCAGTCATGCCCGTGTACCACCACCACGGGTGTGTCTCTGGGGTGTGTCCCATCAAGTCCCGAAAAATCACTGCAGTGCGACATTTCCCCGCTCCGCCGACACGCCACATCTGACATGCCTCTCGTACACGGGCGTGTCATCTGGGCGTGCAACCCAACTCCCGCTCCAGTCACTTCCACACTTTAATTTCAGCCAGAAAAGACACGCTAGATCTGACACGCCACATGTACACTACTGACTCGGTCATATAAGGGGGCGTGTTCTTCCCAAAAAATTTCTATAAATAGACAAAAGCTCCATTTTTTTCTGGGAGCCGATTGAAGCCTTGTAGAGAGATGTTGAGTGTTTATTTTTAGAATATCTGAGCTTAATGTTTTCATTTCTTAACATTGTTGTAATCTTGTTTATCGTATTTGCAATCTTTTTGGAAACTCTCTTGGTAATGTCCTTTGGCCCTTTCGGTAGCCTCTTTCCAATAAGAACTAAAATACTTTGTTATTCCTTTTCTCTCTCTCCCTCTTTATTATTGTGCATATTCTTAACATGATTTTCATTCACTACTTCCTCACGAGTAAATAAATCCTCATTAGTTCTCGATCGCGATAATTAGATAATGAGTTGATCAGTTGTGATGTTTTACCTTTCTTTCTCTTTTAAAGTATAGGCCTTATATTTACTCTTGGTTTATAATTAGTGGGGCAATATTATCGATATATAATCTCCACTTAGGTTTTCATCCTGAGTTAGCCAAGAGGCTCGTAGACTGAATTGATCACCCAAGTTTAAAGAGAGTTTCACACACGTCTCGAGAGAGAATGGCATAAATCTCCCGAATTTGAGTCAAATCCAATAGCGGAGTTCACCAATTAAAGCGAGCTTTAGACATTCAAATACGGGATGAGAGTTCGTTCGGATCTTCCTAAACTTAGTTGGGCACTTCTTCGAGTGGAGCGTGTTCAAACTTCAAGAACCCCCACGGTCAAGGACTTCTTACTTTTTTAAGATCAAGGTTGTTATTTCATTTTGATTTTCTTACTTCGAAGTTATTCAAAATCAAGTACTAATCCCTTTATCATTAGTTGTTACCCTTTATTTGCAAGTAAATTAGTTCTCTTTTTAGTTAAGTAAAACAAACCCCCAAAAAAATCTTTGATAAGATAATAGTAACCTCCTCGAGGTAGAAATATTCAAATAGCCCTGGGAAATACGACCTTGATATTAAACCCTTAATATCATATACTATAAACTATAAGGTACACTTGTCTTTATCAGAAATAGAATCAGAGAATATTATTAACCTCACTTCCACACATTAACTTCTCTTTCACCTCATTCTCCGCACACTTAAATTTTATATCGAGTTTTTGGCATCGTTGTCGGGGACTTTGTTTTGATATTTTGAAAAGAGGATAACAATTAATTTTATGGTATCTTTTTTCGCTCTCTATAGTTTTTTCTCTTTATCTCTCTCCCACTTCTCTTTCTTTTTAAGTGTATGACCCGAGGAAGCTCTTCGAATATTCCTTTTGATTCTGAGATAGAGTGCATTGCTTTGTGTCACCTCCATTCTCGTGAGCAGGAATCACATTTAGGCATCGAAGAGTCGATCGGTGACACAACCACAGAAAATATGAATCTTAATCCACCCAACCCAGATAAACCCCAGCGAAGGACCATGTCCTATTATACACAGCCAAATCTGGAGGGTACACAATCAAGTATTGTCCGCCCCACGGTGGCAAAAAATAACTTTGAGATCTAGTCCAGCATTATACAACTAATGCAACAGTCGGTAACCTTCGATGTTCTCCCGGACGAGGATCCAAATTGCTACATTTCAAATTTTTCTCGAGATTTGTGATACTTTCAAAATCAATGGAGTCACGGATGACGCCATTCGATTATATCGTTTTCCATTTTTTTTGAGGTCAAAGGCCAAGCAGTGGCAAGGCTCTCTCCCTAGAGGGTGCATCACTACATGGGCCGAGATGGCGGGGAAATTTATTACAAAGTACTGTTGTCCTGCAAAAACCGCAAAACTACAGACTGATATCGCATCATATATGCAAATAGACTCAGAAAGTCTCTACGACACGCGGGAGCGCTTCAAGGAACTAATGTATAGATGCCCACACCACACACTTCCCACTTGGCAACAAGTGACAATCTTCTATAATGGCTTGAATTTCCAAACAAGACAAATGATCGACGCAGCCGCTGGGGGAAAGTTGAATAACAAAACCCCTGAGGCCACGCAAGAGCTTGTAAAGGAAATGGCCATGAATGCGTACCAATGGAATGCACCCCGAGCACGACCAGTTAAGCCAACAAGAGTTTTTCAAATTGATACAGCTATGAATCTAGCCCTCCAAGTTGAGCGTTTAATAATAATAATATTGTTATTTTAGAAGAACAGGTTGACTTCATGGGAAACGAGCCTCATCCTTCCTACAACCCGAATAATGCATCGTACAATAACACCTACAATGCGGGTTATAGGAACCATCGAAACTTCTCATAGAGTAACCAAGGGATTGCTCAGAGCCCTCCAAATCTAAATCCTGCTTATAATCTAGCTCGTCCCTTAATTTAAATCCACCCAGTTTTCCACCGCAACGGTCGAAGCCCTCTTTTCTTGAAGAGGTCTTCGCCAAGTGCGTTGCCTCAAATGAATCTAATCGCAGGAACATTTTCGAGTCGATTAAAATCTTGGTGGGCCAACTAGCGAAGATGTTCTCAGTGCGACAACAAGGAATTCTGCAAGGAAACGCAGAACAAAACCCAAGGGAAAGAACGAATGCAATCACCCTCCGCAGCTGAAAGGAGGTAGCTTTAAAAAATGATGAACCCATGGTACTTTCTTCTACTCCTCCTCCTTCTATTTTAGCTTCGAATTTACCTACTACGCTTACGTCGCAAGCCTCTAATTCGAATATTCCTCATCCTGCTAAGTTAAAAAATGAGCGCGCCGAGGAGAGTTATAAAATTTTTTTATAAATTTGAAAACAAATTCATACTAATGTTCCTTTCTACGAGGCTATCTCGCAAATGTCGAAATATACGAAATATCTCAAGGAGCTGCTCTCTAATAAGAAAAAGCTTGCGGATATTTCACATGTTTCCCTTAACGTGGAATGCTCCGCGGTTGTACTTAACAAATTACCGCATAAAGTAAATGACCCGGGAAGGTCTTCCATGCCATGCCTTTTTGGTAATTTGTTAGTAAAACATGCATTAGCTGATATACGATCAAGCATAAACCTTATGCCATTTTCTCTATTAAAAAAACTAGGTATAGGACCTCCAAACCACACCAAAATGAGTATCCAGTTAGCTGATCAATCTGTTATGTATCCAGTAGGGATAGTGGAGCATGTGCTCGTTAAAGTAGACAAATTCATCTTCCCAGTTTAGTTTGTTATCCTAGACATCAAAGAGGATACCAAAGTACCCCTTATACTCGGCCTACCCTTCCTTGCTACCTCTCATGCTATTATCGATGTTAGTGATGGAAAACTCCTCCTTCAGCTTGGAGACAATGAAATCTCTTTTTGAATAAATCCCTCAATGCGTAATACCATAGCTAATGACGATTCCTGCTTCTACCTAGAATAATGCTTTGAAAATGTATCTTCTGCACTACCTGAGTCAGTATCTTCATCGTACAATGAACCCATTATCATCTAGCTCTTCTTATTAAAAGAAGTCTCATGCCCCACACTACCTGAACCAATACACATAGAAATCCTAAAAATCAGAACCTCCTACGAGGAACCAACCACCTTAGAGTTGAAGGAACTCCCCCCTTATCTCAAATATCTCTTCTTAGAAAGCAACTCAAAGCTTCTCGTTATCATCTCTTCCGATTTGAGCAACTCAGAAATTTCTGAGTTCGCTCTAGTTTTAAGAAATCATCGCCGCACAATTGCGTGGCAGTTATCTGATATAAAGCGGATTAACCCCTCCTTCTGTACCCATAAGATGTTCTTGTAAGATAATTCCAGCATTACTATCTAGCCCCAACAATGATTAAATCCAAATATGAAGGAAGTCATGAAGACTGGGGTGATCAAACTCCAAGATGTTGGAATCATCTATCCCATCTACGACAGTACTTGTGTTTGCCCAGTACAAGTTGTGCCGAAGAAAGGCGGCGTAACGGTGGTCGCAAATGAAAACAACGAATTAATTCCAACCCGTACTTTTACCGGTTGGAGAATGTGCATCGACTATCGAAAACTTAATGAAGCCACCCGAAAAGACCATTTTTCGTTACCTTTTATTGACCAAATCTTAGAATGCTTGTCTAGTCACTCTTTGTACTGTATTCTCGATAGTCTCTCAGAATACTTCCAAAGCCCAATTTCACCTAGGGACCTAGAGAAGACCACCTTTACTTATCCCTTTGACACCTTCACGTACAGAAGGATGTCATTTAGGTTATTCAATGCGCCGGCTATATTTCCAAGATGTTTGCTAGAAATTTTTAACGAGTTAGTAGAAAAGGTGATGGAAGTCTTCATGGATGACTTCTCGGTCTTCGGTAAGTCGTTTAAGGATTGTTTAAAAAATCTTGAGTGTGTACTTGTTCGTTGTGAGGAGGCTAATTTAGCCCTTAATTGGGAGAAATACTACTTTATACTCTGATAGGGATTGGTCCTCGGCCATAAGATTTTGGGAAAATGGATCGAGGTCGACAGGGATGAGATTGAGGTTATCGAAAAAATTCCGCCTCCAACGAACATTAAAGTAATTCGTAGTTTCTTAGGCCACACAGGGTTTTATCGGCACTTCATTCAAAAATTTTCCAAAATCACCAAGCCATTAACCCATCTTCTTGAAAAATATTCTTCTTTCCTCTTTGACGATGAATGTCTCATAGCATTTAATTTAATTAAAGAAAATTAGTAAAATCTCTGATCCTAGTCGCGCCTGATTGGCCGCTCCCATTTGAGATCATATATGGTGCAAGTGATATTGTCGCCGACACTATTTTAGGCCAATGGGTGAATAAGTTCATTCACCCAATTTATTATGCAAGAAAGACACTCACATCCGCATAAGACAACTACTCCACCACAGAGAAGGAGCATCTAGCGAACGTTTTTGCTTTTGATAAGTTTAGGTCTTACATCACTCTCTCAAAAATTGTAGACTTCACAGATCACTCTGCACTTAGGTATTTGTTAAGTAAAACAGACGGCAAGCCCCGCCTTTTGTGATGGATCCTCCTCTTGCAGGAGTTTGACTTAGAGATCTGGGACAAAAGGGGTGCTGAAAATTTGGTGGCCGATCATTTATTGCGATTAGAGAATCCCGCTAGTGAAGCGTTAGTGGAGTTTAATATTAATGAAAATTTCCCTGAAGAGCGCCTCCTCGCTCTAGAAAATCTAAAGAATTATTTTGCACCCTTGTTGGCCGATCTGGCTAACTATTTAGTGTCCTGGGTCTTGCCAAAAGAATTCTCGAGTCAGCAAAAGAAGAAATTCTTTTCTGACATAAAGAATATTTTTTGGGAAGACCCCTTTTTATTTCGTGTTTGTGCGAACTAGGTTGTGCGACGTTGCGTTTTGAGTGCGGAAGGATTACATATTTTATGGCATTGCCACAAGGGACCAACAAGTGGTCATTATCAGGCAAACCGTACCACGAGAAAGGCATTGGAGGCGGGCTTGTATTGGCCCATGCTCTTTAAAGATGCTCATACCCTTGTAAGAGCTTGCGATAGCTGCCATCGTTCAGGCAATATCTCCTGTCGGGAGGAGATGCCTCAAAATCTTTTCATAGAGTGTGAAATTTTCGATCTTTGGGGTGTTGATTTTGTTGGACCTTTCCCCCCATCTTATCAAAATAAGTACATCCTCGTAGTTGTCGACTACGTATCGAGGTAGGCGGAAGCGCAGCTCTTCCCACCAATGATACACGAGTTATAGTTATTTTTTTAAAAAGTTATTTTCTCAATTTTGCACGCCTTGAGCTATCGTAAGTGATAAGGGCACCCACTTTTATAATAGCCAATTCACCAAAATATTTGTAAAATATGGTGTCACGCATACACTCTCCACCGCCTATCACCCCCATACGAGCGTTCAAGTTGAGGTTGTTAATCGAGATTTGAAACGTATTTTAGAGAAAACTATTTCTATAAATAGGAAGGATTGGGCGCTAAGGCTCGATGATGCGCTATGGGCCTATCAAATGACATATAAGACAGCCATCGGCTGCAAACCATATAGAATGGTTTATGGCAAGGCCTGCCACCTTTCGGTCAAGTTAGAGAACCATGCATTTTGGGAACTTAAATTTTGGAATTTAGATTCTACCGTAGCCGTCGATCTATGTAAATTTCATCTGAACGAGTTCGACGAGTGGTGCGCGAACGCGTACGAGAGTAATAGGCTTTATAAAGAGCGAACAAAGTTTTATCATGACAAAAATATTAAATTTTCTAAAACTTTTTCGTCGGGCGATCTCGTCCTTCTTTATAACTCCCGTCTTCACCTCTTTCCGGGTAAATTAAAATCGCGATGGTTCGCCCCCTTTATTGTTAATGAGGCTTGGCCATATAGGATGGTTCTCATTTCGCACCCGGATATGGGTGAATTCAAAGTAAAGAGTCACCAATTAAAACTCTATTTGTCAAACGATTTAATTCCCACTACGATAGAACAATTAGTGTTATCAAACTATTTTTTATTTTATTTGGTCTGTAATAATAGTTTAAGACTTTTTATTGCTGGACAATATTCTTTTGTGTTGAGCTCAAACGACCTTTAATCAAAGGGTGCTCTTGTGAGGCAACCCAAGGTTTTTTTTATTTTCTTTATTTTTCACTTTTTTCCCCGGGCGGCTCCAACATGCAGAGGTTCTGCGATCGCCGGCTTCAACGTTGCTGATTCCACTAGAAGTTCAAGATGATATTTCAAGAAGTTCCAAAGCGTAAGCATGGTGGAGCGGAAACACCCAACCATTCGCGACTCGCAAACCCGGTGAAGTACCTGTTTTAATTTATTTAATTTCAATTTTCTTAATTAGCTTCTCTCTCGACTTCCCCTCCTTCTTCATTGAGGACAATGTTTAACTTTAAGTATGGGGGATTCTTTTCTTAGTTAGTTTACTAAAAAAACTTTATATATATATATATATAAACTTTTGAAAAAACCAAAATTAAATTGAGGTAATTTTTGTCAAATCAATTAGTACCCCGCCACTTTGCATTTTATTATTTTTAAGCTCATTTCTAATTGCTTAGTTAGAATAAATTAGATTAATTTTTTGTTTAAATATGTTTAGCGAGTAGTATGTTGACTCATGCAGTGTTCCTATTTATGGTAGTATGTTGTTTTTGAAATTTTATTTTGAATCTTTTTCACTTTTTTCCTAGCCTTTTTTCTTTTACTTTTATAAAACCTATCATCCTTTATTTTTCTTATTAAAATATTTTTAAACGTTAATCAGTATTAAGTGTAGTAGACACAAACTGGTCTAGACACTTATTATCATTGTTTTCATGAAAGCAATTTTTCTATTTTGTATTTTTGTGCTTATCTTTTGAAATTTCAAATCTTTACTTTGAGTAAATTTAGGAAGCATAAAAATGATATGGGCTTTTCTTTTAGAAACATTAGAGCCTTTGCACGCCACCTAACAATAATCGTTGTGATCCATTTTGTGTCTTTTCCTTTCCTTTTTGTAGCCCCACTTTTTATCTCACCACTCCCAAATAGCTTACTTATATATGCACTTTAACTTTGTTTTGGGCTATAATTGCTAATATGCATCTTTTTGAAAAAATTTGTGGAAAACCCATTTATTAATTTTTGCTACAAAAGTGGAAATGTTTATGTATGAAAAATGAAAAAAATTAAAAAAAAGGAAGAAAAAATATTTGATGAAAAAATAATAAAGGAAAAGAGAAAAAAAATGTCAAAAGTATTTATTTATTTTGGCAAAACTCACTTCCTTTTGTTCTAAGTGTGCAAATACCCCTCGTGTTTATCTTTTGAATATCACACACCTAAAAACCTAAGCCTAAATGTATGCCTAATTAAATCCATAGTGATTCATGCTTCCTAGATTTACTTTTTAGTATAGTAGCGAGAAACTAGATTAAGTTTCTTTTTTAGAAATATTGATCTTTTTCTTGATTGAGTATGGTTTTAATTTTTCTCTTAGACTTTAGTAGTGACTCAATACGCTTTTTACTCATTACTTTATCAAGTTTTAATGCTGTAAAAATCTGGGATAATTTGTTTTTATATTTAGTAAATGTTGGGTACATTGGTCAAATGTACCTGATTTGAAGAAGCCTCACCTAACTCAATGATATACATCATAATGTATTTGATGTTTGTTTGAGTTACTTGTGCAGGTTAGGTTTTCACTGGACTGAAGCTAAAAGTTTCTAAGTCCATGTGTCGACACCCAGAGGGAAAGTGTCGACACTTGAGAAAGCTTGTGTCGACACCCAGACAAGCAGTGTCGACACTTGGAGTAATTGTGTCAACACCTGAGAAGAAGAGTCGACACCAGACAGAAAGTGTCGACACTTGGAGCTGTGTCGACACTCAGTGAAGAAGAATGCAGAAAAGCTGTGTCGACACTTAGCAGAAGTGTCGACACCTAGAAGAGCTGAGTCTACATCAGAAAGTGTCGACACTTGGAGTTGTGTCGACACTCAGCAAAATTCTGCAGAGACTAAGGACAAGTGTCGACACTCAACACAATGTGTCGACACTCAATCAGCAGAGTCAACATATGAAGAATGTGTCGACACTCAGCACAATGTGTCGACACACACTCAAAGGAGTCAACACTTGAAGTATGTGTCGACACTCAGCACAATGTGTCGACACACAACCAAAAGAGTCAACACTTGAAGAAAGTGTCGACACCCAGCACAATGTGTCGACACTTAGTTGAAGACTCTACACTTGAAGAAAGTGTCGACACAAGGAGCTGTGTCGACACTTAGCAAAGAACAGAAAAGTTTACAAAATATTCTAAGTACAAGTGTCGACACTAAGGGAATGTGTCGACACTCAGCTGAAGAAACAAAATTGAAGACTTGTGTCGACATCAAGAAGCAGTGTCGACACTTGACAGTTTCAACACATGAAGATGTGTCGACACAAAGGAGATGTGTCGACACTTAGAAGAATTCAACAAGTTACAGAAGATCAAGTACTTGTGTCGACACTTAATTTTAGTGTCGACACTTGAAGAAGAATCTGTGTCGAGACATACAAGGAGTTGTGTCGACACCTTGTAGACTTGTGTCGACACTTACACAGCATGTGTCGACACTTGGTCTATAAGTGTCGACACTTAAGAACAGAAAGTCTCGACACTATCTGACAGTTAGAGAATTTCAAGAATTGACTGGATGACATGACAGCTGCCGTTCCAGCCGGTTTACAGCACTTGTCAGAGATGTCAGAAGTCAGTTATGAACCGGACCAGCCGGTTACCATGAAGAAGGCCTATAAATAGGCACAGACTGTTTACAGAAATTGTTGTTGTTGATAAGGTGTTAATAAGTTGTTGAAGCTATTTGAAGTAATAGAACAGATTATTCAAGTAATCAGAAAAGTGGTACACAGAGTATCAACACAAGAAGATCTGGCAGTCCAACTGCAGATCTAAGAAGTTGGAGAGAGAGAGCTCCAATCAAGAATTCAGTCTTTGGAACTAAGGCTGTGAAGAAGGATTCAGAATCATCTGGATCTCAAGAAGCAGAGGTCAAGGATCAACTGCAGAGGATTCAGACTAATTCAGTTCTACTCAAGAAGCTTTGAAGGAAGCTAAGTCAGTTTGGATCTAGCTGAGTTCTTCCAAGAACTCTTCAAGAAACTCTCAACTCCTCTCTTATTTTCTGAGTTGTAGAGTTAGTTATTGTAATTCAATTTTAACTTGTAGGATCCATTGGATCTGAGTGAATTGTAAGCCTATATTATAAAGGCTGAGGGTAGGGCTTGGTTGCCTGAGTGTAGGAGTTGAAGAACTCTGAGTGTAGGCCTTAATTGGCTGAGTGTAGGCCTGGGTGGCTGAGTGTAGGCCTTGGTGGCTGAGTGTAAGGCTTTGGGCCTGAGGTGTAGGAACCTAGTTGGGTTCTGAGATAGTGGAGAAGTTTGGCTGAATCTAGTACACTGCTAGATAGGCGAAGGGGGAAAGTGGATGTACCCAAAGATTGGGGAACCACTATAAATTTGTGTGTCTGCTGTGCTGTGCTGTGCTGTGGATTAGCAGTTTATATTTTGTTATTGCTGTTAGCTGTAGAAATCTGTGAGATAACTGTTTTGCTGCCAACAAAGTTTCAAAAAGGTTTAGGTCACCTATTCACCCCCCCCCCCTCTAGGTGTTTAGGTACCATATCTTTCAAGTGGTATCAGAGGGAGGTTCCTCAAAAAGGACTAACTGTCTGAGGAGATCCAGTTTGGCAGATTCAGTGTAAGTCAGAACACAGTTTCAAGAAAATCAAGAACATGGGTTCTTCAGAGAATCACAAGGAATTGGGTTCAATGAAACTGCCCATATGCAGAAAAGAGATCTTTGGGATCTGGAAAGAGAGGGTTAGGCTATTTATGGAGGCCTCTGACCCTAGAATCTACATCACAGTCAAAGAGGGGCCATATGTGCCCATGAAGGTTTCAGTTTTGGATGCTACACAGAGAACTCCAAAGGATTTCTCTGAGATGACTAAGGATGAAATTGTCCTAGCCACTATGGACAAGAAGGCACAAAACATTATAGTAAGTGCCATTGATGATGCCACTTTTCAGAACTTAATTCACTGTAAAACAGCAAAAGAGATGTGGGATACTCTCATTGTCTATATGGAAGGTTCTGAAGAAGTTAGGCAAGATAGGAAGTCCTTGCTTAATCAAGAGTATGAGAGCTTTAGGCAAGGAAGAGGAGATAGCATCACTGAATGCTACAAGAAGTTCTATAGAATTGTTAATGAACTCATGTCCTATGGAAGAGAGTTCACTAACTATGAATTGAATGATAAGTTCTTAAGGTCCCTAACCAAAGATTGGGACACCAAGATCTGTGCCATCAGAGAAATGGCAAAGTTGGGAGAAATTCCTCCTCCCACACTGTTTGGGAAGTTGTTGTCTTATGAGATGCAGCTGTCAGTGAGAAAAGAGGAGGAAAAATCAACAAGGACTGAGCACAGGGAAAGGACTGTTGCCTTCAAGTCAGAAGTACCTAGAAAGGGCAGGACTAAGTCATCAACTCCTCCTCCAGAGGTAGTTGAATCAGAATCTGATGAGTCTGTTAGCACAAAGTCTACAAGCAGTGAAAGTGATGAAGACTTTGCTGCATTCACCAGACATTTTCAGAAATTCCTGAAGAAGAAACAGTGGAGGTCCAGACCTTCATTTTCCAAAGGGAAAGAAGTCCAGTATCAGGAGAAGAAGCCTTCAAAGAAGGACAAGAAAAAGACAAAGACTAGCAAGGCAACTGGGTCTAAGATAGTGTGTTACTGCTGCAATAGACAGGGTCATGTTATTGCAGATTGTCCTGAGAGAAGAAAAGAATCCAGTGACAAAAAGAAGACTCACTTCAAAGGAAAGAAGGAGAAGTCCTTTGTTGCAAAGAATGAGAAGACTCTTTCAGACATTTCTTCTTCAGACACTGAGACAGATGCTGAAGCCTACATAGGGCTATTTGCTGAAGAAGAAGAAGAGTTTATGCAGATCATGGAATCAATCTATGAACAAGAAGAGTGTCAGTGCCAAGGACTGATGGCATTGACTGAAAGTACCAAAATCCTGGAGCAGCCAGGACCTAGTCAGGTACAAAGTCCAACTCAAAGTTCAGATTCCAGTTCTAGTTCAGAGTCAGATTCATCTTCATCAAGTGATGGAAGTGTTTCTGAATCTGAGGGAGATATTCATCAGCTCTTAGATGAATATAAAGTACTGTTGCAAGCCTATAAGAAAAGCAAGACCCTAGCCAAAAGTCAGGCAAAGGAGATTGCTGATCTCAAGGCAGCTGCAACAGATTTTGAGAAGAAATTTGATCAAAAGCTCAATGAGGTAGCCAGGCTGAAACACATTACTGTGATTCAGATGGGAACTATCACCTATAAAAATGATCAAATTAAGAGACTGGAGATCAATCTTCAGAAGGAAAGAGAGCTAGTTGCTAGGTTTTCAAAACCTAAATCAGTGCTACCCTTGATTGATGAATTTGTTCATCATAAAGGAAAGGCTGGATTGGGTTTTATTAAACCAGCAAGGACTATTCAGGATCAGTCCAAGTCCAAGGGCAAAGCCCCAACATTCAATAAGCCTGCTGTAGCCAAGTCTATACCTAAGCAAAGGTACAACAAGTTTGAATGCTGGTGCTGTGGCAAAGTTGGCCACTTTGCCTTGGACTGTTGGCACAATGCAAGTGCCAATGGGAGTAGCAAGCTACCTGGTGGAAAGCCAGTAGGTAGCTATGTCATGTTGCAAACTAACAATCACCAAGGACCCAAGTTTACTTTGGGTTCTAAGGTTCATTAATTTGTTTTGCAGGTGAATCCAAGTGGCCATACCCCAACATGGTACTTGGATAGTGGATGTTCCAGACATATGACTGGAATAAGGGGACTACTGAAGGACTACATTCCAATCAAAAATGGTCCTAAAGTGACCTTTGGTGGTTCTGAAAAAGGAATCATCAAAGGGTTTGGTAACATTTCTTCAAACCTTGTTACCATTACTCAAGTGGCTTATGTTAAAGGGTTGAAACACAACCTTATAAGTATAAGTCAGTTAAGTGATGTAGGGTATGACATCTCATTTGTTAAAAATGGTTGTCATATCAAGAGGTCAAGTGATCAAGAGATCATTTTGACAGGATATAGAAAGAGGAATGTCTACTGTCTAGACATCATGATTGAGAACAATGGTTCTCCTGTTTGTCTTGTAGCTGATGAGACAGTCTCTCATTGTGTCAAGTGGCACAAGAGGCTAGCTCATCTTAACTACAAGACTATTAGCAAACTCTTTAGCAAAGAGTTAGTGAGGAATGGTCCTCAAGTTAAGTGTGTTAAAGATGGCATTTGCTCAGCTTGTCAAAAGGGCAAGCAGACCAAATCCACCTTTAAAAGCATTGAGAACAAAGATGCTGTGAGGTGCTTATACCTCTTGCATATGGATCTCTTTGGTCCAATGCCAGTTCACAGCTTAGGTAGGAAGGTCTATACCTTTGTAGTTGTTGATGACTACTCAAGGTTTTCCTGGGTGTTCTTCTTAAGGCAGAAATCTGAAACACCTAGTGTCTTCTACAGCTTTGTCAAGCAAATTCAGAATGAACTAAATAGTACTGTGGTCAAAATTAGAAGTGACCATGGTACTGAGTTTCAATCTGAAAGCATGACAAAACTATGTGAAGACTTTGGGATTATTTCAAGAATTCTCTTCACCTAAGAACACCTCAGCAAAATGGCATTGCTGAGAGGAAGAATAGAACCTTGATAGAGGCTGGTAGAACCCTACTTAGTGATACATCACTGCCTGAGTATTTCTGGGCTGAAGCAGTTAACACTGCATGCCATGTGATAAATAGGGCTACCATCACTAAAAGGTTAAATAAGACCCCCTATGAAGTTGTGAAAGGCAGGAAACCAAACCTATCCTATTTCAGGATTTTTGGTTGCAAATGCTTCATACTTAACAATGGGAAGTCTTACTTAACTAAGTTTGCTGCCAAGTCCCAAGAGGGAGTGTTTGTTGGGTACAGCAATAATAGTAAGGCTTATAGAGTCTACAACTTGACTACACAAGTTGTAGAGGAGTCTGTGCATGTAGTTTTTGATGAGACAAAACTTATTAACAATGAGTTGTCTAGTAGTGTGTGCAGCCCCACAGGTCTTACTAAGAAGATGGACAAGCTAACCATAGAAGATGTACCTGCTGCAAGACAGCAAGTAGAAGAAGATGGCTTATGTCCAGGGGGAGAACTACATGTACCAGGAGCTGAAGAAGTACAAGGAACTCAGCATGATGAAGATGCTGTAGAAGTACAACCAGAAGTAAGGATGCCTCCAGCCAACAGGCATCTAAGAGATCATCCAGTAGAGCTGATTATTGGAGATCCAAGACAAGGTGTTCAGACAAGGAGCAGAAATCAGAATGCTGCAGTATATTCAAGTTTTCTGTCTCAAATAGAACCTAAGAAATTTGAAGAAGCTATACAAGATCCACAGTGGACTGAAGCTATGCAAGAAGAACTTAATCAGTTCAAAAGGTGCAAGGTTTGGGAGCTGGTTCCAAAGCCTAAAGACCACAATGTTATAGGAACTAAGTGGATCTACAGAAATAAGTTAGATGAACAAGGGGTCATCATTAAGAATAAAGCAAGACTGGTTGCAAAAGGATATAGGCAAGAAGAAGGTATTGATTTTGATCAAACCTTTGCCCCAGTAGCCAGACTGGAGACCATAAGGATGTTCTTGGCCTATGCAACCTATCAAGGATTCAAGGTATACCAGATGGATGTCAAGTCAGCATTCTTAAATGGTAATCTTAAGGAAGAAGTCTATGTGGAGCAGCCTTCAGGTTTTGTTGATCCAACTCAACCTCATTATGTCTATAGACTTAGGAAAGCATTGTATGGGTTAAAGCAAGCTCCTAGAGCTTGGTATGAAACCCTATCTAGTTTCCTCATTGAGAACAAGTTCACAAGGGGGAAAATAGATAAGACTCTATTCCTTAGGGAATCTAGAGGCAAAGTCATACTTAGTCCAAATATATGTAGATGACATTATATTTGGGTCTACTGAAAGCAGCCTTTGCAAAAAGTTTGCAAAACTTATGCAAGGTCAATTTGAGATGAGTAGTATGGGAGAACTGAAGTTTTTCTTGGGTCTCCAAGTTAAACAGACTGAAAGTGGTCTATCCATATGTCAGTCCAAGTTCACCCTAGAACTCATAAGGAAGTATGGTATGGATTCATCCAGTACCATGAAGACTCCTATGGGGTCAAGTATGTCTCTTAGCAAGGATGTTGCAGGGATACCTGTAGATGAAACCTTGTATAGAGGGATAGTTGGCTCCTTACTATACTTGACTGCAAGTAGACCTGACATCATGTATGCTACATGTGTTTGTGCCAGGTATCAGGCCTGCCCTAAAGAGTCTCATTTGACTGCAGTCAAAAGGATTTTGAGATATCTAAAGGGCACACCTTATCTAGGCCTCTGGTACCCTAGGAATGGAGATTTTGATCTAACAGGCTATTCAGATGCAGACTTTGCAGGATGCAAAGAAGATAGAAAGAGCACTACTGGATCCTGTCAATTCCTAGGTGGAAGACTCATTTCATGGAGTAGTAAGAAGCAAACTAGTGTGGCTATCTCCACAGCTGAGTCAGAATATATAGCTGCAGGAAGTTGCTGTGCTCAACTTCTGTGGATTCAACATCAGCTAGAAGACTATGGATTTCAGGTAAGTAGAACTCCACTTTTCTGTGATTCTACAAGTGCTATTTCAATAGCTAATAATCCTGTATCACATAGTAGAACTAAACATATTGAGATTAAATATCACTTTCTTAGGGAGCATGTAGAAAGAAATGATATTGCACTTGAATATGTTAAAACTGATAATCAGATAGCTGATATGTTTACTAAGCCCTTAGAAGAAGCTAAGTTCAATAGGTTCAAAATTGAACTAGGTATGATAAACTTAGACTAAGTTTACAGAACTAAAAATTGGCTAAGTAAAAAGGTGTCGACACATAGACAAGTCTATGTCGACACAGAATAGTAAGTGTCGACACTTCAGGAAAATGGTGTCGACACATCTAGGAAGTTGGTGTCGACACTTCAGAATGTTAGTGTCGACACATGTCGAGTTGGTGTCGACACATCCAATGAGGTGTCGACACTTAAGTTTTACTCAGAATTTTCTAAGTAACATCTCGACTACATGTCGAGTAGTGTGGTGTCGACACATAACCAAGTGTCGACACATAAAATCTGTTGACTAAACTTGTGTCGACACATGAGTGTCGAGACATTATAAGTCAGTGTCGACACTTATTGCCAGTGTCGACACATCTTTAGTAATCCATCCCGCCTGTTCGTCTTCAAACCAGAAAGGTATAAATAGGATTCTGTCTTTGTTTGTCGACACGCTTTCAGAGTTTCGAGACCAAACTACTGTGTCGACATTTCTCTTTTCTAAAGACTAATTCTACAAACCCTAATGGCTCCCAAGCTCGAGGAGAACGTCAATGAAGGCTATGAACTGGTTCGTGGCGCATTCGACGATGGCGATCAAGAAATCAAATCGGTGGTAACCCTAGTCACCGATTCTGGATTGGAGTACTTGGTTTCAGAACCAACCAAAATATGGAAGAAGGAAGTTCTTGAATTCCTTACTGAAGCTTCTGTAGATGACTCAGGTTACAGAATCAAATCAAGAGTGCATGGAACCAAGGTCAAGATTTCACCCAAAACTCTGAGAAAGGTACTTCAGCTACCTAAAATTCAAGAAGAAGAGGAAGTGACTACATCTAAGACCAGGGAAGCACTTACCTGGTGTGGTCTAGATCCTAAGATGAAGATAGGATCTGTATTCAACAGGAAAGGAATGAATAACCAAGGAAAATTCCTGTCTGAAATTGTGGGAAAGTTATACTCAGCAAGACTGGAGGGCATGACAGGGTGTCAGCCTCCATGTTCAGTGTTATGACCAGAATTATCTTCAACCTAAAAACAGACTGGTCAATGGTTGTGTTTGAAAAAATTAAGGAGAGTCTGAAGAAGCCCAATCTGGGCAGAATACTAAGTCTCTACCTGGCTGGTACAATACCAGAGGTAATGAGCAATGCTGCTGGTAGCAAAATCAATCACATGAGAAGGATGGATCAAAGGATATTTTCCAGGTGGGAAAGAGTGCTGTCAAAGGACATGCCTTCCCCAGAGAAGCAAGTTTCTAAGAAAGATTCACCTCCAAAGAAGAAAGGAAGATAGCTCCTGTGACACAGGAGTCCTCCAGCAGTTCAGGTAGTGAAGAACAAGTTGTTTTCACTCCTGATAGTCAAGTAGAAGTGGCTGCAGAGAAGTCTCCTGCTCCTCTAGAGACAGCTGAAATCCAGGGGGAGCTGCCTACAGCTAGCCCCATGCATAAGGATCCAAGCCAGGGGGAGCCTCCAGCTGTAGAACAACCCTCTACACTGGAGAGTGAGCAAGCTACAATCATTATCCAAGAGGTACTTTCTGACCTCAATACTTTAGACTTTTCTGTAATAGATTCTGATTTGTCTGATGTCCATCAGCAAACTCAGCAAGCAAATCAAGAACCAGATGTTGTTCTCCAAGACACATCAGTTGTACAAGAAGTAGTTCCTGATAAAGTAGTTGATGAACCCAGTACTTCTCCTGCACAGTCTCCAGCTGAATACACAATGGAAGATCTATTTCTTAATTTAGATCAAGAGGATTTTGACATGGACAAGCATGCTGCTGCTGAAGAGAAGGGTGCTGCTGCTGAGGGGGAGACACTACAAGTTCAGGAAGAGCCTATAAGGCAAGAAAGTGAGAAAGCACTTGATGTGCAAGCTGACCAACCATCAAGCCCTAAGGACAGGGTGAATATAGCCAGTACTTCAGAGTCTGAGGAAGATGAGACTGAACAAGCTAAAAAGAAGAAACTCTTTGTATTCAAGAGAAGAAGTCAGAGCTACAAGAAGGCTCTACAAACTGTTGCTCAACAATCCTTAGTCACACAAGCTCCATCTCCTGATTACAGTGCCTTAATGGTAGCCCTGCAAATCAAGCTGGATGAGCAAAGGAATGCTATAGAGACTTATGTTGATGAAGGGCACAAGACCCTACAATTTGATCTGGCACAAGACATCAAGTCAATAAGATTTGAAATGAACCTTAATAAAAAGGAGATGAATGAATGCTTCCACAAGGGTGGAAATGCAGTGGTGTTTCTGGCAACACATCAAGAGAAGATAAAGGAAAAAATAGATGATATAGCATTAAAGCAGGGCTATGTGCTGGAAAATCAACTAAGGATGAATGACAATCTGACAGCTTCTCACAATGCTATAGTCACTGAACTAAAGAATAAGACTGCTGAACCTTCACATCATCTGCTGCTGCAAAGGCTGAATTTGATAAAGCTTTTCAAGATGAAATTGCTGCTGTCAAGACTGCAATCAAGGATTCACAGAAGGTCATTTCTGAACAACTTACCAAGCTTAGACCTTACTTTAAGGATGGCATCAGGTACTTGGACAGTCAGATCAGATTCCAAAAGGATGATGTGAGAGACCATGTTGCACAAGAAGTCATAAAGGGGGAGAGGGTGTTAGTCAAAGCTAGCTCTGACCATGCCAAATGGATATCTAACTCCATCAGAGCTACACTGGGCTATCCTCCCCTGTGTGATGATGATAATGTTGCTGAATCTGGAATTCAAAGTGCATATCTTGGAGGTGAGCAACAGGAAGTAGCTCAGGTGATTTATCCACCTCCAGATTTTGACATGGTTCATGCAGAAGTAAGCACAATGTATAGCCCCCCAGCTGGAGAGTCCAAAGTTGTTCTGGAAAAGGTTGTTCAACCTGTTACAGCAGCTATGCAAGAGGCTTTGGACAAAGAAGAAGAGACAAGGCTGTCAAAGAAGAAGTTTAGGGAACTAGCTGAGCAGAAGCCAGATTTTGAACAGTGGAGCCCTACTTCTAGGAACATCATTCTCACAGCCTGGAAAGCAGCCAAGGACAATGCTCATGAAAGGAACAAATGGTTTCAGAAGCAGAATGGAGGAAGCATGAGATTAGGCAGGAAGCCATTGTCCAGCATAGAAGGAAGGCTAAGTTAGGAAAGCTACCTCCTACAGCTGTGGAGCCTAGCAAGTACTTTCCTAAGCCCTATCATTACTTTGAGAGACAAAAGATCAAGGCTGATAAGCAAGATCTCAAAGGAAAGAAGACTGCTGATGCTGAGCCTGCTGCTGCTGCTGCTGTAAAGCCAAAGTACAAGCTGGGAAAGGAATAGTTATAAAAGAACCTGATCAGAATTAGACTAAGATTAGACTAAGAAACATTGTTGTAATCTTTTACATATGAAATATTTTTGTAAAACAATGGAAATGTATTAAAACAATGTTAGAACAATTTTTGATAAATATATCTCATGATTGTTCAGAAGCATGTGTCTATTTCTTGTTTGTTCTGCAATGTTTAATGAGTATACATGTGTGCTTTATTACATGTTTAAGTTTACCCTGTTGACATATACCTGCTTTACATCATTTTCTAATTTTTTAATTATGAGTGGTGTATATCATTGACTAAGGGTTATGACTTCTCCAAATAGGGGGAGATTGTTGGGTACATTGGTCAAATGTACCTGATTTGAAGAAGCCTCACCTAACTCAATGATATACATCATAATGTATTTGATGTTTGTTTGAGTTACTTGTGCAGGTTAGGTATTCACTGGACTGAAGCTAAAAGTTTCTAAGTCCATGTGTCGACACCCAGAGGGAAAGTGTCGACACCCAGACAAGCAGTGTCGACACTTGGAGTAATTGTGTCGACACCTGAGAAGAAGAGTCGACACCAGACAGAAAGTGTCGACACTTGGAGCTGTGTCGACACTCAGTGAAGAAGAATGCAGAAAAGCTGTGTCGACACTTAGCAGAAGTGTCGACACCTAGAAGAGCTGAGTCTACATCAGAAAGTGTCGACACTTGGAGTTGTGTCGACACTCAGCAAAATTCTGCAGAGACTAAGGACAAGTGTCGACACTCAACACAATGTGTCGACACTCAATCAGCAGAGTCAACATATGAAGAATGTGTCGACACTCAGCACAATGTGTCGACACACACTCAAAGGAGTCAACACTTGAAGTATGTGTCGACACTCAGCACAATGTGTCGACACACAACTAGAAGAGTCAACACTTGAAGAAAGTGTCGACACCCAGCACAATGTGTCGACACTTAGTTGAAGACTCTACACTTGAAGAAAGTGTCGACACAAGGAGCTGTGTCGACACTTAGCAAAGAACAGAAAAGTTTACAAAATATTCTAAGTACAAGTGTCGACACTAAGGGAATGTGTCGACACTCAGCTGAAGAAACAAAATTGAAGACTTGTGTCGACACCAAGAAGCAGTGTCGACACTTGACAGTTTCAACACATGAAGATGTGTCGACACAAAGGAGATGTGTCGACACTTAGAAGAATTCAACAAGTTACAGAAGATCAAGTACTTGTGTCGACACTTAATTTCAGTGTCGACACTTGAAGAAGAATCTGTGTCGAGACATACAAGGAGTTGTGTCGACACCTTGTAGACTTGTGTCGACACTTACACAACATGTGTCGACACTTGGTCTATAAGTGTCGACACTTAAGAACAGAAAGTCTCGACACTATCTGACAGTTAGAGAATTTCAAGAAGTGACTGGTTGACATGACAGCTGCCGTTCCAGCCGGTCTACAGCACTTGTCAGAGATGTCAGAAGTCAGTTATGAACCGGACCAGCCGGTTACCATGAAGAAGGCCTATAAATAGGCACAGACTGTTTACAGAAATTGTTGTTGTTGATAAGGTGTTAATAAGTTGTTGAAGCTATTTGAAGTAATAGAATAGATTATTCAAGTAATCAGAAAAGTGGTACACAGAGTATCAACACAAGAAGATCTGGCAGTCCAACTGCAGATCTAAGAAGTTGGAGAGAGAGAGCTCCAATCAAGAATTCAGTCTTTGGAACTAAGGCTGAGAAGAAGGATTCAGAATCATCTGGATCTCAAGAAGCAGAGGTCAAGGATCAACTGCAGAGGATTCAGACTAATTCAGTTCTACTCAAGAAGCTTTGAAGGAAGCTAAGTCAGTTTGGATCTAGCTGAGTTCTTCCAAGAACTCTTCAAGAAACTCTCAACTCCTCTCTTATTTTCTGAGTTGTAGAGTTATTTATTGTAATTCAATTTTAACTTGTAGGATCCATTGGATCTGAGTGAATTGTAAGCCTATATTATAAAGGCTGAGGGTAGGGCTTGGTTGCCTGAGTGTAGGAGTTGAAGAACTCTGAGTGTAGGCCTTAATTGGCTGAGTGTAGGCCTGGGTGGCTGAGTGTAGGCCTTGGTGGCTGAGTGTAAGGCTTTGGGCCTGAGGTGTAGGAACCTAGTTGGGTTCTGAGATAGTGGAGAAGTTTGGCTGAATCTAGTACACTGCTAGATAGGCGAAGGGGGAAAGTGTACCCAAAGATTGGGGAACCACTATAAATTTGTGTGTCTGTTGTGCTGTGCTGTGCTGTGGATTAGCAGTTTATATTTTGTTATTGCTGTTAGCTGTAGAAATCTGTGAGATAACTGTTTTGCTGCCAACAAAGTTTCAAAAAGGTTTAGGTCACCTATTCACCCCCCCCCCCTCTAGGTGTTTAGGTACCATATCTTTCAGTAAAATTTATAAAATTCTATGCTAAGTTAAAGTAGGAATTTTCAGTTCTTTTTCAAAAACTCCTCTACCTCTAAATTTTTATCTTACTCGTTTATAGAATTTTTATACTTTTCAAATAATCCTCTTTATTTTCGCTAACTCGTAGTCTTTGCTTGAGGACAAGCAAGATAATAAATATGGGGGAATTTGATGAAGCTTAATTTAGCTTAGTTTATTCAGGAAAAATATGTATATTCTCGTTTAAATCTTCCGGCTTTTGTTTTTTTTTAGTTTCTTTTATCAATTATTGTTCTAACATAGTTTTTTTTTGTTTTTTCAGGTTTTGGGTTTTCTCTTGTTACATGCCCCCAGGTCACGCCCTCCCAGGGCGTGTAACCCAAGTGGAATTGAAGTTATGGTCTGAAGTCAAAATCTAGGAAAAGTCAGCCTACATCCCCTCGAACACGCTCGTGTACCACCATCATGGGCATGTCAGTGGGGCGTGTCCCATCAAGTCCCAAAAAATCACTATAGCATGACTTTTCCCCGCTCCACCATCATGCTGAATCTGACACGCCCCTCGTGCACAGGCATGTCATCAGTGCGTGCAACCCAACCGCCGCCCTATTCACTTCCAAACTTTAATTTCAACCAGAAAGGTCACGCTGGATCTGACACGCCCTAGGCACACGCCAGACCCAGGCGTGTAAGGGGGGCGTGTACTGCCCAAAAAATTTCTATAAATAGCCATAAGCTCTAAGTGTTCTGGGTGTAACGTCCCGAATCGCTCTAGGCCCCTAGTGTGTGTGTTTTGAGTCAGGAGGGTTGACTCAAGTCCTGAGAAGAGATGACACGGGTAGTGACACGGCCGTGTCCCTACCCGTGTGCATCGAGTTGAGCTCGACGAGCCGTGTCGAAATCGTCGAGAGTCGTCGAGAATCGTCGAGTGGGGAACACGGGTAGTGACACGGCCGTGTCCCTACCCGTGTGCATCGAGTTGAGCTCGACGAGCCGTGTCGAAATCGTCGAGAGTCGTCGAGAATCGTCGAGTGGGGAACACGGGTAGTGACACGGCCGTGTCCCTACCCGTGTGCGCCGAGTTGGGCTCGACGAGAAGTAGCGAGATGTAACTGAAGATGCACACGGCCAATGACACGGCCAGGCACACGGCCGTGTCATGTGAACACGGGTTGGGACACGGCCGTGTCCCTACCCGTGTCAAACAGTGAACCGACATGGAAACCGCCACGGCCGTTTCGCGGAAGCAGGACACGGGTACGGACACGGCCGTGTCCCTACCCGTGTCACATTTTGCTTATAAGGGGCAGAGAAACCCTAGCCGTTTTTTCACCCTCATTTCCTTCCCCTATTTCCTGTGAGAGTTCCTGGTGAGAGGAAAACCGCTGGAGCAAGTTCTACCGGAGGAGATCCGCCATCGCCGCGAAAGAGAAGATGCCGCCAAGGAGAACTACGCGATCCATGGCCGGAAATGGTGGTACCGCTGGAGCCAACGTGAGTTTCCTACCCTCTCCCTTGGTGCTAGATCTTAGGTATTTAGGAGAGACATCGGTTCAAGAGAACTTGATGGAGAGGAGAAGATTCTAGGTTTGGCCATGCTAGGATTTGAATCCTAGATTTTAGATCTCTTCAACCCTTCCCCTTTTCTTCAATACGATGATGGGTGAATGGTTTCGTGAGGAGTTTTGGCCTTTGAGGTTGAATAAGGGAGGAGAATATTTCTGGAAAATTTAGGAACGATCGCCTTGACGAGGAAGACGAACCGATGCCGTTCATTTTCCTTTAAGATGCGCGCAGAATCTGTATTCTGCGCGCAGCGATCTTCTAGGCCCTTTTTTATGTAGGATATGTGCAGATCTGGGCTTTTGGCCAAACACGAAAGTTGTAGCCCTTGGAAATACCTTTCCAACGAGTGGTTGCACGACTTCAGGTGATGTCTGTGGCCCCGGGAAAACCAAATCGAGTTTGCTGTCCGGCAATTCCTGTACACAGAAATTGTGTTCTGTGCGCAGTGAACTTCGAAGCCGATTTTGAGTACGTTTTTGTCAGATCTGGGTTGTGACCTGAATATGAAAGTTGTAGATCATGAAAAGATCTTTCCAACAAGGGGTTACACGACTTCACCGGATTCCTGTAGCCTCGGGAATCTCCGGTCGAAATTGCTGTCCAGATTAGTGATACACTTAGAATTCTGGTTTTATATAAAGTGCAACAAGAGTCGGTGGAATTCTGTCAAGATTAAATAATTGATGCTAATCACCGAAGAACTTTGAATGATGGTGTTTATTATTTAGAATGCATACAACTGATTTATTATTGCAAGTTGTCTTGAGATTTGGATGGTTTCCTTTATGTTTAATCGAATCGAATTGATAAGATGTTGATAGATTATAACATATGCGCATCATATAAGTCTTATGTAGAGTTCATATGGAATGACATATAGAAGATTAAACTATGGCCATGATATGTTGATTTGGTGAAATGAAATTTATTAGTTCAACACTTAAAGCGTCGTCTCCCTACGGGTAGTATTGTGGAAGAACGAAAGTGCGGTGTTGACCGTCACTTGTTTTGTTGTGATGAGATAGGTGTGGATGGATGGTTGGGCGGTGCCCTCGTGCTTGCTTCCGAGGCCCCTTTCATGATATGTTGGTGTGGTATGTGCATGTGGTGTGAGTCGACACGCGGTGTCGTAATCCCGGGTTAAGGATAGTGTGGCAGGTCTACGGGCTCGCCAGTCGTCACACCGACGGGAGTTGGCAGTTAGACTTGGTCGGTTTGGGCTGTGTCCTCGGTGTTCATGTCCCGAGGCCCCTCCGACCATGTGAACGGTTGGGCTGTGTCCTCGTGCTTTCTTCCGAGGCCCCTTCCGGGTCACACAAGGCCAGTTCGGGCTGTGTTCTTGGTGCACATCTACCCAAGACCCCGCTGGGCCATAGTACGCATGGGCTCCGCTGTTGTGTTCTTAGCGTTGAGGCGTACGGAGGCCTAGGTGAAGTAGTGTGATACCCGCCTAGTAGTAGAAGTGCCCGTTCTACTGTCACCGCCTGGCCACGGCGGCTGATGCCTGAGAGGTTAGCTACCTGCTCGAAAAGTGGGAACTATAGTCTGTGTCGACATAGCTATTGCATGGGTGTGCATGGGTGAGTCATTGCATAGCATTCATAGCATTTCATACATTGCACAACAAGATCCTCATCGTATAAGTTTGTATGGGCACTCCTATACGATGAGTTACTTTTATGTAACCCGATCCTTAACTTATAAGTTTGTATGGGCATCCTTATAAGTTAAGTTACTTTCCTGTTGTAGCTCTTATACTTGCTAGTCTAGTTGTAGCTCTTATATAAATGCTGATTATGATACTGTTTCTCTTACACTACTGCCACCTGTTTGCACTTCCTTTACTTGCTTACTTGTTACATATACTATACTCTTGTTCCTTTTCTCCGCCCGGTGCCGAGGAGTCGCCGGGGGAGCGGATGTGAAACCACTTAGTCGTTTCGACTAACGGTTGCTACGTCTTCCTTTTTAGGAGGTCACGCCGCAGGTAGAGCAGCCGCAGACTACGCCGCAGGACAGCCAGGCCAGGACGACAGGGCCTGACGTGACGGTGCCGTCGATACCGTCTGTTACTGATGTTAGTGTTTTGCTTACTCTGATGTAGCCCGTTTGGGCAAAGATTAGCTGTACTCTGATATATTGTAGAAGCATGTTTTAGCTTCTCTTTATTGATGTATTTGGACTTTATATACTTAGTGTGGATTTTGACTTCTCTTGCTTATATATTTGGTTGGGTTGGCATGATTTATTGATATTGTTGTGGCCGGCGGGATAGGCGTCTTGTGGTACAGGTTAGCCCGTGTGCTAATGCTACCGCAAGGCGGCTGTTCCGGGCATAAGACTCCCTCTTCGTGCCGTGTTTTGGGATCCGGGAGGAGGGGTCTTACAAATGGTATCAGTTTGCCACGATCCTCAACTACGAAGTCATTCAACAATGGTGCCACCCCCGTTTGGTTAGTCAGTTTGGGGACAAACTGACTTAGCGGAAGCAGTGGTGTGCCCATATGTAATTCACATTAAGTTTGTCCAACTTTGACCTTAAGTTTACCACATTAAGTTTGTCCAACTTTGACCTTAAGTTTAGCCAACCTGACCACAAATTTGTCGTGTACGTGTAGGTTCCACTGCATGTTGAGCCGATGGGGGTACTCCTACCCCTCCCATACCCACTCAGTTCCAACAGTCTGAGTTGGGGCAAACGCTTACCGCCATTCTTGATGCTTTTAAGGCACAGCAGGCTCCTGTGCAACAACAAGCCCCGAGCTCCAACTGGCTGAGCACCTTCCGGGCTCTCTCCCCTCCCGTCTACCTTGGGACGGAGTCAGCCGTACGTACAGAAGAATGGCTAGACATGATAGAAGAGTTGCTGGCTGGTATCCGTTGCCCGACCAACATGGCAGTGACATTGGCAGTGTCCGTCTTGGACTTACATGCGAAGAGGTGGTGGAAGTCCCTCATGGGCTCTACCTTCCAAGGCCGGATCTACACAGAGATAAGTTGGAGTGAATTCTCGGGTGTTTTCTTGGAGCACTTTATCCCTACATCGGCCCGAGATGAGCTTGAGCAGAGGTTCCTTCTACTAAAGCAGGGATCAAAGTCGGTTACAGAATACCAGCGGGAATTCCAGCATCTCGCAAGGTTTGCGGATTCTTATGAGTTGGATGACAGAGGTTATGCCAAGCGCTTCTATAAAGGGCTGCGAGATCCCCTAAGGCAGTCCCTTTTGTTTATAGCGGATGGTAGCTTGGCGGAGATCATTGATATGGCGAAAATATTGGAGGCGGACCACCTGGGATGTAGTAAGAGGCCTGCGGAGGACGTGATGGAAGCCGGCCAAAGTAATAGAAGGAGACGGGACTTCAGAGGAGGAAGAGGTTATCAAAGAGGTGGAGGGCGTGTCCACCGAAACTATAGGGTGGAGCATCCAGTTCCGCAGCCGCCTGCGTTGCCTCCACCCCCACAGCCTCAGCGATTTCAACAACCTGAAGGGCGTCGTGGTCTGGTGTGCTTCGAATGCAACCAGCCAGGCCACATCCGGCGTTTCTGCCCGCAGCTATATGGGAACGCCCCTCTTGCTCTCCCTCCTGCTCTCCCTCCACCAGCTCCACGAGGACGGGGATATATGCGTGGTCGAGGACGAGGACCGCCAAGAGGAAACCCCGGACCGGTCCGGGATCAAGTGTACGCGCTTGATATGGCGCAGGAACGGAACCCACAAGATGTGATTGCAGGTATGATTTAATTAGTTTACATACTTGCATGGTTTAACATGAGTTGCTTAGAACTTATTAGACACTAGCAATAAGTTTTGGTCGTTGGCACTTAGGCACCGTGAGTATTGGCGGGAAGACGGCCTATGCGCTGTTCGATACCGGTGCCTCACACTCTTTTGTGTCCGAGGATTTCATAAAAGACATGGGGGATGTTCAGTACTTCACGGAATAGCCCGACGTGTACGCCTTCCGGATGGCTCGGAGATGATCGCGACCGCCAAGTGCGAGTTTGAGTTATTTATTGATGGGAAGGCCTTTGATACACCGGCCACGGTTCTGAGAATGCCGGAGTTTGACATCATTTTGGGCATGGCATGGCTCGATTGGCACTTTGCAAGGATCGACTGCGCGGAGAAGCGGATCTATTTGAGACATGGAGACTCTGACGTCATCTTCCAAGGTATTGGCTTCGCTCCTCGCATGATGTTATCTTCCGTCCAGGTTGTAAAAGCTCATATGAAGGGGGACGAGGTCTTCATGATCTGGTTCGAGTTGAAGGAGGAAGCGTTGGAATTAAAGGATGTACGGGTTGTGCGGGATTTCCCGAGGTATTTCCTGAGAAGCTACCAGGATTACCACCGCATAGAGAGGTCGATTTTCAGATTAATTTAGTACCAGGTGCCAAGCCTGTATCTAAGGCCCGTACAGAATGGCCCCGAAAGAACTCGCGGAGTTTAGAGTTCAATTGCAAGAACTAGTAGATTCAGGGTTCGTTCGCCCCAGTTCATCACCATGGGGTGCCCCGGTGCTGTTCGTGAAGAAGAAGGATGGAACCCTGCGATTGTGCATAGATTACCGGGAACTCAATCGATTAACGGTGCGGAACACTTATCCGCTACCTCGGATCGACGAGTTGTTCGATCAATTAGTGGGAGCACACTGGTTCTCTAAACTAGACTTGCGCTCTGGATACTATCAGTTGAGGATACAAGAGGGGGATATTCAGAAAACAGCCTTCAGTTCGAGATATGGTTTGTATGAGTTCACAGTGATGCCGTTTGGGCTCACAAATGCACCTTCGGCCTTCATGAGCCTGATGAACAAGGTGTTTGAACCATATCTGGACATCTTCGTCATTGTTTTCATCGACGACATCTTGGTCTACTCAAAGACGGAGGTGGAGCATGTCGAGCACCTGACCTTAGTTTTGAAGAAATTAAAGGAGCACGCCTTGTATGCCAAGTTTAGCAAGTGTGAATTCTGGCTTAAGGAGGTTGCCTTCTTGGGGCATGTGATCAGTGGGGCAGGATTAGCTGTGGACCCAGCTAAGGTGCGGGCCGTGAAGGAGTGGTCGCCCTTGAAGTCGGCGGCCGATGTACGAAGCTTTCTTGGACTTGCTGGCTACTACCGCAAGTTCGTGAAAGGATTCTCCAAGATTGCCCTTCCTCTTACCTCCTTGACGAAGAAGGGTGTGCCATTTGAGTGGACACCTAAATGTGAAGCAGCATTTCAAGAGTTGAAGGATAGGCTTACCTCCGCCCCCATCCTTGCACTTCCGTCTGGGAAGGAAGGATTTCAGGTTTACACAGACGCATCATATCAAGGGATGGGAGCGGTGCTGATGCAGCACGGGCATGTGATCGCTTATGCTTCAAGGCAGTTAAAGAAACATGAAATCAATTACCCGGTTCATGATTTGGAGTTAGGAGCAGTGGTGTTCGCTTTGAAGGTCTGGAGGCATTATTTATATGGCGTCCACTGCGAGATCTTTTCCGATCACAAAAACTTGAAGTATGTTCACACTCAGAAGGAGTTGAACCTGAGACAACGGCGGTGGTTGGAATTTCTATGCGACTATGAGTTCACCATGAACTACCACCCCGGGAAAGCGAACTCGGTAGCCGATGCCTTGAGTAGAAAAGTGCCAGGCTCTAGCCCAGAGTCTCGGCTGATGAGTATGGAGTTGGCTCGGATGATCGAGAAGATGGAAATTACTCTAGTATTCAAGGATCCTTCGGCGGAATATGCGGAGTATTTGGCCAACATGAGCATAGTTTGTGATATCCGAGACCGGATACGGGTGGAGCAAGGAATGGATGCGTCCTTGGCCCCGGCAATCAAGGCAATTGAAGATAGGACCACCGATGAGTACACACTCAAAGACGGCCTCGTTTATTTTCGTGGCCGACTTTATATTCCCAAGGGCGGCAAAATTCGGGAGGATATATTGAGAGAGGCACATTCCTCTCAATATTCAGTGCACCCGGGTATTGCTAAGATGTATGCCGGACTGCGGAAGACCATGTGTTGGCCGGGAATGAAGAAGGATGTTCGCTACTATGTTACACATTGCGAAGCTTGCCAAAGAGTGAAGGCTGAATGCAGGAGTCCCGGTGGTTTGTTGCAGTCGCTGCCCATCCCCGAATGGAAGTTCGAGGATATCTCCATGGACTTTGTTCATGGGTTACCTCGTTCCCGCTCCGGGAATGATTCGGTGTGGGTTATTGTGGATCGACTAACAAAGGTGGCCCGGTTCATTCCAATGAAGAAGGAAGCACACGTGGATGTTTTGGTACGCCTTTTTGTGGAGCAATTTGTACGGTATCATGGCGTGCCCAAGACGATTGTTTCGGATAGGGATGGTCGGTTTACATCAAATGAGTGGAAGGCGGTGCAGGCGTATTTGGGATCACGCCTAACCTTTAGTACCGCTTTTCATCCTCAGACTGACGGACAGTCAGAGCGGACAATCAGAACGCTGGAGGATTTGTTGAGGCTATGTGTGTTGGACAGAGGAGAGCCATGGGAAAGACTCTTGCCCCTGGTGGAATTCTCCTACAACAATAGTCATCAAGCAAGCATCGGTATGGCGCCCCATGAAGCCCTTTACGGAAGAAGGTGTAGGACTCCCTTGTCTTGGGTGCAAGATGAAGATCCGAAGGCATTGGGAAACGAATACATAGATGATACTGATGCGGCGGTCAGATTGATACGGGATCGCATGTTGGAGGCTCAAAGTCGACAGGCGAAATATTACAATAAAAAGCACCGGATGGTGGAGTTCCAAGTGGGCGAAAAAGTGTTTCTCAAGATTCGGCCGATGCATGGAGTGTCGCGGGTGCGAGGAGTGAAAAAGCTCAGCCCAAGGTATGTTGGGCCTTATACTATATTGGAAAGAATTGGCCCGTTGGCCTATCGGTTGGAGTTACCGCCAGAACTAGAAAATCTCCACGACGTGTTCCACGTATCGTCGCTTCGAAAAGCACTATTGCGGCCCGACCAATTTATTCCCACTACTGATGGTGCGGTGGCGTCAGATAGGTCTGTGCGACTAGAGCCGGTACGAATTGTTGACAGCGAGACAAGAACATTACGCCGCAAAAGTGTCCCTTAGTGAAGGTGCTATGGTTGAATCATGGGAAGGAGGAGTACACTTGGGAGCCAATGGATCTGATGCAGCAACGCTACCCGGAGTTGTTTGCCCAAGGTAACCTTATTTAAAAACATGTGATAAACTTCCTGTTAAGTTTTTCTCCACACAGCCTAAGCCTGATTTCGGGGACGAAATCTTTTATTTTGTTTATAGGATTTGTAACGTCCCGAATCGCTCTAGGCCCCTAGTGTGTGTGTTTTGAGACAGGAGGGTTGACTCAAGTCCTGAGAAGAGATGACACGGGTAGTGACACGGCCGTGTCCCTACCCGTGTGCATCGAGTTGAGCTCGACGAGCCGTGTCGAAATCGTCGAGAGTCGTCGAGAATCGTCGAGTGGGGAACACGGGTAGTGACACGGCCGTGTCCCTACCCGTGTGCATCGAGTTGAGCTCGACGAGCCGTGTCGAAATCGTCGAGAGTCGTCGAGAATCGTCGAGTGGGGAACACGGGTAGTGACACGGCCGTGTCCCTACCCGTGTGCGCCGAGTTGGGCTCGACGAGAAGTAGCGAGATGTAACTGAAGATGCACACGGCCAATGACACGGCCAGGCACACGGCCGTGTCATGTGAACACGGGTTGGGACACGGCCGTGTCCCTACCCGTGTCAAACAGTGAACCGACATGGAAACCGCCACGGCCGTTTCGCGGAAGCAGGACACGGGTACGGACACGGCCGTGTCCCTACCCGTGTCACATTTTGCTTATAAGGGGCAGAGAAACCCTAGCCGTTTTTTCACCCTCATTTCCTTCCCCTATTTCCTGTGAGAGTTCCTGGTGAGAGGAAAACCGCTGGAGCAAGTTCTACCGAAGGAGATCCGCCATCGCCGCGAAAGAGAAGATGCCGCCAAGGAGAACTACGCGATCCATGGCCGGAAATGGTGGTACCGCTGGAGCCAACGTGAGTTTCCTACCCTCTCCCTTGGTGCTAGATCTTAGGTATTTAGGAGAGACATCGGTTCAAGAGAACTTGATGGAGAGGAGAAGATTCTAGGTTTGGCCATGCTAGGATTTGAATCCTAGATTTTAGATCTCTTCAACCCTTCCCTTTTCTTCAATACGATGATGGGTGAATGGTTTCGTGAGGAGTTTTGGCCTTTGAGGTTGAATAAGGGAGGAGAATATTTCTGGAAAATTTAGGAACGATCGCCTTGACGAGGAAGACGAACCGATGCCGTTCATTTTCCTTTAAGATGCGCGCAGAATCTGTATTCTGCGCGCAGCGATCTTCTAGGCCCTTTTTTATGTAGGATATGTGCAGATCTGGGCTTTTGGCCAAACACGAAAGTTGTAGCCCTTGGAAATACCTTTCCAACGAGTGGTTGCACGACTTCAGGTGATGTCTGTGGCCCCGGGAAAACCAAATCGAGTTTGCTGTCCGGCAATTCCTGTACACAGAAATTGTGTTCTGTGCGCAGTGAACTTCGAAGCCGATTTTGAGTACGTTATTGTCAGATCTGGGTTGTGACCTGAATATGAAAGTTGTAGATCATGAAAAGATCTTTCCAACAAGGGGTTACACGACTTCACCGGATTCCTGTAGCCTCGGGAATCTCCGGTCGAAATTGCTGTCCAGATTAGTGATACACTTAGAATTCTGGTTTTATATAAAGTGCAACAAGAGTCGGTGGAATTCTGTCAAGATTAAATAATTGATGCTAATCACCGAAGAACTTTGAATGGTGGTGTTTATTATTTAGAATGCATACAACTGATTTATTATTGCAAGTTGTCTTGAGATTTGGATGGTTTCCTTTATGTTTAATCGAATCGAATTGATAAGATGTTGATAGATTATAACATATGCGCATCATATAAGTCTTATGTAGAGTTCATATGGAATGACATATAGAAGATTAAACTATGGCCATGATATGTTGATTTGGTGAAATGAAATTTATTAGTTCAACACTTAAAGCGTCGTCTCCCTACGGGTAGTATTGTGGAAGAACGAAAGTGCGGTGTTGACCGTCACTTGTTTTGTTGTGATGAGATAGGTGTCGATGGATGGTTGGGCGGTGCCCTCGTGCTTGCTTCCGAGGCCCTTCCATGTGACGTTGGTGTGAGATTGCATGTGGTGTGAGTCGACACGCGGTGTCGTAATCCCGGGTTAAGGATAGTGTGGCAGGTCTACGGGCTCGCCAGTCGTCACACCGACGGGAGTTGGCAGTTAGACTTGGTCGGTTTGGGCTGTGTCCTCGGTGTTCATGTCCCGAGGCCCCTCCGACCATGTGAACGGTTGGGCTGTGTCCTCGTGCTTTCTTCCGAGGCCCCTTCCGGGTCACGCAAGGCCAGTTCGGGCTGTGTTTTTGGTGAACATCTACCCAAGACCCCGCTGGGCCATAGTACGCATGGGCTCCGCTGTTGTGTTCTTAGCGTTGAGGCGTACAGAGGCCTAGGTGAAGTAGTGTGATACCCGCCTAGTAGTAGAAGTGCCCGTTCTACTGTCACCGCCTGGCCACGGCGGCTGATGCCTGAGAGGTTAGCTACCTGCTCGAAAAGTGGGAACTATAGTCTGTGTCGACATAGCTATTGCATGGGTGTGCATGGGTTGAGTCATTGCATAGCATTCTAGCATTTCATACATTGCACAACAAGATCCTCATCGTATAAGTTTGTATGGGCACTCCTATACGATGAGTTACTTTTATGTAACCCGATCCTTAACTCTATAAGTTTGTATGGGCATCCTTATAAGTTAATTTACTTTCATGTTGTAGCTCTTATACTTG